>OZ025244.1:10807154-11467154 GCA_964019155.1 Osedax fenrisi | reverse complement strand
GCTTAGTTGTATAATACGTCAGACATACAGACATGTATGATGCGAGTTCAAACCCCGTCCGGATTCAAAATTGGTATCAAAATAATATTTAGATATATAGGAATTTTATTATATAAAATATTGTGTATACCAAATTATCGGTTCTCGTTATAATATACAGATAAATTCACAATAGTGCTATAGTTTATTATAATAAATAAGTACTATATATTCTGTCATCTTATCACGAGAGCTGCTTTGCAGGTACGTTAGATATATGTGGTTATAAGTATAAACTGCAACTAGGTTTCTGGATTAGATGAAAGGATTCCACCATATAAATATAATAAGAACATCATATATATATATATATATATATATATATATATATATATATATAATAAGATGATATATTATTTATTTATTATTATTACACAGGTCTTTAATTATATTTTATTATCTTAATTGATATTTATTTATTGTATGTGTATGCATTGGTAGACCATAATTTTTATAAATACAAAATATATATATATATAGATATATTGATAATTACTGTAAATACATGCGTAAAGCTTTAAAGTTATATGATAAACACCAATATATATATGTGTATATTAACCCCTGTATTGTAAATTTAACTTACCTAGTTGACACCGTTCTACTTTCATAATAAGTAGTACGTACTACTTTATGTAAATGTTAAAAGTATACAAAGTTATCCTTTTTCCGAAATAATAAAATCAATAAATCTTATCACCATTGCAGTGATTCATTGTGTACATTGCCCTACATTTCTTTACTATTATGTCATTTATACATTTTAGTCGATTTAATTTAGTTATTCTTATTTAATTATTCCATATTCATTTATAATTATTTTGTATACATCAATATTTGCATATATAAATATATCTGTAATAATATCTATATGTATATACATAAATAAATATAATACTGTATATATATATATATATATAAATATATATACAGTATTATATATATACCAAGAAGATTAATAGATTATTTACGAATGCACACAATTTATTTTCTAATGAATTTCCTGAGGCCACTATCGGAGGGGACAGGCGTAACACACACACATATATATTTATTATATGTGTGTTTATTACGACATATTCCACTCGTCTACATATATGTCTATGTATACATGTCTACATACATGAACGCATACAAACTCATGCCATTACAAACTCATGCGCATACATATATATATATATATATATATATATATATATACACAAATACACACAAATTCATCCACACATATATATATATATATATATATATATATATATTTATGTATATACACATATTTATTATATACGTATATATTAAATAATATATACGTATATATACATATACATTATATATACAATATGCTTATAAGCCTATATGCCATTGAAAAACATAAATCAATATCGAGGCCAAACAAAATTAACTATATATTAACATTATATGATAATACATATTCAACACAATTCCTTTATATTATATATATATATAATATATGATATACACTATATTATATACAATATAATCTAACTAATATAAGCTATATAATATATCCTATACAGTGTCCTTTATTTCATAACAATGAAAGTTCTAAATCCGGTATTGAAATAAATTGAAATTATTATTAAATGTATTCTATAACTTTATTATGTGTTTATGTCAAATAATGTAATAAGCGCTTATATATATATATATATGTATATAACTTTCAAAACTGTATTATCTAATAATGTATAGATTTCGAGTGATTAAATCACAGTGCACATGAGGGGTTAGATAGAA
Source organism: Osedax fenrisi (assembly GCA_964019155.1). Lineage (NCBI taxonomy): Eukaryota > Metazoa > Annelida > Polychaeta > Sabellida > Siboglinidae > Osedax > Osedax fenrisi. The sequence goes on along the minus strand of OZ025244.1, from coordinate 11,465,357 downwards.
TAGATAGCTATACAGTGACGGGCATACCTTAGGTCTGAAGAAAGCCAACATCGTTATAACGCGATATTACGGCTCTACGGTGCGAACGATAAGGGTCAAGGTCGGGGTCAACGAGCGGTGATGACTCAGACGCCGACGGCAGATGGCTGACGTCACCGAATATAATATAGGTATGTTCTATTCCGAGGCGTAAGTCTGCGTAACCGATACTATCCGTCAGGTGGGTAATCTGACGACGTTCTCTACGACAGTGTCACGTGATATGTCCTCCGTGTACGTCGTGATATGTCCTCGCTGCTCGACACGATCGCGGCTCCTCGATAAATACGAGAGAATCGCCGCCGAACCGATTATTTATAGTATCTCGTTAGTTATTGTACACTCCGCATCCTATCACGTCGACCAATGAAATCGTCGCGCCGCCCGCCCCGTTTGAATTCGTTTCGCGCGTCTCAGCCATTGGTCGACGAACGCGATCATCTAGGGGTCTCGCTCTCTCGATCTTTATCTCGACGTCGGTTTGCACTCGATACGTCGCGAAATTGATACGCGGTGTCGTGCTTTCGTTCGTTAATTGTTGTTTATCGTTTTCTAGTATTATTGTTTATTGTTTTCTGGTATTATCGTTATGCGCACTTATACTACGAATATCGAATCAACTATAGTTATCATCAATAGTAATCATATATGATATACGAGAAAGAACTTCACCCGATATTGATTATCGTGTTTACGATAGTCAATACGTAAGTGAGATCACGTGGTAGTATGTAGAATGTACGACGTGCAATGTCTATATAGAATGTACGTATAGAATGTACGTCGTATATACACGAATATACATTGTACGTGCGACATTTAAACGTTAAATTAATGTTATTCTGCAGTTATCACACGACAGAATCTACCGCGGTACGGCAAACTATCTCTGACATATCTGCCCAGCAAACAGTAAGAGCAGCATAATAGCAGCATAACAGCATATTCTAGAGCCTAAAATGTTTACATTGTGCTATTATGCTGCTGTTATGCTGCTCTTGCTGTTTGCTGGGTGGTTTCTGTGAGATCGAACTATTATTAAACGTATTTATATATTTACGAAACTAAACCATATATTGTCAAATGTCTGAGTTTACGGGTACCTTAATTAGATAGAGTTCAGTGTAATGTCCTATATGTTATGTTTTCGAATGAGTATAATTATTATTGAAACCTCATTTCTACACTGTATATTTTAAGTGGTATACATAAAGAAATACGGTATGTATACGCTATCTATTAGTATTGTATACAGCATGTTAATGCCTGAATGAATACTATTTATTGTACTTGTATACTATAACTAAATAAATAATACGCATGAACTTAATATGTATACAATATAATAGTGTTATATAATTAGTACACAAGTAATATATTATTAGCAATATTCTTACGATAAATAATATCACAATATGTGTGCTCGATAACTTATGTACTTCGATGTATAGATGTTAAACTAGGTTTAAAGGAATCGAGACATAGGTACGCTTAACTGCCGATAATACGGACACTGGATAAGTTACAAGTCTGATAATTTCTCCTATTATCTTAAGTGTCTGACCTATTGAGGTGAATATATAAATGACGTATTTTAGTTAGAATCGTTTAATAATGTGCACATGCATCCGATCATGAATAATGTCATCTCGCAGTCAACAGTTATATCTCGTACTTATTTATTTAGACACGTGTATATTATAAAATCTCACAATTGTTGAGAAAATTAAAAAATGTATTTATTTAATTTGAGAACAATAAATTCTTAGTTTCGGTGACTCATTGTGCGGCTTAGTTACATTTTGAAAGTAATGCAGATTATATGAGGTATTGTTAGTCTTCCTAACGAATTACAACGATTGAAAACTCGAAATTATACATAATATACTGCAGTGTACGGTAAAGTAGGCGTGTTTAATTATGTATCACCTTATAAGGACAATATACATAATAATGGCTAATGCTATTGTCGTGTTATGTTGTGTTGGTGTAACCCTTTCATCCATTTAATAACGTGGATGATGTGTTCACTTATAACTAAATAGCTCTAATGTCCCTTCGAATTGAGAAGTTAATTATATTCGGGGAAATCGACCTCTTATAGTGATCTAGATACATATGTTAACCTCCCAGCAAACAGTAAGAGCAGCATAATAGCAGCATAACAGCATATGCTAGAGCCTCAAATGTTTACATTGTGCTATTATGCTGCTCTTAAATGTATATTATGCTGCTATTATGCTGCTATTAATTTGTCACGCTATTATGCTGCTGTTATGCTGCTATTATGCTGCCATTATGCTGCTATTATGCTGCTATTAATTTTAAAAGTATATTATGCTGCTATTATGCTGCTCTCACTGTTTGCTGGGCTCTTTCGTAATAGTATTTTTTAAATATAAAAATGTAGCTAATGTTTAAATACACACATATATATATATATATATATATATATATATATATATTATGTAACTGCCTGTGTGGCTCAGTGGCTAAAGTGTCAGACACACAAGTAGTAGAAACTGGTTCGAGCCTCGTCCGACCATAATTCATTTTATAAAATGGGTCATACAATATTATTTAGAAGTGATATTATATAATTGTGTATAAATAAATTATCGGCTCTCGTTAAAACCAAGGATGATATAACATGAGAGCGGCTTCGAAGGGACATTAGAGCCATATATGGTTATGAGTGTAAACTTCATCTAAGTTCCTGGATGGGATGAAAAGAATCCATCAAATAAAAATAACAATAACAATAACAATATATATATATATATATATATATATATATATAATACATAACATAATTAAATATAAATGTTACGAATTAAATATAAATTAAAGTATAACCTAAAACTAAAATAAACATAAACTTCTAAAATAAACTTCTGAATTACTCGGTACTATCTAAGATGTTACCAAGCAATATTTAAAGCCTCCTATCTACGCAACGTGATTAATATTCATATGTTCAGCTGCTATCAGTAATATCGAAATCACTGAATTAGATTTAGTTGACGCGATTTATATACACAAATGTTTTCATTATTCTATTACATGCAATATGCATTAACTTTTACTTACCTTATATATTATGGTTTTGTTATATATTAGTAATAAACACTTAGTTATCATCATATCAATAATAATTTAAAATATGTTATTTTACATTTTAATAGTGTAAAGGTTGATACGATTTTATATATAAACAACACACGTATCGAAAACTGACCCAATATAGGTGGCGCCATTCATTTTTATGTACATAATCGAAGTATACTATATAACAATACAATATTTGATATAATAATGATAATAAGTTATGATTCAGTATTCGATAATTATACTAAAAATAAAAATATTCGATATCGTTAATGATTATTATACTGTTTAATATATAAGTATACATTTATAATACATAACATAATTATAAAGAATTGTTACAAATTAAAGAATATCTATATTAATATATATTAATATATATTAATATATTAACGAAAATCGTAGAACTAAAACTTTAGAAATAAACTTCTGCATTACTCGGTAGAATACTGCTATTTAGTTATGATTCGTTATTTCATAATTAGAATCTAAATAGAAATAGTCGACTTCTTAAGGATACTACCTAAATACGTATGGGTTTATTTCAAAATATTCTGTAAATATATTATTAAACATAAATTCGTAATCACTAATTAGTAAGTGTTACTTACACTCTATGCTAATAGCTATAGAAGTTAAGTTATAACTTCAATATAAGTTATAAGTAATTAGCATACATTGTGGGAGTTATGTAGTTTTTGAAATACAATATGAAATTATAATTCATAATTTCATTATAACGCTCACATTTAATATGGATTAGGTCACTAAATGTATACTATTTAGTTATACTATTGATATAATATAAAATAGCTCTACATTATTAATATAATAATATAAATATATATATATATATATATATATATATATATATATATATATATATATATATATTTATATATATATATATATATATATATATGTAAAATAGGTTTAATAATTGAAGTTGTCACATATGTAATTGTGATTATTAAATTATGTAGAAAAATTATCTATAAAATAATACTTGATATATTATCTAAAATGTTAATTTAATATATAAATTTATATACGATGATGATGATTTAATGTTAACACTAATTTAATTATACAATTATTATAGTGTGATAATAATAAATACACTCGAATGTATTGTTCAATTGTACCGAAAGTCATTGTAAATATATAACTTAAGTTATACGATTGTATATCATAACTACTCATAAATGTAATCATTCTATACTATTATCTGTATATGATTATTATATCCAAGTTACGTAAGTAATATTATGTCAACAACTTTATACATATTATTATATTATAAATATATACTAACTCTATGATAACATAACATTTTAACTGAATATATTGGTATTGTAGGTATTCATATAGCTTGGATTAAATCGTACTTAACTGACAGAACATTTTCTAAACAAATATATAACCATAATTCATCTACTTTTAAAATTTATTATGGAATACCTCAAGGTTCTGTATTAAGTCCATTGCTATTTTCCGTTTATATCTTGCCTATTAACAATATTATATATAATTGTCCATCTGTAAAATATAACATTGTTGCTGATGATATGTAATTGTATATTTATCTTCCAATAATAGCCAATTCATCTGATAATATAGCTCTTAATTTATTGTATTAATATGTATTTGTATATGAATTTAATATGAATAAAACTCAACTTCTAAATATATATAGAACATCATTGGTTTTTTCTTCTGCTATCATTGATTCTGTCATAATTGTTCCATGCAATAATGTTAAAAACCTATGGTTTTTTCGATGATAACCTTAATTTCTCATATCAGATAGCGAATGTATGTAAATCAACTAATTATCAACTATATGAAATACGATCAATAAGGAAATTCTTACCTTTTATAATTTCTATTGTTGCTATCTATATCATGGCCTTCCTGCTATTTCTACTAAATCTATAGATATGATTATTAGATCATCGATAAGAGTTTTACATCATGAAAAATTAGATTACCATAAATCAGTCAATTATCACTTAGTTAATTCTAAATGGTTAACTATTTATCAGAGTTTTATCTCACCTTCTGCTATTTAAACCTTTTTAATTTGTAAGGTACTACATAATCGTATTTCGTGTTTTTTGAATGCATTCCTATAATTCAGAGTTTACAAGATAGATCTACGAAACACTTTTACTCGGCTATTACTAAAGAGGAAATAAAAGCTATCAATATATGGTAAACGGTCATTCAATGTAGTTTCAGCTGACCTATGGAATACCTTAAGAACTCACATAAATTGTTCATCATTTAAATCAAATGTAATATTATTAATTCGTAAAAATTAATGTTATTATATTCAACTGATTTATATTCTTTTTGTATATTTTGTTATTTTTATATTTTTTTTATACTATAAAGAACGTTTAACTTTATTTGTGTGTTTAAATAAACATTATATTCATCCATTCATAACATTACAAATAAATACAAAACGTTATGTTACTAAATAAATATGTTGTATAGTAATGCGTATACGTGTATACACTGCGTATAGTGTATACACTATATAGTTATATGGTTTTTATAATAACTCGACTCTACATTTCAGCGAATAGTATGGGAGCTTGATGAGTAGGTACCTATGATTATCTTCAAATTTTAATATATAAATTTAAATAAATATAATACATACCATTTCCTATAAGTTTCAAATAATTATTATATCGATTACGCTTATCAAACACTTTATATTAATATAAATACTCACACAAAATGTGTACAATTTTATAAATTTATAAATAAGATACTAAACATGGAAAATATGTAATAAAAATTATTGTTAAAATAAAAATATTAAACATATTTTATCTCAAACCTCAACCCTTGCAATTAATATACATTGTAATATATATATATAGTAATATTAATTATAAAATAATAATAAAATCAGATGTGGTAATTGCCTGGGTGAAGGAAGAAGCAAAGCTTATCAAGTATTTCACCCATTTATGATTACGAGGAGAACAAATTATATAGGAATATAATTAAAAACAAGGAGTATTATAATACAATAGAATAACTCATAAAGCACAAACATCCATAGTATATCAACTTTTCTAATGTGGGTTCATCAAGTCCAAAACTTTACGAATATACTTTCTCTAATAGTATATACACTGTTAACAATTGGAGCCAGCAAATTCATCAATACTACCCGATATAAAATATGACAAATTTATGAATTAATAATCAAGGAAATATAAAATAAAACAAATTCTATCATTGTTCTACTACCTCTTAAATTTAAATATATAAAATGTAATAAAAGATTAAAAATTAATTAAAAATAATACAATATTAAATAGTAAATAATATATAAATTTCTATTCTTTATAAAGAGATTTAGATAAAATATTAAACATAATATAATATTATTAAAAAACTCCTCGTAATCTAAATCATAATTTAAAAAAACATAAATATATATAAAATATATACAAAATAATCAAAATATATTAAAATATATAGTAAAACAAATAATAGTAACACATCTAAATTATTAATAAACATAAATACCCTAAATTAAAATAAAATAAAATAAAATAAAAGTAATAATTAGAATAATAATAATAATAATAATAATAATAATAATAATAATAATAATAATAATAATAATAATAATAATAATAATAATAATAATAATAATAATAATAATAATAATAATAATAATAGTATTATAATAAAATAGTCCGATAAATTTGTCAATAATTGTAATTGTCATTTTGTATAATAAAGTAACTTATATTATAAGTCGTATAAAGTTAAATATCATTATGCTATAAGTTAGCTAATAGTTAAAATTCATAGTTTTATAAATTAATTTAAAATTTAATAATATTAATATTTTTAAGTTAAAAGTAAAAAATATAAATTTAAAAAGATAATTAAAAATGTAATGATAACTATTCAATACATTTTTAAAGTTATTTTAAATGAATTGAAATTTTAAATATTTCTTATAGAATAATATAAGTTATTCCATAGTCTAGGCTAAGCTTTTATATATTTTCTAACTTTAAATCGATGAAATAAATATGTAATTTAATTGACTATAATTTTTGCAAATTAAAAGGTAATAGATTATTCCTGGCCCTAAACATAAATATCAAGGTATCCATTTTGACGATATAACAAAATTGTAATGACTATTGAATAATATAAAAAGTTGAATAAATAGATTAATTATTTATAATTTTCAACGATTTTTTTGTAGTATATAATATAGTATGAATATTATTATATATTATTATATTATATAATATGTATATATATACATATTTTATTTGAAAAAATGTATTCCCAAAATATAATATACATATAGCGGTATGTAAGGTGAGAATACAAAAATTAATTATATGCCAATAGGTGCCTACTAAAGATATCATATTCAATTTAAATTTAACTTTATTTAAAATACCAATATATCTAGATAATGTCGTAGATACATAGTTAATTTAAGATTTACAATATAATTTGTCATCAATTATTATTCCTAATAATTTTAAATTGTTTACTTGTTAGATTTTAATATTGACATTCAAATTAAGATTATTATTTTTATTTCTAATATTAAACACAATAAACTATATTTACTAAAATTAAGAGATAATTATTAATATTTAACCAATTAAAGAGTTTATTTAAGTAAGACTGTTCATTAGTTTTTAGATTTTTTAGTTACAGTAATTGATCGGAAAAAAAAACAAATTAGCGTCATAGGCAAATAATACAGGTTTAAATGAATTACATATATTTGTGATATCATTGATATACAATATAAATAGTCAGTTTTTTAAGTAACATTGTTTATTAGTTTTTAGATCAGTTATTTATCGGAAAAAATAAAATTAGTGTCATCGACAAATAATACAGGATTAAATGAGTTAGATATATTTGGAAGATCATTGCTGTACAATACAAATAGCCGGTTTCCCAAAACCGAACCCTGTGATATACCACATGAAATATTATCAATATTTGAGTTAATATTCATAAAACTAACATATGTTACCCATCCTTTAAAATGCTTTCTAATAAATTGTGAGCTATCTCTCGTATACCATAAATACTAAGTTTTCAAATTAAATATCATGATCTAAAGTATCGAAAACCTTATATATTTCAATGGATTATATATATAGGTATATATTATATACATACTTTATAGAATTATATAGAGTATAAACACTCAGTAAAATACAAAAGTAGAGCTTGACTAGGTATTTTCCAAATAAACTTGATAACAAGAATAAAAAATAAAAAATATAACAAAATTTAAAATAAACTCTTTTTTTAAAATATAAATGTTGTATATCATTAGTTAATTGATAAGGCAAATGAAAATCGTGCTGAATAAATAGGTGAGTGTATACATGAATATTGTTATCATGAATAGGTCATCATTTTCAGTTAGATAAAAAAGTAAAATATAATAAATAATAAAAGTAAAAATAAGAAATAAATATATTTATATTGAATGGAGAAATACATATAATATGAAAGCAAAAATACAAATTATAGAAATAAACATTTTGTAGTTAATATATATAACACAAATATAATAAATGCATAAAATATTTAAACATATAAAAAATAATAAAACAGTAATATATGAAGAATCACAACAACAATTATAAGCATCCCAGTAAATCAAGTGATTAAAAGTCAAGCGTTCAATCATAACCACTCGACTCCATATTGAATCAAGTGGTAAGCGTTTAACTATTTACTGTTGGCTATAAATAGAACCAGGGTCTAACGCTGAACTATTGATTCATTATTGAATCAATTGGCCATGATTTACCTTAAACCAATTGATGGAATTTTAAATCAATTGGCAATGATTTAATTCTGACATAGTGATTCTTTTTTAAATTAATTGGCCAGAATTCTACTTAATTTTACATATAATTTGATTTTAAATATTAATAATTAATTTGTAATACACTAATATTTGTAATACCTACACTTATCATTTTCTAATTACTAAATTAGTATAAATCATATACTTTTATGTCATAATAATTATAATTAATTTATTTATTATCTTATAATTCTATTATAATTTTAATTTTAATATAGATACTATTTATAAATTAGTTAACATATAAACTTATTTTATGTACTTAATTTAAATATATATTATGTAACATAAATATGTATTTTTTTACTCATGTAGATTTCATGGCTATCATGTTATACATTGGGTTAATTTATAGTTTACCTCATACAACTATTATAATCTAATATAATATAAAATAAATTATAATAATAGACTTAAATAGACAGTAAATAATAATAAAGAATTATTTAAATTTATAATTTTATTAAGGTATGATATATATACAGTATGTATGTATACATAATAATAATAAATAACAATAATCAGAAATGCTTTTTACATTATAATAATTAAATACATCACACATACTAGTTACGTGTACAATGAATTATTGTCATGAATCAGATTCTATTAGATCTGATAGTGCTTTAGGTTCAGTATGCATATTGGGTTCCTAATAAATTATAATATTTAGTATAATCAATGTTAGTTATATCAATTAAATAATACAAACCTTAATATATTTCCATTTTTAATTTCTTATATAATTGTCTATACTCTTAATTATTTCTACCTCTTTGCTCCAGGATGTGATATCATTACAGATTCTATAATGTAGTTATAAATATAATATACATTATTAAATATATTATGGTAAATGTTGGCCAATAATTTATAGAATTTAATCTATTAATAACTTTAATAAGTAATAATACATTCTATCAACATTTATATAACTAAAGGTGTATATTTTGTAATGTACCTCAGTACCACAGTCCTATCTGTATGCTTATATATGTAAACTCAGATGGTACGTTAGTACTAACTTTTCAACGTCCCATCCCAACATATCATAGTACCACAGTACCAATGTACCATCCATCGATATAGAGAGGGTTTATTCATGTATTCTTATACATTTAAATTCAGATGGGATGTTGGTACTATGGTACGTTGGTGAGTTACAAAAAATGCACCAACATCAAATCTGTAGGCTTATACATGTAAATGCAGATGGGACGATGGTACTATGGTACTATAGTACATTGGGACCATGCGTTTTTAGTAATATACCAATGTACCATAGTACCATCTGCATTTACATGTATAAGCCTACAGATTTGATGTTGGTGCGTTATGAAAAACGCTTGCTAACTTGGTAATGTGGTACGTTACAAACAACTAAGATAAGTTAATAATATTTCAATTTTATTTTATTAAAAATATGATAATAAAATATTAGTTAAATTCTTTATACAAAAATATGATGTCTTTACTAACGTATTATAAGTTTTGATATATATTGATATTTGATCATGAATACTGCACTTGTATGTTTCTTTAGACAGTTACCAGAAACAATACTTCCCCTAATCATGTTACATATTTGGTCTGTATTAGTAATTAAATAATAATTATTTACATATTGATAACATTTAAATATTCTTATATACATATATAATATCAGATTGAATGATTTATCTTCACTAGTAACCTAATTAATTATTGAATAGTTAATGAAATAATTAGAATGTGAATAGATATTGAGGTTTTACTATTTACATATCACAAATATAAAATATTGACACCTATTATGTAATATTAGTAAATTTTTAATAGCGATTTAACTGTACCCAATAATTACATGATCAAAATGAATATAATAAACAATTAATAATACAATATATAAATAATATAAAACATAAATTAATTTATTATGCACATATCAATTGTATATACACTCTAGTGCTGAAAGTGCTCACAAATGAAAACTAAATAAAAAGTCATAAATAACAAAATTATTTGACAATAAAAGAAAAGTAAATAAAGGAGATGTAGGCATTATGATGGGTAATATAGTAATGGATAGACCGGATGGATATAGGGAGATACTTCCATAACGATTGTTCTATAGGGACGATGGATTAGTACAAATAAGAGAAATTACAGATTGAACTGAGGAAATAAGAAGGGAAGTATAGTAATAGTTAGAATTATAGGAGGATTTGGAGGAATGAAGATATATGAGTTGATGAGAAAAGTCTGAGTAGGGTATTTTTATAAGGGAACTAGTTGGGGAGTATTAATGTAAAGGAATTAGTATTTTAGTGGTCGTGAAGTCGTATGAGGAATATTGACTTGCTAAATATCAGATAATTCTATCTAATGAGTAAAAGATGAATCAGGAATTGATACAAATCAAGAAGTATAATAATCATAATGATAACGTACAAGTGATTTTTAACGGCAATTGGCTGATAATATTTTGAACTATAAGTGAATTATCTCATGAAGCTCTCAATGTTTATAATAGATGAGTGTAGTATACTATGATTATCATGGTTATAAGGATATAAAACAATGGAAGAACTATATTAGATGTTTTTGATAGAAGACATAGTATAATTGATGAGGCACATATAATACATTAAGAATTATCAGTACAAGAGGTGGGAATGAAAGTATATAGTTGAATATCATCCGCATACACATGACAGTTGATAATTAGAAAGATATCATAAATAGGTAGTATGTATATAGAAAATAAAAGTGCTAAAGGATAAAATGAGCGTGTGGGAAAACTGTGGGACTATATATTAGAATAATGTTTTCGGATAACAATTAATATATTATAACTATAGATGTCCTATTTAAGATCTATGATTCCATTCATTTTAGGGCAGTACCATTAATAACTATTATATTATGAATAAAAATGAATATATTATTGTGATGGAGGCATGTGAAAAATGTAAAAAATCAAGTTGACAACACATAGATGTACTCACAGTATAATAAGTATTATTAAGATTTTGTAATAGTTAGGTAGAATGACCAGTAGAGTTACATCTTCTAAATGTACTCTGGTAGAACTAGATAAACTTTGTGATAATAACCGATGTGATGTCAATTGGTGAGACACAAATCCACCACCATCCTTGCCATCTTGTATCGATACATCTTTGGATAATGAAGTAACTTTAGTTATGTTGAGCTTACAATCTCCTTATTCTTAAACTTTTCTTCTAACAGTTCATTGCACGATTGCTTCTTAGATTGATGTATATGCTCTCATATCTGGTTATTTGTAATAGAAATGTTAATATTATTATAACCAAAATGATATTCATTCAAATTTTACATACAGATTCAAAATGTTCAATTGTCCAGTACTAGTTACTGGAAATGTAAATAAGGTATTGAATTATGGTAATTATTTTCAAACAATAGGATATTTAGAAACGTCAACACTGTATAAATGGTTTACTTTAAATTTAATAATGCATATATCATTAATTAAGACAATCTTAAGATTGTTAATCATAAAGTAAAAAGTAAAGTATTATAGCTTCTATATAACTATTATCCATGATACACTATAGATCAAATAATTTTAAATAATTCTATAATTGAATTTTTAATAATTCATTAATCACGTGATGTAATCGCTATCTGAAAACATAAATAATATTTACACAGCAACAAGCGGTACATGATGCTCGCGGTGTGGATACTCTAAATAATGTGTATCGAGCAACAAGTACGACTATAGGCATAGCTTTGTACTTATTGCTCGCGGTATGGACAAACTTTAGAAAGAGAATATATCAGAAATCATGAAATTAATCAATACGAAATAGATAGTCAGTAGTTGTTGTAATATAATGCTCCAATCTACAAAATATCATGCATTTGAAATAATCACTAAATAAATTAAAATAAATAACTTTAGAACATACCAATTAATGTGTCCCATGATTCATCATCAGCCGGTTCTAGTAGTGAAGGGTTATGAATTCTATGATTGAAATCATAACCAAATACATTCTTGCCTATAATTTTTTATATTTTTATTATCTTTAAAGTATAGTAAATGTATATTAAATTATACTATATTATTATAGGGTATAAAATGTAAATATAATACACATAATTATAATGAACATTATGTAATCTTATAATTAATTCATCAATAGAATAGTAATATTTTGTATATATAATTATCGTGCTTAATTAGCATGCTTTGAAATTATTTGTTTAAAAAAAAATGTATTTTATTAAAACACAATTAAAATATAATTCATTATTTTAAAAATGATATATAATGTTGTATACAAAAGTAATTGTAAGTACTTAAATAAGCATAAAATAAGCAATATAAGCCAGTACAAATAGTATTAAATATTTGATTATTGCAATAATGTTGTTGACGACAACTTGTTGATTAATATCGTAATATTGGTTTATATTATTACGATATTAAAAATGTTAAAAGCATAACAAACGTAATATATGTATTGTTAATATAATATATTTGTTATACAAAATATTTACTTATTTTAGCACATATATTACGACCAATGAAAAGGAAGCATTATAGTTATACAATAATATATTTTATATATTATATAACCATATAATATTTCACTATATATTATATTTGATATCATTTCATTACATTTATTAAAATGTTTATTTTGTATATTTGTTAGTATTAATTTGTATAATATTGTTATTTCATTATGTATTTTCGATGTAACCAAATGGGATTATGAATTGAATGTAGATTTTGAATATGCGATAGAGGCGCTGCAGTTGAAATTTAATATTAGATATCTACTAAATTCATCTACTAAACTTTATTATTTATATACATATATATATATTAATATTTACGATCAATTTTAATGCTATCTATATTATACAAATACTATCTATATTAAAAATAAAAATAATATATATATATATATATAAAATACTAAATATCAACATTCCTCATAATTTTTATATTTAAATGTTTTTAATTGAAGATATCATATTATTTGACTTATATAACCTATATCCATAGATGTAGATATACCTATTTAATATTTAACATATATAATATGACTAATATCCAATCAAAATACTGTTGCTATTTGTTAATTTATCGATAGAAGTGACATTCGTATGTCTATCTATTACATGCATTGTGTACGTCAATTGATTATCCAATTTCTTATATCAATGATACATATTTTATATGATAAATATTTTTTATATCTGATAAGTCTTTTTTATAACATACATATTATTTATAGATATCAAATATCATATTAAATATACCAAATATAATTGTTAAGAAAAAACCCAAACCAAATACTTTATTTATTATTAAATATGTATACATTATATATGTTTTCATTATTTATTATATTATACTTGAATTATTACTTAATAATATGTAGTTAATATACTAATAGTATTAGTCTAATACTATTAATACTATTTGTATATTAAGTAATACTTGTATTATAATACAATAAATAATGATAATATATATAACCTTGGTCCCTTAGTTTCTTCAACAATAGGGGGATCACGTAATTCAAAAATGTTCTCAACTTAGTTATGGATTGGGTCTTCTTATGGCAATCGGATAGTCATTTTCACGTACATTATTTTATGTTGTGTCTCCATACTCTCTTCGGTATACCTGGCTGAAGTTGAGTATAATTTATATAGAATATTTGAATAAAAAATCTAACCGATAATACTAGTAGTGCACATAAATGTTATAACATGATAAATATTATTCATTATTTATATTAATTTTCAAATATACATTTAAAGAAAATAAATTGGTTTAAGATCTAATAGAGTTGATCACATGATCAGTCAAATGTGTACTAGTGCGAAAGGTTTCACATGACAATACACATATTTAGAATATGATACATACGTAGAAAATATTATATTTTTTCGTATGAAACGAGTATTTTACCAAGCAATAAATGTATGGGAAAGCTGTTTACAAATGTGTACAACGTCCCCCAATATTGCTTTATCTAACTATGTAAATAATTATTTTACTTATATAATTATTCATATTATTATATATAAATTCCATAAATAATATATATCCACTGATTACTTTACTACTTTTAAGTAGTATTTATATAAAATAAATTAAATATTGAACAATTTATTGTAAAAATATATACATAGTTAATGAATAATTGTTTTCATATGTTATTCATAGAATATACATCAATTATTATATATCAATTATAATATAATTATAATATATTTACACCTATATCGTAAACAGTTTATATCGAATCACCCGCTTTTAAATTTTTGACATTTTAAATACTCGTTTCGCTATTATACACATTAGTATACATGATACATTAATATGAAAAAGTAAAATATAGAATATACTATTATAATAATTATAATTATTATAATAATAATAATTATTATTATAAGTATTATAATTATTATAATAATATTTTAAATTATATACAAATTAATTGTTATATGATAACTTATTATAATTTCAAATATACATCTTAAATATTTCAAATTTAATTTAGGCAAACGTAATAAAAAACGGGGCTATATTCGATATTATCCTAGCAGACTATGAGTATATCATAGAATTTATCAAACTCAAATAATTTGTTTGAAATTTCACATGTTTGCGTATTTTGTTACGCCATATATTTAATATATATTTAATATTATATTATATCATATAATTATTATAATAATTATAATATTATATTATTGAATATATGATATAAGGAAAACAGGTTTCGAGTAATTTAAAATATATTTAAAATTAAAATTATTTTAATTAGATATAATTAATAATTTACCTTTATTCTGATATAGTTGATATTTTGAACGCCACCGAAATAAACTATAATATCTTATTAATAGTACAAACTTAAAATTAAACTATATAATAGACTATAAGTAATGAATTAGACAAAATTAAATAGATATTTTAGAAATAAAAGTTAAATCCGGAATTAAATATTATTATTTATAAAAACAAGGACAATGGGATTGGTAGTATAAAATAAGTAAACAACTACGATATCAGATACTAAATTGGATTTACATAAATAATTATAATTACAAATAAATTATATTCTCAACAGTTTTCATCAAATAGTTTTCGAATTATATATGTATAGGTTTAATTATATATTTATTTTATAAATATTAATTTAATTATTTTTTAAATTATAAATAAATAATAATGTAATTAATAAATGAAATATAATGCTTATTATAAAAATGTGCATATTAAATATATTTATATGTTTATTGTGTCATTGTGTTTGAATTTGTATTAGTTCTTTTGGATATGTCTGGCTTAGATTATTATATATTTCAATTTATATTAGAGTTTTTGTCTTCCATCTTATAATATTCTCATACTTTGGTAACTGACAGATCGCATATTGGCATTACCATTTCGATACATTATACTTATGTTTGATTGTATGTATTAATCGTCAACTTCACATGCTTCTCTCAGTCTTGTATTATATGTTAGTAGGTTTTATTTTAATATACCCGTGTAACTAAATTATGTATATATTATAATGAATTTGTGTATAGGTTTTATATATCCTATATTTTTGTTGTGCCGTGTCTAATATTACTGATTCTCTTTTCTTCAATATATGTATAACTTTCCCTATTCATTTTAACGGTCATTCACTCGATTTAATGTGTTGTTGCTCTCATAGTATATATCAATGTATCACGAATTATTGTAAATATTACTTACTCATCATTTTCTAATAACTTGTTGATTAGTTCTTCCTCACACCACTATTGTAAACAAATTCATTATCTACAGAAAGTATAGATCACTGATTATGATTACTTTGCTTCGGAATTTGAATCACTATCTCTTTCACAGCCTTATTCCATTGATTCATTTAATAATACTTTATCTTATTTGATTGATACTTTGCCTCTCAAAAACTAGAAATATTAATGTGCATTCAAACTGTACATGGCTTTCCTCTGAACTAGTTTCTTTCAAACGTAACCTACGAAAGCTCGAATGTATCTTCCATAGTAAATCCTTTTCTAATAACATCAGGATATTTTCTACATATAGCAGGTTCTAAAATTCTCAAATATCTAATGACCAGTCTTCTTTTTATATTAGTAAATTTAATAATATCACATAAAATCCTCGTACTTCATTCGCCCTTGCTCGTAAGCTTCTCTAGAGAGGAGAGCTCCCCTCAACTGCCTCTTAATATACCTCATATACCTAATATTGATCGAAATGAATTATGCTATTAATTTACTAATCACTTTACTGATAAAATGCTACACACCTGTTCCTCTATTTCATCCATCTTACTAAGTAGAAATATTCCATTTATCTGTATTTGTAAACAAGTCCCATATTACTTTTCTGTATTATATATTCCTTCTATTTTCATATATTTTCTTATCTGTAAGTCTTCTTATTTGTCTGACCCAATTAACATAGCAGCCTTTAAACAATTCAATTCTACTAAATCACCCTATATTCTTGATATTACTAATTTTTCCCTAAACGGTGGTATTTGTTAAACTTATTTCAAGCATGCTATCATTACCACACTATTCAAGAACTCTTACTTGATCCCGATATAATTATCGCCCCATTTCTAAACTTAGGTTTCTCAGCAAAATCATGGAATGCATCGTTGCTATACAATTAAATATATTTATGGCTGACAGCAAGTTATATGATATATTTCAGAGTGTATTTAAATGAAGGAACTCCACTAAAACTGCGCAACAACAAATAATAAATAAAATATACTCCTGTCAACGTGTCCTATTTTACCTCTCATGAGCTTTCGATTACCTGAGCCCTTTCATTCTTATCTCAATATTATAAATGATTGGTCCACATGGAACCATCTACGCATGGTTTTCTTTTTATATTTTAAATCGATCATTATCCGTAATAATTTGTAATTTCTCTGCCAAAGATCGTCCCCTTCAGTATGGTATTCCTCAAGGTCACCAATTATTGGCCCTTTATATTTTTAATATAAATCAACCCTATACATGAAAGTATCACTCAATTTCCATATTTCCATCATCACATATACGCTGATGATACTTAACGATATTCCTTCTTATCCCACTCATTCAATGTACTACCAGATAATTCCCAAGTGTGCAAGTGTGCTACATCTAGTTGATCATGGCTTCGTTCGAATATCCTTCTTATAAACTCTGTTATCCTCAATATCCCATTAAACTATAATTTTTCCCTCCTATTGACATTAGCGGTGACCCTATCACTCCATCATCATGTGTCCTAAATATTGATGTAACTTGGGATTCTGACTTATCCCGTAATTCCCACATATATAATATATCTAAATCAACTGACTATCACATCTTCAACATTCGTTGCATAAGGAAGAACCTAACTAGCCCTCTTACTATTGTCCTCATAACTGTTCTCGTACTTTCTCATATCAACTAGGTCTTACCTACTGCTACTCCCTATTCTATCACATTCCAAACATTCATTATTATCAATATATTAGAATATAAATATAGTGTATAACAAAAAATATATATATATATATATATATATAAATATACATATATATATAGAATTGATCGTAATGTATATAATCACATAATTCGTGAATCTATATGCACCATTTTCTCCATTAATCGCTTTAATGATCGCTTTAATCATTAAACTGGTGACTCATACCAACTTATATATAATTGGTTCCCTCTAAGAAAATGCCCCTCCATTAATTCACACCATTCCTTTTTACGCACCTCAATGCATACATATTATCAATGTGATTGGACTATTTTCTTACCAAATCGGCATCAATCTATGTTTATACATTTTTTTATATATATATTTATTTATTTATCCTATTTATAAATTGTTAATCTCGTTCATTATATTGTATTGTTATGTGTACCTAGGATGGGTGGTCACATCTATGAAAAGTGTCAATACACCCTATTATTATTATCATCATAATTATGATATGATTATAATCATATAAATAACGAATGTTTTTATGGGTTATCAGTAGAAATGAGTGTAACTTATATGGTTAGGTTAAGTAGATATATAGGTCACTAGATAGCCATATAGTTCATTGGTAGACTTATTATTCAAACTTTGACCCATTTGTTTCTAGATAAATATATATGTCCTAGGTATACACATAGTTCCTAGTAAGACCCATATATCTCTAGTTAGATACATAGGTCATAGTTAGACTCATGGGTCCCTCGGTATACATATAGGTCCTAGTTATAAATATATATATCTAGGTAGACATATAGGTTCCATGGTAGACATATAGTTCCCTAGATAGATATATAGGTCATAGTTAAACCTATATTTCCTTAGGTAGACATATATATATATCCTAGTTAGACTAATATATCTCTAGGTAAACATATAGGTCATCATTATATACATAGGACCTATGTCATAGGTCCCTAGGTAGATATATAGGTCATAGGTAGACATATATGAAATAGTTAGACCTATCGATTCCTATAGGAATACCTATAGGTATACACATATGTCCCTAGGTAGATATATATGTCCCTAGATAGACATATGTGTACCTAGGTAGATATATATATATATCCTATATAGACATATATGTACTATATAGACATATAGGTCATAGTTATAACTATATATATATATAGACCCACAGGTCTCTAGGTAGACATATAGGTCCTAGTTAGATAAATTGGTCCCTATATATACATATAGGTATCTAGGTAGATATATAGGTCCTATGGAAGACATATAGGTCCTAGTTAGACCCATATGTCTCTAGGTAGATATATAGGTCCCAGGTAGACATATAGGTCCTAGTAAGATCCATATGTATTTAGGTAGACATATAGGTCATAGTTAGACCCAAAAGTCCATAAGTATATATATAGGTCATAGGTAGACATATATGTCCTTATATAGACATATAGGTCATAGTTATATATATATATATATATATATATATATATATATATATATAGGTTCCTTGGTAGACATATAGGTCCTAGTTAGACCAATAGGTCCCCGTGTATACATATAGGTATATAAGTAGACATATATATCCCATGGAAGACATATATTCCATAGGAAGAAATATTGGTCCTAGGTAGACCCATAGGCCCCTAGGTAGATATATAGGTTCATAGGTACACATATTAGTTATACTTAGACCTATAGGTCCCTATATATATATATATATGTCCTAGGTAGACATATTTAGGTCTTAGTTAGACCCACATGTATCCAGGTAGACATATAGGTATTAGGTAGAAATATGTGTACTAGGTATTACTATATGTATATAGGTAGACATATATATATATATATATATATATATATATATGACCTATATATAAGACCTATAGGTCAATAGGTAGACATATAAGTATAATTATATATTTTAATTGTACGAAATATATATTATTATTTTCTTATATTTTTACTTGATTATGCATCATTTTATTTGTATAAATAGTTTCATTTTATAGTTATATTTATTATATCTATGTATTTTTGTCTTGTTCATTATCTTGTAGTATTATGTTCACCAACAAATTCCATAAAGAAGTTGATGGAAGTTACTAAACCAACCAGGTAACAGGTAACAATTAACTTACGAGGAATGGTAACACATATGATAAGTGCCAATAAAGCCTATTATCATCAAATGTATAACAAAAAGTTTAATAATTCCTATTTAATATATTTAATAATTTAATTCATAATAATATTTATCATTATTTGTATTAATACAAAACTAACATAATTATTAGTTATACGTTGATGCTATATTACGTCAAATTGGCGTCAATAGGTTAGCTGTCAACGCTGACCTGATGGTTAGAATTTGACGCCAACATTATTACACTCGATTTTTTTGAACATATTAAATATATAAACTTGTTAACAAATTAATATCACGTTATATTACATAATATAAAAATAAGAAAGTAGTGCTAAATAATTGAATTCATTTTCAATAAAAACCAAATATTATTTACATGGCGTCAAATTGGCGTCAATTGGTAAGCTGACAACGCTGACCTGATGGTAAGCTGTCAATGCTGACCTGATGGTTAGAATTTGACGCCAACATTATTACACTCGATTTTATTGAACATATTAAATATATAAACTTGTTAAATTATTTATATCACATTTTATTACATAATATACAAATATGTAAGTAGTGATAAATAATTTAATTTATTTACAATAAAAAAAAAATATTATTTAAATATTATTTACAATGCGCAAATTGGCGTCAACTGGTATTCATTTGACGCTAATTGGAGTCACTTGGTACCCTGTTGATTCCATATTGAATCAACTGGTAAGCGTTAACCGTTTTACTATTGATCGGTCTGTTTACTGGGATGTAACTATTACAAAGTAGTAATAAATAATCTAATGTATATTTAAGTTTTTTTATTTATTAATTTTTGAAAATAAGCTGGTATTACAATCCATATATCAGGAGATTTGTTAGAAATGCAGAGAGGTTGTCTATATGTTGTCTATTTTTAGTATAACAATTTGCATATATAAATATTTATACATATTTGAATGCTGTGTAAAAATATATTTTAGGATTATAGGTAAATATGTAGTTATGTATATATTTATATATTTTATTATATTAATTTTTATAATATCCTGAAATTTCCAGAGATTGATTTTTTTATAAATTGTATATATATCTAAAGAAAAAAAATCTGTTATTACCCTATTTTGCAATATTATAATGTGTTGAATATTAGACAAAAGAGTACTACCCCAAATATATGAACAATAATTTAGATGAATTTCAAAATTACTATGATATATTTGTATAAGATTTTTTAAATGTAGTTTATTTTAATTTTATTTATAATAGCAAATGATCTACTTATTTTAAACTAGTAAATATTCTCTGATATAATTTATATGATAATTCCAGTTATACTTAATATACCAAGGAACGATAAAGGTTCCACATGTTCTATCATTTTATTAGTAATTTTAATTATAGTTTCTATTTCGATTTAGAATTTCGAATATTATAGACATAACTTTTGTTGTTAACATTTAATGTTAATGTATAGTCAGTGAGTTAAACTAAAAAGATATATTGTATATCAGTTTGCAGAATATCATAATATTTACAACTAAAAATAAAATTTGTTTCATCTGAAAAAAAACATAATTAATTTATTTCAGTATATTAGACATATCATTAATATATATTAGAAAAATTAATGGCTCAAATATTGAACCTTACGGAACACCAAATGATGTGTGTTCCATATCTGAAATAGATCTATTTAGATTGACATATTGTATCCTGTTTGATAAATAAATAATTAATATAACTTTAGGTAAACCTCTAATATAAATATTATCTAATTTATTTATCAATATATTATGATCTAAAGGATCATAAGCCTTTTTAGATCAATTGATAACATTGCACAATTATTAGTATTTATTAATTCACTACATACAGTTTCTGATAATTTATTTAATGTGTTTTATATTTAATAATTCTTTAAATATTCGATAATTTAGTTGTTAGGTTACAAAAGTTAGTTTCTCTCATATATACGGTTATTCCGGTATAGGATAATCAGGGTATTGTTCCGTTAGTTGTCTGGGTATACAATCATCTTATTGTTATTATGTATACATATTTATAGATAGATATTATAGATACATATTATAAATGGTAAATATATATATATATATATATATATATATATATATATAAGTATATATAACGTACTAATTATAAGTATATATATATAACGTATTATATATATAACGTACCTAAGATCAATATGATACGTATTCGAGTTGAAAATCTTTATTTCGAAGTGTTCAACATAACTTATCGAATTTCTAACTATATCTAACATTTTGTTATCGAACTTATTGATCTACTTTTGAGCATCTACACTAAATACATACAAGTTACTAAATATATTTATATAAATGCTGTATCTATACACTATAAGTATGTTCGTCGGTTAAATAAATGTAAACAACGCTAATAATTATATTCAAATATATTCATTTTTAATCCTTTTTTTTGGTTATTACTTCATATCCATTCGTAAGTTCGTGTGTGTTTTTAATGAAAATATACGTTATTAAAATATATTAATAATAATGTCAAATTTCATTAATCGCTCTTATAAAATAGGGAGTCAAGTCATAACGTAAACTTTAAATCTGCACCGTACAAGTATCATCACAAGTTCACTTATCGATGCAAGTGCACCTACAGGTACAAGTGCACTTACATGCGAACGTGCACTTACAGGTTCTGAGTAACCACGTATTATCCGTGGTAGGCCTACTTGTTACTGACCACCGAAATCAGATATCGAAAGATAACATTAATATACTAATATTTATCATATTTTTCAATAGAAATGTTGATTTATGTAATATAATATACTATTTATAATATATCCTAATTTTATATATTAATACAACCTACAAAAAGAATATATTTAATTATAATCTCACATGGCTTTGATTTAATACATTATTTCAAACTGTATATATATATATATATATATATATAGCAATAATGCATTATTATTACGAAGTAATATTTGTATATCATTAATAATTGATTACAATATAAATAACCCAAAGTTTAGAAAATATAATTGACAAATTACATAATTATAATCAATAAATAAATATCTTATTTATATTATACAAAATCCTATTAATCATAAGTATCTTCATAAATAACTTTATCATCATAAACTTCACCATAGTATAATAATAATTTTGTTAGTGGTGGTTTAATAATAAAGTGTAAAAGTTAAAGTGTATATTATTAGTAGTACGCTGATATGTATATAACTAGATAACTACAAAACACCATGGACATTAAACTTATTATAAATTATATACACTATTTATTATTTAAATATGTTAATAAATATGTTAATAAATATGCTAATAAACAAATAATTAATCTTAATATAATATGGATCTATAAACATATAATTTACATAATTATGTATATATTAGTTTAAACTTATTCAATAATATTTGATGGTTACATTTAGATACAAATAGATAATAATTGTAAAAATCTATAAATAATATTACATAGTTATTGTATATAATAATCTCAAAAAAAATAAATAGTTATATATAATACCTATTACATATGTGTATATACATATGTGTATTACACGTGTTATACGTATTAAAGTATATACTTGAATAACCGAATGAGATTTTTTTTTAATTAACTCACGTATTTAAACTATCTTACCTTATAAATACACATGTAAATTACTAGAATAAAAATGAAAATTTGAACAAAGAATTAATATCTTTAGATTTTAAAGAGAAATAAATGATTAACATTAAATTAAATGTTATAACAATATGGAAAATAGGCATAATTTGACATCTAGAGTTTCTCCTTTACATTACATATTGAATAAATGTGTAAATCAAGTTTGGATGAAGAATCGAGATGTCAGACTACTCTTCTAAACCGTGAATTCACGGTTACCCTTAAGGGCTTTCTCTGCTATCGGTATAGCTTCAGCAGCGTATTTACATTCTGTAGGTAAATCAATATCTGTATATCATATTTATCAATTCCATTAGATAAGGATGGTATTGTTAGGATTCACCTACTAAGATTGTATCTTTGGATTATTTAAATGCTAAGGAAATTCTAGATGAACGTATTGGCTTACAGAAGAAATTAAGTAATCCTATTTATTTTAAATGTAACATACTTAACCTATCCACTACTACAACATAAAGCTATCTACTATGGTATAATATATAGAGCTGTAAGTTAACTTAATAATATATACACTTGTGTACGATATACTCTATACATATAATGAACTCAGCAGGTTTATCCCCATCTTTAGAAACAGCCAATTTGATCACAAGTACTATTCGACAACCTAGAGATATTTCAGTAAATAATTGGTCCTAGGAATTTAAACTGCCATGGATGTATCAATCACCTCCCCGCTATAAAATACTACTATTTTCAGTTCGACGATTAAGGTTAGTTTTTAGATGATGAGTGTGACAAATTTAAAGAGAAGAAAGCTTTTAATAATTTCCATGATGGATCCAATGGATCCAATTGCTATGGTGGATGCTTAGAAGCATTATTTTCTCCCTTTCGTTGCTGAGACGTTTGGTACTTAGGTCAAATTGCTAAAGATATAATTAGCTACATTTATAAATATCAATATGATTATTTTAGAGATCGTTGAAGTTTATAGCTAGTTATGTTATTGTTTTTATTTGTTTTATATATTTGTATTATTATTGTGCGTTTATTATATTTTATTTATTTTGGTTCAATACGATGATAAATAGGTCGACAAATTCAATTTTAATATTACATATATTTTTTATTTGTACATCTGTCTGAGTTATATATTTATATATATTAAAAATGCACTATTAAAATATAAAAATATTAGATTAATAGTGTACTATTAATACAGATTATTAATAAGTATAACATTATTATGTATATGTTTTGAAGTATTATTAGTTCATTTCTTTTAAACAATATTATTTTATAATGTATATTTAAATTGTATCATATATATGACAAATAATATTGTTATGACGAGTAACACATTACTAAATAATATATTGCTATTTCAGGCTAAATTTAATTGATTAAGAAGTAATAAATTTATTTAATTTTAGAGAGAAGTACATGATGCTCATTACCAATGATATATATATATAACATAACAACTATTTTCTTCATTATATTGTTTTATTTTCCATTCTAAATATTATATATTATATTATACTATATTATATATAGGATATAGTATATATATATATATATATATATATATATATATATATATATATATTATTGGATGGCTGCTCTCTGGTACAAGCAATCCCTAAATCAAAACAAAAATAAAAAAGTTAGAGTAAATAATTTAAATTGTTTTATAGTACTATAGTACTATGGTACTATATATATATATATATCGTTTATATTATGAATCTTTTAATTTCGTATTATTATATGTTTATTTCAAAAAAGTATGTTATAGTTATAAATTATTTAAACTTCATACTTTCAATTATGCATTTAAAAAACCAACAACAACAATAAAAACAATATGTTAATATATATATATATATTAGTATGTATTGGTACTTATAAATATATAGTTATAAAGTGTAGTTAATAAAGTTAAGGTAAACTTGAAATATAACACAAGTAGTCATATATATTTAATAAAAAATCGTTATTATATTCAGGATAAATAATATATGGGACTTTATTTATAATATATAAATGTATATATACAAGTGTGTAAATTACTAAATTAATGACTGAATATATACATATATTCATATAAATTAGATTAGTAAATAGTAATAAATGTATTTGATAATAACACAAATATATATATAACCCAATGTTTATATACAGCGTATATTATACATATATATTATAATTACTACACTTTGTAAATGCTTATAAAAACAATTATAAAAACTTAAAATTATATATGTTAATTACAATAAAATCCGCTTATAATAAACTGAACGGAACTGAGAATATATATATATATATATATATATATATATATATATATATATATATAAACTACAAACATGTATTATAATATAATAATTATAGTGAAAATACAATTACTACACTTTGTAAATACTTATAAAAACAATTATATATGTTAATTATAATAAAATTGCTTATAATAAATTGCACGAAACTCAGAATATATATATATACTACAATGTATATGTAAAGGATAGTAAAGCTTTAAAATTGTATATGTTATTATATATTTATATATATTATAATTTAATATTTTCATATACGGTAGACAGGACTTAACCGCATTACTTAATATCTACTATAGTATATACTATAGTTAAAAGTGAAACATTATCTAAGTTCCTGGATAGGATGAAATGACTCCCCCGAAATAAAATAAAAATAACAATAACAATATGTATATATTCTTTTATGCATAGTCTGTAGTACAGACTCTGTACTAAAATATAACATTACGTGCATAAATAAATCCTAACTTAAATTAACTATTACAATTTATTACAATATTCCTGTCTCAAAATCAGGTACAGATTATTGTTTTGAATATTGTTGACTAATTATATTAAGTAATTAACGCTTATAAACCGTATACAGTTTAATAAATATACCTTTACTTTCGGAAATTTTAAATATAAAGAATAGTATTTACACAAAGAGAATACATATTTGAAATTTCGTTAATTTTGAAACTTGGCATACTATAAACTAATTACACATATCTTACCCTATCCGGTAAATAGGGGGTCCATATGGACATGAGACATGGGACATGGACTCATATGAGTTTAATGATATGTAAGCTAATAGTACCTGGTTATTAATAAAATCTGTTAAACTTAACTTATTTAACATTAATATTCAGGCAAGAGTTGCTTCAAATACATTCAAACTTAATTTTTAAATTACATACCATCACATTTTAATATATTTATATTAATTTATATTATCGGAAAATATATCTTCCGTAAATATACCGATAAACATCGAACATTTTCTATTGACCTGCCACCAATACTTGATACCATCGCATAGTGCACTACGTTTGTACCATGATATGGACTCTTATATACTATAAGGTGTATACGTCCCAGCAAACAGTAAGATCAGCATAATAGCAGCATAACAGCAAATGCTAGAGCCTGAAATGTTTACATTGTGCTATTATGCTGCTATTAAAAAATCTTGATATATGGCTATCATTAAATAAATTGACAATTAATTTAAGCAAAACTAACTATTTAATATTTAATAATAATAAAGCAAAATTATCTATTATATTAAATAATATTGTCATTATTCAAAAAAACTCAATAAAACTCCTTGGTGTAATTATTGATTCGAACATGAATTGGAAACTACATACTAATATGGTTAAATCTAAACTTTATTATGGATTATCAATTCTAAGAAAACTAAATAATATTTTACCCATCAATATTTTAAAACTAATATATTATTCTGTATTTCATTGCCATCTTATTTATTGTACACATATATGGGGGAATAATTATGATGTAACATCAAAACAAATAAGTATAGCTCAAAATAAAGCTATAAGAATATTATATCGTAAAAAAAATAGAACTAATGTGGATAATATTTACAAAGAACAACACATTTTAACTTTTAAAGAAATAATATTCTATAATGCCTGTAAAATTATGTTTAGGATTAAAAATTATCAAATTTCAACAACAATTATAAATTTATTTAAATTACAAGACTCAACTTATAATATGCGCGATAATAACAAATTTAAAATACCTTTAGTTAATACCAATACAAAAAAGTTTAATATAACTTATTATGGACCCATTTGCTGGAATAATCTACCGATACATATAAAATCATACAATAGTCAAACAACACTTAACCAATTTTGTTCAAAAATTAAATATTTAATATCATGTAATCTCTAATCTATATTAATAATTCATATCTTTTATAATATTTTGTAATATATGTACATAAGTATTATTAATATGCGCACTATTATTATTTATATTATTATTATTATTATTATTATTATTATTATTATTATTATTATTATTATTATTATTATTATTATTATTATTATTATTATTATTATTATTATTATTATTATTATTATTATATTATTATTATTATTATTATTATTATATTATTATTATTATTATTATTATTTATTATTATTATTATTAATATGTATATTCGATATAAATATATTGTATTACACCATTTTTGTTATTACATTTTCTTATTTCATAATTATTATTATATATTAAATATTTAATATTTTTATTATAAGGATATTCTTAATATAAGCTACGTATAGCTTCTGAATATCCTTCTGTATATTAATTAAATATTCAGTAAATAAATATTCATTCATATATATATATATATATATATATATATATATATATATGACATGTATATTATATTGTAATTGTTGATACAACAAACGTAATATATGAAATATTATTCAACATTTAAAATATTATAATATCCTTGATTAAATGTCTATTATGCTGCTATTATGCTGCTATTAATTTGTAATGATATTATGCTGCTGTTATGCTGCTATTATGCTGCTCTTACTGTTTGCTGGGGTATAGCATTTATACGTATACATTTACATTTCTAATGTTTTAAAGAAATGATATATATCGGAAGATAACTTTTGATTTATCCGAAACTACTTATTCAGCGTGTTTTATAGAGAGTACTCCATATACGGTCATCTAACCTTAACTTCATTTAGTTTTGTAGGCGTATTGAACGGAGTGAAACAGTTAGCTGTAAAGGTGGTATGAATCATTAGATTAGGTAGGCTAATATCATTTATAAGATGTTTATATCATGTTATTATAGTTCATAATCATTACACTACCAATGATAATTTACCGTAATATATACATTAATATTTATTTCCTAATAAATAGCGTTTAATAATGGCTATGCGTATACACAATTATTTATATTGTTGTATTTTAATATAAATCATTAACTTTAATATATCGTAATCTATAAATTACGATAATTCAAATTAAAGAATCAATTATAATGACATAAATTAAAGTTATTACATTTATTAAACTCATATTCGCATTAAAAATTACTGTAACTAATACTCGGTGGTCGATTCCAAATATTAATTTTTAAAAGTTTATTAATATTATTTCTTCAGATATAGTAAAAAATAATTTAAATATAATTATCCATTCGTACGCAATCAAGTATAAACTGAATTAAAGCCATCGCTTTACCGCCGTGTATCTGAGGTAGTAATTGTGTATCAGGACAGTTGACCACATGGACAGGTTGAGAGTCAGTTGACCAGATGAACAGTCAATTGACCAGATGGACATCTCGAGAGTCAGTTGATACGTCGCGTAGATGCACCATTAGCCTATCCATCTGTCCATATGTCTAACTGTCCATATGTCTAACTGTCCATACTATACAACTAGCATCCTAGTATTACTACGGACGACATCAAGTGGACGTGCGACGCACGTCGTGCGTGATGGTGGTCACACGGGTTGAAACCCTGGGAGATGTCCTTCAGCTTAGTGTCCGAAGTGCCGTTAGGGTCAGCCGGGTTGTCGAGGTCGTACACTTTTGTCCTTTCGAATCTGTAATCGATAATTGTTAATAGATAATAGACAATATACAATAGACAATCGACAATTGACTAGAATACGTAAACGATGTGGACATTACTGGTATTGTTATAATGAACAATGTATTATGTAACTAAATAATCGTGGGTATATTATAAAGGTGTATATTAAATATAATCTAATATATTTTATTATATGTTAAATCTATCTGTTAACATTACAGTTTGAAAATGTATAATACATATATATATATATATATATATATATATATATATATGGTATTACAGGTCGAAAGTATTTATTCTCCATATAGAATACAATTATATTTGATTAATTAACCGTATAATTAACGGTAAACTTAATAGGTATATATTTATGAGTCATCACGGCCACGATATTGCGTAATAACGGGTCGTCGTTACATCATCAGTACGTAACTGATCGATATATTGCGTGACGTCACCGTCACCGCCTAATGTCAACAATAGCTCGTCTAGTTGTAATCAAACTTCCGTGCTACGACGAGCGGGTGGAAACGAATACGCATATAATATATTAAATAAATATTCTCTCAGGTAGAAATATGCATACGATAGATAATATTTTACATAACATTTTGTAGGCCATATACTACCTATATATATATATATATATATATATATATATATATATATATATATTTATATACAGATATATAACTTTATTTTAGATTTATGGATATCATTATGGTACTTATAAATGTCATTAGAAATATTGAATACTAGAGATTATTATGATTTTTTCTAGCACCGATATATAAATATACTTTAAACTTTAAACTAATTATAATAACATATTTAACGTAAATATAGAGGTAGAACTTTTCATTTCCCTTTTGGAATTATTGAGACCATTGTACTATACAATAATAACGAAGTAGACCTAATTTATAGTGTATATATTAATATTTATTATTAAAATATAATAATACTAATAATAATGATGATAATAGTATAAGAATATACATACTACGTAACATCTGCTCGTAAACATACTATTTACGCACCACTACTCCACGCTAAAGCCTATCTAACCGATGTAAGACAGTTTGTGGAATATCAAAGATAGTAAACATTTCAAAAGTGTATAGTTTTATACCAATTTTCATTATATATATAATGTATATATAACACATGTATTCGCAAATGACGCCTACAAGTTGCAGTGTTCGTGTGTTATATACGAAATCTAATTACAAGAGTTCGCGTATGTCTTAGAAAAATCTTTTGCAATATACTTCCAGTGTTTGAAAACATAGGTTCTCGGTAATACTATTGCAAATTTACCTCACTAACATATCATTATCACGATTCGATCTGTATTGAATAGACATAATGTTATTGTTATTATTATAATGATATAACTTGATCACAACCTACTGCTTATTGATATTGTCCTGTATACCTGACTTGTAGATGTAGATCATAGTTCCACTATTCAACTAATCATGTCATTGGGTATATATTATTTCCACAGATATTCTATCATTTAATTATAAAATAAAGTACATGTCAATCAACATATCATCCATTTGTATGTATGCACGCCATTATCAACAACATTATTTTAAATTTTTTATTAAATTTTAAATATTGTATACAAATTTGTTACATTTAAAGAGATATATATCTTGCGCATATGATTTAAATAGACCAATAATCTCACTACCATTAAATTCACATGATTAAATAATGTGAAGCAATAATCTCTAAAAAATACTGCAAAAATACGTGTCTATAAAGTTATTTTACAGAATTATTATATAAATATATATCATATTGTGGATTACTATATGCATATACATTTGTGATTACTGTAAAAAATATATATATATATACATATCATATTGTGGATTATTATCATAACTATATATATTATACATATGCATACATCATATACATATACTAGTTGTAAAATAAACAATCAAACATATATACTATACTATTTTTATTCAAATAAGCTCTATATGTTAATACAAAATATATGTCATTTTCAAACTTGATTTACTCTGAATAATTATTTTAGTATAATTTTATTCTTAAAAAATATAATAACTATGTAAATAATGCTCAAATATTGATGAAATTTTCAGAATATATTAGTTATTATAAGTGTATTGACTGAAAAGATGATCATACAATTATTTTTATTATATCATATATAAAATATAATTAAAAAAAAAAAAAAAAGTAAACTACATTTTTACCATTATTAAACGAGTTGTATTTGCAAAAATATATAATATTTATAGAGCAGTCCTCCCTTCAATATGAATTTTACAGAATTATAATATCTTATGAATTTTTAAACTTATTGTCTATTAAACAAATATAAAAATCCCTATCTTTTTACATTGAATTTTCAAAAAAAATTCAAAACAAGCGTAACCCCTTTATTACAATACATTAGAAAGTTCATTATAACGTAGTCACTGATTAACTCATTGTTATTCTGTTATAGTGTTCATTAATGCATGATAATATTGATATGCGTGTATATATATATATATATATTAAATATGCGTATATGCAAGTATAATATATGCTCTAACGTAACTTAATACGTGTTGTAGCATTAAGATCTGTAATGTATAATTATACAATTATTTTCACCTTGATATTTATGAATACTTTTTTAAACTCTACCCATTATATAATCAATAAATTATCCGATATATTATTTTCGTATTCGTTATTTATGTCTCGTTTAATCTTCAGCGTATTATTATTATATGATTTATATCGTATTAATTCGTATTATTTTATTTCCGCACGAGCGAATGGGTCTATTTTAGTGCATGATACACCGTATATCATCATCATCATCATCATCATCATCATCATCATCATTATACTATACTAATGCTGGCCTAATTATTATTTCTATAAGGCACGCGGAATAAAGGTTTGCCTAGTGATGACCTTGTATCGATGACCTTGAATATATCGTGTAACCTCTCGCTATAGGTATGTACTACTCAGGGGCGTATCATGCCTCACAAGCGCACGGGGCTGTTAGAATGTTGGCGCCCCTTAGTATTTAACTACACACAGTTATATACAACAGTTATATTTTTCATGATTTTACATTAACAAAGTTTTAATTAACATAATTTTAAACAAATTAAAGATTAAAGTGTAATTTTTCGATTTTTTCGTATAGTAAATTCTTCTACTATTTCTTCTATATTAATGTTATTGAATATCTTCCTTTCTATGCTTAATATAGCAAGTCCAGATAGTCTTTCTTGACTCAATTTTGATCTCATATATATCTTGATTAGTTTCAATTTGCTAAATGAACGATCACACGAAGCTATTGAACAGCCAATTGATAATAGCAAATGCAAAGCGATCTGAATATTTGGAAAAACATCTTCCCCATAAGAAATATTAAATTCATAGAATTTAATTGGATTATTTATTATGTTTCTATTCTTTGTTAATATTCTGCAATCTGAAATATTTATAAATATTGAATTAGATGACATATATATATGTGTTTGAATTAATTATATTAAAATAATTTTAAATTATTAATTTATATATTACAATACTTTCTTCACATAATTTCTTGCTGGAGATGTCATTCGGATATTCTTTTTCAAGTAAATCGCAATTTTTCATAATTATACAATCTGTTAAGGCTAGCAATGATTCCATATCCATGAATATGCCGAATCTATCATTTAATGAGTCCTATATTAAAAATCGATTATTAAATTCAGAAATAATTCTGTCAATGATAGAAAACATAGCTATTGATAACTCTTGAGTATATGACACTACTTCCACATTTCTACTTTCACCATCCATATGTTTTCGTACTCTAATTCTTCGTTCTGTTGATATTTGTAATTCTATATAGGATTTAGTTGATTTAGTAATAGTGTCTTTAATTATGTTCTCTCTTTCTTCACTGAAAAATATTTTCAAATTATTAATATCTTTGGATGCTTCACAAAATATCATACTTTTATCCTGTAATCGTTTTTGTACTCTATTTATTTTAGCCAAAATAATTTCCCAGAAATATAATAAAGATATAAATTCAAATCTTGAAATTAAATTAATTATACTATACGCTTTACTGTGTGTCTCTTGATTATCAGCTTGTTCTGATAGTTCCTCTAGTACATCCTATACTGCAGCAAAGTTTTCGCTTAATATATTAACTGCATCGTGTCTTGAGCTCCATCTCGTTTCGCATGATCTCTTTAAAGTTATTTTTAGTTTGCTTGTTAATATTTCACAGCGCAGTGTAGATTTAGCAAAGAAATTATAAACAAATTCGATATTATCAAAAAATGATATTGATATGATATCTTGTTTTGAAGCATTGACCCCTACTAAATTCAGACTGTGATTGTCACAATTTACAAAAACAATTTGCGGATTAATTTTCTTTATCCTAGTTTTAACTCCTGATATTTTACCAGATATTACTGCAGCATTATCATAGCATTGTGATCGGCAATTCTGTATGATTAAGCCATTATCTTCCAGAGATTTTAGAATGGAATTTTAATGGAATTATTTGTTATATCTTCACTTTTTTTTCTATGTATTTCAATAAAGTTAATAAATCTTTCTTTTACTTCAATTGTTTTCGTCTCGTTGTCTTTTTCTACATATCGAATAATTTGTGATAACTGTTCTCTGTGTGAAACATCAGGTGTTGAATCATAAAGTATACCATAATATTTTGATTTTTTAATTTTCTTGAGTATTGTATTTCTCACATTCTCCGATAATAATCCAATTAGTTCATTGTGTATTTGTGGTGAAAGATAATATGTCAATATTCTCTTAGAATTGTTAATATTTTCTATATGATCATATAGAACTATATAAAATTTAGATACAAATTTAATCAATTCGAGGAAGTTTCCATTATTTATATCCTCGTTTATAATATCTTCATTATGCCCTCGTAGTGGAATATTTTGTATGATTAAAAATCGTAAGCATTCTATTTCCCTTTCAATTATCAGTTTCCATTTTTTCTTTTCAATAAAAATGTTTGCATTATTTAATACCTCAATATTAGTGTTCCTATTTGTATATTCTTTCCAGTCTATTAAAGCTAATCTATGTATTTTGGAAGATTCATGTTCAGCAACTTTTTCTTTTTTTCTCCAATTGTTAAATCCTCCTTTCTTGATAAATGATGATTTATTTGATTTATCTGTGAAAATATGACAACAGAAATAATATAATGAGTTTGATGCTGGTGAATAGAGTAGCCAAGATTGTTTAGACTTATTTTCTTTTCCTACATTTTCATAATACCATGTGGAATTTACTGCTCTTCCTAGAATGTTTCCTTCATTTCTAAAAGGTCCATCAATATTTTGTAAAATTCCAATATCTTTTCTAAGTAGATTTTCTTTTAAAGCAGGATTAATAATTGTTGATCCATCTATATCAAACTTTATTTTAATAAAGTAATATCAGTAATACCCTGTGTAAGGTATGTAAACATGTATATTAGATTTATAATTATATTAAATTTATAATTATATTACATATATAATAATTATAATAATTTAAATTTAATTATTACATTATTTAATTAATATTATGGTGTAATAATTACGCAGGTATACCTCTATATCAATAGAAACGTCAACTTCATTTTGTGCATATATATCTAGTACATCTATTCGTTCTACAGGTTCTTCATTTATTTCATAAACTATTTTTACAGATTTAATAACAAATTTATCCATTATTTTAAGTGATTTCAACTTTGTTAATTTATCAATTTCTTCTAGTTTTTTCTTTTTAAATTGACTACCACTCATTTCTTTTCTACAAAAATAATTATTATGATATTAATATAATAAATCATATGATTAATCCCCTTCCACACCAACTATTGTTGTTTTGTTTTTAAATTTAAAATACTTTAAATAATTAATTTAAATTTAAACAATAAATAACATTCCACACCTAAAATAGCGGTTTTTCCACAATATTGTTAACAATATCTTGGTATGGAAGCTGCTTCATACTAAAATAATGCTTTAATAACAGAAATTTAATAAATTTAATAAAAGAAAATGAAATAATTATTCAGTAAAGTATAAATAATTGTTATTTTATAATTGAATTTAAAACATTTATATAACTATTATAGTAAATAACTTATTAAATTGATTATTTTATTAAGTTATATCAAGGATATGTGTCCATGGTTATATTTACTATAGTAACCTAATAATATTTGCGTTTTCCATTATAATATTAGATTTAAATTGATTTATTTAGTAAATTATTGTAGAATGTTGACCTGTATACACATTCACACAAATTATAGAAGTAAAGTTCAAATCCGTCAGCCATTATTAATAATGGATATAAGATATTTAGTACCTATTCATAACGTAACGTTTACACTTATATATAAATAAGTATTTATAATAATTATAAACTATAGTTTTTTATAATTAGGGTTACCCAAACCGAAACCGGTTGTCTTATTAATATATTATTAAATAAGTATTCTATAGTTACTGGGTTTATTTTTTGCTATTATAAATAATTATTCTATTTTTTTGGCGCCCCTAAAATGTTGGCGCCCGGGGCACGTGCCCCCCCCCCCCTAGCCCCCCCTTGCTACGCCCCTGGTACTACTCAGTTATGGCATTTGGTCGGTTATATACTTTCATGTGTATTCGGACCGGATGTAAACTACATATCCTGCGGTGGAACACACAGATTATTATCCCGTTTTTATCACGTATCCCAATAATATATTAAATATTATATTTAAAACATAATGCTGGACTAGTACACATATTGCATTGTTCGTCGTTGTTGTTATGTCGTGTTATTAAGAGTTACAGTTAATATACTAGTATTTACAATAAACATAAAACTAATATCTTATGTTTATGAAAATATATATACTATACATATGTATAGATTTAGTTTGTATTATGTATACAATAATCATTAAATTTCTATATATATATATATATACAAGAATACATACAAACGTGATTAGTACAATCTGTTTAGTTAATTGCATACATTATAATGAACGGTGTACCGTTCATAGGGTATATCTTAATGACATATAAGGACATGGTAAGGACATTTTCGACCTCATCGAGAGTTGTTATTATATATATATATATAACAATTATACCTTTAAAACTGGTGGAATGTATTGATTGCTTATAAGCATATATTATAATATGGTATTTGTATTTCCAGTTATATATATATATATTGTTATTATTATTTTTATTTGGTGGAGTCATTTTTCTTTCATTTCATCCACGAATATAGATGAAATTTCACTTATAATTATATATGGCTATAATGTACTTTCGAAGCAACTTTTATATTAAGGCATCCATTATTTTAACGAGAGCCGATAATTTATTTATACACATTTATATAAAATCACTTCTAATTACTATTTTAAGACCCATTTTATAAAATTAAAACGTTAATAAAGTATGAAACGTATACGTAACGGGGACATATGTGTGTTGATGTATACGCTATACGCTATTTGCATATTTATTTTGTATACATCTCAGTTTAAGTGAAACAGTTTATTTTGAAACTGTAATCCACTTGTTGGACCTCGATACCGCGGAAACATTTCATTAGTTTTTTATAAACCTATTGGTTATTTATATATATATATATATATATATATATATAATGACTATATATATATAGTCATTATATATAGTGAATATGTATAGTCAGGTGTTCAATAAATCGGATGACACAGGGTTGATTCGGTTTTTAAAATTGGTTTTTTCAAATGGGTTTTTACGTCGGTTTTTACGGTTTTTTCAAGTTGTAAAAACCATGGTTTTTATGGTTTTTAAGGTTTTTACGGTTTTTAACAAATTAATTTAACTTTTAAATTATAAGTTATAATTGCCTACATTATATGTTATATCAGTGAGTAGGTAGGACTCTCATCTAATTACACTTACATGCCTACGATACAATGATTATGTGATAACAAATTTAATTACGCCACCATTAGGCAGAATATTCTAATTATGAATTATTTATATATTGAAATGTAAAAATATATCGTTTTTATGATAATACATTATTATTAATTATAGTTATTTATATGTAATAGCCAAATATTACCAAATTTAATCATTTTACTAAATAATATGAATTAAGGCACTGCTTTAAAAGCAGGGTTGATTCGGTTTTTAAAATTGGTTTTTTCAAATTGGTTTTTTCGTCGGTTTTTACGGTTTTTAACAAATTAATTTAACTTTTAAATTATAGTTTTTATGATAATACATTATTATTAATAATAGTTATTTATATGTAATAGCCAAATATTACCAAACTTAAGTAAAGTACTATTTTAGACTACAATTTTTAGTATATTGTAACGGTTACCAGACACTGTAGCCGGCGATTTCAAAAGGGGTGGGACTATGGGCGTGGCTATAGCCGAAATACTCTAAACGCAAATAAAATAACTATAATATTTGTAACTATTATATTATCAAATTAAATGTTATAAATATGAATCAAAAATATAATATCAAATGTAATCATATTATATAATTACATTTGATATTATATTTTTATTTAAATAGCTATAAAAATGATATCTATTCATTTATAATTATTTAACAATAATGGTTTTTAACTGAGGAACTTATTAAATTTATTATAATGTTGAATAATAATTATGTTCCATTATGTGATGTCTATATATTTAAAATTATAATGAAAATAATACAATTTAGTTAATTTTTGTTATGAACAAATTATAATTTGTACTTGTATATTTTGAAAAAACCGATAAAAACCAGGTTTTTTGGTTTTTACGTAAAAACCGAAAAAACCATCAACCCTGTTATTGATTCAAGACCACTTTAATTACATATAGCTAATAATCTATTTTATGATAACAATAATATAATAGTATTAAATAATATTTGATAGGCTTGATAATATTTAATATTTTTTTTTAATATATATAATATACTCGTAACAATCAAAAATAATATATTCTACGATTCCAACTCTTCCATTATGTGATGTCTATATATTTAAAATTATAATGAATATAATAAAATTTAGTTAATTTTTTGTTATGAAAAAATTATAATTTGTACTTGTTTGTATTGTAAAAACCGTAAAAACCATAAAAACCGATAAAAACCAGGTTTTTTGGTTTTTACACAAACCGAAAAAACCATCAACCCTGATACCACACCATATATATATATATATATATATATATAATTAAACTGCCTGTGTGGCTCAGTGGCTAAGGCGTCAGACACACAAGCAGTAGGACGCGGGTTCGAGCCTCGTCGGACCATTCATTACTTTTATAAAATGGTCTTACAATATTATTTTGAAGTGATCTTATATAATTGTGTATAAATAACTGATCTCGTTAAAACCATGGATGCTTTAACATGATATCTGATTCGAAAGGACATTAGAGCCATAAATGATTATAAGTTAACAACGTCATCTATGTTCCTGGATGGAATGAAAGGACTCCACCAAATAAAATAACAATAACAACAATATATATATATATATATATATATATATATATATATATATACATATATATGCAGATAGTTTATTATATATATATATTCAATAAACTCTCTATATATATACTATTTCCTCGGATACCTTAAGTGAACTACATATACAACTTATCGGAAGTTCGTTGTATGTTAACATAACATGTTCTGTATTAAACATCCTCGATCGGTTTAAAGTAAAGTTTTTAGTCAATTACTAAATATTAAATAATATGTTAATTGTTAATATGCAGAATAAGTAATATACTATGTGGATAACTGTAGATAGGAGTATTGCTTATGCACGATATATACAAATGTTTATAAATATTTCTAAATATATATGTCATGTAATTATGTATATCTATATTCATAACTGTACTCTTATATATATATATATATATATATATATATATATATATATATATATATATATATATATTATAGATATACACAACCTTCTCCACGTACGTATAGTGTGTACACTGTACATACGCCATGCATACACTGCACACGCATACATAATGTACACACACACACGCACACATATATTCTGAATGCGGCTATATTAATCCCGACGGCAATAAATACAAATTCCTCCTCCTCGTACGGCCGGAAATGAGCTGTACGGATCGACCTTACGTAATCTAAATTGCGCAATAGATATATGGTCTAATTTACTACGCAATATATAAATATATATATATAAATATATAAATATTCTAATAATGATAATACAGCGCGGGAAGTGACTTAATTATATATTCGGCGTATATCAACAAAGCAACCGACTTATATTTATTATACCTAATTACGTATTCTACTATATATTTGCATTACAAATAATATAATATTAGTTTATATAGTGTTGTTTAGTTTACAATTGACTATAGTAACAATACATCGAGATTTATATTTAAACTA
Source organism: Osedax fenrisi (assembly GCA_964019155.1). Taxonomy (NCBI): domain Eukaryota; kingdom Metazoa; phylum Annelida; class Polychaeta; order Sabellida; family Siboglinidae; genus Osedax; species Osedax fenrisi. The sequence continues at coordinate 11,424,533 of OZ025244.1, read as the reverse complement.
TGTGCATGTATTCTTCAACAACAACAACACATTAAATAACAATCACAATAATTAATACTACTAATAATACTAATTAAACATTTTCAATTTTTCAAAATACTAATAATAAAATATAATTAAAGAAATAATTTAATATGTTTTTATAAGTTACTTTGTTGTTGTTTTTTTTTTAATAAAAAAAAATAATATTTAATTAGTAATACTTTATATGATTGATTTTTCTAAATATAAAATAAATAATATTTATGAATGACAATATCAAATACAAATATAAAACTTTAGCTCTAACTCGTCATATTTAAAATAATGAACACTTTAATAAAATATAATTATAAAATAAAAAATTAGGTAAGATATAATAACATTAAAATATGTTTTAATACATTTAACATATATGTATAATAAAATGTAAATATTAATTAAAGGCGAGGCGTTTATATAATATGGTAAATTCTTTTAAATTTGGTAAATTAATTATATTACTAGGTAAATAATGACGTATACCAATGACTTATAAGTCATACGCGTATACTCCATTAGTTAATCGAAATAGGTTACGCGATATTCTAGAGTAGTGCACTGGTACACGTAACCATGGTTCCCAACCTATAGGTCGTGACCCAAACTTGGGTCATTGGGTTTTTTTTTGGAACATAAGCCAATTTATAAAAAATAATATAGATGCTATAATCAAATTGGCGTTATGGTCGAGAAAAATTTAAGATAGGAATATATATTTTAATAATATACTATAGTATATATTATTCATTTATGACTAAAGTTTCATAATATAAAATAACACTTTTTATTGGGTCATAGTATATTTTAAAACTAAGAATTATTAAAAAAAAGGGTCATGGTAGAAACAGGTTGGGAACCACTCTTCTAGAGGAACCACGAATACATTTATCTGGATTATAAGTATTTTGTATCAACCTATATTGAATATTATGTGTTAATACATTATTATATCCTCTATATATAAATGACCAAATCCTTTTTTTAACATGAATACAGAAGACGACTGTGCATCATTCTTATACGATATATATATATATATTATTGCTTGATTTTGTAATTTTAATATATATATCTTATTGGATCAAACGTATTGCCCTAAATATGGGAGCAATAATTTAAATGTGCCATAAAAAATGATTTAAAAATTAAAATTAGTGTATATTAGTGTAATAATAGTTATATTAGTGTATTTAGATATTTTGAGATTTCTTTTAAAATACCGATTATTCGTGATAGTTTACTGGAAACAAAATTAAGCTGCCGTATATATATATATATATATATATATATATATATATTATATAGATATGTTCACTAATTGATTACTTTTTTTAAATATGGTATCTTATAATCGTATAAACTAATCTTAAACGGATTATATATTTAACCAACGTTCAATATTTAAACCTATCTTAATTGCAAACAAATACATTTATACTCAACCACTATATTACATAACTGACGTAGTACCCTTGAGATGTTATTTAAGTGTCTTGCTAACTAATGGTAGCGTGTATACGTCATTATGTTTATCTTTAAATTCAACAACATGATATTTATACACATCGACCCTCCTTGTGGAATTCTCTCACATTATCCCGGTATACCTATTACGTACATATATATATATATATATATATATATATATATATATATATATCGGTTCTAGTTCTTCCTTTAGTAGTCACCTACTAATACACACATAATTCCTCTATATACAACACGTTATGATTATATTATTTATTTGTTTATTATTATTCGATCATTTCTCTAGTTTTATTTTGTATTTTGTGTGTTTATTTGATTATTCTCGTTGTTATGTATGAATTGTTCTATGTGCCTACTAGAGGTAACATACACACACCTGTGCCAATTGGCAATACACTGAAAGTTATATATATATATATAACTTCCTATATGGCTCAGTTGACTAACGCAGACAAACAAGCAATAAGACGCAGGTTTAAGCCCCCGTTGAAATAGTTCTTAAAATAATATTTAAATCTGATATTATATAATTGTGTATAAATAAATGATCTGGTCGCGTTAAAACCACAGATGCAGTAACGATATCGCGGTTTCGAAGGGACATTAGCGCCGTATATGGATATAAGGAAAATATTCATCTATTTCCTGGATGGAATGACTCCATCAAATTAAAATAACAATAACAATACACACATATATATATATATATATATATATATATATATATATATATATATGTATATATATATATATATATATATATATATATATATATGTATATATATATATATATATATATATATATATATATATGTATATATATATATATATATTGGGGGATAACAATAGAGAAGAATTGATTTTATTTCGAAGCCCTTTATGAGAAATAAAAAATATATAATTCTTAAAAGAGAAAATAATTTCTTCTAGTAAATAATAAATTTGTATATTAAATTTATATAAATATATGCGTATATACATGTGTTACCATAATCTTTAAATCGATGATGCATATACAATATACTCTCAATTGATTTATATCGCATAATACCATATAGGTAAGATTAATTTTAGAATAATATAAAACAGCTATAGAATAATATAATGATAATTCTAAATTGTAACCATATTATAAATATATATATTCATATAATATTATATATTACATTCATAATATATATCATAGCCATACTAGGCCAAAATTCAAAAATTCTAGAAAAAATAATATATATTTATAAGATAGACTAATTCCATTCTTAAATATAATATAATACATAGTACTCAATATGTATACCCATGGGTATATAATCAAATTACAATATATATATATTGTAATACTATATTTATATAATCATATATATATATAACATAACATAACATAAATTACACAAATAGGCAATAAATACACTTTTTCTCGATGTAAGATAGTCAATCTGTACTCTCTAGATAATAATATTCTTATGGATAAAAAACTACTACGGAATTATAAAACATAGAATTACCAAATAACTAATAGATGTACGACCTTAATCAAATAATAGTGTTAAATGTAGTAACATAATAATAAACAATATATAAAAAACACGTTAAATAAATTTGTCGCAGACAAGAATCTATGACGATTTTCTCGTCGCTGATTCGAATCTACGACCACATTATCATTGTGAGTCGTGGAATTATAATGAAATGTACGACAAAATATCGTAACATCGACCGTGTGAACACACCCTATAGGGACACTATAGTGTATCAGTTATACATGCAGTGAAAACGCGTATATCGACTGCACTTAGGGGCGTCACAGGGTGATTAAAAGTGGGGTGGGGTATCAGACTCATCAAGTATTACCATATACTTTTCTAATAAGATAAATCTAACATTCACTTGTAGAGGGATTAATATGATTGACTTGTATCGGGTTGCACGATACAAATCAATGTTGGATATAATGATACTACAAAAACTATAAATAGAATAAATGTAATATTCATAAAGAATAACAACACTTGTAGATCTTAAAATTGGGGGGACATTTCGCCCACCCCATCCCGCCATTTTATGACGCCCCGTGTAGACTGTACTACTAGTGGCTGCACTATACTGCACTAAAGTATAGTAAAGATTATAACACACTCTATAGACTCAATAGTATAGAGTATGCTAGAGTATACTATATGTGTGTGCATCATATATGTATGTAGATTGTTAAAATACGTACATATGTTATGTAAATATTCTACATCGTAAACTGTGTGTTATAACATTTGATGTTTACCCTTTAACCGATTGTATTATTAAACGAGATATTCTATTAAAACTTCATAAAAGCTCAAATTCATAAAAACTATACAAACAAATTATAATTATAAATGAGAACATGTAACAACTTATAAACAACTTATTTATAACACATACCATAATAGTAATAGATAAATAAATACAACTCAACTTACTTATTCATATGCGCATATAATATTCCATATAACAAAACCCATCACAAAAATCAGAATTTTATTAAAACAAACCTAATTTCTATTACGAAATTCTCTAATATTTAAGAATATACAAAATAATCTATAATAAATAATACTATACAAAATAGTTGTATCCAAACTTTAGAACAACCTTCTACTAAATATTTAAAACTTAAATCTTATTTACTAATAAAGTATTTTATATTTATTGATTTGTGCTTATTAATTATATATGTCTTGTGTTGTCTTTATTCATTATTTATATTCTAATATTGTTAAATGTATTATATAATACCCTAAATCAATAATAAACTAAATATTAACAATTACATCTGTTAAACAATTGGTAATTTATTTCGGATTATGCGACAATAAGGAAATACAACTTCCTTAATGTGAAACATTATGACAGACAATATTACATGGGATATTGCTATATTTAACTAGGAATTCTACTAACTGCCTGTGTGGCTCAGTTGGTAAGGTGTCAGACACACAAGCAGTAGGACGTAAGTTCAAGCCTCGTCCGGACCATTAAAATAGATTTAAAATAAAATTTAGAAGTGATCTTATATAATTGTGTATAAATAAATGATCTCGTTAAAACCATGGATGCTTTAACATGAGAGCGGCTTCGAAAGAATATTAGAGCCATATGGTTATAAGTGAAACTTCACCTAAGTTCCTGGATGAGATGAAAGGACTCTACCAAATAAAAATTAAAAAAATAGCAATAACAATATATATATATATATATATAACTTGAAATACAAATATCATATTATAATATATGCTTATAAGGAATCAATACATTCCACCAGTTTTAAAGGTATAATTTTTATATATATAATAACAACTCTCGATGAGGTCGATCATGTACGTACCATGTCCTTGTTTCATTGAGGTATGCACTATGAATGGTACACCGTTCATTATAATGTATGCAATTAACTAAACAGATTGTACTAATCACGTTTGTATATATACTGCCTGTGTGGCTCAGTGACTAAGGCGTCAGACACACAAGCAGTAGGACACTGGTTCGAGCCTCGTCCGGACCATTAATTAATTTTATAAAATGGGTCTTAAAATATTATTTAGAAGTGATCTTATATAATTGTGTATAAATAAATGATCGGCTCTCGTTAAAACCATGGATGCCTTAACATGATAGCGGCTTCGAAGGGACATTAGAGCCATATATGGTTATAAGTGAAAACTTCATCTAAGTTCCTGGATGGGATGAAAGGACTCCACCAAATAAAAAAATAACAAAAATAACAAATATATATATATATAGTTTAACTGCATATGTGGCTCAGTTGGCCATAAAATAACTATAACAATACTTAACTCCGATTGAAGTAATAGGAGTTATTAGACTGATAATTATAATGAATGGCAGTTCATCTATCTCATTAATCATAGTAAGAGCATATTTGATAGGATACATTATTGCTTGTATACGTATAGGTGTATGGGTATTCAAACTAAATTCGAAGTATTGATGTAATGAGTAATGTTATTTTATAATGGCATGTACTGCATACTATGTAATATATAGTAAATAAGATTAAGTAAGTATAATGATATAAGAATGGAGAAAAATAGTTTCAATTTCTATCTATTGTGAAAATACCTTTATTGTTATTGTTACTTATTATTTTGATTTTGGTGGAATGTATACCGATATATCGTATTCATTATTTTGTATATATTTCATTGTCATGACTCCAACATCAACGATATTGGACATTATATTGTCCTTCTCTCTCTCTGTGCATCTACATGTCTACATATTCTTATTGTGTATTAATAACCATTATTAACTATTAAATAATTAAACTTCATGCGTTCGTTTATATATCAGTATCAGTAATAATATGTTTATTTATAGTGAACCTAAAGATATATCTAAATATCGTATGACGTAATACAATCTCGCAGTTGTAACTCTAAAACTTTAATATCGGTCATATCACGTGACGAAGTCTTAGTAACTTCATATCACGTAACGAAGTATTAGTGACTTCATATCACGTGACGTTAGTGTTAGTGACTTCATATCACGTGATGGATTGATAGTTACATCGTATCACGTGACGTTTGTGACTTCATATCGTATACCTTGACGTGAAGGTAATACACCAACGAATGGATACAATGATTACAACGAAAGTATACTTTTATGTATATATATACATATTAAGTATGTATATATACATAATATGTATTACACACACATATATATATATATATATATATATATATATATATATATATATTGTTATTGTTATTGTTATTTTTATTGTTATTTTTATTTGGTGGAGTCCTTTCATCCCATCCAGGAACTTAGATGAAGTTTTCACTTATAACCATATGGCTCTAATTTCCCTTCGAAGCCGCTCTCATGTTAAGGCATCCATGGTTTTAACGAGAGCCGATCATTTATTTATACACAATTATATAAGATCACTTCTAAATAATATTTTAAGACCCATTTTATAAAATTAATTAATGGTCCGGACGAGGGTCGAACCCTTGTCCTATTGTTTGTGTGTCTGACGCTCTATTGGTATATATATATATATATATATATAAAGCAATATGTTTCAGTAGGCGCCTAGCGTTACAGTGGGTGTTACGTAATAAGATAACACTAATCTTGATGATATCTCAAACGATGCATCTTCGTGACAATAAATTATAATTGTTTATTGGTGGCAATTTGTTCCGTTTTTTTTCTCGGCAATATTATAATGGATTTCTCCGGTATATATATATATATATAGTATATTATCATATTATATCCACCTTATATAGTTATATATATGTGTGTGTGTTTGTGAAATTATAAATATACACTTGTGCAGATCGTAACGTATTATATAGCAAACATTTATACTTCTACAATGTGACAGCGACGAAGTGATTAAACAACGAGGACGTCGGGTGTTGCCACCTATCGTCAGCTCCCGTGTTTCCATCGTATGCCTTCGGGAAATAACGTTATATTTATATGTATATATAAATATACGTGAGTAGTTTTTGGTATATGTATTAATAGTTTTTGAAATGAAAGCGTTAAGTTATGGCACAGAGGTTACCATATCCTATATAACCTGTATATAGGTCTTAGAGGTCATATGAGTCATAGCGGTCGTATATGTCATATAGTTGATGGTGTGTCTAGCATATAATACACATACGTGTACGATATACATTTTACCACGTGTAGTTTATAACGTATTTATATATATATATATATATATATATATATATATATATTCCTATATGAACTATGGTTATGTTATATTATAACATATATCTATTAAATTATATAAACTATCATAATATTATATATTATATAACATACATTATATTATATAATTTTTCATCGAATATAATTGAATTATAAAAAATCTCATATTATAATACTATCTATATAATATAATATAATTATATCTACTAGGAAATGATGTTCCCTTCGAAGTGTTCCACGTCATGACATGTATTATTACATGCCTATATTTGGATTATGTATATTGATATACTAGAGTATATACGTTACACAAATATATAATTTTATATATATATATATATATGTATAATTATTATGAATTATTATTAATTATACCTATGATCATTATATATTAAATACTATTCTTTGTAATAGTACATGTTAACGTTTATCGTAAGAATAATATAATTAAAATATATAATTATTTATATGTATGTATGTGTGTGACACCATTATTTAAGAATAATAATATTTATAAAAGAAGAATTTTGTTTATTTTCTGTTTCGTTTTCTTTTTTTATAATATTAATATGCGTTTTACACCTAAAGGGATTACAAATAATATAGTATTTGTCTTGTGTGTAAACCTATTCATTTTGTTATCGTCCGCATAAATATAATATATTTATAATATATAATATACATTTAAAGCAGCGCACTGTACTGCAATATATTATAGGGAAATATTAGTGATAATTAAAAAAAATGTGTTTATAAAATATATTACTGACCAATAAGGATATTTTGTAGATATAGCTTATAACGTATATATTATACCTTATAACTTATACGTTTAAATATAATACAATAAAATCTATATTTGATAATATCAGCTATTATATAGAAATATAAAGAATAAAATAATAGTTAACTATCATAATACAAATCATACATCTATGATTTACTGTATACAGTGGTACCTATATTTATCGTCTATATATAAATACATATATACCTATGCATAATATATGATTAATATATATATATATATATATATGGATATTTGTGATGAGAATTCATCATATTAGAGAGATAATAGATGACACAATAGGTTAGGTAACGAAGCGGAAGTACGGTTGCCACGTCACGTGCCCAACACGATTATTGTTAGAGAATTAATCACTCGCTCGGAACGATCAATAACGTCCGGAACCCGGCGAATTATTAACTATTGCATCACGTCGTTATTACCTAACGTTCGTGTATAATTATGACGTAATAACAATAGAGATTGTGCTATACACGCGTGTCGGTAATTAATTAATGACATTTAGTTCGAAGTTGATTTGTAAATCAAAGCATTGCTTATTAAATATTGTCATTACATATTTACCGCTTAAGAATATACCCTATAGATATAAGCCCCACTATAACTTGCTTCCTATATGTTAGTATAGAATGTATATATTCAATATATTGAGATATCTTACCGGTTTAATGATTGTTTACCTAAAGGTTTAATTTTTAACTAAATGTATTCAACTTTGAACTAAAATAGCATTCATTAATTCAAATGTATAGTTACTCTAGGTACAGAAAGGATTATAATGTTAAGCGGACATTGTCCGGTGATTATCTACGCAGTGGTTACTAGTTGTATCTAGCTATATACTGTATGTTATAATTATATGTTAATATTTGAATATTTGAATTTACAATATCAAGAATATTTATTTATCTGGTAAATAAAAATGAATTCAAATTTTTAAATTGTATTTGTATTTAAATATGTTATTCATATATATATATATATATATATATATATGTGTATATATTTTAACTATATACAATTTATTTATAAATTCGCCTTACATTGAACGATGTATTTTTATATTAAATATGTCGCCATAACAAATAATATAATGTGTTTTATATTATATTATGAATGAAATATAATCATATTGAAATACTTGATTTAAAATCGTATTTTTACATTGATTTTTATATTAATATAACATTTTTACTATCGATTCATAATGCGATATGATAAAATCACTCAAGCGGAAACTAAAAGTTTAACAAAATATGCATAATCCGGTGTCCTTGTAAATACTACCATCGTAGTAGTAACTCGTATAATTATGTATACAGAATGTATTGTTTAAAAAAATAGTATATATTAATAATACACTATATATATATATATATATATATATATGTTATACTATGTTTTATAATATCGATAATTATAATTGAATAATTATGTTTCATAATTTGAAAATGTTCTCAATACACACCTAAACATGATATATTGCAAGAAAGAAAATGGCAATTTGATCTTGCACTATCCTAATACATTCTATAGCAGAGTATATATATACTATAATAAATTTCTTAACATGATATCGGATTCGAAGGGATATGGTTATAAGTGAAAACTTCATCTAAGTTCCTGAAGGGGATGCAATGACTCCACCAAAATAACAATTACAGTAACTATAAAATTGTTAATTTCTTTAATTTTAAAATTAGTTATCAAATATTTATACTTTATACTTTCGATAATATATATAGACTATATATTTTCTTAACATAATTACCAATCAATAACAATAACAATAATTAGGAGGGCTAGAATAATGGTGATGGTGGTGTATATATCCGCATATAGATATACGACTTCCCAATACTTTAATAAAGGCAATTTAAAGGTAATTGTTTGAGTTATATTAGATAATATCATATTATAATTATATGTATACATATATGTATGATATACATGTATATACCTGCAGGTAACATTTTACTTTATGACACGCAATGTGCATATATATATGCGCAAATTTGACCCAATATGAGTATAGTGGCATACAATCTATTATTATTATTTCGAAATTATATTATTTTTACGCTTCCGCACCAAAAGTAATATACATACGTGCTTGTTTCCTGTTTATTTGTTTATATAAATTATTGTATTGCGGAGTGTTTAATCATAACAATAGATATGTATTCTCTCGTCTCTTCGAATTAATGTAGAGCAATATATAGGCGACTATTTCGTAGCCGCGCAACATTAAATAACAATATAATAACAATATAATAACAATATAATAACAATACAATAATACATAACCCCCCGGATAATAATTATAATCACGATAGAGATATGCGCATAATTACAGGAATACTATTTGTAGTATATCAATGTATACATAGCCTATATCCTATAGCATATATCATATAGCCTTAACAGGTTACAGTATATAGTATATAGGCTATATATATAGCCTATAGCTTATAACCTTTAACCTGTAGCCTTTAGCCTGTAGCATTTAGCCTGTTGCCAGTTGAGACTATAGGCTCGTGGAAAAATGGCTGCACTTAATTAATTTATAAATATAATAATCCTTCTAACTTTCTCAATATTAACATCTTTTAGATGCATATTATTATCTAATATTATATAATAATAATAATAACATTATTAACGGGTGTTATTCCTTGATTACGAGAAGGACTAGAAAGAGGACATGGATTGTCGCTTTTGATTAATACACAAACATCAGTATTACCAGCAGTAGCTTTATCGTCCATAGCCTCACAGTAATGGTATAAGTGCAACTGGTTGAATGATAAGCTGATAAGTAATATGACATCTGACATCATCTTTACGATATCAACATCCTCATCTCTTTCCAGAACATCAACATCATTATTATAACGATTATAGTTATCGTCACATAGTCGACATCAACATCTCAACATCATCATCAGTATCATCATCAGCTATTGATATGTATTGTTACAACTATAACTGCCTGCAGGTGTGTAGCTCATTTGACTAAGGCGTCAGACACACAAACAGTAGGACACTGATTCGAGCGTCGTCAGCACCATTAAAATAGGCCTTAAAATGATATTTAGCAATAAACTTATATAAATGTTTATCAAATAATGATCGGCTCTCATTAAAACCAAGTATTCCTTAACGTGAAAGCGACTTCGAAGGGACATTAGAGCCATATATGGTTATACGTAATACATACTTCATCCAAGTTCCTTGATGGGATGAAAGGACTTCACCAAAATAAACAAAACATGTCATTCCATAAATATATTAATCATCACTATCGTATACCACCTCCACCGCCAGCGTAACCACACCACTATATTAACACAATACAACCCCTCCATACATTCATTATCACCAACTCTACCATAACATCACCTCCACTTCGTTACCACTCCGACGACCACCACCATCACTAACACACCACCACCACCAATCACCATCATAGCACAACATCTACTTCATCACCGTCATCTCTATTACGTCATAACCTCTATTATATCACGTGATTAACCATCTCTCTATCACGTGATTAATAATGACGCCGACTGCCGCTGATGAACTAATTACACAATCATCGGTGTTATTGCGTAAGAGGACGCGAGCGACATCTAGCGCCACGTTATTACGTAATATAGTGTCACGTGACGCTGGTCACTTTGTCACGTGATCATAATTGTTAACCGCCGCTACCCCTTATAGTCACATGGTCGGGATATATGTTACGTGTGTATATTTATCTATTGAAATCACAAATATATATATATATATATATATAATATATATATATATATATATGTTGAATACAAATAGAGGATACAAATGTAACCCTCAAGAAGTCATAGACTTAGACATGTTATAAATAACTGAGTAATTAGTAATTACATGATTCTCGCTAAATCACGTGTAATCTCGCCCATCACGTGACATCGTGATGAAGATAATTATGCTGAAGATTGTAATGATAACGATTATATGTAAACACTAATTTAATTATACAATTATTATAGCGTCACAATAATATATACAATACTATCATAAAAGTAATACATTGTACGGACAAGTGTACAACGTGGCGAATATAGTTGAGGTTCAGACATCGTGAACAATGAGATGTCTACGTATCGTTAACTTCTATGGCGCGAAATATCGCATCAACACACTTATATATAAGTGTGTTGATGCGATGATAGTATACGACTGTGTTATTACGTCACATTTCATCGATATCGCATAGCAACGCATAGCAACGCGTACTTCCGCCATAGTATATCATTACATAATACGTAAACACGCGGGCGCCTATATACTTAGCTACCTATAGTTATACGTACACAAACCTATACTTAAGTGCCCGTCTCAGATACTTAATAACATTGCCGGGTGGCCTATTGACTATACTAATCACGCGGGGCTCTTTAGGAACATCTCTTCTTACACACGGTGTTAGCATTAAGGGTCACGTGGTAGTATGTGTTGACATGTGTGTACGTGTGAGTGTACGCGTGTTTCTGTGTGTGATTATATGTGTACAATGTACACTGTACACGCGTGTATATGAGATAATAGATAGATAGATAGATAGGTAGATAGAAGATGGGTGATTTATTTATACACAAATATAACAAAAATAGTTCTCATGAGTGTTTTAGCGAAACAATAATACATACATAAATAAACGATAAAATAATATATAAGTAAAACAAAATTGGATTGTTAGATTAATAAACGTGAACAAACAAAAATTATATATAATAAAAAAATATATATATATATATATTGTATAGTTATCTTCCATATTATCCTGATATATTATATTGTTATCTTGATATATAAATATTCATTACTATAATATTTATTTTCGTAACTAGATATTAATAAATTCATTAAAAATGTCGGGAACTAAATAATGTATTAGATTATGTATTACGCATGTTATGAATTGTGTTAATAATTGCGTATATTTTAAATATAATACGCATGTTTATTTGCTGAGTATTCACGTGGTGGTATTGTAATACGCGATTGTTTAACTTGACTAATACACGCGCGAGAAACAATTCCTGTAGCTATAGTTGAAATCGAACTTTAGAAATTTCTATTTATAGCTAATGACTATTCTTTGGGCTACGGAAACAACGGATATGTAAAGATAAAGATGTGTACAATGTGCACATACTATGTACTCTGTGTGTAATGTATGATATACCGTATCTAATATATCAGATACTATGGGTAGTATACATATATGTATTCTAAGTAGGATGCTGCCTTGTACTACTATCTATAATTACAACTTATGCTATATGTTTTGAACGTTGTTTAATACAACACTATAACAACACTAAATGTTAGTAGGGGACATCAAGATATGTATACACTAGTGGTGTAAATGATGCTCAGCTTTGTAATGCCGAGCCGAGATGTTAGGTTATTGATGCCGAGCCGAGACTTTCATTTGATGTATGGATAAATAAGGACGCCATCGCGTTATCTGTATACAGATATGTTAAACAGACTTTGTATGATTGTAACATTAGCTTCGATATGTATGACGATATATAACAATACTTACAGCAATACCGTGATAATAAGGCAATTATAATAAGGTGACAATAAGGTGAAAATAATGTTTCAATAATGTGACAACAATGTGACAATAAGAAAGTTAATAAGGTGACACGTACCACAGACATGGTACGATACGTAAAGTAAGCACACTTACTGAGGAACACAACGATTACATTTAAAATCAACTAATTTCGATAAACATGTAACAAGAATGTTAGTATCACTGGATACATACAGCACTATTAATACAACATAGTATGTCATTCACCAACAAGTTGACCACTAGTTGTATGTCGGATTCGTTGTATGTCGGATTCGTTGTATGTGTTTACTGCTACGTAGGGCATTACTCCCATTACATTTTAATTCTCATAAAATAATTAATAAAATAAATTACCTTAGTTATAATTATATATATATATATATATAATTTATATTATATTATATCTTAGCAATTGTTCATGTAAAAATGTATTAAAAAATAAATTTAAATAAAAAAATATTTGTAATTTTATTCTTATATATTCTATAAGTTAATTATTTGGTGGCCCATATTTTATTTCGCACGCTCGGGAATATGATTTTAACCCGGCCCTTGTATGCCCACGGTTACACTGATTACAAGTTATATTAATGTGTATGTAACACATTAATATAACATAGGGAGTCATGCGAGGTGATATGTTACAACGCCTTTTCTGTTTGTAATGACGATGGACTAAGCCATACGACAAGCCAAATAAAGACGCGAAGCTGAATTCGGATTCTAAATAATAAAACAAAATGGGAAAATATATACATGAATACAGCTAACAGACCTCAATTACACAGATAACATAGCACTAGTATCGCAAGAAGTCGAAGAAGACCAGCAACTACTAACAACCATTGAAACATAAATCGCTAACATTGATATTCAATTGAACGCAAAGAAAATCAAAGTCATGACACAATTCAATCACACAATACCAGTCTAAATTAGACTAGAAAAAGATTGTTACCTAATTACCAAATATAAATACACGGGAGAATGGATAGCCAGTTTACAAAAAGACTTAGAAATTGCAAATAAGTATAATATTGGGCAATACATAAGATGAAATTAATCTGGAACTCCAAAATGAAAAAAATTCTGAAAATAATAATAAATCATAGCAATAATCGAACCTTTATTACAGGTAGCTGTAGCGAATACCGGATAATGTACTTCATAATACGTAAGTAAATCGACGGATTATATACCAGACTACTTAGAATGGCCACAAATAAACATGGAAATATAAGATTACCAACATACAACTGCACAGGGGATGCCAAAGATCATTGATGTATTACAACAAAGAAGATTGCGACTAGCATGTCACTGCATAATGCACACCGACGAACTAGCGCATAACTTAATTTTATTGAAGCTAAAGAACGGCATACGAAATAGATGGAGACAATCATTCATACATGTTAAAGAATGACTGCAAATGTGAATAAGAAGAAGAATTAAGAATACTGATGACGGACCTAGAAGGATGGGAAGTAACGTCAAGATCTGTTAGAGTGAGAACTTGACTAAATAACTAAGTAAGAAATATTTATGTATTTCACTTAGTAGATATGTATTCAAATTCTCAAATATGAATATAATCGTTATCATAGGTTTTATATTAGGCATTCATACATTAGGTGGGTATGTTATTCTATTGGATATAAATATTGACCGTCATATAAATATTTATATTGATACCACTATAGTGGTACTATAGTGGTATATTATATATAATATTCCGTATTTATCTATAGATAGACTATAGTGTCTATATATATATATATATATATATATATATATATATATTTATCTAGTGTGTAGCTACTAGAACAATACACTTACATATCATAGGTATGCCTAATGAAGTAATGTTTACTTCGCCTCAAATCTCTCTCGTTACATTGGTAAGTTAATGTATCTATCATCGTTATAATAACAGTACTTAAAGATTTAAATTAGTTTAGATAGATAGATAGACAGACAGATAGTTAGATACATAGTTTATCGAGTGTTAAATACACACTAGATGACGTTAAACTATAATTTAATAATACATATATGAACAAAACAAGAATTATGGTTTATACAAGCCACAATTTTATTTGGTGTATTTAAATAAGTTGCCAAAACCCTCACAGTAGCTCCGAATACGGTATGGCTATACGTATATTAAGATTACACATTAAGTACGCTTGCACTCTCTCCGTGTTAAGTGATGGTTCCGTTAATCGGGAGACAGCGGATCAAGTGTAGCCGACGACTGAACATCGCGTGACTATCACGTGACTGTAGCGAGGACACGATGTCCTTGTTATCTCCGCGTTACGACGGGCGGCGCGCGTGCCTGGATAACGTGATAAATAGCGATAACAATCGACTTGTTACGATACGGTTACACGGTGCTGGTGACTGCGACTAGTGATAGGACTGGGCGTGTGTGTGTGTCGGGCACCGGCTTCCTGATTTATAATCCACTAATATCGCCTTTTTTATAATTCGATATAAAATACGCGAATACACACACATATAGATATATATATATATATATATATATATATATATATATATTAATATATATATATATATATATATATGTACGTATATGTGTGTAAATAGCTATACATAGCTGTCAACACACACACTCTTATGTGTCGCTTATAAGTGTATACACTTCATTTAATTTAATATTTATCGCTTTTAGACTACTTAGATACGTGATAATATCGGGGGGAGGACATGAGGAGGACACGATGATGGGTTCTACACGGAGAACATTACATAGCTTACTATTTAGTCTGGGTTAAGGTGTTAAGGGGTTAAGGTGTTGAGGGTTAAGGTGCTGAGGGCTGATAAGATGACCAGTTGACAACGGTCATTTTATCGTATACGATATATGCATATCGTGCAGGGTATACATGCCTGATTGGTCATCGTTTAATCTAATGTACTTTTGTCTATAGACTGTATAGAGTATACTGTATATTAGTATAATACAGTATACTATATATTAGTATAATACAGTATATTATATATATATATATATATATAATATACTATATACAGTTTTTACCGGGATTATAAAGGGTATTGTTATTCTCGTTAGATATGTGTATAGCGTACGACATACGTATACGGATATATATATATATATATATATATATTTATATATATATGTATATTTATGCATGATTATGTATATGTGTGCGTGTGTGTGAATAACGCTTATAATAATAATGTTAATAATAATAAATATTATTTTTAATATTATATACATTATACAAAATAAACTTAACATTATTCATGTATACTTATATTTTAATAGTTTTCAATTTATACTCGCTATTTATATTGTATTCGAAATATATATATATGTGAGATTTCAATAAATAAATAAATATGATATCAATACAAACTATGAATACAACTAAAATATCAACCAATCAACACATTCCATTAGTCGCATTAAAGGTATAATTATAATATATAATAACGAAGTCCGTGTCCTTACTATACTAGATGTCCTTGAGGTATACACTTTTAACGGTAAGTACACAATTAACTAAGCTCATTTTGCTAATTATATGTGTATATTGATATAGTTATATAGTTGTAGTAAATGTATATACATATGTATTCACAAAAATGCATATTTTAAATAAACTGTACGGAATTAAGAGATTATAATATTACAATAAGCGCGACGTAGATATAATGTGTTTTTAATTATTAAAATAAATAGTTTGAATTAAAGTTAATTCGATCAAAGCTCGTAGGGCATCTCCTATACGGTATACCGAGTATATCCTAATACCCTACTATACCCTAATACCATACTATACCCTAATATAGTACCATACGAACGTATACATTAGTTGAGTTATAGTAAGTGATAATTTGTTTTACAATTTGTTTGAGAGTGTTTCTTTGTTATAGTATTGTAGTTTGTCGATTGATTATAACTATAAAGTATATTATTTATGAACTAAAGTTAATGATGTCTTAAATGTATTCGAATCTATGTTGTATTTAATGTAACTGTATTTAAAAGTAAGCTAGTTAAGTTTTTTTGTTGGTATTATGTGGTATGTGTTCGTTTTTGAAGCTTACACGAATCTGAAGGAGTTTCTAAATATATTATCTCTATTCTTGTAGTTAAGGTATATCAGCTATAAGTACTACTTACTAAGTAATTACATTAATAACTTGTCGTATATATATATATAAGTGCCTGTGTAGCTCAGGTGGCTAAGGCGCCAGACACACACGCTGTATACCTCCTGTAGGAGGCGGGTTCGACCCTCGTCCGGACCATTAATTTTAAAAAAATCTTAAAATCTTAAAATATTATTTAGAATTGATCTTATATAATTGTGTATAAATAAATGATCGGCTTTCGTTAAAACCATGGATGCATTAACATGAGAGCGGCTTCGAAGGGACATTATAGCAATATATGGGTATAAGTGAAAACTTCATCTAAGTTCCTGTATGTGATGAAAGGACTCCACCAAATAAAAATATCAATAATGACAATGACAATATATATATATATATATATATATATATATATATATATATATATATATTGTATATATATGTGTGTGTGCGTGTGTGTGTGAGTGTGTGTGGGTTTATCGGTATGTATGGGTATGTATATTCGTTATTCTCCATGTCATATATAGTTTTAATTAATTACAATAATTATATATATATATATTATATTTATAATATATTAATTTAATAGTTTAAAATATACATAATATAGCGAATTTAATCATGTAACAATATTATATAGTATAATATATATAATATTATATATATATGTTTGTGTGTGTAGATGTATGGCGTAATAATATGTAAGTATGAGGATAAATATAACATAATGAAAGTGTATATGCACTTTAGTGCTCAATATATATATACCTATATCGCGAGAAAATCTGTAATTATATATATTATTTATAAACAATGGTATACCTGGTATAATATACCAACAAAGCTATTGTAATATATTACAATACCCATATATACCCAAGTATAACTGACCTACGAACACAACAGATCAACAAAAATAGCTTAACTTAAAGTAATATCCATTCTTCATTCCTCCCTACTGACTAAACAACCTGATTACCTTTATAGACTAATTTTTCTCCATACTGCACCACGCCACCTACGATCCATTAACTATACGGTCCTGACTGAACCATCCTATCTCCGGAAAAAACTTGGGAAGCGTCGCTACTCTGTTTGCGCCAGCTACCTTTGGAATCAACTCCCTCAATCCCTCAAAGCCATCAATACCTCAACAGTAACATTCAAATATAAACTAAAGAAGTACCTCCTTGTCCATGATATTTGAACTTGTAATATATTCGTTTTCGCCAAGTTGTACACTTATATGTACTTATTATTACATTTATTTATTGTTTTTTACATATTATTGTCACACTATAAGAATGTTATCATCATCATATATGGTTGTTTATTTTAGTATGCGTGCATATGCACATTATGTATGCGTTATATAATACGCAAAATATGTTATATATTAATACAACAAAATGTATGGCTATATAGATATATTAAATGTTATATAATATTTAAATTTATAATTATTATATTTACAGTAATATAAATACTAATATTGTTACAATTAGTACTATATTAAATGTTATATAATATTTAAATGTATAATTGTTATATGTACAGTAATATACATATAATATTGTTATACTCAGTACTATAATATATATATATATATGTATACTATAATTATAATATAGTACTACTACTATTCACAGGCGACAATAACGAACAATATGATATAGTATTTCGAAGCCCTTTATAAACTCTTTATACCTCCTATAGGAGGTAAAACATTGCAATATTGTAAACTAGAAAACTATACAGAAAACAATAACAACATTCTTCTTATTATTATCAGTATTATAATGATGTAATAGCTGTACTATATAGTACTACTATAGTATCACTACAGTACAGTATACAACATGGCGGCATAACTAACAGGCGACCTCTAGTGTATGTAACGTGCATTACATCGAATGA
Source organism: Osedax fenrisi (assembly GCA_964019155.1). NCBI lineage: Eukaryota > Metazoa > Annelida > Polychaeta > Sabellida > Siboglinidae > Osedax > Osedax fenrisi. Next base: position 11,404,773 of record OZ025244.1, on the reverse strand, counting down.
GATTACAGCTAATATAGTTATTATTATTATTAGGAGTTGTCATTGCCCTGGGGAAGAGCGTATATATATATATATATGTGTGTGTGTGTGTGTGTGTGTGTGTGTGTGTGTGTGTGTGTGTGTGTGTGTGTGTGGATACATAACTACATCGTATACGATATCACTATAGTGCTTCCTAACACGCGATCAATGTTGCTATGGCTCAGTCGTCATTATCATATGTCTACCTAGTAGCACACACATAGCACACACATAACATATATATATATATACTAGTTGGCAGGGATACAAGTTCGTACGTGTGTGTGTATGTGTGTGTGCGTGTACGTATGCTATCGCGATGTGTACAGTATCGTATAGGCTTAAGCTGCCGGGCTGTTACGTGTGTTCGGGTTATACTCCGGTAATGTACCGTGTATACATTATCTCTAGAGTATATGATGAGGAAATGTTGTCGCCGAACTGGGTCGATAAACTAACAACAACCGGAAACGGAGTGAATATGTTGTAATTATAAACAAACTTCGATTGGGTACTAATACCGAAGGGCTTTGCTGTTACGTAATAGAAATGTCCGCTTTACTCGTGTAGTCACGCCCATTAGACACGCCCACAACGATAGCTATATAGTTAACGTTAAAGTGGCAATATAAAATAGAAGAGTAAATTATTAGAGTATGTTAATAGAAATAGAAAAATAGTAGTTTACAAGAAATATTTAAAAGAGATAGTTTAATCATGGCGTAATGCTAAAGTGGATACGCAATTGAATGTAGGTTGTAGCAGTTTGCGATAGAGGCGCTGCAGTCGAAACCTACTACTAAATACGTACTAAATTTTAAATTAGTAGTATTTATTTATATTTAGTGATAATTACTACCAATTGTAATGTACTCTCTATTCTAAAAATTAAATTATATATTTAAAATGCATCATATAAACATGCATCGTTATTGTGTGTATTACAATTGAAGATATCATATTATTGTATTGATACTTATAATTTAAATCCATAGATATAGATAGAAGTCACTTTAATCTATTTCGACTAAAAACATACTGTTTTAATATTTAACATATATAATATGACTAATATCTAATCAAATCACTGATTTTGTTAATTTATCGATAAAAGTGCCATTCGCGTATCGGTGAGTTTAACACACCAATGTCGTTACACAATAATGCGTGTTACCTGCACGATCACATGTGATCCATTGACCACGCCCCTTTATACTATAATTATTGGCAACTTCTATTATCAGTTCGCTGCTACTACAGGATATGCCATACATCCCAGCAAACACTGTAAACATCCTCAGAACAGCATTAATACATAAATTATTCGTCATCTAATGAGGACTGATGTTGTTGTGATGGTGAACTTCGATGTAGAAATTCTACATTCCCTATTGAATGGTGACGTTCTGATGATATCGTGAGGTGTCAGTTCATGCAGATATATCACGTGACACACACCACGTGACTACGGCGTACGTATGTGTATATTTAACGTACGCGTATGCATGTATAATAATAATAATTGTTTATTTAGACACTTAAGGGTTAAAGTTTAAATGATAGTAGAAACAATTCTCATAAGTGTAATCAAATAACGATGTTAAAACAATCTATATAATAAAAGATGTTTCTTCGGTCTTTTGCTGAGTATTGAATTGAAGGAACACTTCTATCACCAAAGGGAGCTTACTACATATCGAGGCAGCAGACATCCTGAAATACATCTTTATGATTTGCGGTCTACATCGACCCTCTACACATACAACACATGAACGTGTATGCGTACGTGTGTGCTTATGAACGTGGGAGATACGCGCGCACCCAATGATCGCATTATTAGCCAATCAGCTGGCTAGCTGGTAATTAGGTTTAGTACGATACACGATTATAGTCAGAACTTGCTCGTGTTTATCATATACACTGTATATACACTGATTATACAGTATGTATATACTGCATATACAGTATATATACAGTGTATATACCTTGCGTATGTACAGTGTACATAACACATAAGACTGGCCAATGCCGATTAAGCATTTCATCTCGATATATATATATCTAGATATATATATATATACAACATATCTTCATTCTCCTCACTATTATTAGTATCCACTTATTCTATGAGGTGATCTAATTAAATAAAAGTAGGTATAACAAATAATAAATATTAATTTTAATAAATTATAATACATTGTTATTACAAGTGAGTTAACTAAAATGGCTCAACATATTTTCCAACTAATTTATTTTAAAACTTATTGTTTTTTTGTTACAATTATTGCATTAAAATGTATCTTATTTTAAGATAAGATAAGATAAGATACATTTTATTATTGCAATCATTATAAAAGAAAAACAATAAATGGACAAATAAAATAGTCAGAAGACTTTCGAGGTATTTTACCTTAATGCCATATGCATACTATATTATATAACAATTGTATTTTTAAAGATATTTAAACATTTATTTTAATAATAATATTAGCCATCACATCGAACAAGTGATCACTATAAGTAATTATGAGAATCAACAAATGAAGGAAGCCTCAGGGTTGCCCATGCCCCATATGGGTTGACCACACCCATAGTATATCAAACTCTTTATTGTTAGCATTTCAAACATGCATATTTATCATCCCGTATAACCACAGTACACACTTGAACGATGCATATAAACCAGGTAAATAAACAGAGTGTATAATCATAATAATACAAATAATAAAATAATAATAGCATATAACAAATAAGTTCTCATTGCAGCTTTGATGATAATAATCGTAAAACTTATCTATAAAATAATATTAATATCTGTATTGTATTATTATCATTTACAAACTAGAAAGTTATCATTAAATTACATATACAATATAATTAAGAATACTCATAATGAATAATGTTATTCATAATGTATTTCATACTAATAATTTATCTATCTATCTATATATAGTATATATATATATATATATATATATATATATATATATATATATATGTTGTCGCGTTTCCGCAAAGATAGTTCACAATCAGGTTATACGTTTTATTACGAAGAGAACAAGAACCCCGTACTATAAACATGGGTATTATACATATTAATATTGAATTATATTTACAAGTCATTACGTTACCTTTTAGTATCAACAGATATTAATATATATAATATAATATATAATGTTAACGTTAATAATGTTAAAACAATAATTCGTAGTAGATAATGTAAATGATTTTATACGACTGTGTTGCATCGAGTGTAAGCATTCACTGTAGCAATTTATAAATATCCTGTCATCCAGGCATTCGAATAACAACATTTAATATATAAAAACAGTTAATCTATCAGACGCCACGCCCCCTTCTTTACAAATATAAAATCAAATCTAATTCCAATCAACAGTTATAATTATAATTGTACATTACCAAAAACATCCATTTCTATATTACATAATAATGTTCACATTTCTCATTCCCACATATATACACACATACATTCTATCATAATTACCACTAGTATACCATACTACATTCTATCATAATTACCACTAGTATACCATACTACATTCACCCCTACTAAAAAATTCCTCCACACCACAATTATTCATTCACTCTCTTCAGATTCATTAAATTCTCACACTTAATACACTCATTATTCTTAATGCGATAAACCGCATTATCGCCAAGCTTTTCTATCACTGTCCACTTCTTATCACCCCAACTATTCTGTAACTTCCTTCTTCCTAAAACTCTATTCTTTACTCTAACTATATCTCCTATCTCTAATGTATCATATTTCATATCTACAATTTGTTCCATATTACTACTCTCCCTAACTATTCGTTCTACCTCTTTCATCTTACACCGCGTATCCTCTACCCAATCACTGCCCTCATATTCCGTTATCCCTCCTAATTTCCGATCGACTAACAACTTTTCTTTCCTCATAAACATCAAATAAAATGGCGAGTAACCAGTTACTGCATGCGGGGTACGATTATATACGTATGTCAATTTATTCAAGTGTGAAGGCCATTTTTTTTTCTCATTCACACTTAATGTCCTTAGTAAATTTTGAATCGTACGATTAATCCTCTCTACCTGCCCATTTCCCATTGGATGATACGGTGTTGTATTACTCTGTTCTATTCCGAATAGTCCGCATAACTCCTTTATTAATGAAGACATAAAGTTTCTGCCTTGATCCGAATGGATTCTATCGGGTACTCCAAAATTAAAAATCCATTCATTCATTATTACTTTTGCCACCGTTAACGCCGTTTGATCTCTGGTAGGTATTGCTTTCGTGTATTTGGTATATGCATCTGACATAACGAGTATGCTTTCTCTGCCATCACTAGCTTTATCAACGGTCATAAAATCTATAAATAATATAGCCAAAGGTTTTTTTGCTGACAAACTCCCCATTCTTATCTTAGGCTTCTTGCATAATTCTTTAGCTTTACTACACGTCTCACACCTCCTAATGTATGACCTAATGTCCCTATATTTGCCTATCCACGTATACATTTCATTTATTTTTTGAGTTGTCCTTTCTATACCCTGGTGACCATTATCCTCATGAGCTCCTCTTAATACCTCTCCTACTAGACTACTTGGTACCATTAACCTGTCATCATATCCTTCCCCTTTCTCATACAGAACTCCATCTCTAACTACTAATCTACCCACGTATCCATTCTTACTTGCAATTAATAGTGCTTTGCGAATAACACTGTCATTATTCTGCTCGATTCTTAATTTATCTCTCTCCATCATGGGTACCGTTTCCACTAACCCTAACTCTACCTCATCATCATCATACTCCTTGATCTCTGTATCTCCATTTCCTATATTTCTTACTCTTGATAATGCATCGGCTACCACATTTTCTTTTCCAGGTCTATACTTATAGGTAATATCATAATCAGCTAATCTAGCCATCCATCTTTGTTCTAATGACGTCAATTCTTTTTTATGACTAATATATGATACGGCTGAGTTATCAGTGATTACAACACAACTACTACCCCTTAAATAGTAACTAAACTTCTCAGTAATCGCCCATACCACTGCTAAAAATTCTAATTTTTTAGAAGAATAATTCGACTTATTCTGTTCTCCTCGGCGTAACGATCTACTAGCGTACGCTACTACTCTTTTCTCATATTTACCCACTATCTGACTTAATACAGCCCCCAACCCACTCGCAGATGCATCAGTTTCTACGATAAACTTCTCATCCCAATTCGGTACCACTAATATAGGTGACGAGCATAATGCTGTCTTTAGTTTAGTAAATGCCTGGTCACATTCTGTGTTCCACTCTACGTTTACGCCCTTACTCCTTCTCCTCGAAACTGGCTTACCCTCCTTCTCATTCACCTCTACTATTAACTTATTTAATGGAGCCACTATTCCCGAAAATCCCTTTACAAATTTACGATAATAAGAGCAAAATCCTAATAGTGTCCTTACTTCCCTTAGTGACTTAGGTGTAGGCCAATCCCTTACTGCCTTTAGTTTTTCATCATCTGCCTCCAATCCCCTTTCTGACACCTTATGACCTAAGAATAATATTTTACTCTTAAAAAACTTACATTTGTCCACGTTTAACTTCAGCCCTACCTCTTCTAGTTTACTTAACACCCTATCTATTGTCTCTACATGCTGGTCAACATTATCCGAAAATATTACAATATCGTCTAAATAGCAAACTACGTTCTCAAATGTATTATCTCTAAACAGGTTAATCATGATTCTCTGAAACGTTGCCGGTGCATTGATTAACCCAAATGGCATTCTGACAAATTGATATAGACCCAAGGGCGAAATAAATGCAGTTTTATGCTGGTCCTCCCTAACAACTGGAATCTGATTGTACGCAGATTTAAGGTCTAATGAAGTATAATACTTTTTACCCGCAACGATATCCAATAGGTCATCTACCCTTCGTAAAGGATAAGTATCTCTTATAGTTTTACAATTTAACTTTCTATAATCTATACATAAACGAATGTCTCCTGATTTTTTTTTTACAATCACCATAGGACTACAGTAGTTACTTTCAGACGGTTCAATAATACCCTCTCTCAATAAACTCTCTAAATGATCCTTAACTTGTTGAAGTTGTGCCGGAGGTATTCTCCTATACCCCGAATTCACAGGTACATTGTCTATCGTTCTAATATGATGTAACCCTGCCCTCGATTCTGATAAAAAAAAGTTTCAAAATACCCTAGATACGGTATTAATCCCTCATTAGCGGCCTTAATAGTTAACCATGGTAGTTTTCCATTAAACCGTGTATCTTTCAATTTATTAAAAAAACTTAATGGTAAGATCGATACCTGACTCCCACTATCTACAAGACACTGTATTCGCTGTCCTTTCACCATTACCATAACCTCCCTTCTATTCACAACTAACTGACCTCTCAACCTCTCTCTGCGGGTATCTCTAATTGCTCTACTCGACCCGCTTAATGCAGAGCATTCGAGTTTAAATTACTCCTACACCATCTTGAGATATGCCCCTGCTTCCCACATTTGGAACATACTATTTCTACTCTACTTCTTCTATTCATACTCGATTCTAGTGCACGATACCTCCCTTCCCATTCCCTATTAGTTAACTCTAACTTCCTTAATTTCTCTTCTAAGTTATTTTCCCTCGACCTATCTATATCTCTAACCTCTACCTTATAACACACCTCTTCCGCTAATTCTTCACCTTCCTTTTCCCATTTTACTGCAACCCTCCTAAGATCCTTAATCGATGACTTCCCAAGCAAAATCATACTCCTTCTTAACTCTACAGATTTTAAATTATGTTTTATACTTTCAATTATGACCTCCTCCCAGCTCCCATCTACTACTTTTAACTCCATGCCTAATTCTAAAAGCCCATCTATGAACTTACTAACACTTTCGGTATCCCCTTGCTTCCTAGCCATTATCGAATAAATCATCTCGCCTTTAGATTTACTCGATGCATATCTATCTCTTAGACTTTCCTTTATTTTTATAATATCCGTCATATCTTCTCCTAACATCATTACTAAGTAAATCTTTGCTGCACCTATCACGTGATAGCAAGCAAAGGATGCAGCCTCACTATCATTTATTCCCTTTAATCTTACACATTCATTTAACTCTCGTATCCATCTACCTACTTCTGTACTACCATCAAACTTTTCTAACTTCACATATGACATATCACTACTATTTCCCTTAATTACTTTCACACTATCCTTAACATCCATGACTCTACCAGATCTTAATATCATTCACATACACACACCACACTTAGTCATTCAGAACTTTTTTTTATTAAAAAATAAGCGGGCGTGTCTATCTAATAGATTAACTAACATAAGCCGGGGTTTTCTTTAATGTCTCCAAATCGTACGTGCTGTTGTTCGCCGCTGTCACCAATGTTGTCGCGTTTCCGCAAAGATAGTTCACAATCAGGTTATACGTTTTATTACGAAGAGAACAAGAACCCCGTACTATAAACATGGGTATTATACATATTAATATTGAATTATATTTACAAGTCATTACGTTACCTTTTAGTATCAACAGATATTAATATATATAATATAATATATAATGTTAACGTTAATAATGTTAAAACAATAATTCGTAGTAGATAATGTAAATGATGTTATACGACTGTGTTGCATCGAGTGTAAGCATTCACTGTAGCAATTTATAAATATCCTGTCATCCAGGCATTCGAATAACAACATTTAATATATAAAAACAGTTAATATATCAGACGCCACGCCCCCTTCTTTACAAATATAAAATCAAATCTAATTCCAATCAACAGTTATAATTATAATTGTACATTACCAAAAACATCCATTTCTATATTACATAATAATGTTCACATTTCTCATTCCCACATATATACACACATACATTCTATCATAATTACCACTAGTATACCATACTACATTCTATCATAATTACCACTAGTATACCATACTACATATATATATATGGGGTAAACGGGTAAACGACTAGATAAGCATTGCGCTTCCTCGTTTACCATGGTCATTCCTAAATGCTGATATTACTATTATTATTATTATTATTATATATATATATATAAATATATATATATATAGAGATATTTTAAGTAAATTGATGTATATGTGAAATATATGAAAATTAGTATAAAAATGTAACTTCAAAAAATCATTATTTCGGCTCGGTTGTGTTTTGTAAAAGTCTTAACTCGGCTCGAGCTCGTATATACGATATAACCATATGGCAATAGTCTCGGCTCGGCTCGGCTCGGGCTCGTTTGGCTAGAGTCTCGTTTCGGCTCGGACTCGTTTTTTTTCCGAAAATGTAAGTCTCAGCTCGGCATCATTTGCATCACTATTATATACTTATGTATACTAATCTATTAATAGTAATATGAAATATAGAACATTTATTTGTTGCTAAAACTTTGTTAGTGCAACACTCGACATCTTTGGCCTGTTCTGAATCAGCTTTCTCGGTTATTGCCTCGAAAATCTGGAATTCACTGCCATATGATATTCGTTGTATAATATCACCTTCATTGTTTAAACGTAAACTGTATGTCCATTTTAAATCATTGTAATTCGTACAATTTTATTATTCGTTTTATATTTATTTTGTTTTTGTTATTTTTAATTTATCCAATTACGCTATAATCACCATATGTTTTTGAAGTCATAATAAACTATATATAAATAAATAAATTAAAATATTAGAATATCTATCACTTCTTGTTCTTTGATTTGAATTATCTCTTTAAAATTAACAAATGTGTGTGCACTATTTCATGTTGAATATAATACATAACGCTGTTTATATTTGCGTGCATATATATACATAATGATACGTACATTGGCAGTGGCGCGAATAAACGCATATAAACTTCGATACTTTATTATTGGTCAACATTAATCATTAATCAAGCACATTTCCCAAAATATTGGAAACTCCAATACACATATTTAAAACATATCCGATAACAAACACCCGAGTCTAATATGTAAAGTCCGAAATAGTCCTATATATCGGTACGGTATAAATAACCTAAAGTCCGAAGTCTGATCAGAGTCAGATATAACATAAGTGATATCAGTCCTATATCAATGACCTAAAGTCCGAAGTGCGGGTCCGAGTCTGGTTCCGAATGACAGCACATATTGGCGATCATTAGCTTTCATTAGTAGGCCATAGTACAAGCTGACGATTACGTAACTTCGTTGCGCGCGCATGCGTTTAATTAAGTTCATTACGTAACGAACAGCCTCGCTCTCGATTAAAACCGGACCGATGTTCATGACACCACGTGATAGTGCCTGTTACGCAATCGTCGCGATACGATAGCGGCTGCGATGTATGGTGTGACGTCATAACGTGAATCAATACCACGGATGCTTACGTAATGAATAGTAAGCGGAACGCGTAACATAAACGTCCACCAATAATAACATCATTATAGTTTATATTGACATATATATATATATATATATATATATATATATATATATATAATTTATGATTATATAGAAATTAATAAATTAATTGAATGAATGAATGAATTTATTTGTACCGAATATTAGCTATAATAATCGGAGGGATACCCAGAAGCTATGTTTAGCTTATACGAAGGATACCCTTAAAATTACATTGTATATTTCAATAGGACATACAATGTTAAAATAATGTATTTCAATATATATGCATATAGCTATTTCATCAAATCCTGTTCTGTACTACATCAACTATTATATTAAATTGAACTTTAACCCAGTCGTGGGTGGAGTGTGTAATTCTTTCAATTCATTATTCATTACTCGTTATTCATTATTCATTAAGATCACTAATGAATATTTGAAAAGATCACTAATGAATGAGAAACAGAGACACTTTTAAATACCGTTATTACATCTTAAAGCGGCAGTATACTATATATAGTAGCCAGCCGAGCTGTAAAACATCGCACTCGAGACAATAACATGAAAGAAATGGGCCAAGGTACAAGCGTTATTTGTGTCCGATCTAAAGAACTTAATAAAAAATGTTGCGCGCATAAAATACAAATTTACAAAACAATTAACAGATATATTTCCATATTCGTCATCGTTAAACTTAACACGTTTATTTAACTCGACCGAACGTTGTTAAATACGATACCGTATGACGTATAGCTTATTAACCCTGATTAACCCGACAAACTGCGGTATACCGTACAACAACGGTGATTACTTTCAATTATTTTCAAAATCGCATGCTTGGCAATTGATTTAAGGTTAAGTCTATAGACGTCTATAGACGAAATGAATCATATACAACAACACAATTAATTTTTAGTTAGAATTGAGGCACCGATGGGTTGTCTAACATATAATACGGCGTACATATATGTACTACGGTTAACTATCAACAAACGTTATACATCGTGCATTATTCACACCTAATCAGTGCCCTATACATCGCTTCATCGCCTTCATTACTATAGTAATAAACTGAATAATCGATTACGTAATGGAGCGTGAAAGTGACGCCGCGGTGCGACTAAATAGTGAATTAGAGTGTTCGCACACTCCGCGCCCAACTCCGTGTGCGGCACACACTGTGCGCGTTATTAATGGTATCGTTCAATTGTAAAACGTATTTTATTTAATGTATACCTATATATATATATACGTATTGTATACAATGTATACCTATATATATATATATATACGTATTGTATACAATGTATACGTATACGTATGTGTACACTACCTATTGGTAACGGTTAACAGTTTATATGCGAATACGAATACGTATATATATATTGTTATTTTGTTATTTTTATTTGGAGTCCTTTCATCCCATCCAGGAACTTAGATGAAGTTTTCACTTATAAACATATATGGCTCTAATGTCCCTTCGAAGCCGCTCTCATGTTAAGGCATACGTGGTTTTAACGAGAGCCGATCATTTATTTATACACAATTATATAAGATCACGATTAAGTAATATTTTAAAACCCATTTTTTTAAATGAATTAATGGACCGGAAGAGGCTCGAACCCATGTCCTACTGCTTGTGTGTCTGACGCCTTAGCCACTGAGCCACATAGGCAGTTTATCATAACAGGCTATAACAGTTTACTATATATATATATATATATATATATATATATATATATATATACATGTATATATACTCCCTGTGTGGACGCCTACGTGTATATACAATGTACACTGTACGGTGTACATTGTATACTGCATGTGTAGTAAGGTGATTATATGTGTGTGTATGTGTGTATGTGTGTATGTGTATGTGTGTATGTATGCTGATGTCTACATTGATGTCTACATGCCGTGGTCAGCTGACCGCAGTAAGTGACCTGTCCGTAACACACGCGCGTGACGTCATCACTTCACACACACACGTGAGCGTTACACGTGACCAGCACTTCATACACCACGTGACGTAGGTGTCCATTACCGAAACGGTCAGCTTCCCTCTCTAGATGCTAGTTATCATCCGCACCCTCCCGTCCTCTATACCTATAGTATTCCTATAGTATATATATATTATACTTATAGTATACCTATATTATACCTATACTATAGGTCCTATATTATACCTATAGTATACCTAGAGTATACCTATATTATACCTATATTATACCTATAGTATACCTATATTATACCTATAGTATACCTATAGTATACCTATAGTATACCTATAGTATACCTATAGTATACCTATAGTATACCTATAGTATACCTATAGTATACATATAGTATACCTATAGTATACCTATATTATACTTATAGTATACCTATAGTATACCTATACTATAGGTCCTATAGTATACCTATAGTATAACTATAGTCACGTGACTGGTCATAATCGTATGCGCACTCGCCGCCGTTTTTTTTTGTTAAATTTTAATTAATTAATTTATTTATATATTTATTTAATTATTTTTATATATTCTCTCAACACTTGCGAGATTTTAAAATATAACGAGTGGATAAACAAATCATTACCTTAGCTTACCTTACCTTGCTAACAACACGTGATATATATATGAATAAGTGGAAATGAACTGTTCCTTTACAGAGGAAATTAACATTAACATCGAATTCTATTATTATTATACATTCTTATTAGTATAATTTATGAATGGTATTTTTATAAATTTCTTTAACGTTTTACCATATATATATATTGTTATTGTTATTTCATTTGGTGGAGTCCATTTATCCCATCAATGAACTTTGGTGAATTTTTTACTTATAACCACATGGCTCTAATGTCCCTTCGAAGCCGCTCTCATGTTAAGGCATCCATAGTTTTAACGAGAACCGATCATTTATTTATACACAATTATATAAGATCACTTCTAAATATTATTGTATGACCTATTTTAATGGTCCGGACGAGGCTTGAATCTGCGTCCTACTGCTTTTGTATTTGACGCCTTAACAAACTGAGCCACACAGGCAGTTTATATTAATATTGTTATACATATATATATATATATATATATATATATATATATATATATATATATATATATATATATATATATATATATATATATTACTTTACTGAATTATTCCATACCGCCATCAATACCATCAACACCATCATCAATAACATCACTACCTGACCACCACTACCCTGACCACTACACTGACCACTACACTGACCACTACACTGACCACCACAACACGCGTGCATTAGTTAAGTCATCTATACGAGGCGGAAGTCGTCACTGCGGCCGTAGTCGTGAACCTGGAGCAGCACGTCTAATGGCACCACCCGGCGGCGACCGCGTAAATAATAGATAAGGACATCGTGTCCTCGCAGCTTCCCGCCGTTTCCCCGCGCTGTGTATACGCGCGATGTTATTCCTGTAATTCATTAATCCGCGTACGACATTCGCCACATAGGCAACTAGTGTGCTTAACGTAGTGTGTAGATACTTACGACATAAGACTTACGAGTTCCATATTGTTTATATTTATAACGTGCTTGTAAGCGTATTATGTACATATATTTACGCTTTCGGAATGGGATAACAATATTTTTTAAATAATGTGAAAATGTATCACGATCGCATTATATATATATATATATATATATAATGTATATAATATATATAATGTATATAATATATATAATGTATATAATATATATATATATATATATATATATATATATATATATATATATATATATATATATATATATGTGTGTGTATGTGTGTGTCTGTACACATATAGTTGAAGTGTATCTCTTAGTAGATAATTAACCGATAATTAACGTAGCGTACAAACGTCTCGATGTATCGAATTTTACATTATCGGAGTTTTTTAAACTTCAGTTTTCATGCAAAAAATAACTCACGTAGGGCGTCGATTTGTGTAATATATGGGCGTGGCTTAAATATATCGATATGGTGGTCAGGTCGTCTGTTTCTCATTATGTCATTAATAGCTAACTGATCGCATATATGTTTATAAATAGAGATGACAATGTGTATAGTTATATGTATGAGAATTTGCTTTAATTATAGTATTATATATATAGTCTAAAGAAAGTAAGCCAGAGGTCCCGGATTCGACTCCAGGCAGTTCTTATTTTTCTATTGTGTCTATCAAGAACTTAATAAACAATAACACAAGAAAAAAAATGTGATGATTTTTATTGTATTTCATGGGGTCCCTCGCAGTTATTTATAACATGTATAAGTCTATGACTTATCGAGGGGTTCATTTGTATCCATTATCAGTATTGTATTCGATATAAATATATTTTTGATTGCAATGAATAAATATTATATATATATATTAATTATAATAGAATAATTAAACTTACGTAATGCTAACGTCATCACAGTATGTAACGGTGACGCAACACCGTGCTATGACGTCATCGGTAACTATATCACGTGGTATCGACTATTCTAGTCGTGTAGTAGCCACTGTATACAGTGATTACATCATAACTATAGATATACAGTGATTACATCATAACTATAGCTATACAGTGCTTGTATTATAATAGCCCGGGTGTACGTGTATAACTCGTCCGAGTCGCAAATGTGAGCTGATGAAGCTCTCTGTACCGCTTGTCTCATCTATGTATGCAGATGCTGCTTTCACGGTTGCTGCTCCGAAGTACTGGAACAGTCTTCCCGATGAAATATGGACCATATCTCTTTTATCACTTTTAAATATCGACTATATTCATATATGTTATCATTATAATTTCTTCTTTTTAAATTTATTCGTGTATTTATTTATTTATTTGTTTTATTATTTCAACTTCACGCATATAAACGTCTATCGTTTTCATCGAGTCGGTAAACCTTTCTATTATTATAATATTACTTAACTGTACGTAGTCATTGTTTACTGTAGTGTAATATATTCATAGAATAGTGTTGTAGAGTTGTGTATATATTAGCAGGTTATAGTAATGTGTGTATATATACTATTGATGTAAATTATGTCGAGATTTTAATGCCGAGAATTTTGGTTTTTTGATGCCGAGCCGAGACTTTCATTTTCGATAAAAAATGATCCCGATGCCGAGCCGAGACTTTAGCCAAACGAGCACTGTTGAGACTTTAGTTAACCGAGACTGAGGCTACATCATGCTTTATATTTGACTGGCCTCATTGACATCACTAATATATACTATATACTAGTCTATATATATATATATAATTATTTATATATAGTATAAAATAACACTTAGTTGTATTTATAGTATATATATATAACACTACTGTATAGAGTATATATATATATATATATATATATATATATATGAATATATGTAGAAGTGTTATATCGACGATAATGTATTATATATACCACTTTAGAGTTTATATGTATAAATCAGATTTATTATTTCATGTTGTAAAGCATTAAATAATGGAGAAGTTAATAAACAAATGTATTTGTATTTTTGAGAGAACTTCCCCAATCATCATATTCTAAATAAGTTCTCAAGATTCTCATGAATAAAAAAATGTAAATATAAATAAATAAGATGTAAAGAATAAAAATATGTATCAATAAGTAAAGTTAAAAATAAATTAAGTAAACAATAAAAAATATGTATCAATAAGTCAAGTTAAAAATAAATTATGTAACGAATAAAAAATATGTATCAATAAGTCAAGTGTAAAAATAAAATATGTAAAGTTATATAAAAAAAATTACAGAAACGAGTTGAATTCTGAATACCGAACTATAAAAGGAATAGAATAGCTAAACAATACAAATGAAAAAAATAAAAACTAAAACAAGCAAGATGAAGGATTAATAAATAATAACAGTAAACAAAAATAAAATTAGATAATTAATTGTTTAATTGATTTTCATATTTTTATAAAAGATGTTTTTTTAATATTTTTTTAAAGTTTTTTATATAAATTATTGTAAATAATAATTTATTTATACATAAATTATTCGATGATTTAGGGTATTTAAATGATAATGATTTATGGTGACGGCTTGATTTTATATAAGGTAATTTAAAATTATGAAAAGTATTTGTGTATATATACATTGTTATATCTTGGAAATAATAATGATATTCTTCTTGGGCATTTCTTTAAATGTACATTGTGCATGAATACAATATTTTTATAAGTTATTAAATCTTTAAATTTTAATATATTAGAACATAAAAATAAATTGTTAGTATTTGTCAAAATAAAAATATTATTGACAATTTTAAAGATATTTATTTACAATTCGAACATCCTTTTTATATATATATATATTATTAGTATTATCAGATATAGGCAATATTATATAAGCAATGTAGCTTATCGAGACAATTACCCCTTTACTAACATGATAAGTTTCATTATAGACAAGAGTAATAAATAAATAATAATGTTATAATATTATGACTTCCTGTTGATATATATATATATATATATATATATATATATTTGATACAAATAAATAAAATATATAATAAAATATAATGTAACTTACCATTTAACTAAAATGTAATCATCATATAATAATTTAATCGTATAATAACATAAATAAATTATAAAATTAAAAGCTAAGAAATACATAACTTATTAAAATAACATAAAGTAAAATATAACATAGGATCTAAACAGAACAACGGAACTAAATAGGATATAGTCAGAATTTAAAAGTTAAAGATACAAGAGAGACAAATAAACAAATATATTAAATAAAATATAGGTTAACAATATTGAATGTGCGTACAGAAAAATATATTACCTGAAGTAATTTATTTAATGTCAAAAAATGTACAAAATAAAATAAAATCTAATAAAAGCTAATAACATCATATATAATAAGTTTTATATTGACAGTTTGGTACAGTGTTAAAATGTAATATAATGACAGTATGTCAAATAAATATAATACAAATTTAAATAAAATATAAAAAAATATTTTCATAAGTCATATATATTAAATTTAAATTTAAACTAAATATATGTGCATTACAATATACTAAGCATTATATATATAATTATTTTAAGATATTTACAGAATAATTATAAGGAATGGGACATTCTTATATCTATACTTAATCATTCCAAATCTTGTTCCGAGTCTAAGTAAGGTATTATTCATATAATTATATTTTATTAAATCAAAATATTCTATAAATTGTATACATGTAAATGCAAGTCTTGTACTTATAAATATCATATAAAGGTAATATCATATTTCCCTTTAATAGAGAAACAGTTGAAAATCATTTGGTTTATCAAAACTTATTTTTAAAATCTTTTTTGAATTAAATAAATGCTATTTAAGTTTGATACATAACTATGACACCGTATAAATTAAATGTGGATAAAATAAAGAATAGTATATTTGAAATTGGCAGATGTATTTATAAAGTATGAATCATTTTTTATAATTCATAAAATTGTCAATCATTTATTTGTAAGATAACCTAAATGGTATTTCCAATTTAAACAAGTATCTAGATTTATTCCAATCAATTTTGTAGAAGTTACTATAGATAAAATTATCTATATTTATATTAATTATTAGATCATTTTTAATGCCACTTATATGAGTTTATTTATATTTATAGATACTATTTTATTAAGTTTAGACCATATAAAAATGTCATCACATACTGATTGTAATTACTAATTTAGATTATTAGATGTAATATCACTACTAATTATATTACTAGGTAGCATCACCAAATAATATGAATTAATTTTCTCGAGAACATATCATTACTAAATATAGAAAAAAGTAATATATATATATATATATATATATATATATATATGTGTTTGTGTGTTTATTTCTAAGGATATTCTTACTCTAAAAGCACGTAACCGTGCAGTTATGCATACACCTTCGCGTCGTAGGGGACACTACTACCCGGTACACTGATTCAATGGAGACGACACGATTTCATGCGTTATTATCGTATAATAGTAATACGTATACCGTATAATATACTGCAGTATAGTCTAGATATATATATATATATATATATATATATATATATATATATATATATATATGCATTGTTACGCGTATACCACACGTATATAAGCGACGCCTATGATTTATTTATTAGTATTAGTATTAATGCGCGGGCTAAATGACGTCATCCCGGCGGTGTGACACCATCACACTAAGTGATATTATTACGTCATGACGCTGGCCGACGATGAGGTAATCACTGGCGCCATCGCGCGGCTAGAGTGAATATTACTAAATATTGTTATATAGATATACGTATACGAATATATATATATATATTTATATATATATATATGTATATATATACGTATATATATATGAAGTAAATACGTGTTATCGGTATATAAACTTATATGTGACTATATACGTATATAATATGCTCTATATTATATTATATATTATACGTAGAAGATTTTTGTAAGGATTCGCTTCGAAATTCGTTAGTATACATGTCCATTTACTATACAATGCACCTATAGGCGTGAGTTGCAATGCGGTTCTCGGGATGTCGCTTTGGTAATTATTACGTAACGGATAGTGAACTTCGGTCTAGTTATAATATCTCGGTGACTACCGGATTCCGTAGATATCGAGTTATGAATACCTGGTACCGGTACTGGTACGGCTACCCGACTTGCTACGGAGTGCACTCCATGCAATATCGCTAAGTCAGAATCGGTTATTCAGTTGTTCAGTTGGGGTCTACGGAACAGTGCAATAGTCACTGGTGTAGAGGTACCGAGTTCAACACCATGGGTAGTTGTTATGTAGTTCTCTGGTTTATCGAGAACGTAATACCTAATTAACCCTAATTAGTTAATCTTTATTATACGATAAATCAAAATATAAGTAAAACATGTAACATATTTTTGTGTATTGTCCTCGCTGATTTATAACATATATAAGTCTACGACTTCTTGTCGAGTATATTTATATCCGCTATACTTTTATTCGTGGTTCAATAAATAAATATTATTATAAGGAATCGCGATATTACTCTATACGATGTTACTATAGACGATGTGACTATATACGGTGTATAGGTACTCGGCCTATAGGTACAATAGTACCGAGTACATACTATCTTAATATAGTAAGGAAATACACACATATACACACACATACATATATATATGTATGTGTGTGTGTTTGTAGGTATAATAACTATAGGTATAAACACTACATATCTATAGGTCACGGTAGGTATCGAGTACTTTTCGTTCGGTACAACCGGCAACACTAGTACCTTCTCCTCCCCAGTACACGTAGTGTTCGGTACTCTATCACTCTCGTATTCTAGAATATTCCGTTACATGTAACGTGTGGTTAATCACTCCGGATTACAATTCCGTTACAACGCGTGTACTTAAGAATTCGATACTATGTACCCGTAGATACACTACGCGTGAATACTTACCGTAAGTACACTGCGTACTATGTAACTACCTGTAGGTACAACCAATACGCGTAAATATCATAATTATAACAGTTCTTAAGTACTAGATAATATGTACCAGAGTAGTACTTTAGGAACAGTAGTACTACTAACGCATAGTACATAATACTAGGTATACGGGTAGTGCATTAGATACATCAGTTGTATTAGCCCTAAATACCTGGTACAAGGAACTCCAGTAGTCCCTTAGGTACAACGTAGTTACTATTATCCCCAAGTACCCGGTACAAGGTACTCCAGTAGTCCCTTAGGTAGTCCACTAGTCCCTTAGGTACAACGTCGGTACTAACCCCAGATACTCGAGCAGCTGATCGACTAGCGGCAGTAGAGTGGACTCGAGAACATCATTCATTTTGTTACGTCATAGTGCGGTGTGCGCGGTGTGTGGCTGACGACGGTGCGGTGCTCCGATGTGTGCGGGTGTACGGTGCTGATCTTCAAGTCAACCTGCGATGACGTAACATACGTTATTAATGCTCGCTAGGGGGCGGGAGACGGTGGCGTAAGCAGTGGTGACGTCATCACTGTTTCAAACGTCGTGCCAATACATTAGTGTAGGTCGGTAATGTACGGTATCATAGAGTTCCCTAATCTATGGATAACACATATATATATATATATATATATATATATATATAATAAATAATTATAATAAATATTTATTAGAAGAAAGTTGTAAATTTTTTTCGTATGAAGTATTTAAATTAATTATATTGTTATTTCCTCTAAAGGGCTTCAGATAAATATCTTTTCTATGCTGTCATATTGTCTATATATATATATATATATATAATAATAATAATAATAATAATAATTGTAAATATTAGTCATTATTTATTAATAACTTACTATCGATATTTAATTATAACTCAGTACGTTAGCGATACGTGTCAGATACACCACCGGTACCTGTCCACCTATGCAACATGACACGTGACCCGACATCGCGCATGACAATTAGGAGATCAGCTGCCGTCTTGACCGCGATGGTCGGATTAACACCACTGTACGCGCGGACAACTAATAGCGGCCGGTACGTGTTATAGATATATACGTGTGTGTCTATGTGTTTAACTATGTGTGTGTGTGATATACGAATTTCAATTTGTATTATTTTTTGAATATGATTTATGAATATTGATTTCCATCGTAATGAATATAATACACGGATAGAAGTATATTTAGAAGCTATAGCTTATGTTAGCTTATGAATATCCTTATATCAAAAATATGAAATATTGATGATTTTATAATAATAATCATCATCATCGAATTATTACCGGTGACAAGATTCCGAGATAAAAATAGGTTTGCAAAATAAAAGGAAAATAAGTCCACCAATTTCAAACTACAGCCTTTATAATAAAAAATAATAATAAAACAAACGAAAATATCATATTATAGTCAACTCTCGGTAAGTCGGACTACGGATAAGTCGGACACATTTAGTTGGTTTGGTTGGATTTGTATCTAGTTCCATGTTAAATTAATCGGATATGTTGGATTGGATAAGTCGGACTTTTCTATAATTCGGACACATATTATAGTCATTTTTATGATTTGTATACTGCATAAGTCGGACTTTTTATAAATTGTCAGAAATGTTTACTTTAAATAATGAATTTTAATGTTAGTAAGTAATATTATTGAATACTACATTTTATGTTGTTGATTGTTGCATAATTCCATATTTCGGTAACAATGTAACTTGCGATGCGCATTTAATGTCTTATTTGCATGATATTCTGAATCTCGGATAAGTAGGACATCTCGCTAAGTCGGACACTTTTCCTTTTGAGTTGACTGTATCATATTTATTATCATATATATTTATTAAAAATATTTTTAATATAATCTTATTATACTGTATAGTTTACATTATATAAATATATATATATATATATATTATATATATACCCACTCTTTAGAGTTATCATATAACGTATAATTAATATTATGATATTGTTAAAAAACGGCTAGATACAATCTAGTTCCAAGATAGACAACGTTCTCTAGTCTTATTCGATGTCGATAATTCCCTGGCGAGCACATATAAGATTGAGATTTTTTAAATATGACATCTGAAGAATATCTATCGTAAACAGACTATCTAAATAAGCCTAAGGTGTCCTTAAGGACACTTCCTGCAATAAATACATCATTGACGTACAATGTACGTCGTACATTGTAGGTCGTACATAATAAATTCTTAATTTCCAACAATCGTGGAATATATAACAGAATTATTGACAATTTATACGTGGAAAATTATACGAAATTCACAACCATACATATATATATATATTATATTAATTGTAAGGTATAGTTGTTGTAGTAGGAAAGTATGTGAGATATACGGGTGGGTAGTTAATATATTACCGAGATACAACGGTGGAATGTCCACTTGATCACTTGACCAACTTATCATCTGACCAGTTGACCATCTTACCATACTACATACACACTTATATGTACACCTGTTAACAAAGTATTATATCGTGTACTCTATTCGATATATTGTTATTGTTATTGTCATTTTTATTTGGTGGAGTCCTTTCATCCCATCCAGGAACTTAGATGAAGTTTTTCACTTATAACCATATATGGCTCTAATTTCCCTTCGAAGCCGCTCTCATGTTAAGGCATCCATGATTTTAACGAGAGCCGATCATTTATGTATACATAATTATATAAGATCACTTCTAAATAATATTTTAAGACCGATTTTATCAAATTAATTAATGGTCCGGACGAGGGTCGAACCCGTGTCCTACTGCTAGTGTGTCTGACGCCTTAGCCATTGAGCCACAAAGGCAGTTATATATACATGCAGATACATCTATAGGTATAATATATCCAAGGAATGATTCTGGTATACATATGGAACCCCCCCCCACCACCCACCTTCTCCATATATGGCAAATATATGTGGAGAACAAACTATAAAGGGTTAAGACAACACCCTATTAACTAATAATCGTTATCGCTAATTTCTCATTCAGCGTTCCAAAAAGATGTGTATTAATATACGCGTATCCGATAGTATGCACACACGCACGCACGCATGTTATCATTCAGTTCGTGATGGATAACGTGATGCTGCTAGGTGTTTACATGTTGTATACAGTATACTTATACTATATATATTACTGATACTATAGTATCTAAAGTATACTACATCGATATTAATCGTCTATACTATAGAATATATCTAATATATTGACGAATTAGATTATTATTGAGATTAATAAATATGATACCGTACACTAATATATATATATATATATATGACTTACTTAGTTACCTAGTCACGTGACGATTACTTCGTAATAAGGGGACCACGTGATAATGACGAACACAACTTCCTTCATCCTTCACGATCAACAGTCTTATTTAGGAGTTCGCGCGAGGGCAGATTAGACTAGTCCATAATGTGATCCATCCTGTTTCTCTTTGGACGACCTCTCTTTCTGCTACCTTCAACTGAACCATCCAGTATCATATTAGCTAATAATTTATGTCTAGAGATATTCCCAAACATAGTCATTTTTCCGTACAACCATGTATAAGAGAGGTTCGTAATTTCCTATTTTGTTTTTATTTCGTTGGATGCGTATATATTAGTTTTGTTTTGTTTGAATGTGATATTTAAGAGTTTTCTATGGGCTTTCTAAGAGTTTTCTTTTTAGACTCTTTCAACAAGGTTCAGGTTTTATAGCTATATAGTAATATGGATAGTATACTGTATACAGTACTATTAGTACTATATATTTGTAGAGCTTGTATTTTAGATTTAATTTAATTTCTCTATAAAAATCTATATTTTTCCAAATATTCTACAATCTTACCATTGCTGATGTTTCTGTGGCTAGTCTAATTATAATCTATTTATTACTTGCTCCATGTTTAGTAAGTATCGTGAGAAGATATTTTAAGTTTTAAAATCTCGTGATATAAGGAGATGTTTGTCCACATCAATCACTGTTTATGAGTATCTTATTAACCATGTGACTTATTTCGAGATCATATGATACAGACCTTTTTTCTAAAGAATCTGTTAGCGCTTGTAATTCACTCTGAGCCAGCTAGAAGATCAATGTGATAGCCTGGAAATTGATATTCAGTTCAATTGGTATACATATTGTCGTCATGGTATAACATAGATGTCATGACCATCTAGACCATCATGCCATGTTAACCGATTCAAAATGACGAAGTATTTTGTTCGAGTGACTTTGTCGCCTTTCTTTGGTATAGGTATAATCAATGATATAGTTCATTATGTTGACCATTTATTTGTAATTCCGAATTTTGACAGAGTTTAGTGAATATTTAAGTTATTGCCGTTCCACTTTCTTTGATATGTTCACTTGATATATTAATGAATCCAGGTGATTTATTATTCTTCAGGGAATTTATTGCCTTTACAACTTCTGATTTCAGTATTTTCAGCGGCTGTTCCATCTCAGATGAATGATTGTCATTTTACAATTTAACGCAATAAAGATTAATTTTAAAGTAATAGATATATTTGTCATACTCTGTCCATCTTTCTATTCTGAAATTCTCACCAGCAAGCGATATATCATTTTTATCTTTGATGATTGTCGTTTTTCTATGTTTCGAGTTGGTGATTAACTTTAGCGTATCGAATGCTCTTGCTATGCTATTCCCCTTTTCAAATATGTATCAATTGACTTACACTGTGAACTTTGTCATTCATTCTTTGCTGTTATCATACATCAACTTATCATATTATGTATTTATCTGTAATCTTCAGTGTGTTCTTCATTTTAATATTTAGTTGTCTTCAATATTCTTCTTTTGATGCAAATATTAAGAATATCGTCTATAATCCATGGTAGTTTTCTTAGATATGTATTTTCCCAAAATACGTTGAGCTGTCGGAGTGATTATCTTAGAAATGTCAGTATATCCTTCATTGTTAGATATTTGAGTATATCCTTCATTAGTGGATAGTTGGTATATGTTAACGGATACCCGTTTATTTTCCAACTCATCCTTGTACCATTTTCTGATTAAAGGGTTCGAAAACCTTTTGTTGTTATTTAATAAAAAATAAAGTGTTCGAAACCTTTAGTTATTATTTAATAAAAAGTAAAGGGTTCAAAACCTTTAGTTATTATTTAATAAAATGTAAAGTGTTTCAAAAACCATTTATTTATAATTGACTAAAAAATAAAGGTTTTCCTAATACCTGTTTTTTTTTCTTTAATGAACTAAAGGTTTTTTACATTCAAAACCCTTTACCTCGTGTGTAAAGAAAACTATTTATTTGTATAGTCATTATTTTTAGCAGTAAAGCATACTGCTTGTTGGCAACTTAATTTGTTTCCTTGTTGCCTCCTTTAAGTCCGTTAATATTGTTGCTGTCGTTTTTGATGTCATCTTTGTCAATAGTGTATGTAATCCAGCATATGATTTAAAACATCAGTCGTGAAAAAATTGATGGGATTGTCGTTGACGATACTGTTCCTGTATTATGGAATTGATATTGTGAGCCATTTGTTCTTTATATAGGCTTGGTTAGGTTTACCTATATCCCTCCAAACATTACATATCATCCTATAGATGGTGATCGTCTTTACGCTGTTCACTTGACCGTTGAGATACTATGATCTTCGTCCGCACTTGACCGTTGGTCAGCTAGTAACTCCTCCGCTACAGATACTGCGCAGGTATCCCATCAATCGTCTTAGCCCTGTTGCTGAAGTGGTTACCAGGGAGTGTCGCGAGGAGCCGATAATGACAGTTAAGAGAGAAGTATGATGTCTAACCTTTCTTGGTTATAGAAGACAGCAGTTAGGTATCTAATATATGCCCATTCTTCCCTCCATATCCACCGTATATATATAATCTGGTAATTAACCTCAGATTCGTAACAAATAAATAAATACATGATGTATTATACGTCACTTTTAAAAAAGTTAATCGTCTGCAATAAATGTACAAAAACCTCGTCTGCTGCTCAATTATTGGTCGAGAGTATTGTTTCTAAATAATTGATGAATGATAGCTATCTAATATAATATTTTCCCATTCTCCCCATTAATAAAATGACGATTAAATGGAATAAACTATAATGAATAGATACATGGTTCTCATCAATTACTAATTAAAAGAAATCGATCGGTATTTAAATATATATATATATATATATATATATATATATATATATATATATATATATATATATATATATATATATATGACCATATATAATGCATATTACTGTGTATAGGTATACATGATTTATTTTTCCCGTTTCATGCTTTTCTCGATATTCATGAAAGTTCTCTATATATATACACACATTGTTATACTATGAAATATACCGAATTCCGTATGTATATATACATATATACACACACAATTATATATATATTATGTGTATATATTATGTGTGTGTATATGTTAAGGGCATTCAATGATAGCGCAACGATAACGATAAAATAATGGATGTTTTATATAAACATTAACGCTCGGAAAGCTAGATTTGCATATATAGTGACGCTTAACAAGTACAGCCTTTAGCACGGGCTAGGCGTAGCCTTAGTGCTAGGCATCCTTATAAGGACATGCGTGCGTGCGTGCGTGCGTGCGTGTGGGTGGGTGGGTGGGTGGGTGGTGTCGCGTGTGTGTGCGCGCGTTCCGGGCAGGGGAACTTAATGTATCGCGTTATTTCAAGTGGGAATGTATCATTCTCTTGTGATGATATTATGTATATATATGTATATATATATATATATATATATATATATATATATATATATATTATGTTATAAACTGATCTAGTATTTAATTATATAGAGTATTGAACCTACAGGAATATATAAATGTGGGTATTGTAAATTTCTCATTTAGCGGGTCAACTCGTATTTTATACACGCTCACACTTGTGAATATAGGCACGTTGGTATATTGTTACTTTCCTATAAAGTAGAACATATATGTCTATAGATAAGACAACTAATACACACACATATATATATATATATATATATATATATATATTATTTATTTAATTTTAATTAAACATGCATAACATACGTCCATAGAGTATACATATAATTAAAATGAACAATAAATATTAAACGAAAACAGACTAATCTAGGGCACTATCTAAATAAAGATATATACATTATAAGGTAAATAGTTGTGATGGGCACATTACATTATAATAATAAAGTTGAACAATTTACGAATTACGAGAAATTCGTTCCGTTGATAAAGTGAATTATACGATTTAAGCAATGTAATTATTCAATTATTAACATTTTCATGTAAAAACATCAATGACGCGCTATTTCGACGTTTATATATCATCACTATGTATAGTATACGATCAGCGTTATTATATGCTACCTTAATGTTTCGCATTTTGGTTCTATTCGGTAACTAAATACTACTAACGTAGATATTTGAAATAAACGCATAAAACAGAATAATCTTAGTAGCTTTATATATATATATATATATATATATATATATATATATATTGGATTATTTTCATTTAGACCAATCTTTAAAATATGATGAATATAATAAAGGTAATAAATGGTTTATTAACAAACAATGTTTATTCGCTTGTATACGATATATATATATATATATATATATATATATATATATATGAATTAAACCGTAAACCGATGTACGTGCTGCTAATAATAAGTAATGTATGTGATGATAAGTGCGTATATTATATAATAAATTATTTTATATATTCAGAAATATAACTTAAAATATATCTATATTAATACTATTATATATATATATATATATATATTTCAGACATTCTCAACATATCCCAAAACCACCATGCAGGTGAAGTGTGAATATTCTACTGGCTAAACTGTATATCTTGACTGGTAAGAGGGTCGTCGGATTATTTTCTAAACATCTCAGGATAATAATGTCTGGTTTAATAAACTTAGATTTAGTGATTTTTGTATTTGTTATGAAGGTCGCGGGGTCATGGTAGGTATTAACTACTGATCCGGAACGATTGAAAAGTTTAGAACCCCAGGTTTAGAGTGACTTTCCAACGATACGACCCATCTCTCACCACGCCCCGTATCAATGATACTACCTACCTCTATGGATGTTGTATACTATGTTAATATCATCAGTACTACTACCATAATCTGACCTCATACTGACTTCTAACCTACGTATTATACGTATCTAATAATGTAAGTATCTTATGTACGCCGTACACGATAGGCTACTATTAACCGCTGATAATATTATTCAATAACGTATGCATTAGCACACTATTCATTGAACTTTAACCTATATATATATATATATATATATATACCGTTGTATACTGTATATTATTAATAACTGCCTGAGTGGCTCAGTTGGCCAAGGCGTCAGACACTCAAGTAGTAGTATATGAGTTCGAGCTCCTTCCGGACAATTCAAATATGTATTAAAATAGTATTTAGAAGTGATCTTATATAATTGTGTATAAATAAATGATCGGCTTTCGTTAAAAAATGGATACTTTAACACGAGAGAATTTTCGAAGATACATTAGAGACATATATGGTTATAAGTAAAAACTTCATCTAAGTTCCTGGATGGGATGAAAGGAATCCACCAAATAACAAAATAACAATAACAATAACAATAACAATATACCACATATATACAATAGTTATATTTATGTTTGTATTATGTTTTGAATACGAAAAAAAGTATTTATATCTCTATACGTTTTTTTATCCGCGGAGTTGTTAGTGCCACTATAAATATGATTGCCATTATTCTAGGGAGTCAAATGTAGATATGTAAATATTTAATTATGTAATATTGTATAAAAACATTAAATATGATTAATGCATTGATTATGTAGGCCAAAATTCTATGAATTATTTATATTCGGTTTTTTTATACGGGGATGCTTGTTAGTTTTTATACTCTGTTATCGAGGCTATTGTGCGATGTAAAGTGTGCATTGTACACTGTGTGCGTGTGTGTGTGGCGATGTTCGGCTATTTGCGTACATTCGATACACGACACGTAGATAGTGTACAATGTACAATGTACAGAGTACAGAGTACAGTATACATTATAAAGTGTAAAGTATACATCGTTCAGTATACATTGTACAGTATACATTGTACATTGTACACATTGTACAGTACACAAATGTACACGTGTATAACGACAGTGTTCACTGTTTATACATCACTGTTTAAATAATGCGGTCCTCTTCTATGTATGCATCTAGTATACTATATATATATACATATTGGTGTACACATTATGGATATGCGCCTGTGATGCATACACTGTTAAAAATAAGGGTATAATATTATGAATTATATGGTATAACATATGGAAATACGAGTTATACCATACAATTACGTTAAATGGTATAAGATCACATATTATATGGTATAACATTATATTATTTTAGTTATACCTTATAGTTTAATTGAAATGTTATAAGATCACAAAGTATATAGTATAACATTTGTTTTTTTAGTTATACCATATAGCTTCATTTAAATGGTATAAGATTACGAATTATATGGTATAACATTCGTAATTTGTAGTTATACCATTAGCTATTAAATATAATGGTATAACTTTATGAATTATATGGTATACAATATGGAAATAAAATACAATTTATACCATAACATTTTAAAATTATGTTTATATTTGATTGAAAATAAAATGTATAAGAAATATAATGCATAATAGTATCCTTCATAATACCCTTAATAATACCCTTAATATAACAGTTTACTTATTGTTGTATTATAGACATAGCATTTATTGCTTCTAATTGCAATTAAACTGGTTTTCAGAAACTATATAGATTCCCCATAGGGAAATATGTGTACATATACATATTTCCTATATTTTATATACAAATACTTATAATTATTCTAGTATATGTATATATATATATATATATAATTCCATTTTATTTATTAACATATTCTATTTCTACTCTACACTCAACATATGAAGCATCTATTTTTCAACACATTACACTATACATAAGGTATTTATACTTATATTATATATATATATATACACAAATTATATCATATTATATATAATAATATAAAAGTTTATATAATATATAATTTTTTAATATATTTATATATTATTTATAATATATTATTAAATTGTTAGAATATAATTATATAATTATATATATATGTTATAAAGTCAAAGTTGTAGATATATCGATTAATGTAATATACATTTAAATACATTTAGCATTACGTAACAGAAATCGATATATCTACATAACAACTTTAATTTAAACTATATTTCGGTGTCTCGCTCTGTGTTAATTACATAGCCATAGCCATGTAAATGTTTATTTGTCTGGTATTTTATATTGTTATCGTCTGTAAAGTATATTTCGTTATTTGTCTATAGAATAAATTCCAATCGGTGATATTGCCTCATTCTTCGGTATGCATCTCATCGGGTAGGTACTATTATTATTATTATTATTATTATTATGTTATATTATTATTATGTTCAACAGGTATTTGCTTTGATTAATAAACTGTATTAGAACATTCACTTTATTACATATATATATATATATATATATATATATATATATTATAAAATTATTATAACTATATGCTATATATTAATATGCAGGAAACAGAAGAATTATTTGCAGAATTTCAAATTTCATTATAAATATTAGAAAAACTGCCGGAAAGGAATAGTGAGTTGATGGGGATGATAAAGCATATAACGTATATACACACATATATAGACGAATATATTGATTTACTAGGTATCGCTACTACGCAAACTGATCAAACAGGTAATTTAGTTATCTAATTAATAACATTAGTTAAATATATATATAAAATAAATATGCAATTATATTTTATTAGTCCATGGATAGTATACTATATATCCATATATGGTCAATTATTTATTTTATTTTTAGCTCACAATGTAATTAAATTTAAATAATATTAATAATAGGTACATATATAATGTTAACTGTTGTACAAATATTATCAATATCCTTCTATCCTTAATCAAATATATATATTATATATATTCTATATTATAATTAAATATATAATATAATATTTCCTAAAATAGATGCGGGAATCTTATATTTTATGATGGGAGTTTGCGAATTACTGAAAAATGAATTTATAATGAAAATAACGATAAGGTTACTTAATAATTACTTAATAACTATAGATTTAATATTATAGTTATTTTATGATTTTTCGTATGATAATTCAATAGTATAGTATACTCTATTATATATATATATAACTGCAGTAATTAATATAATATATTGGATTTTTCTAATTACAATTCTAAAGTATACTTTATATAGTATGATATTAACTGTATAATGTATCTTATAAGATACATATTTATACTATTATATAATATACAATATTATTATATACTCTAGTATACTATATATATATATATATATATATATATATATATAGATATATATAACTTATATATATATATTTGAATTTTAATAGCAGGAAATAATGACTCCATATATCAGAAAAGAAGATGCTTATTATGTGTGTCGATAATTGTTTGGTTTTCGTTCAAAATAATTTATTTCGTATTTTATTAAGTGGTATTGTTAATTTTATTTGTTTCATAACATGTCCTACATTAATTGTTTATGTAATTTTGTATCACGTTATTTATTTTAAAATGTATCCGTTTTATTATTAATTAACAATATTGTTACACCAACATAGGTGCCTATATGTGGTTTTTAGAAAATAAATTATCATTATAAATGTCGATTCCATATATAAATTAATAATATAGAATAGTAAGTTATTATAAACACTGGTATAAATTTAAATAAAATATAGTATAACTTTTAATAAATTATGATATAACTTTATATAATATATGGTATACATTTTAATAAATGATGGTATAAATTTAAATAAAATATAGTATAAATTTTAATAAATGATGGTATAACTTTATATAAAATATGGTATAACTTTTTATAAATTATGGTATAACTTTATATAATATATGGTATAAATTTTAATAAATTATGGTATAACTTTATATAAAATATGGTATAACTTTTTATAAAATATGGTATAACTTTATATAATATATGGTATAAATTATGGTATAACTTTATATAAAATATGGTATAACTTTTTTAATTAGTTATACCGTAAATGGTATACCAGGACGCCACGGGGTTATACCATGTTTTAATCGATGTTATACCATTTATTTCTAACAGTGTATGCGCATGACAGGCGCCACAGTGTATACACTGTACTGCGAATGATACCGGTGTGTATGTAACATACGCATGTATACCGCGGTGACCATGCGGCCGTACACACACATATAGCCTACGCATGATTAGACGCCATCTCCCTTCATAGCGATATGTTTATATCTATTATTATTGTTATTATTAGTATTGTTAATATTAGATTTAGGTAATGCCAGGTTACACTGTTAACAATTAGCGTACAGCGTATTCAATGTATAGGGTACATGTACAGAATCCTCAGATTGTTAAAATAATAATAAAACAATTTACCGTGTACCCTAAATATGGTACACGACTTTTAAACTCACTAGGGTTCAATATATATATTTGTAGGGTACATATATGTTAAATATTAGGGTACATGACGTTTTATATACTAAGGTACACTATATATATATTTATGTATTAGGGTACTGCTATGTTAGGGTACGTGATTGTTATATTTACATATCATGCACTTCAATTATGGTACATATAATACAATTGCATTAGGGTATACGGTATCATATAATTAGGGTACAACCAGCTAACATTCTTTAGGGTTAAACTAGTTTGTTCATTTTGTAGGGTATTGATCGTATTTATTCAAATTGTACCCTAATTAGCGTACGGCTATGGACACTAATTACACCCTAACAAATTGTGTACCATAATTGTTAACAGTATAAGCAAAGCCCTTTGGTATAAGTATAGAAACAATATTACTCCTCGAGACAATTAACACTTTATTGACTAGATAGATTTCATTATAGATAAGAGTAACACATAAATAATAAAGTTATAACATTATTATATATATATAATATGATGACTTCCTATATATCCCTGTATATCTATCAGTATAGTGATACGGGTAATATGTAATTTATTAAGTTCTGAACTTTGTACACACTGTATATCGTCGGCATTGTTATTGTTATTGTTATTGTTATTGTTATTGTTATTGTTATTTAGGGGGAGTCCTCCTTTCATCCCATCCCATCTCTTAGATGAAGTTTTCACTTTTAACTATAGTTATATATATATATGTCTCTAATGTCATTTCGAAGCGGAAATTATGTTAAGGCATCCATGTTTTTAACGAGAGCCGAACATTTATGTATACACAATTATATAAGATTACTTCTAAATAATATTGTAATGCATATTGTATACAATAGAGTACAATAGTATACAATAGGGTATACGATTACGTAATTGACCACGGGCCGGACTCGAACCCGCGACCTACTGATCGTGTGTCTGACGCCTTGCCAACTGAGCCACGCGGCCAGTTATATCGGTATGTACAGTGCTATTATTTGTGTAGCTTAATCCACTTATCGATTATACATTCAGCGTATAAGTCGATAAGTATTGTTTTATGAACTACACTGACTATGCCAGCGTACTCGAACAGTGCTGGAGAGGTTGATAATGTGCATTCGTATTGTACGTTAAGCCGGTTATAATACAGACGAATGTGTGGATGGAGTAGGGATGTGCACATGTATAGTGAAGTTAATGTTTTATATGTGTTTGGTAGTGTATTGCAATTTGGAGTTGATGTTGTAGTATACATGATTATTATGATTATTATGATAATGATTATGATGATGATGATGATGTTTATGATAATGATAATGATGATGCTAGTGATGTTATATATATATAACATAAATCCGAATTTAAAAAGTGTTAACGTTAAATAATAATATCAATAAATAAAATTAATAATGATAGTTATAATAATAAAAAGCTAAGGAGAATGTTCGGATATCGTAGTCTGGCACTGATATTGCCCACTCGACAGTGTAAGTTGAATGTAATGTGTGTTTAGGACGCGGTAATAGAGTATTGCTGAAGCGAATAGTGATAGTGGTTGGTGTATAAGTGTGAGAGGTGAAAGGTCGGATAGTCGGGTGAGCCATTGTGATCATTCGCCGCGAAGTAGTTAAATAATGATTAGTAAGGCTTAAATAATTCGTTAAGCATTATTTCTATAACAATAATGATAAATAATGCTAAATAATGATTACACTATGGTTAATCAATAAAAGTAATATTAGTAAGATGATATGTGTTAAAACGTGATCTATTTATAGATTATCAAATAATCAGTTACGCAACTCTATAGTGTTACCATTATTATTTTAATTCGCACAAATAAACATTCATAATGTCACATATGTTTTACTTACGCAGTGTATACTGCATAGCATAACCTATTCATATATCATTATATATATATATATATAATATTATGCTGATAAATATATATCTAGATACGTTCAGTGAACTTCTATTTCTATATGGGTTCACTCTCGTTTATTACGATGAACCAATCTGATTAGTATTACTACTTGTATACACACATATATATATATATATATATATATATATATATATATATATATATATATATATATATATATATATATATCTAATAACATAGAGTTATCACGTGATACTTGTTTAGTCACGTGCATACATGAGGTCACGTTATTAGTTATTATTTGTATTGATATTATTGCTATTTTATTTTGTGGTCCTTTCATCCCATCCAGGAACTTAGATGAAGTTTTCACTTATACCATATGTCTATAATGTCCCTTTGGAGCCGCTCTCATGTTAAGGTATCCATGGTTTTAACGAAACCCGATTATTTATTTATACACAATTATATACGATCACGGCTAAATATTATTTTAATATCTATTTTATTGGCACGGATGGGACTCGAACCCGTGCCCTAATAACTGTGTGTCTGACGCCTTAGCCAACTGGGCCAGATAGGCAGATTTTTGTATAACGTAATTCGAACGTTAATATTCATAATACACCGACGAGGTTACTATTATGGCTATTTTCCTAACTGAATTATATTACGTAACTTAACCTTATAATATATATAATCCGTCTTCAACTACTACTACTACTACTACTACTACTACTACTACTAATACTACTACTACTACTACTACTACTACTACTACTAATACTACTACTACTACTACTACTACTACTAATACTACTACTAATACTACTACTAATACTACTACTACTACTAATACTACTACTACTACTTCTACTACTACTACTACTACTACTAAAATTACTACTACTACTACTACTACTACTACTACTACTAACATCGTATAGATGACAGGATATGATGTAATCCGATATAAGTGTCCTCCTATTGTTATTATCCGATGAGTGTGCTGTGTGTATTACGTCGCAATCTGTGATATCCGTAACCTGTGCTGGACCGTAATCACTGTGCAGTGGTAGATAGGTAGACGGAGTAAGACAGAGATGTTACCACGAGTATGTGTGTGTGTGTGCGTACGTAAGTATGGGTGTGCGTATGTGAAACAGACTACTGTTGTGGCGAAACTCTACACTTTTTACCGGCTCACGTTTTCTCTCGCGCTCTCTCACACTAATCGTTAATGGGCGTAACCGAGAAACGTAAACAACGCCGCGATACTGGCGACGACTAGTGGCGGGTTACGTTACTACGGTTACGTCACTATCGTTACGTAACTATCTCGGTATGGCGGCGCTTATATCGATACGTTGTGCGCTGCGGAGTTCCCCATCCTAGAGGAGCCGATGTATGAGTCGCCAACTGTGGAACACGTGAAGGTACTGTACGAGGAAACGATGGCCCGTCCTCCATTTAGACTTATCGTCGCGTCATTATTTATATGTTATACCGCATATCCTCCCTGGACACTTGTAAATATATTTACATTTTCTTACTAATTAGTATATATATATATATATATATATATATATATATAAATCTGCCTGTGTGACTCAGTTGGCTAAGGCTTCAGGGGCCGGTTGCTCTGGAAATATAAAATGTCCTATCACTATCCAGAGACAATCTCTGGACAATTCTCAGTAAATCGGGTTGCTCTGGACAAAAATCAATGTCCTATCCTAGTAAAAAAAATAGCGTAGGATAGTTAGAGGATCGGTTGCTCTGGGTATTTTTAACTATATGTATACTCGTAGGACATTCGTAGGACATTCGAGTAGCTCTGGAAATATGTGTGTGTAAAACTAGGACAATTTTATGATACTTAGGT
This sequence comes from Osedax fenrisi, assembly GCA_964019155.1. Classification (NCBI taxonomy): domain Eukaryota; kingdom Metazoa; phylum Annelida; class Polychaeta; order Sabellida; family Siboglinidae; genus Osedax; species Osedax fenrisi. The sequence continues at coordinate 11,369,374 of OZ025244.1, read as the reverse complement.
GACAACATAAGGATCACAAATAAGTGTCCTTATTAAATTTAAAATACATAGGATCAAATATAAAATATTAAAATATGAAATATAGATTATATAGAGTGTTAATAATCCCATATATATATATATATATATATATATATATATATATATATATATATATATATATATATATTATAAATATATTCAATTAATTGCTTTCAAAATTATTTTCAATAAATAATAATTAAATTGGTAAATCTACATCGATGTATACATCTTAATAATATATATATATATATATATATATATATATATATATATATATATATATATATATATATATATATATATATATTATTCATTTAATATATTATAGTATAAGATAATTTTAAATATCATAATAATATCACATAATATTAGTATAACATAATTAAATTTATAAATAATATATAAAATCAACATATTAGTTAAATAGTCAAAATAATTTCTAGTTCAATATAGGTTCCTATTTCATAATATATAATATTTTTAATAGATATGATAACAAAATATTGAATAATAATATTAGTATTTAATAGAATTTTATTTGTTTTATGTTACGTTTTATAGTTTATACAATTAATATGCTTTTATTTATATTAAAAAAATATATATTATAAAATAAAAAATATGCCTCCAAAGGGAATCGAAGCCAGGCATTCTGCGTTGTATACAGCAACTCAACCATTACACTACCAATTGGTTTAATCTAATATTATAAATGTTGTATAATTACTAATAGTGTTGATAGTTTTAATTTAATTACAAATAGAATTAGAACGGAATTATATTTATAATGTAATATTTTATCTATTATTATGTTATTATATTATAAATATATTATTTATTATGTCTAGAAACTATATAGATATTCTAATAAATTTAGAATTTACTGAATAACATACATTTTATTAATATTTACTAATAAATATGTAATTAATAAGAATAAATTAAATGATATAATAAACTAATAATAATAATAATAATATAATTTAACTTATATTTAATGTAATATTAGAAACTATATGATAGTATAATTAAGTAATTTTAAATAATATTTAACATATATTTGAAAATAAACTTTAAAAAAATAATTAGCACCCTTACTATAACACTTTACTTATCGTTTTGTTAACTTATTATACATATATTATCTATTGATTCTACTTGAAATTAAATGGGATTTCCGAAACTATATAAAAATCCTATGTACATATATGTACTTCCTTTAATAATCGAATTATAATCAAGTAATTTATAATCATAATTCCAATATTTTAAATATTTTAAAATATTCGAAAATAAAATAAGGATAAAATAAGGATGTTAGTTGAAATATTGCTGAGCTTGATCTCAGCTAGGATATGTTTACAAAATCCCAGAGCAACCCAATAATCCCTATAAATAAGGATTGTCTTTGGATTGTCCTGGTTGGGATTGTCTCTGGCCAATCCCAGACATATTCCAGAGCAACCGGCCCCTGGGGATACACAAGCAGTAATTCGCGTGTTCAATTATTTTCCGGACCATTAAAATAGGTCTTAAAATAATATTTAGAAGTGATCTTATATAATTGTGTATAAATAAATGATGGGCTCTCGTTAAAACCATTGATGCATTAACAAGAGAGCGGCTTAGAAGGGACATTAGATTATGGTTATAATTGAAAACTTCATCTACGTTCCTAGATGGGAAGAAAGTACTCCACCAAAATAACAATAGACTAATCACTTACTGTTTACAATATTTACTATCATAATTATCATTTTATTTCCCCAGCTAACAGTAAGAGCAGCATAAGAGCAGCATAATAGAATAACATAATAGCCGCAAATGTTTACATTGTGCTTATATAAATATAATATAAATATAGCGACTCCACCACCCCTACCTAAAGATCGCATAGTATTGATTTGATTGTAATTATCAAAATTATAAATATTCTGATTGGAATATGTTAACCATGTTTCAGTAATTATAATTATAGAAAATGTATGTAGGTATAATACTATTTAAAAATAGATTAATTTGATCATGATTACGTATTAATCTTCTAGCATTAATATGTATTAGAAAAAGCATTTTAATATATTTTTATATTTATGTCATCTTAGTAAAATCAATCATCTGTGGATATTTAAAACCATTCTCAGAATGTTGGTATATGTTCCATCCAGATTTTTTAGTGGTGCGTTTGTTAGGGTCCATGTTTCACGGCCGTATAACAGAACAGATTCAACGGTCGCAATCATTAGCCTACTTTTGAACTTCCTACTGAGTTTTGAATTCCTGATATTTCTCATCTGGTGGCAGGTTCTTCAAGCTTGCGCTTTTCTGATTTTGACATATTTGTCGCTGCTATCTACCCATGCCCCGAGATATTTTAAATCTTCAAATCTTTTCAGATCTTTTCCATCTATAGACTTGATATCAAACTGTTGGTTGTTGTTGTATGAAATGTACTTTGTCTTGCCTGTATTCATGCTTAGTCCTATACATTTTGCTGATAGCTCGACTCTTCTTAACATATCCTCTGCTCCCTTGATACCATCACTATCTAAAGCTATATCGTCCGCAAAGTCCATTTCGGTGACTTATATGGGTGATACCCTTATGCTTTGTCTCCTCCTTAGTTCGAAACCAAGCTTTTCTTCTCTCCCCGTTAGAGATTTTCTCATGATATAGTCAATAAAAATTACAAAGAGGTATGGGACAAGTGTGTCCCCTTGTAAAACACCAGCAAGAATACTGAATGTTTCGGTCTCTCCGTACGGTGTTATGACTTTGGCAGACGTATCTTCATACGTGATACTGATAGCTGTCACCAACTCTTCCGGTATTCCATACTCTTTTAGTATTAGCAGCATTTTTCCTCTATGAACTGTATCAAAAGCTTTCTTAAAGTCAATGAAGATAAGTATAGCTTCAAGATTATTTTCCTTTATTCCTTCTATCAGTCTCCTTAGAGCGAGTATCTGACTAGTAGTTATTCTTCCACTTATGAAACCGTATGAAACTTGTATACTTTTTTGTATTTGTGTGTAATTATTATTATAGTATATATATATATATATATATATATATATATATATATATATATATTATATAATATATATCATTATATATATAATATATATCATATTTATAATATATATATATATAGTGCATGTATATATATGTATGTATTTCTACGCATTTCTATGTATGTATTTGAATTTACCCTAATAGGGTTAATGGTTATTAATGGTTGTATTATTAGTGTAAATACGCAAGATCACCCCTACAACATACGAGAATCACACTACACAGTCGTCCTTCGATAACAAAATGTCCTTTTAAACTACTAATTGTATACGTGTATGTGTAGAGGGTTATGTCTACTTGGTATATGAATTATAACTTATGTTCATAACCCATACAATTATTACACGGATTATATAAATATATTTGGGATATTTCCCGATATTTTACCCTATAGGGCGTATACGCAATAATCCTACATATTATGTATTCAAATTTAATTTATCTGGTGTATCATTATGTGTATAAATTATCATATGCTATTACATGGAAATACAGTTTTTTAAATATAATATGTAATTTCCTAAAATAATTAAAATTATAAGTAATTGTATCCTTAATTAACATCACCTTGATCTTAGATTACAAGGCTAATTTATTCTAATCTGCGTTTCATGAATTAATATATAACTTGTTCTTGTACATTAAATAGATTATCAAGTATAGTTTAATTACTGTGCATATAATATAGAAATGCAGTCAAGTGTGACGATATGAATTAATGAGCCAGTCTATTAATACACAGGTTAGAAAAAAAGATACGAATAAAGAGGGGTGTTATATCAAATGTATGACACACTCGTCTAAATCCAAATCGTAAATATCATTTATAATAATTAATAAACGAATCTTCCTTCATATATCATATAACATAGCAAATAGAATACCTATAGACCGACATATATTCAACATAATATCGTTATTTAAATTCACTAACTAAATATGATGCCACTCGCCTACCAATATCTTCATGTTTGTTATTTTAATATTCTATCATATTTTAAAACTTATATTCGGTATCCTTCAATCTCAGTCCATGTTATCTTTTCATCTTACTTCTTCCGTATGAATATTCACCCGTTTCATACTAAGGGTTGGTGTAAGCATGTGGGCTATGGGTCCGGGCAAAAAAGTATGGGCCCCCATAATAATTATATAATATATAAATAGGGTTATTATAGTAATAATGCACATATATATGTATTCAATGTATATATATATATATATATATATATATATTATAATCAAATAGAGTGTGAACACACTCAGGAAAACATAAAAGCAAAGCTTGACTAGGTATTTTCCCACTCAACTTGATAACAACATTACAAGAATAACAAATACAAAAATATAAGAAAATTATAAAATGACAATAACTTATTTTTAAATTTCGTATATCATTAGAACTATAATGTTGTATATATATACTATTGTATATATTATTAAAGTGATTTGATTTATAAATTTTATTCATGTAAATGAAAATCGTGCTGAATAAATAAGTAAGTATACTTGAAATATATATATATATATATATATATATATATATATATATATATATATATATATATATATACTTGAACATTGTTATCTAGGAGATGTCATCATTTTCAGTTAAATAAAGAATAAAATATAATAAATAATAAATGTATATAAAAATAAGAAACATATATAACACAAATGCAATAAATGCATAAAATATGTAAAAATATAAAAATAAAAAAGATAAAGAAACTAAACACAACAAAAAATATAAAAAGTTAACTAATACGAAGAGGTAATAAATAATTTAAATTTTTTTTAAGTTTTTGTATTCATTAATGTGTGAAAAGAAACTGGTAATGCATTCCATATTTCAGGAGCTTTGTTAGATAGGTAAAACGATTTTCTATGTGTTCTTATTTTGGTTAAAACCAATTGTTAAGATAAAGGCTTATAAATATGTGAATTTTGTGTAAAAAGATATTATAACATTATAGGCAAAGAGTTTTAGTCATGTACCTATTTATATATTTTAAGATATTAATCTTTATAATATTTTGAAATTTAAAAAAATGTAATTTGTTATAAATGTTATCTATATCTAGATTAAAAGAAAAAAAAACAAATTTGATATACCTTATTTTAGAATATAATAATTGGTTGAATATTAGAAAAAAAATTACTACGCCAAATAGATGAACAATAATGTATATAATATAGATGACTTTCAAAAATGCTATATAGTATAATATATATCATATGATATATTTGTATATGATTTTTTAAATGTAGTTTATTTTTTATTTTATTTATAATAGCAATAGATCTACTTAGTTTTGCTCTGATATCATTTATATGATAATTCCAGTTACATCAATTAATATACCAAGGAACGATAAATTATTCACTTGCTCTATCATTTCATTATAAACTGTTAGGGGAAAGTAACCAAATACAGACACTCTCAGTATCTCAGAAAGCATAAATCCTAGAAAAAATTGTTAATGAATAAAATATTCATAATCATATAAATAGTCAAAAAGAGTATTTTTTATTTGTTAATTATTCAAAATATTGCTGATATATCCAATAAACTGATTTTGTTATTACGCTTTTAAATTTATGAAAAAAAATATCAACTTAAAACCTTCTCAAGAATATACATATGTAAAAAATAAAGCATTCTAAAATTATATTTGTTATCAAATATTCATTAAGTTATAAGCATATATCTATATGCCATATAAGTCCCTAATACGGACACTCTAGATGTCTTAATACGGACATATTATAACCAATCAGCGCGCAGCGTATGAACTATTCTGATTTTCATAAAAATCGCATGCGTTATAATATTAATACCACTAATAAAGCTAAATCTAAAATTTTTATTATTTATATACTTAAATAGTATTATTAATTAAAAAAATAATAAAAATAAATAAATTATTAACTAATTAAATTAGATTAAATTGTTCATAACATTAATTATAAATAATGTAATTGTAATTTGTCTGATTGATTCATCAATAATATATAGTTTATCTAGTGGTATATTGGGTATCCGTATTATAACACAGGGTATCCGTATTTGGACATGGGCACCGAATACGGACACCCTCATATCTATGGAATTAAAATATTAAATCAAATTTCAAAATTACAATAATATCTATAATCATATAATATTAATATATTGTAATTTTTAATAAAAATAATGAGTCATACAATGTTTATTGCATAAGACCATTTATTGTTAAAGTATTATGTTACTTTCTCCTAATTATAGTTTCTTTTTCAATTTAGAATTTCGAATATTATAGAGCATAATTTTGGTTTTTTTATATATTTAATGTTAATTTATTATTAAATAGCCAGTGAGTTAAACTATATAGGTCATCTTGTATATTAATTTGTAGAACATCAAAAGATTTACTACTGAAAATTAAATTTGTATCATCTGCACAAATTATGTGTTTAGAATATTCAGTATTTTAGACATATAATTAATATATATCAGAAAAGTAATGGCCCTTTAATTTGAACCTTGCGGAACACCAAATGATATGTATTCCATAGTTGAAATAGCCCAATTTATTTTGTGTATTGCACATGCATAATAAACCCATCGGAAATCATCCAAGCCTACAAATATCCGTGGCACCTCAAACTGCACAACGTTGCTAATAATAAAGTATTGCAACATAACAATGATATATTAGTATTATGACAGTACTATTATAATATATTAATATTGTTATGCTATACATGTGCAATACAACACATATATGTAAACGCATATAATTGCATATTGTATGTCGAACTATATATCGGACAATTGTTATATAACATGTTTACTGTCTCGCGATATATAGTTCGACGCACGCATTACGTGCGTCGCGTACTGCGTGCACTAAGGAATACGCTTCCCTGATTGGCCAACGTAATTGTTTCGCCACGCCATGCTTTGCACTCGAAACTTACTTTAACGTCTGCACTTGAATATCCCACCTCGGCCCATTCCTACGTATCTCCCCCTTGTCGGCGTCCTCGTCACGCTCCCCCATTCCCACGTACCTTCCCCCTTGTCGGCGTCCTCGTCACGCTCCCCCATTCCTACGTATCTCCCCCTTGTCGGCGTCCTCGTCACGCTCCCCCATTCCCACGTATCTCCCCCTTGTCGGCGTCCTCGTCATATGACCAACACTTAAACATCTTATTCCCTAACAACTTAACAAATATAATAATAAATATTATGATAGTAGCATTAGCAAAATATAATTATATTAAATAAATTTGAATTTCTAAAATTGTTTTAATTTTTATATAAATAATTATGTTCTAATTTATAATACATTTTATATAAGTCTAGACCTATTCATTTTATTTTGATTATTTATTCTATCAATTTAAAAATAAATACATGATTATAATTGATATAATACCGTCACTAACAAATATAATTCTATTAAATAAATTGTATATAGGTCCTATATCATATATCCTATTCATTTTATTTTGATTATTTATTCTATCAATATAACAATAAATACGTGAGTATAATTAATATAATATATTATAATATAGGTCTACTGTCATTAAAAAATATAATTCTATTAAATAAATTTGAATTTCTAAAATTGTTTTATATAAATAGGAATATCCCTAATTAAGTTATAATTTATAATATATATATTTTCGTAATATATTCGAAGTAGAATAAAATAATTTCTAATAGTATAATTTAAAATTTAATAAAAATCAAATTCATTAACAAATATTTGATTGTACAGTTACTATAACGGATAACATATCGAAGTATTAAAATATTATACATATATAATGTATAGGTTCTACTTGAAATTAAACGGGCATTCTAAAACTATATAGATATCATATTTTCGTAACATATTCGAAGTAGAATAAAATAATTTCTAATAGTATAAATTAAAATTTAATAAAAAATAAAATTTATTTAATAAATTATTTTTAAGATAACAAAAATATAAATTCTATAATAAATGGAAATTATGAAGGAGATAACTCCTTTAAAATCATTGCAATATAATATTTTATAGGTTATAAATTAATTAAAAATAAAAATAAGTATAATTGTTGTTTTATTATATTACTCTCTACAAAATGAGTACTAGTGTATTCAGTATCAATTTAGCGATATAGTGAAACTTGATCTATATATAGATATATATTTATATATATATATATATATATATATATATGTAATGATGTTGAGTCAAGACTTATCGTTGTTTAATATCAGTTTTATTCAGTGCAATTCCCCTCGTGGTATTCGTCGATATTCGATTCACAAACGTCTCTTTTCTTCGAACGCGTAACTCAAAATCAAGTTCACCTTGGGACAATCCCAGATGTTACGCCCACAATATGTAAAGGGGCGTGCCAATACAAATAATAATAATTAATGTAATTAATTGACGGTATCGACTTTGTTTCTGGAGCGTTCCAAAAGCCGGTCGTCTTCATCATCATCGGGGTTATTGAGATAAGGGTACATTAGTTATATAAAGGTAGTGTATATGGGGACATTAGGTATATAAGGGTAGTTTATATGGGGACATTAGGTATATAAAGGTAGTGTATATGGGGACATTAGGTATATAAGGGTAGTGTATATGGGGACATTAAGTATATAAAGTTATACAGAGATAACTCGACAATATCACTCGATATATATATATATATATATATATATATATATATATATATATATATATACGTATAGCGTATACGCTATAGAGGAAGTATCGGTAATCGGATATATCCGATTACTGACCCCTAAATGATTAGTTGTAATAACTTATTCAATATTAAATATATTTATTTGAAATTTTGTAATTAGGGTAATATTATGGCAATGAATAATGTGGCTATTTTAAATGTTTGATATAAATATATTTACAAGAATAAACAGGGGGGTCGGTAATCGGATTCATGTGCCTAATACTGACCCCCTTCCCCTATTACCGACCCCCTAAAATAATCATGATATAAATAATTGTAATATCATAATATCCAATAAAAATAGTAGATATACATAAATATAATTAATTATAATATTCACGCAATTTATTTTGTATTGAATTTATTTTTTAATAGTAATATTAAATTTAAATTTAAACTTTATAGTAATTATATTAAAATAGTGTATATTAATATAATAAATATAATAAATATAATAATTATTATTTAATATTTATTTATTAATCAGTATGTATATGATCAACTGAAATCATGAATCCTAAATCTATATCAATGATACACAAACAACTTACGACATATTTTAAAGTAAAATACGGATCTATTTTGATTGGATATTATAAATCACATGGGGGCGTTATTATTATAATTTAGGGGGTCGGTAATAGGAAAATCACATGGGTTGCTATAATTAAGATATATTGGTTAATAGTTATTCAAATTAAATTATTTTAATAATAGTTATAAACATGTTATTGATCTACAATATTATGCTCAGTATTAAGTTTTCTTTTAAATAATAACATATTTACAATAATTTAAAAAAAGTTATTATTCAAATATATAAAAAGTAAAAACATAATATTACATTTTATCAAATAACAATTGTAGGATTAAATATTTTTTTAAATAAAATACTTATTCATATTTATCATTAAATTACTAACAGTTCGTATATATATTATTTTTTGATATCTCTTATAGTTACTGAGATACGAGAGGGGGTCGGTATTACGAGGGGGTCGGTAATCGGAGACTTTCCCCTATATATCTATATAGATATATACTGTCTACGCGCGCGCTTAAAATAATACATTCATCCAAAACTCTGCGTATACTACACAATATATATATATATATATATATATATATATATATATATATATATATATAGTATTAACAATTGATTTATTTCGTATACAATATCTCTTAAAGTAATTTAAGTTCGAGATATTTATGTTTTATTTATTTTTTTAAATTTAATTACGATAATACAGACTATCTGAAATACTACGATTAGGCAAGGACGGGACATATCATATTGTTTGCATTGATTAATACACGCCCATACCATATCAGATATCTTTATCAATATTTCTAATAATTTCATAAATCGAACCCATTGTAAAAAATATATACACAATAAATGAATACGATAATACAATATTAATATACGATATAGTAAATCGGTGAATATATGTAATTCGTAAATGAAATTATAAATCTGTTTCCGGTTTGTATTCGTGTATTGTCGTACTATTCTTTATTAGATATATCGTGTTATCTCGCAGAATTGCGTGTAGTGTTTATACAGACGACATCCACGTCACGTGTTCCCTGCAGGGTGACCGTCGGTAAGGGCGATCATAGAATATTGAAAATTAACAGATTAACATTGGACTATGTTTTTCTTAATAAATATACCCTTAAAATGAAGCACACACAATGTATTTTATTTTTATTAATCTAAGGTCACACGACAGCCTCGTGAAATTTAACATGTAATTAGATACAAATATTACTATATAAAAAATAAATTCTAAAAAAATAAGTATTTTAAACCTTTGTAATGAATAATTTGTTATCAAATTTTAACACACTATTTATTTTATAATAATGGAATAGAAAATATAAAAAATAGAATTAAAAAAAAAAATTCCTGGAAATTTCTTAGAATGTTAACAGTGCACTTATGTACATGTAAAAAATCGTAAAAAATGACTAAACAAAAGATTGACAGTATGTCGTGTCGTAAAAAATGACTCAACTAAAAAAAAGTCTATGATCACCCTTAACCGACGGTCACTGACCGTCGGAGTTCATGTGCTATGTCCTTATATCAGGATTAGTTCAACGGTTCGGCGAGGCTTCTTTTAATGTATTCGCTGGATTGCCAGCATCCGGTCTAAGTCGTGCGTGAACTCTAACCTTTCTGTAATAATATTGCGGTAGTTATTTTTATATTCGGTGTAAACAAATAATGACAACCGGGTCACTATATTTACTCGAGTAAATATAGTTGAAATATGGATCCATTTCAACAATCACAACTAATTCATATTAACTATATTTACCATTAGTATTGTATTGTCTGGAGCCCTTACGGATGAATTCACAGTTAATTATAACATGTATAAATCGATGACTTCGTAAGGGGTTTATACACTATTTGTGTTATATTCAAAATATATATATATATGATATTTCAATAAATAAATATTATATCTAATCGCGATACGCGAGACTTGATATTGCCGAACTTACCCGAACTTACCTGAACTTACCCGAATTTAACCGAATTATCCGAACTTACCCGAACTTACCCGAATTTAACCGAATTACACAAACTTACCTGAACTTACCCGAATTTAACCGAATTACCCAAACTTACCCGAACTTACCCGAATTTACCCGAATTATCCGAACTTACCCGAACTTACCCGAACTTACCTAAACTTACCCGAATTTAACCGAATTATCCGAACTTACCCGAACTTACCCGAATTTACCCGAATTATCCGAACTTACCCGAACTTACATGAACTTACCCGAATTTAACCGAATTACCCAAACTTACTCGAACTTACTGGAATTTAACCGAATTACCCAAACTTACCCGAACTTACCCGAATTTACCCGAACTTACCCGAACTTACCTGAACTTACCCGAATTTAACCAAATTATCCGAACTTACCCGAATTTAACCTAATCACCCAAACTTACCCGAACCTACCCGAACTTACCCGAATTATCCGAACTTACCCGAACTTACCCGAATTTAACCGAATTACCCAAACTTACCCGAACTTACCTGATCTTACTCGAATTTAACCGAATTACCCAAACTTACCCGAACTTACCCGAATTTACCCGAATTATCCGAACTTACCCGAACTTACCCGAACTTACCTGAACTTACCCGAATTTAACCGAATTATCCGAACTTACCCGAACTTACCCGAATTTACCCGAATTATCCGAACTTACCCGAATTTAACCGAATTACCCAAACTTACCCGAACTTACATGAACTTACCCAAATTTAACCGAATTACCCAAACTTACTCGAACTTACCCGAATTTAACCGAATTACCCAAACTTACCCGAACTTACCCGAACTTACCCGAACTTACCCGAATTTACCCGAATTATCCGAACTTACCCGAACTTACCTGAACTTACCCGAATTTAACCGAATTATCCGAACTTACCCGAACTTACCCGAATTTAACCTAATCACCCAAACTTACCCGAACTTACCCGAACTTACCCGAATTTACCCGAATTATCCGAACTTACCCGAATTTAACCGAATTACCCAAACTTACCCGAACTTACCTGAACTTACCCGAATTTAACCGAATTACCCAAACTTACCCGAACTTACCCGAATTTACCCGCATTATCCGAACTTACCCGAACTTACCCGAATGTAACCGAATTACCCAAACTTACCCGAACTTACCCGAATTTAACCGAATTACCCAAACTTACCCGAACTTACATGAACTTACCCGAATTTAACCGAATTACCCAAACTTACTCGAACTTACCCGAATTTAACCGAATTACCCAAACTTACCCGAACTTACCCGAACTTACCCGAATTTACCCGAATTATCCGAACTTACCCGAACTTACCCGAATTTAACCGAATTACCAAAACTTACCCGAACTTACCCGAATTATCCGAACTTACCCGAACTTACCCGAATTTAACCGAATTACCCAAACTTACACGAATTTACCTGAACTTACCCGAATTTAACCGAATTAACCAAACTTACCCGAACTTACCTGAACTTACCCGAATTTAACCGAATTACCCAAACTTACCCGAACTTACCCGAATGTAACCGAATTACCCAAACTTACCCGAACTTACCCGAATTTAACCGAATTATCCGAACTTACCCGAACTTACCCGAATTTAACCGAATTACCCAAACTTACCCGAACTTACCTGAACTTACCCGAATTTAACCGAATTACCGAAACTTACCCGAACTTACCTGAACTTACCCGAATGTAACCGAATTATCCGAACTTACCCAAACTTACCCGAATTACCCAAACTTACCCGAACTTACCCGAACTTACCTGAACTTCCCCGAATTATCTGAATTACCCGAACTTACCTGAACTTTCCCGAATTATCTGAATTACCCAAACTTACCCGAACTTACCTGAACTTTCCCGAATTATCTGAATTACCCAAACTTACCCGAACTTAGCGAAGTTATCCGGATAATGTTAAACGTTCGGCAACAAACCACCTTATCATATTACCGACCACTAAAATACTCGTGGTATAAATAATGTTACTATTAAAATATCCAATAAAAATAACAAACATAAATGGATTCAATGAATTGCAAAATGTACGCACTTTATGTATTATTGAATTTAATGTTTAATATTCATATTACATTTAAATGTTAACTTTATATTTATTATATTAAAATAATGTATATTATTATTTAATATTAATGTATTTATTAATATGTATATAATCCACTGACATAATGAATTCTTAATCTATATAAATGATACACACGCGATGTACGACCAATGTTAAAGTATAGTGGGGATCTATTTTGATTGGATATCATAACTCATATGTGGTCGGTATTAAGGTAATTCAGGGGTCGGTATTGGGAAAATAATATAGATAGATATAGCTACCCTATATAGCATATATGCGTAAGATATATTGGGTAATGCTTATTCTAATTACATTATTTTTATAATATTTATAAAATATAATTAATCTACAATATTATGCATGTATAATATTGCATAACATTACGTCTTCTTTTAATTAAGAAATTATTTACAATGATTTAAAAAAACGTATTCAAATATTTAAAAAGTAATACCAGAATATTATATTTTATCGAATAATAATTGTAGGATTACATATTTTGAAAATAAAATAAATATTCATATTAATCATTAAATTACTAATATGTCGTGTATATATAATGTTATTATATATCTTAGAGTTACTGAGATATGGAATTTGGTCGGTATTTGAAGGGTTCGGTAATTGGAGACTTTCCCCAACTCAATAAATGGTATGGTATGGTATCAGATTCGGTAAACCCCAGGGAAGATAAAGAAGCCTTGGCGGCTTTTCTAGTTATCAACACATTTTAATTTTAAACAGTTCATAAATACAATAATAAGTTTTCACTTCATGTTTACAATAATAAAATAATGAAATTTGAACTGTTTAAAAAATCATCATATTCCCAGTAAATAATTGTTTCGAAAATATAGTTTTAAAAACATGCATTTATTTATATATATAAAACATTTACATATAACAGATGAATGCATTACTTAATTGGAGTACTTATTATATATTGTATTTAGGGAATGTATTAGTAATCGTTAAATATATAATTTAGTATAATATAATAAACATATAAAAAATTATTATTGTTTTAAAAAAAAATTATTTACATGTTTTCAAAACATTAAATATATGATTTTTTGAAACATAAATGTTTTAAATATCTTATATGCATGAAGTATTTAAAACATAATTTTAAATAAATCAACATATAACATTTATATTATTATAAATTTAATTTATATGCTATTATTAATACTATATATATGAATGTTTTAAAAAAAAAGATTAATGTTTTAAAAAAATGATAATTTATATGTTTTTAAAACATTAAATAGTTAACTTTTTAAAACATACATATTTTAAATATCTATATTCATGAAGTATATAAAACATAATTTTAAATTAATAAATACAATATTTATTTTATTATGAACTTAAGTAGTCAGGTCTCGTGCACTTATAAGTCACTCATCAAGAACACCATACAGTCAAGGTTTGTATGCATTATTATTTTAATATTGTTATTACAGTTTATGAATATTTGTATTGAATATTGTTATATTATATACTGGTACATGCCTGTACACACACACACATATATATATATATATATATATATATATATATATTGTTATATTATATACCTGAATTATATATATATATATATATATATATATATATATATATATATATATATATATTGTTATATTATATACCTGAATTATATATATATATATATGTTATAAAGTAAAAGTTGTAAATATATCGATTAATGTAATATACATTTAAATGCATTTATCATTGCGTAGAAATCTATATATCTACATAAAAACTTTAAACTAGATTTCGGTGTCTCGCTCTGTGTTAATTGTATAGCCATAGCCATGTAAATGTTTGTTTTTCTTGTATTTTATATTTTTATCGTCTGCAGACGTGCAGACATGTCAAATATATTTCGTTATTTTTCTATAGAATAAATTCCACTCGGTGAGATTGCCTCATTCTTCGTTATGCATCTCATCGGGTAGGTACTATTATTATTATGTTATATTATTATTATTATGTTCAACAGTTCTTTGTTTCTATTAATAAACTGTATCAGAACATTCACTTTATTACATATATATATATATATATATATATATATATATCTATCAATATTGTTACTATACCAATACACGTACTATAGTATACATACATCAATACGTATGTTGTATTATATACACATCCACATATAAATATTGTTAACATAACATTGTCGCACGTACTGCATACATTAGTACCTTATGAATACGCAAACATGCGGCGCACAATGTATTACATATTACTGTATGCCGTCGCGCATGACCAACCCACGTGCAGACGGCTGACTATATATAAATATCCGCCGCTGTATTGCAAACATATATGAAGTCCCCTTAATTCCTTAATAATAATAGAATAATAGAAAGGTTTATTGACTCAGAAAACGATGGACGTTTATGTGCGTCAAGTTGAAATAATAAAAAAAATAAATAGTTACGCAAATAATAATAAATTTAAAAAGAAGACATTATAATGATACCATATATGTATGTAGTCGACATTTAAAACTCATAAATGATGACATGGTGCGTAATTCATCGGGAAGACTATTCCAGTATTTCGGAGCAGCAACCGTGAAAGCAGCATCTGCATACATAGATGAGACAAGCGGTAGAGAGAGTTTCATCAGCTCACATTTGCGACTCGGACGAGTAGTTGTTCGAATTATGAGTCCCTTCGATAGGTAAGACGGAACTCCCATATATATAGCCTTGTGAGTAATGCATAGAAGTCGAAACTTGCATAAATCTCGAAACTGCAACCACCCGAGAGTCGCCATTATGGAATGTATAGATATGGTTAAATCACTACGCTTTAGCTTAAATAATATGCGAACAGCTCTACGTTGTATTGAATCGAATTTTTTCATCAATTTTTGCGGAATATTAATTAAAAGCGAATTACAATATATAAGTCGACTACAAACTAATGAATGTAATAATGATTTAGTTAAATTAAATGTTAGCTTAGAGCGAGCCTTGCCTATATTATACAGGAAATAATTAGCAGTGCGGACAGTGTTTGATATATGTACTGAGTAATCTAATACATTATTTATAGTAAACCCTAGAGTAGTGATGGTGTTTGAGATAGGAAGTGAGATAAGGAATGGATGAGTGAGAGTAATTGAAGAAAGAGATCTAGAAAGTATAATGCTATCAGTTTTAGTAATATTTAATGAAAGTGAATTACAGGAAAACCAAGAGATTACATCTTTAATACAGTTAGCAATTGAAAGTTGAATTATGTCAATATCAGAACCAGGTGGAAAAAAAGTATAAATTTGTAAGTCATCAGCAAAGAGGTGATAACGAATATTTGGGTATTTTTTAAAAATCAAATTAATGGGAAGAATATACAAAATAAAAAGAATCGGACCCAGTACTGATCCTTGAGGAATACATTTAATACATATAAATAAGACTTGACGCTATTCTTTTATATACAGGCATACGCCTTATGTATACACATAAAGAATATGCTTTAATCAAACTACATACACTATATATATACCCCATAGACATTAATATCCCATACATAATTTAACAAATACTATTATTACATTTTCAGTAGTCCGACAATATTCTTCCAGGACTCAATCGACATATCGTTCACATTAGGTTTATTTGATCGATCTCCTGGAATTTTACTAAATCAAGAAACCAGCTTGATATCCGCCATGAACATTTTTCATAGTTAGTAAAGTATTAATTTCAAACATACTATATAAATTACATACATATATGAATACTACTATACTTAGTAGTGTAATAAATAGCAGTATTATGCATGTATTTTTTTCTTATTTAATGTTGTTCTGTTATTTAACATATATCCTAAATTGGTGAAGACTTTGACATTATCAATCATTACATATTTTTTATATTTCAGAAAGTCTATTTAAATTGGAAGTTGGCCAGAAACGATTAATTGAAATAAACATAAATATAGAGAATATTTTTCTGAATCAAATGAAATTATTTTCGAAATATAAAGATAAGAAATAAGGTACAAAATAAAACTATATATAACTAATATCTTATTTTAATAATAACTCATTTATAGGTAAAGATTTCTGTGAAATAATACAAATTATGTAATTTGTAAAATATATTATTTTTTATTTGTTATATGTAAACAAATATATTCTATCAAAGTCTATTTGATTCTTTGTTTTTGAAACATTCGTATATATCAGTTTCAAAAACTAACAAATAATTATATTTTTGAAACATTTATTTAATCCAGTTTTAAAAATTAACAAATAATTATGTTTTTAAAACATTAAAGTATGTCAGTTTTAAAACTATGTCAAATAAGTAGCCATGAACTAGGTTTTAAAAACATAAATTAATGTTTGTTTTAAAAACTTAATTTCGAAACAATTATTTACTGGGTTACCGTTATAGATTACACCATTTCAATTATTTAAAACAATCAACCAAAAAAGGATAAATAAATTAAATAAAGAATATTGATAATTGAATGTATGTTCTGAAATAAAAATAAAACTAAATGAATAAAAATAATAAAATAAGAAACTAAGCAGATTAAACTAAAATACTTGGAAATTAAAAGCAATGTACATTAAAATATGTTATTGTGTAATATTTTAAATAAATGTGTTTTACATATATATAAAAACTAAAATAATTATGATCAAAATAAATAAACAATAATACTGAAGAAATGTGGATAAAAAATAATTATAAACCCTATAATTGATATATACTAGACCAATAATACAGACAAG
This sequence comes from Osedax fenrisi, assembly GCA_964019155.1. NCBI lineage: Eukaryota > Metazoa > Annelida > Polychaeta > Sabellida > Siboglinidae > Osedax > Osedax fenrisi. The sequence continues at coordinate 11,351,076 of OZ025244.1, read as the reverse complement.
ATATAGATAATAAGTCATATATAATAGTAATTGAAGAAATTGTGACGAAATTGAAAATAAATATGTTCTAAAATAAAAATAAAACTAAAAGAATAAAAACTAATAGAATAAGAAACTAAATACATTCTATTATATTATATATTATATATATAGTGTCATTAATATATTATATTAAATACAATTAATTATATGATGTGGTAATATTGATATGTTAGTATCAATGCTTAGGAAACGAATAGCAATAATATTTATCAATATATGATACTAAAATAGTTATCATATTCTTATTAGAAACATTGGAATGTAAGCATATACATGTATGATTATACTTAAAATAACGTATTATGTAGTTAAAATAAACGTAAGTAACATTGGTATATTGATATTGATTATTCATTTAAATATCGTAATATATCATTATATTTAATACTAATATTACTTTTATAAAACTGGTATTATGTATTGTCGTCAAATTAATAGGCGTATCAACAATAAGTGATAACTAAATGAACACAAATATTGAGGAGTTCAATAGGTCAAGTGGATACTTTGTCTAACTATCTTAACGATGTTAACCCAGCTACTGCAGTACATGAACCTCCTCACATTTTCGATAATTTAGTTGTTATAACGTATACGTTACAAAAGTGAGTCGCTCTCATAGATACGGCTATTCCGGTATATGATAATCAAGGTATTGTTGTTGGTTGTCTAGGTATACAATCATCTTATTATGTATTATAACTTTATATCATTTAATAAATAGTAAATATATCTCAATTTTGTATACTAGAATATTTATTATTATGTTTACAAACCCAGCATATATAAATGTATAAACGTTGACATATATTAATATCCCCGTTCGTGACTTCCGATTAATAAACGGTAAACAAAACGTTGCTAGGCTACATAATGAACATAATACACTATGTAACACATACCACCAGATGAATGATAACCGTTGCGGCAATAATCTATATATTTATATATAACTATATTGTTAGTGTCACAAGGTACTATTATATTTCCCTTACTGTATTCCCTATATATCACTCCAATATATAGAATATTTCTAAATGACTCTGAAATCATATATCATTTATATGCTGATGATATTATTATTATGTCACCAACAAATAATTCTCGTTTAAATAATTGTATCATTGATTTATGTAATTGGATGACAACTAATTACTTATTTCCTAACTTAAATACAACTACACTGTTAACATTTATAATTAATTATTTCACTTTCCAACAGTATATTTAGATGATACTATAATATCTCCACACAACTCTACAAAAAATGTTGGAGTAACAAACTACTTAATTATGACTACACATATTAATTCAGTAGCTAAATCAACGACTACTCACCTTATTTAATTAACTATGCAAAATACGAAAATATCTACCATCTAAAACAGTATACTTATTAGCGAATGCTTATTTTGTCCAGACTCGACTACAGCTCTACTTACTAACTCACCTAAAATACAACTACTACAACTAGATCGAATTATAAAATCTACTATTCGACTTATTTAAAAAAAAACAGAAATTTGATAGATTCTCTATATCATCGCTAAGTTCTTCTCTAAAAAATGTTATCAATTGACTTACGAATTAAAACACGACTTATTAAATTAATACATATATGTATTAATACAGTATACTGTTATCTATAAAAAAAACTCCAACATACTTAATAGATCTACTATATTTAAAAACTTGTATACGACCACTAAGAAACTCGAACTCTAATATATATATATATATATATATATATATATATATATATATATATATATATATATAGTGGAAAGTAACCGAATACTGACAGTGGCCGAATACGGATACTCTCGGTATCTCAGAAACCATAAATCCTACAAAAAAATGTTTATATAGTCTAAAAAAGTATTTTTTATATTTTAATTATTCAAAATATTGTTGATATATCAAATAAACTGATTTTTTTATTACGTTTTTAAATTTATGAAAAAAAAATTCTACTTTAAACTTCTCAAGAATATACAAATGTATCAATATAAAATATACCACTATATTATTAAAACATTAAGTATTTTAAAATTATATATATAATTTCTATATTTGTTATCAAATATTCATTAAGTTATAAGCATATATCTAGAGGTCATATAAGTTCCTAATACGGACACTCTAGATGTCTTAATACGGACACCCTATAACTAATCAGCGCGCATCGTATGACCTATTCTGATTTTCATAAAAATCGCGTATGTTATAATATTAATACCACCAGTAAAGTTAAATGTAAAATTTGTATTATTTAGATACTTAAAGTGTATTAATAATTAAAAAAATAATAAAAATAAATCAATTATTAACTAATTAAATTAGGATAAATTGTTCATAAAATTAATTATAAATAATGTAATTGTAATTTGTATGATTGATTCATCAATAATATATAGTTTATCTAGTGTATATAGGGTGTCCGTATTATAACACAGGGAGTCCGTAATCGGACATGGGTACCGAATACGGACACCCCCGTTATCTATGGAATTAAAAGATTAAATAAAATTTTAAAATCACAATAATATCTATAATCATATAATATTAATATATTGTAATTTTTGAATAAAAATAATGAGTCATAAAATGTTAAGACCAATTATTGTAAAATGTCCGTATTAGGTTACTTTCCCCTACTAGCAAAGTCCGTTGGGATTTCGTACTAGTATATGTATATATATATATATATATATATATATATATGTATATATATATATTGAATTGAATAGAATTGAAAGTTTATTTTAATTTATATAAATATTATATATATATATATATTTGTTCAAAGACACGAAATCAACAAGAGTGTTAAACTCGTGTTAAACTCGTGTTAAACGACGTACACATCTCAACACACGCAGACACGCAGAGGAACCTAAAGAATGAAACCTAAAGAGCGTGACGATTGTAGAACGTGTAGATGTAAAGAGTTTTGCAAAGAACATAGGGTCATGTCACAGGACCCATCGTGAGTTGATAGTATTGAAGTATCCACAGGTAGGTCACACAGGACTACTATGTGACCTATGACCTGTGGATACTTCAATAATATCAACTCACGATGATTCATCACTATCACCACGATAATTAGTATTACAATTAAATAATACTAACAACGAAGAAGAAACACGTATAATATTGACGAAATATACATATATGTATATGTATTCTATAGATAATGCAGAATTTCAACGTTACTAATTGCGCACATGAATATGTTTCTATTTAGGTGTATTCTATTTAGATAACTGTATTCTCTATGTGGAATTATGTCAGTTTATTATATATATGTATATATATATATATCAATTCGTCAACAAATAAAGCTAATTTGTAATTAAATATAAATATATATTCGAATATCTTATAAGATTTACATCTTATAACCATATAGGTTATATATTATATATGTGATATTATATATAGGAGGATTATATGACGGATATAACCACATCAGAAGTACTATAGAACGAGAAAATTTATATCGTCAATCATCTGGCAACACGGATTAGGCTACGGGGATAAATACCTTATATAAATAGTATACTATATATATGTTCATATATAAATACCTTATATATATATACATAGATAATTAAAGTTATTTCCGATAGTAATTCAGAGATAACCCCATCAGAATTACTATCAGAGATAACACATTAGAATTACTATCAGAGATAACCATAATAGGATATATATATATATATATATAATTTGTATAATACAATGTTATCATAGATGTTTTACAAACATTAGAATGGAAAAATTAAACATTAATGATTATATTTAAAATAACACATTATATATAATACAAGTAATTTATATTTTATTATACATTTAAATATCATTATATATCGTTATATATATATATATATATATATATTACAACTTCAACTAGTCCAAGTGATAGTATTCCTATTAGCCTAATTAAAAAACGTGCACCTATTCTGGCTCCATATTATTGTTCTATTGTTAATTTTTCTCTTTACAGCTCCATATTTCCTGACGTTTTTAAACATGCTGAAATAACTCCATTATTGAAAAAAACTAATTTAGATTGCAATAAACTTTATAATTATAGACCTATATCACAATTGCCATTACTGAGTAAGATAATTGAGAAGATTGTTAGTAGACAAATTATAGAGTACCTACTGTTCCATAATCTTTTTGATGAATACCAAAATGCATATAGACCAGGCCATAGTACTGAAACTACAATACTCAAGATCTCTGATGATATACTCAAATATTTAGATAATTCTGATTCCGTACAATTAATACTTCTTGATCTTTCGTGTGCTTTCGATAGTTTAGACCACAGTATTCTTATTGATAGAATTAAATCTATTGGGTTTACTGGCTCATATTTAGACTGGATTATTTCTTATTTATCAAATAGAACGTATTCTATGAACATAAAAGGATTATATTCACCTATGGGAAAATTACGGTATGGAGTACCACGAGGCTCTGTTCTGGGTCCCCTTTTATTTTCTATATATATTGTTCCTCTTTCTTTAGTTATCAAGAATTTCTCTAATATTCATTATGCAATATATGCAGATGACATACAATTATACTGTAAAGTAAATAAACAAAGTAATACAGAGTTAAATGATTGTATTGAACAAGTTAGGAGATGGCTCATTTTTAATAATGTATTCCCTAATTCATCCAAAACTAAACTTATTAATATCACAACTAAATCATGTATTTTCCCTACTGTACTATTTGACTCTACTATTATAGAACCTAGTGAGTACGTTACATCACTTGGAGTTACATTAGATTCTAAACTTTCATTCTCACGATTCATCTCATCTATTTGTAAATCTGCAAATTACAACTTATATAATATTCGTAAAATAAGGAAATACCTAACTGTAACTTCTACAATGACGTTAGTGCAATAACTAGTTATATCTAGATTACGTTACTGTAATAGCATTACTATTCATTCAAATAAGAATATTTATGACAGAGTAGACAGGGTAATACAATGTTCAATTAGATTAATATATAATCTAAAAAGGAATGACCATATTATTGTTAAGAATATTTTAAATGGCCCAAAATGGTTTAACCATGATAAGATGACTAAATTTAATTTACTCTGCATAATGCATAAAACATTATTATTCGGTACCCCAAACTACCTCAAAAATATATTTATTAGGGAAGTGAAGATAAATCCGCGTAAGCAATATGATGAAATGTACAAGGTTCCTTCGATAAAATTTAAAAGATTAATGAAAATATCAATAAGCTAGAGTGCCCCTACGCTGTGGAATGACCTACCACGAAAGATACGAAACCTGAAAAATCATTCAACATTCAAGATTAATCTAAAAAATTATTTAATTAAATTATAATTATAAACATATATATATATATATATATTTATATATATATATATTTATTTTAGTTATTTATCGTTTCTGTTATTTTCTTATCGTTTACACTTGTGAGATTGAAAAATGTACAAGTGTATAAATAAATAAATTACTTACTTACTTACTTACTTACTTATACATATATATATATATATATATATATATATGTAATACTAATATTACTTTTATTTATATAAGAAAAGGCACGATGATCTACACATTGTATGGCTTGATTTGGCTAACGCATTTGGTTCGTTACCACACTCGACATTAAATAAGTTATTTGAATCACTTCCTTTGCCTGCTCATACCTCGGCCATATTGAAAGACATGTATACTAATACAATATGTGAATATAAAGATTTTATGGTCCAACCAACTTCCGGAGTAAGACAGGGCGATTGTTTATCACCAATTATTTTTAATCTTGCTTCTGAACCTATCATAAGAAAAGCAATTGAAATAGCCGGTTATGACCTATTCGGATCTAAAGCTAAACTTACAGCTTACGCAGATGATTTAGCAATAATCACTGGATCTCATGAGGAAATGATGTCGACACTAGATGGAATACTCGAAGTTTCTAGTAGTATCGGCCTCAAGTTCAATCCTAGAAAATGCACTAGCATTTCTTTCAACAAGGGGTTTATTGAGGATCGACAGTTTATGTTGGGTCAAGAATTTATTAAAACTCTTCATATTGGCGAATTTGAAAGATTCTTGGGTATACCAATTGGATCTAAGTTCTTGTTTAATGTTACTACTGATATACCTGCTCAACTTAATCAACTTTCAGACTCTGGACTAACTCCATGGCAAAAAATAGAAGTTTTAAGAAGTCACTTAATCCCCTCTCTATCCCATGAGCTCTCATCTGGACGAGTCTTGAAGGAAAGTATCTACGATCTGGATAAATCTATAAAGCAGTTCCTAAGATACAATACTAATACTCCTGACAATGTTGCTACTCCATTCTTCTATGCTGACAGACATATTGGCGGCCTGGGGATTGGTAAAATCAGCCAAGAAGTAGATATTTGGACAATCTCTAAAGCAACGCAATTACTATCTTCTAGGGATAATATGATATCCTCAATTGCTAATCGCCAACTATCAAATACCCTCAATTGTGCTATCGGACATGATCATGAAATACCACTCACTGAATTTCTATCCGGTAGCCAAACGCATGGGTTATATGGTTATAGATTTTATAGCAAAGGTGCTAATCTTTGGACGCGCACTCGACATGCAGCAACACACCTTGGAGCTCGCATTGATATATCCGATGGGAACATAATCATAGCCATCGATGATATCTGCTCCACTCCTGCTAAGGTTGTAAAAAGCATGCGACTTGCGCTGAGAAAGCAATGGAGCAGAAAATTCATGGAACTTCCGTTACAAGGCAGTGTAGCTGAGTGTTTATCCCAGGATGCAAATTCTAAGGTAATCACTAAGCTAATATCACAAGAATCGACACTATCTTTCAAATCCTGGAACTATTGGCACATGGCTAGAACTCAGACTCTTCCAGTAAAAGCTTTTCCAGGCTCAACAGATAAAAAATGTAGGCAATGCTACTCCAAGGATGAAACGACGATGCACATATTGAATATGTGTACTGCATCACTAAAAATGATGACAGAAAGACATGATGCTGTCCTTGGAGTACTAACTAAGTTCCTAGATAAATGCGATATTGAGTACGATACTAGCTACATCTCACTAGATAACTTAAAACCGGATCTTGTTATCAAATATAACAACTCATGTTATTTTTTCGACATCACAATTCCCTACGACTCGATTACAAATATGGAATCTGCCGCTAATAGGAAGATAGAAAAGTATCGCCACCTCGGATATGTAATTCCCTTCTGTGTTGGTTCTTTGGGCTCTTGGTACTCTGGAAACCAAATTCTCAAGACAGAGATGAATTTTTCTACAAATACCTGGAAAATATTGAAGACCGCCAGTATTAAAGAATCAATAGAAGGTTCATGAAGAATTTTATCGAAATTCTTCAACTGTTTTTAAAGCGTTTTATTATTTTAATTAGCATTTTATATTGTATCTTTAGTTTATTATCTTATTCTCTACTTTTAACTGTTTTTATCACAAAATTCTATTTACATATTTTATCAATTTTTATTTTGTTTAATTATTATAGATATTTTTATACCGTTTACCTCCGTTTTAGTTTTAGGATCACTAACTATGATGAAGAGGTCATAAGCTCAAATATATTTGCTTAATTGATTTTTCAATAACACCCTTCTGAGTTATATATATATATATATATATATATATATATATATGTAATACTAATATTACTTTTATTTCAATTTTTAATATTTATGATGTAAATACTTTACACATACCTAAAAATACTTTATAATATATTATAAAAAGTGGTCACTATATAACACATATATCGAGGAGTTCAATGGGTCAAGTGGAAAATGTGAGTACCATGCTTAATGATACTAAATTGCTTATTGAACGTCCTAAAATATTCAAATAATGTCAATAGTACTTTGAATAAATATGTATTCGTATACACATGGGTAGACATATATGTGTACACATGTACACCTTGTACACAGTATATGTGTACGACGTACACTGTACGTATGTTCCGATGAAGGATAATCAAGAGTTGTCCGTGTTATCTATGTGGTACAGTTATCATAGTGTGATGGCTAATATTATTATAAAAAAATGTTTAAATATCTTTAAAAAATACAATTGTTATATAATATATTATGCATATGGCATTATTAAGGTCAAATATCTCGAAAGTCTGCTGACTATTTTATTTGTCCATTTATTGTTTTTCTTTTATAATGATTACAATAATAAAATGTATCTTATCTTATCTTATCTTATAATATACACATCTTTATAACTTTATATTAAGTGAAATAGTAATCATAATGATTACAATGTATTAAGTGAAATAGTAAGTATAATCATTATAATGTATTACTAATAATAATAACAATAATGTATATATATATAATATATTATAATTATAATGTCATTAACATTAAAATAAAACGCATAATATGTGAAGTGAAAATATAAAAATGTCGAGTTAGTAAACGTTCAACATCACTTATAATACACCGTTAAAATATTCATGTTTTACACATGTGCAGCTTTGTAATCATACATTGCGTTATCATTGTTATAATATATATTCCATTGACACTTATGATTATGTATATAATGTAAATAGTATATGTTATTATATAAGTTTTGTTTTATTATTATAGAAAACATTAATGAAACTCAGGGATATTTGAGAAAAAAAATAATATTCCATCACAAAATAAAATGTAGGTTTATTATTATATATATTAATAATGTATTAATATATATATATATATATATATTATTACATAAGCATTATTTAAATTATAAAATTGTGATTATAAAACTCATTATAGTATTATATATAATTATATCTATATATAGAAATCAAAGATTTTGCGAAGGAAATATGGTTCACTCCGTATCTAAGCTATAGCTTATATATACGTAAGTATTTAATATGGTTCCAATACCAAGCGCGAGTGGTATACACATGTATTATTATGAAATATATTTACTATTAATACTTCATAAGGTTTATCAGACTAATATACTTTTAATATTATAATAGATATATGAATCATATTTAAAAATATATTTTGAAATTACGACATTTTCACGGCGTTGAACGTTTACACGCAAATGACTGAATTGATCTACATTTACCCTATACAAATTCGATAAAATGTGTCGATATATATCGAATTGTTATAAATATATTAATTTAAGATTATATTATGGTATTATTTTTCGAATTCACATGTAAATAGATACGAAATCCAAGAATAGATATTAGTTCTCTAGCTATAGTGTCATGTTTTCAATAATTCGGTCGAGTGAAACATCTTTCCCTCGAAAATCTTTTATATATATTTCTTCAAAGACACAAAATCAACTAGAACTTAAGACTCGGATAATATCGTGTTAAACAACGCACAATGTCAAACAAAGAAACTCCAAGGAAAGCAAAAAAAGCGTGATAATAGTCTACCCGGTCGGTATATATATATATATATATATATATATAGATCATCGATATAAATAAAGTTTCTTTATATCGATGATATAGATATATACAAAATATAATGTATTGAAATATATGTATAAATAAATTAATACATATATATATATATATATATATATATATATATATATATGTGTGTGTGTGTATCTATATATATATATATATATATATATGTCACATATATACATATATATATATATATAATGTGTGTGTGAGGATGATAGGACGGAGAGTTTTAGAGAACTAAATCAGAATTACTATTGAACGAGAAAATATACATAGTCGAACATCTGGCAACGCGGAAAGAGCCGAGTAAACTACCGAGTACGCATGAAGACTGTAGGCCTCACATCTATCTTATTAGAACTGTCCCCCCCACGCAACTACATGCAACTTGTTTCCTAAATATACTATAAATTTATATATATAAATACCTTATAAATATAAATACATTATCTATATATTTATATATATACATATATAATCTATATATTTATATATAAATATATTTGGAGTGTCACAAGGTACTATTATATTTCCCTTACTGTATTCCTTATATATCACTCCAATATATAGAATATTTCTAAATGACTCTGAAATCATATATCATTTATATGCTGATGATATTATTATTATGTCACCAACAAATAATTCTCGTTTAAATAATTGTATCATTGATTTACGTAATTGGATGACAACTAATTACTTATTTCCTAACTCAAATAAAACTATACTGTTAAACATTTCTAATTAATTATCTCACTTTCCCATAGTAGGCCCCTCAGTAACCCCCTATATTTAGATGACACTATAATATATCCACAATACTTTACAAAATATGTAGGAGTAATACTAACAAACGACTTAATTATGAATACACGTATTAATTTAGCCCAGCATTCAACTTACATCAAAAACTTAAGTTCAACTTAAGTTCAACTTAAGTCATATAACATAAGTATATAATATAATATGTATTATATTATTATTATTATTATTAATATTATTATTATTATTATATTATTATTATATTATATATAAACTTACATCAACAACTTAAGTTTATAATATGAATAAATATATGTTTAAATGTATATTTTTATATCATAACTATAGTTATATATATATATTTATAAACTTAAAATTAATATATATATTAAACATAAATAATTAATCATAAAATACTAATATTTTATTTTTAATTTAAACTTACGTTCAACTTACATCAACAACTTAAGTTATAATAAATAATATTTAATTATATAATTTTTTATTTTATATATTATGTTCTACTAAATTTGATTATAGTACATTAATAATAATGCTTAAATTTATATTAATATAAAAAACTTACATCACAGCTTAAGTTCAACTTAAGTCGATAAACTTAAGTTCAACTTACATCATAACTTAAGTTCAACTTAAGTTTTGATGTAAGTTGAATTCTGGGAGTATACTAATAATGTAGATAATATATAGCTATATATAGCTATAGCTAAATCAACGACTACTCACCTTATTTAATTAACTATGCAAAATATGAAAATATCTACCATCTAAAACTGTATACTTATTAGCGAATGCTTATTGTGTCCAGACTGGAATACTGCTCTACTTTACTTACTAACGCAACTAAAATACAACTACTACAACTATAGTTGTCTATAGACCGAATTATAAAATCTACTATTCAACTTATATTTAATAAACGGAAATTTGATAGATTATCTAAATCATAGCTAATGTCTTCTCTAAAAATGTTATCAATTGACTTACGAATTAAAACACGACTTACTAAATTAATACATACTGTTCTCTATAAAAAAAACTCCAACATACTTAACTGACCTACTATATTTAAAAACGTTATACAACCACTAAGAAACTCGAACTCTAATATACTTACGCTACCTAGTACCTACCATCAACAGAAAATAACATTATGGAAGATCTTTTCTGTATATGGCTGCATCTACGTGGAACAATCTCCCTGACGATATACGGAATTAACCATATATCGAAGAAGCGATACCCCCAAATATTACTTATATATATGATTATATATGATTATCCTTTTTATGTGTATACTATTACTCACGATGTATGATATTACTCACGCACTATTTATTATTATTATATATATATATATATATATATATATATAAGTAACATGCTACTTAAAACACATTCGAGAATATCTCTCGATATTATATTTGTGTATAATAAATCATTATCTTCATCATTATATATCTATATTTGCATGTATAAATACATTATATATAGGTTAAAATAAGTAAATAATCATGAATATTAACAGTCGGGTTAATTTCTACGGCATCTATATAGTTAATAGGTTTACTAGGTGTATTTATAATATAGTCATAAATATATATATATATATATATATATATATATATATATAATACGAACATTAATCTTGCCTATAGGTCTAGTACCGAAGATGCGACCATTATCGAGATGAATAGTGTGTAATAGCATGAGTGACATACATATTTAATCACGTGACCTTATTATGTCCTTGCATCTCTATCATCGGTGTCGTCAGTATCTTGTCCGGCTCATCCATTCATCCATATTCATCCATAATACAGTTATTCCTCCGTCTGCCTGCCTGTCAGCTTTTCGTAGCACGTATTACGTACCCCCCTCGTGAGATGTGCACCCGTATACATTGTGCACCCGTATACATTGTTATATTATATAATACCTTTATATATTGTAGTCTAATAATAATCATCTGCAAATATCGGAATACATAAAAATAAATGCTAACTATTAAAATTGCGTATTATTAAAATATATAAATAGTATATTACAACGAAACAACATAACAACCGTTACCTTGGCAACGCCGTGGTTACGGCGTGTTGTTTATAAACAAAGAATGTTTTATTTTTAATTTAAATTTATTTAGAGAATTTATTCATAAATGTTATTTATGTATAGCTTAATATACTTAATATAGTTTATAGTATAATTAATATAGCCGTCCGACGCGTCCGTTCTATATTAATCGTGCGCGTAACATCGATTCATATAGCATAATTCACGCAAATATCTACTATAGTATATATATACATCCCTATACTATTGTGTCATTATGCAATATTAGTTAACGATACACCTCTATATTTCGCCCTGTAGGGTAAATTAACCTAATACGGACACTTTACAAAATAAGTGGTATTAACATTTGTATTAAAAATGTACAATATATTAATATTATATGATTATAGATATTATTGTGATTTTAACATTTTATTTAATCTTTTTATTCAATAGATAACGGGGGTTTTCCGTATTCGGTACCCATGTCCGAATACAGACATCCTGTTTTATAAATACGGACACCCTATATACCAATAGATAAACTATATAGTATTGATGAACCAATTAGATAAATTACATTTACATTATTTATAACTAATTTTATGAATAATTTAATGTAATTTAATTTGTCATTAATTTATTAATTTTTATTATTTTATTAATTAATAATACAATGTAAGTATCTAAATAATAACATTTTTAGATTTAACTTCATTGGTGGTATTAATATTATAACGCACGCGATTTTTATGAAAATCAGAATAGTTCATACGCTGCTCACTAATTGGTTATAGGATCCGTATTAATAAATCTAGTGTCCGTATTAGGGACTTATATGACCTCTAGATATATACTTATAACATAATTAATATTTGATAACAAATAGATTAATTATGTATATACTGTTTAGAATTCTTTAGTTTTTAATAATATATGTTTATATCGATACATTTGTATATTCTTGAGAAGGCTTTAGATACAGGTATACACTATAGTGTCCGTATTCGGTTACATCCCCTACTCGTTGTCATTAATATTATAATGTGTTATTAGACCATATATATATATATATATATATATATATATATATTAGTATATACATAATGATGGATTGTATAATGTTGAATGTTAATTGATGAGAGCAGTTGAATACATGTATATGATAAACTGTATATAAATATAGATATTTTTCAAACCTCAAAAGCAGATGAGAGGTCGAGTAATGTTAGCTGGTAAAAAGTGTTGCTATTTAAGTTAGACAATACCCAACAAACAATTATTTAGAACTTTTGAGAACTTTTGAGAACTATAGTTCTAGAACTTTTGGGTAGTTTTGTGGACAAAAGGAGCCCAAAAGTTCCAGAACTTTTGGGATCTTGGTTCTCAAAAGTTCCGGAACTTTTGGGATCCTGGTTCTCAAAAGTTCCAGAACTTTTGGGATCCTGGTTCTCAAAAGTTCTGGAACTTTTAGGCTCCTTTTTTTCCACAAAACTACCCAAAAGTTCTATAACTATAGTTCTCAAAAGTTCCGAATAAAGTATATTATTAATAATATTTATATTAATGCATTAATATACATGTATAATTTAAAATAATAAGTATTAGAAAACACAGCTTGTTTTCTATTATATACTATAATATACCTATACAAAACCTATTACTATTAATAATAATTTACCAATTCCCAGCTAACAGTAATAGCCTCATAATAACAACATAATAATAATAATAATAATAATAATAATAGAAAGGTTTATTGACTCAGAAAACGATGGACGTTTATGTGCGTCAAGTTGAAATAATAAAACAAATAAATAGTTACGCAAATAATAATAAATTTAAAAAGAAGACATTATAATGATACCATATATGTATGTAGTCGACATTTAAAACTCATAAATGATGACATGGTGCGTAATTCATCGGGAAGACTATTCCAGTATTTCGGAGCAGCAACCGTGAAAGCAGCATCTGCATACATAGATGAGACAAGCGGTAGAGAGAGTTTCATCAGCTCACATTTGCGACTCGGACGAGTAGTTGTTCGAATTATGAGTCCCTTCGATAGGTAAGACGGAACTCCCATATATATAGCCTTGTGAGTAATGCATAGAAGTCGAAACTTGCATAAATCTCGAAACTGCAACCACCCGAGAGTCGCCATTATGGAATGTATAGATATGGTTAAATCACTACGCTTTAGCTTAAATAATATGCGAACAGCTCTACGTTGTATTGAATCGAATTTTTTCATAAATTTTTGCGGAATATTAATTAAAAGCGAATTACAATATCTAAGTCGACTACAAACTAATGAATGTAATAATGATTTAGTTAAATTAAATGTTAGCTTAGAGCGAGCCTTTCCTATATTATACAGGAAATAATTAGCAGTGCGGACAGTGTTTGATATATGTACTGAGTAATCTAATACATTATTTATAGTAAACCCTAGAGTAGTGATGGTGTTTGAGATAGGAAGTGAGATAAGGAATGGATGAGTGAGAGTAATTGAAGAAAGAGATCTAGAAAGTATAATGCTATCAGTTTTAGTAATATTTAATGAAAGTAAATTACAGGAAAACCAAGAGATTAAATCTTTAATACAGTTAGCAATTGAAAGTTGAATTATGTCAATATCAGAACCAGGTGGAAAAAAAGTATAAATTTGTAAGTCATCAGCAAAGAGGTGATAACGAATATTTGGGTATTTTTTAAAAATCAAATTAATGGGAAGAATATACAAAATAAAAAGAATCGGACCCAGTACTGATCCTTGAGGAACGCCATGAGTGTGATCAAATGGAGCCGACAAAGATGACTTGATCTTTACCGAAGATATTCTATTAGATACAAATGACATCAACCAGTTGTGAACCTGTCCATGAATACCTATTTCACGTAGACGGTAAGAAAGAATCATATGATTTAACGTATCAAAGGCACTAGACAGATCAAGAAGAACCAAATAACAAGAAGCCTTATTATCCATAGATAGTATAATATCGTTAAACACAATGTTTAGGGCAGTTTCTGTACTATGATTGGGAAGGTATGCACTCTGAAAGCAATCCACAATAGAGTTCGATATGATATAATCAATAAGCTGACGCGCAACTATGCGTTCCATAGTCTTAGAAATTGATGATAATTGCGAAATAGGACGATAGTTGGATAGTATGGAAGAATCGAGATTATGTTTCTTTAATATCGGAGTGATGTAAGCATACTTCATCGATTGTGGTACAATGGATGAAGATAATGATACACGAATTATACCAGTAATTATATCAATTAGATAGGGAGATAATATACGAAGTAAATTAAGAGGAACAGGGTCAAGTGGGGAATTGGATTTCAAACAAGACATGAGAGAAAGGACAACAGAAGAAGTGGGTAAATTAAAATAAGACCAGTGAGTATCAGAGAAAGAGGGTGAACTTTCAAAATAAATAGAATCTACTACAGGAAGATCATCTATTATTTTTAAAACTTTATTTTGAAAAAAGTTAGCAAATAAAGAACACAGATTATCATCAGAACCATCTGGTAGATTTTTATTCCGATTTTTACCAATTAGAGAAAAAGCTAATTTAAAAGCTTCTTTGGTAGAAGTGCCATACTTATTAAGTTTATCAGTATAGAAGGAAGATCTTGCTGCTGATAATTTTTTCTTGTACAAAGATCTTATATTTTTGAAAGATTCAAGATGGGTAAAACAGTTGCTTCGCTTGAATTTCAACTGATGGTAGCGAAGTCTTCTCCTTAGAAGAACAAGGTCATTGTTAAACCAAGGAGAGTGAGCACCATATTTCTTGGTCCTAATTAATAAAGGTGAATGTGCATCAAGGGAATATCGTAGTGCATCATTAAAATTATCATAAGATATGTAATTCGCTAAAGATGTATCATGAATAGATATATAAGCATATACAGAATTGATGAACAATTGTAGATTAATTTTTGAAATGTTTCTGTAGTGTTTAACATGGTCACTCAATATAAAAGGAGAGACAAGTATATCAAAAGAAATAACATAATGGTCAGAAATCAGGTTACCTTGAGTGGGTTTTGAAATAATAGCTGAATCAGGGGGAATAATTATCAAGTCAATAGTATTACCACTAGTATGTGTTGGAAAATTAACAAGTTGATTGTAAGAATATTCATAGATAAGCTTCTTAAATGATTCAGAGCACAACGAATGTGTATTCACTTGAACATTAAAATCACCAAGAATTATCAAATTATCTGTCGAGATTGATTCAAAAAGGGATTCAAGTTCAGATAAAAAGTTGTTAAATATTGATGATGGTGGACGATAAATAAGAATAAATTGAATAATAATTGAATTATGTAACAAGAAACGACAACTGAGTATTTCGCAAGAGATAGTACTTGGAATGGATGATGATAGTAGCTTAAATTCAGAAGAATAAATAATAGCT
Source organism: Osedax fenrisi (assembly GCA_964019155.1). Classification (NCBI taxonomy): domain Eukaryota; kingdom Metazoa; phylum Annelida; class Polychaeta; order Sabellida; family Siboglinidae; genus Osedax; species Osedax fenrisi. The sequence continues at coordinate 11,334,196 of OZ025244.1, read as the reverse complement.
AAACCTCCTCCACGGGATGGTGATAATCTGTTCGCTTGAATAATATCGAAATTAGTTGGAGTCAATTGTGAAGGAATGGAAGAGTCATTATTTGTCAGCCATGTCTCAGTAATAGCAACTATAGAACTTTTAGAATCAATAATTAATTGATGTATAATATCAGCCTTATTACGAACTGACCGTGCATTGAACATAGAACAAGATATATTATGTTTAGGAAGTCGAGATGGAATATTATGATTAGGCTCATCTAGTCAGTCTGATGAAAAAGATCCATTTGAGGGTTCGGTGTCATTAGGACTATTAGATTTCTTTGATAAAATAAATTTTTCAAAAGAGGTATTCCATTCCTCAAATTGAATAGTAGAAGGTACAAATGAATTACAAATCCAATCAATTTTATCAATACCATCTATTTTAATCAATGGACGCAATTCATAATGTTTTGTCTTATAATTGAAAACCGATTTATAATCTGTTATTAGTTTCGATATCAATGCATGATAATAAACCCGCCCTCTTTTAAAAATGTCTTTATCTAAATAATCACGAATGAAAATATAATTATAGTCGGTGCCTATTAATTTAGATCTAGATAATCTAGTACAAGATAAAAAATCAAATTTTGAAAAGGAATTAATAAAGTAAACATAAGCATTATTGTTACGAAAAAATATATTTGTAATAGAAGAAAAACTGATATGCAGTAGGGTAAATAAAGATTTAATATATTCAGTGTTGCAATTTTTAATATCTATATGTTCAATAGTAATTGAAAGTTTATAATCTAATTTCGTAGAATTTGAATGATTGCCTGATTTATTCATGTTATCAGAAATAGTGTTAAGCTTAGGCTCAATAGAATTTATTAATACATCAGCGAAAGTTTTCTTATGAGTATTAGTAATTATATAAGTATTATCAACTATATTTTTAATTTCATCTAGTTTTGCAGTAATATAACTTGGGGTGTTAGATGTTAATTGTGATATAGGAGTAGGTATATTCATAGTGAAGTTAGGCTTGCATGAATTGCATAAATACAAGATATTTTCAGAATTGAGAATAGATAATGCATAAGCTGGAAGCTTATTACTATTACTCCATGGATTTTTAATAATACCTGCAGCATGCATGCATTTGAAGTGTAGAAAAGAATTACACTTGATACATGTAATGTATTCAGAAACACAATCAGTGCTGCACTTATGACACTCAATGCTCATGATGATAATATAGTGTATATATACTATATTAGTATAATGCAAATAGGAATACAACCACTTAACTATTATTTGTGGTATCTATAAGTTTGTATTACAAACTATATCAAAAGATAAATATAATTAAATATAAATATACATATCAATGCATATCAATATACATTAATATACATTAGTATACATTAATTAATGTATAAATATAAGAATTTATATGTATTATAATCAAATAAATAATTATTAGAAATAAAACCAATATATATTAAGCAATAATGAAATTAAACAAAAAAATAAAATAAAATAAAAAATAAAATAAAATATTGAATAGAATGATTATGAAATAAAATAAATATGCTAGTATGAATAGAATGAAATAAACAAATAATTTAGTTTAATTAAAAAAAATCAATATTTTAATTTAATATTAAAAGTAGGTCAATTTGTATAAAAATATTTACACTAAAAATTACATATAGAATATATATAAATTGGTGATTTATTTAACTAATATCTAATAATGAATATAAAATATAATTTTATAAATAAATTAACGCATATATACACAAATATATATATTTAATAAATATAATAAAATTAAGTAGAATAAATATACTCAAAATAAATATATATATAAAATAAAAAGAAAAAATATGTATGAAAGTGACTCAGCTGATAAGAAAAACACGTCTACACAGTATGAAGAATTAATGAGAATGATGAGCATAATATACATAATAGCAGCATAATATACTTTTAAAATTAATAGCAGCATAATAATAGCATAATAGACTTTTAATGGCAACATAATAGCATGGCAAATTAATAGTGGCATAATAGAATTGTAATAGCTACATAATAGCAGCCTAATAGCACAATGTAAACATTTTAGGCTATTATATATGCTATTATGTTACTATTATGAGGCTATTACTGTTAGATGGGTAGGTAGAGTAGCAAAGTAATGTAGGTAGTACTCCAAATCAAGATATCATATAACAATCTGGGAGACTTTCTTAGAAATATAAATCAAATTCGGTTATTTAAAAGAAAATTAGAGGCAAATGAATCATAGACCAAGAGAAGGATTATTTTAAGGCATTATTTATCATCGTATAATAATTGGTTGATCAAATAATGGACATGGTAGGACTAGGAAATCATGTATACAATCGTTACTATATATAGAGTATACTCTTGTTATATATAATTTTGTTACACTTATTCCATTTCTACATTATTTATTTTCTATTTTGTGTATTCTATTATAATGATGTTTATTTTATGATTTTATATTATTATTTATTGTTAATTTATATGTCATAAAGGTTTATTTAATAAACAATATAATATCAAAATAAAAAATAATAATATTGTATTCAATATAATACAAATTATGTTAACATTGATAAGTTACATGCTTAGAATACGTGATAGCTAATGTTAACATTGATATAGTATATAAGTATTATACGTGAATACATTTATATAATAATAATAATTTCTAGTTGTATCTGTATCTGTATCTGTAAAATAATAGTAATTATAATATATTTATATATATATATATATATATATATATAATCGTACCTTTATCAAGTATTTTTCCTTTTTTAATTTCCATTATATCGCCTTCAACCCAGATGCAACTAATGTAGGATGCTAATGCCTATACGGCTCCTCACACTTTCCTTGCTACAATATATCTAAATACAATAACACATAATTAACCAAACCAGTATATTTATATATGCACTATATATAACTAACAATTATATTAGCTAATATAATTATAACTAACCTAATTATATTTTAAATGTATTCCTATCTATTATATATATATATATGAAAGTGATTATGATAATTTTTCTAAATTTATAATTAAATGAATTCATTAATTCAATTGATAATTTAATTAAGTAATGAAATTAATTAGTAATAAATGTAATTAATATATAATATATGTATACTAATTTAATTTATAAGTGATAAAAGTAAATAATATATAATAATATATATAAACTAATTAAATTATTTAATTAATATAAAATAAGTTATTAATGTTAATCATTGAAGGTTAATAACAACATTTTATTTTAAAAAGTAGCATATTATATTCCTAAATATATATATATAAAATTATATTATATAATTATAATTTATCAATCATCAAATATATTTTATTTAATTTAAAATATCTTATTATTATAATACCATTAAACTGATAAATATATATTATAATCTAAATAATTATTTACTAACTATTTTGAGAAGACATTCTTGTTTTTATATATTGTAATATAATTAATTCAAATGTATGTGTATAATTATAAATTAAATATTTAAATATAAAAATATATTTACATATATTTGTTTACACTGTAATCTTAGATTTTAATTTTACCAAACTATAAATCTATAAAATCTATGATTTTAATGGGTGATATCACTAATTTTAGAATTATATTATAATATTATTGGAACTAAAGTTCTCAAAAGTTCTAAAAAGTTCCAATTATAATTATTGGAACTAAAGTTCCCAAAAGTTCTAAAAAGTTCTCAATATAAAATATTATTGGAACTAAAGTTCTCAAAAGTTCTAAAAAAGTTCCCATTATAATTATTGAGAACTAAAGTTCCAAAAAGTTCCAAAAAGTTCTCAATAGTTCCAATAGTTCTAAAAAGTTCTGAATAAATTGTTTGTTGGGTATTGTGTCAGTAATATGGAGAAGACCTGTTTGGGTAGAATGTCCCTTACGAAAATCGATTTGAAACTGGTCGAAAAGATTATTTTGTATTGATATGACCGAAAAGTTGTTTGAAGACAATTATTTCTAATATTTTACTTAATAAGGGAAGATGGGAGATCGGGCGATAGTTACTGAAGGAGTTTGGGTCAAGATTTTGTTGTTGTTAGAAAATGAGAGATTATGGCAGTCTTGAGGCAGGGTGAAACCTGGCTAGAGTTTTATGAGTTCAATAATATACATAAAAATAGGAGAAAATAAGGGTGAAATTTTGTGATAAATGAGATAGGTGCTCAGTGGAGGAGGTACAGTGAGATTTAATGAGTATATGATATACTGTATATCATTTACTTCATATAATGAAGGGATATTGAATATACTTAATGAGTCAATAGTATATGTAATATAGATTGTAGTATTTATTATGGATGGAGTAGAAACTTGAATAATACAATTGTGAACTCTAACCTTTCTGTAATAATATTGCGGTAGTTATTTTTATATTCGGTGTAAACAAATAATGACAACCGGGTCACTATATTTACTCGAGTAAATATAGTTGAAATATGGATCCATTTCAACAATCACAACTAATTCATATTAACTATATTTACCATTAGTATTGTATTGTCTGGAGCCCTTACGGATGAATTCACAGTTAATTATAACATGTATAAATCGATGACTTCGTAAGGGGTTTATACACTATTTGTGTTATATTCAAAATATATATATATATGATATTTCAATAAATAAATATTATATCTAATCGCGATACGCGAGACTTGATATTGCCGAACTTACCCGAACTTACCTGAACTTACCCGAATTTAACCGAATTATCCGAACTTACCCGAACTTACCCGAATTTAACCTAATCACCCAAACTTACCCGAACTTACCCGAATTTACCCGAATTATCCGAACTTACCCGAACTTACCCGAATTTAACCGAATTACACAAACTTACCCGAACTTACCTGAACTTACCCGAATTTAACCGAATTACCAAAACTTACCCGAACTTACCCGAATTTACCCGAATTATCCGAACTTACCCGAACTTACCCGAACTTACCTAAACTTACCCGAATTTAACCGAATTATCCGAACTTACCCGAACTTACCCGAATTTACCCGAACTTACCCGAACTTACCCGAATTTAACCGAATTACCCAAACTTACCCGAACTTACATGAACTTACCCGAATTTAACCGAATTACCCAAACTTACTCGAACTTACCCGAATTTAACCGAATTACCCAAACTTACCCGAACTTACCCGAACTTACCCGAATTTACCCGAACTTACCGAACTTACCTGAACTTACCCGAATTTAACCGAATTATCCGAACTTACCCGAATTTAACCTAATCACCCAAACTTACCCGAACTTACCCGAACTTACCCGAATTTACCCGAATTATCCGAACTTACCCGAACTTACCCGAATTTAACCGAATTACCCAAACTTACCCGAACTTACCTGAACTTATCCGAATTTAACCGAATTACCCAAACTTACCCGAACTTACCCGAATTTACCCGAATTATCCGAACTTACCCGAACTTACCCGAACTTACCTGAACTTACCCGAATTTAACCGAATTATCCGAACTTACCCGAACTTACCCGAATTTACCCGAATTATCCGAACTTACCCGAACTTACCCGAATTTAACCGAATTACCCAAACTTACCCGAACTTACATGAACTTACCCGAATTTAACCGAATTACCCAAACTTACTCGAACTTACCCGAATTTAACCGAATTACCCAAACTTACCCGAACTTACCCGAACTTACCCGAACTATCCGAACTTACCCGAACTTACCTGAACTTACCCGAATTTAACCGAATTATCCGAACTTACCCGAACTTACCCGAATTTAACCTAATCACCCAAACTTACCCGAACTTACCCGAATTTACCCGAATTATCCGAACTTACCCGAACTTACCCGAATTTAACCGAATTACCCAAACTTACCCGAACTTACCTGAACTTACCCGAATTTAACCGAATTACCCAAACTTACCCGAACTTACCCGAATTTACCCGCATTATCCGAACTTACCCGAACTTACCCGAATTTAACCGAATTACCCAAACTTACCCGAACTTACCTGAACTTACCCGAATTTAACCGAATTACCCAAACTTACCCGAACTTACCCGAATTTACCCGCATTATCCGAACTTACCCGAACTTACCCGAATGTAACCGAATTACCCAAACTTACCCGAACTTACCCGAATTTAACCGAATTACCCAAACTTACCCGAACTTACCCGAATTATCCGAACTTACCCGAACTTACCCGAATTTAACCGAATTACCAAAACTTACCCGAACTTACCCGAATTATCCGAACTTACCCGAATTTAACCGAATTACCCAAACTTACCCGAATTTACCTGAACTTACCCGAATTTAACCGAATTACCCAAACTTACCCGAACTTACCCGAATTTAACCGAATTACCCAAACTTACCCGAACTTACCCGAATGTAACCGAATTACCCAAACTTACCCGAACTTACCCGAATTTAACCGAATTATCCGAACTTACCCGAACTTACCCGAATTTAACCGAATTACCCAAACTTACCCGAACTTACCTGAACTTACCCGAATTTAACCGAATTACCGAAACTTACCCGAACTTACCTGAACTTACCCGAATGTAACCGAATTATCCGAACTTACCCAAACTTACCCGAATTACCCAAACTTACCCGAACTACCCGAACTTACCCGAACTTACCCGAACTTACCTGAACTTCCCCGAATTATCTGAATTACCCAAAATTACCCGAACTTACCTGAACTTTCCCGAATTATCTGAATTACCCAAACTTACCCGAACTTACCTGAACTTTCCCGAATTATCTGAATTACCCAAACTTACCCGAACTTAGCGAAGTTATCCGGATAATGTTAAACGTTCGGCAACAAACCACCTTATCATATTACCGACCACTAAAATACTCGTGGTATAAATAATGTTACTATTAAAATATCCAATAAAAATAACAAACATAAATGGATTCAATGAATTGCAAAATGTACGCACTTTATGTATTATTGAATTTAATGTTTAATATTCATATTACATTTAAATGTTAACTTTATATTTATTATATTAAAATAATGTATATTATTATTTAATATTAATGTATTTATTAATATGTATATAATCCACTGACATAATGAATTCTTAATCTATATAAATGATACACACGCGATGTACGACCAATGTTAAAGTATAGTGGGGATCTATTTTGATTGGATATCATAACTCATATGTGGTCGGTATTAAGGTAATTCAGGGGTCGGTATTGGGAAAATAATATGGATAGATATAGCTACCCTATATAGCATATATGCGTAAGATATATTGGGTAATGCTTATTCTAATTACATTATTTTTATAATATTTATAAAATATAATTAATCTACAATATTATGCATGTATAATATTGCATAACATTACGTCTTCTTTTAATTAAGAAATTATTTACAATGATTTAAAAAAACGTATTCAAATATTTAAAAAGTAATACCAGAATATTATATTTTATCGAATAATAATTGTAGGATTACATATTTTGAAAATAAAATAAATATTCATATTAATCATTAAATTACTAATATGTCGTGTATATATAATGTTATTATATATCTTAGAGTTACTGAGATATGGAATTTGGTCGGTATTTGAAGGGTTCGGTAATTGGAGACTTTCCCCAACTCAATAAATGGTATGGTATGGTATCAGATTCGGTAAACCCCAGGGAAGATAAAGAAGCCTTGGCGGCTTTTCTAGTTATCAACACATTTTAATTTTAAACAGTTCATAAATACAATAATAAGTTTTCACTTCATGTTTACAATAATAAAATAATGAAATTTGAACTGTTTAAAAAATCATCATATTCCCAGTAAATAATTGTTTCGAAAATATAGTTTTAAAAACATGCATTTATTTATATATATAAAACATTTACATATAACAGATGAATGCATTACTTAATTGGAGTACTTATTATATATTGTATTTAGGGAATGTATTAGTAATCGTTAAATATATAATTTAGTATAATATAATAAACATATAAAAAATTATTATTGTTTTAAAAAAAAATTATTTACATGTTTTCAAAACATTAAATATATGATTTTTTGAAACATAAATGTTTTAAATATCTTATATGCATGAAGTATTTAAAACATAATTTTAAATAAATCAACATATAACATTTATATTATTATAAATTTAATTTATATGCTATTATTAATACTATATATATGAATGTTTTAAAAAAAAAGATTAATGTTTTAAAAAAATGATAATTTATATGTTTTTAAAACATTAAATAGTTAACTTTTTAAAACATACATATTTTAAATATCTATATTCATGAAGTATATAAAACATAATTTTAAATTAATAAATACAATATTTATTTTATTATGAACTTAAGTAGTCAGGTCTCGTGCACTTATAAGTCACTCATCAAGAACACCATACAATCAAGGTTTGTATGCATTATTATTTTAATATTGTTATTACAGTTTATGAATATTTGTATTGAATAATGTTATATTATATACTGGTACATGCCTGTACACACACACACATATATATATATATATATATATATATATATATATATATATATATATATATTGTTATATTATATACCTGAATTATATATATATATATATATATATATATATATATATATATTGTTATATTATATACCTGAATTATATATATATATATATATATATGTTATAAAGTAAAAGTTGTAAATATATCGATTAATGTAATATACATTTAAATGCATTTATCATTGCGTAGAAATCTATATATCTACATAAAAACTTTAAAATAGATTTCAGTGTCACACTCTGTGTTAATTGCATAGCAATAGCCATGTAAATGTTTGTTTTTCTTGTATTTTATATTGTTATCGTCTGCAGACGTGCAGACATGTCAAATATATTTCGTTATTTTTCTATAGAATAAATTCCACTCGGTGAGATTGCCTCATTCTTCGTTATGCATCTCATCGGGTAGGTACTATTATTATTATGTTATATTATTATTATTATGTTCAACAGTTCTTTGTTTCTATTAATAAACTGTATCAGAACATTCACTTTATTACATATATATATATATATATATATATATATATATATATATATATCAATATTGTTACTATACCAATACACGTACTATAGTATACATACATCAATACGTATGTTGTATTATATACACATCCACATATAAATATTGTTAACATAACATTGTCGCACGTACTGCATACATTAGTACCTTATGAATACGCACACATGCGGCGCACAATGTATTACATATTACTGTATGCCGTCGCGCATGACCAACCCACGTGCAGACGGCTGACTATATATAAATATCCGCCGCTGTATTGCAAACATATATGAAGTCCCCTTAATTCCTTAATAATAATAGAATAATAGAAAGGTTTATTGACTCAGAAAACGATGGACGTTTATGTGCGTCAAGTTGAAATAATAAAAAAAATAAATAGTTACGCAAATAATAATAAATTTAAAAAGAAGACATTATAATGATACCATATATGTATGTAGTCGACATTTAAAACTCATAAATGATGACATGGTGCGTAATTCATCGGGAAGACTATTCCAGTATTTCGGAGCAGCAACCGTGAAAGCAGCATCTGCATACATAGATGAGACAAGCGGTAGAGAGAGTTTCATCAGCTCACATTTGCGACTCGGACGAGTAGTTGTTCGAATTATGAGTCCCTTCGATAGGTAAGACGGAACTCCCATATATATAGCCTTGTGAGTAATGCATAGAAGTCGAAACTTGCATAAATCTCGAAACTGCAACCACCCGAGAGTCGCCATTATGGAATGTATAGATATGGTTAAATCACTACGCTTTAGCTTAAATAATATGCGAACAGCTCTACGTTGTATTGAATCGAATTTTTTCATCAATTTTTGCGGAATATTAATTAAAAGCGAATTACAATATCTAAGTCGACTACAAACTAATGAATGTAATAATGATTTAGTTAAATTAAATGTTAGCTTAGAGCGAGCCTTGCCTATATTATACAGGAAATAATTAGCAGTGCGGACAGTGTTTGATATATGTACTGAGTAATCTAATACATTATTTATAGTAAACCCTAGAGTAGTGATGGTGTTTGAGATAGGAAGTGAGATAAGGAATGGATGAGTGAGAGTAATTGAAGAAAGAGATCTAGAAAGTATAATGCTATCAGTTTTAGTAATATTTAATGAAAGTGAATTACAGGAAAACCAAGAGATTACATCTTTAATACAGTTAGCAATTGAAAGTTGAATTATGTCAATATCAGAACCAGGTGGAAAAAAAGTATAAATTTGTAAGTCATCAGCAAAGAGGTGATAACGAATATTTGGGTATTTTTTAAAAATCAAATTAATGGGAAGAATATACAAAATAAAAAGAATCGGACCCAGTACTGATCCTTGAGGAATACATTTAATACATATAAATAAGACTTGACGCTATTCTTTTATATACAGGCATACGCCTTATGTATACACATAAAGAATATGCTTTAATCAAACTACATACACTATATATATACCCCATAGACATTAATATCCCATACATAATTTAACAAATACTATTATTACATTTTCAGTAGTCCGACAATATTCTTCCAGGACTCAATCGACATATCGTTCACATTAGGTTTATTTGATCGATCTCCTGGAATTTTACTAAATCAAGAAACCAGCTTGATATCCGCCATGAACATTTTTCATAGTTAGTAAAGTATTAATTTCAAACATACTATATAAATTACATACATATATGAATACTACTATACTTAGTAGTGTAATAAATAGCAGTATTATGCATGTATTTTTTTCTTATTTAATGTTGTTCTGTTATTTAACATATATCCTAAATTGGTGAAGACTTTGACATTATCAATCATTACATATTTTTTATATTTCAGAAAGTCTATTTAAATTGGAAGTTGGCCAGAAACGATTAATTGAAATAAACATAAATATAGAGAATATTTTTCTGAATCAAATGAAATTATTTTCGAAATATAAAGATAAGAAATAAGGTACAAAATAAAACTATATATAACTAATATCTTATTTTAATAATAACTCATTTATAGGTAAAGATTTCTGTGAAATAATACAAATTATGTAATTTGTAAAATATATTATTTTTTATTTGTTATATGTAAACAAATATATTCTATCAAAGTCTATTTGATTCTTTGTTTTTGAAACATTCGTATATATCAGTTTCAAAAACTAACAAATAATTATATTTTTGAAACATTTATTTAATCCAGTTTTAAAAATTAACAAATAATTATGTTTTTAAAACATTAAAGTATGTCAGTTTTAAAACTATGTCAAATAAGTAGCCATGAACTAGGTTTTAAAAACATAAATTAATGTTTGTTTTAAAAACTTAATTTCGAAACAATTATTTACTGGGTTACCGTTATAGATTACACCATTTCAATTATTTAAAACAATCAACCAAAAAAGGATAAATAAATTAAATAAAGAATATTGATAATTGAATGTATGTTCTGAAATAAAAATAAAACTAAATGAATAAAAATAATAAAATAAGAAACTAAGCAGATTAAACTAAAATACTTGGAAATTAAAAGCAATGTACATTAAAATATGTTATTGTGTAATATTTTAAATAAATGTGTTTTACATATATATAAAAACTAAAATAATTATGATCAAAATAAATAAACAATAATACTGAAGAAATGTGGATAAAAAAGAATTATAAACACTATAATTGATATATACTAGACCAATAATACAGACAAGATATAGATAATAAGTCATATATAATAGTAATTGAAGAAATTGTGACGAAATTGAAAATAAATATGTTCTAAAATAAAAATAAAACTAAAAGAATAAAAACTAATAGAATAAGAAACTAAATACATTCTATTATATTATATATTATATATATAGTGTCATTAATATATTATATTAAATACAATTAATTATATGATGTGGTAATATTGATATGTTAGTATCAATGCTTAGGAAACGAATAGCAATAATATTTATCAATATATGATACTAAAATAGTTATCATATTCTTATTAGAAACATTGGAATGTAAGCATATACATGTATGATTATACTTAAAATAACGTATTATGTAGTTAAAATAAACGTAAGTAACATTGGTATATTGATATTGATTATTCATTTAAATATCGTAATATATCATTATATTTAATACTAATATTACTTTTATAAAACTGGTATTATGTATTGTCGTCAAATTAATAGGCGTATCAACAATAAGTGATAACTAAATGAACACAAATATTGAGGAGTTCAATAGGTCAAGTGGATACTTTGTCTAACTATCTTAACGATGTTAACCCAGCTACTGCAGTACATGAACCTCCTCACATTTTCGATAATTTAGTTGTTATAACGTATACGTTACAAAAGTGAGTCGCTCTCATAGATACGGCTATTCCGGTATATGATAATCAAGGTAGTGTTGTTGGTTGTCTAGGTATACAATCATCTTATTATGTATTATAACTTTATATCATTTAATAAATAGTAAATATATCTCAATTTTGTATACTAGAATATTTATTATTATGTTTACAAACCCAGCATATATAAATGTATAAACGTTGACATATATTAATATCCCCGTTCGTGACTTCCGATTAATAAACGGTAAACAAAACGTTGCTAGGCTATATAATGAACATAATACACTATGTAACACATACCACCAGATGAATGATAACCGTTGCGGCAATAATCTATATATTTATATATAACTATATTGTTAGTGTCACAAGGTACTATTATATTTCCCTTACTGTATTCCCTATATATCACTCCAATATATAGAATATTTCTAAATGACTCTGAAATCATATATCATTTATATGCTGATGATATTATTATTATGTCACCAACAAATAATTCTCGTTTAAATAATTGTATCATTGATTTATGTAATTGGATGACAACTAATTACTTATTTCCTAACTTAAATACAACTACACTGTTAACATTTATAATTAATTATTTCACTTTCCAACAGTATATTTAGATGATACTATAATATCTCCACACAACTCTACAAAAAATGTTGGAGTAACAAACTACTTAATTATGACTACACATATTAATTCAGTAGCTAAATTAACGACTACTCACCTTATTTAATTAACTATGCAAAATACGAAAATATCTACCATCTAAAACAGTATACTTATTAGCGAATGCTTATTTTGTCCAGACTCGACTACAGCTCTACTTACTAACTCACCTAAAATACAACTACTACAACTAGATCGAATTATAAAATCTACTATTCGACTTATTTAAAAAAAAACAGAAATTTGATAGATTCTCTATATCATCGCTAAGTTCTTCTCTAAAAAATGTTATCAATTGACTTACGAATTAAAACACGACTTATTAAATTAATACATATATGTATTAATACAGTATACTGTTATCTATAAAAAAAACTCCAACATACTTAATAGATCTACTATATTTAAAAACTTGTATACGACCACTAAGAAACTCGAACTCTAATATATATATATATATATATATATATATATATATATATATATATATATATATATATATATATATATAGTGGAAAGTAACCGAATACTGACAGTGGCCGAATACGGATACTCTCGGTATCTCAGAAACCATAAATCCTACAAAAAAATGTTTATATAGTCTAAAAAAGTATTTTTTATATTTTAATTATTCAAAATATTGTTGATATATCAAATAAACTGATTTTTTTATTACGTTTTTAAATTTATGAAAAAAAAATTCTACTTTAAACTTCTCAAGAATATACAAATGTATCAATATAAAATATACCACTATATTATTAAAACATTAAGTATTTTAAAATTATATATATAATTTCTATATTTGTTATCAAATATTCATTAAGTTATAAGCATATATCTAGAGGTCATATAAGTTCCTAATACGGACACTCTAGATGTCTTAATACGGACACCCTATAACTAATCAGCGCGCATCGTATGACCTATTCTGATTTTCATAAAAATCGCGTATGTTATAATATTAATACCACCAGTAAAGTTAAATGTAAAATTTGTATTATTTAGATACTTAAAGTGTATTAATAATTAAAAAAATAATAAAAATAAATCAATTATTAACTAATTAAATTAGGATAAATTGTTCATAAAATTAATTATAAATAATGTAATTGTAATTTGTATGATTGATTCATCAATAATATATAGTTTATCTAGTGTATATAGGGTGTCCGTATTATAACACAGGGAGTCCGTAATCGGACATGGGTACCGAATACGGACACCCCCGTTATCTATGGAATTAAAAGATTAAATAAAATTTTAAAATCACAATAATATCTATAATCATATAATATTAATATATTGTAATTTTTGAATAAAAATAATGAGTCATAAAATGTTAAGACCAATTATTGTAAAATGTCCGTATTAGGTTACTTTCCCCTACTAGCAAAGTCCGTTGGGATTTCGTACTAGTATATGTATATATATATATATATATATATATATATGTATATATATATATTGAATTGAATAGAATTGAAAGTTTATTTTAATTTATATAAATATTATATATATATATATATTTGTTCAAAGACACGAAATCAACAAGAGTGTTAAACTCGTGTTAAACTCGTGTTAAACGACGTACACATCTCAACACACGCAGACACGCAGAGGAACCTAAAGAATGAAACCTAAAGAGCGTGACGATTGTAGAACGTGTAGATGTAAAGAGTTTTGCAAAGAACATAGGGTCATGTCACAGGACCCATCGTGAGTTGATAGTATTGAAGTATCCACAGGTAGGTCACACAGGACTACTATGTGACCTATGACCTGTGGATACTTCAATAATATCAACTCACGATGATTCATCACTATCACCACGATAATTAGTATTACAATTAAATAATACTAACAACGAAGAAGAAACACGTATAATATTGACGAAATATACATATATGTATATGTATTCTATAGATAATGCAGAATTTCAACGTTACTAATTGCGCACATGAATATGTTTCTATTTAGGTGTATTCTATTTAGATAACTGTATTCTCTATGTGGAATTATGTCAGTTTATTATATATATGTATATATATATATATCAATTCGTCAACAAATAAAGCTAATTTGTAATTAAATATAAATATATATTCGAATATCTTATAAGATTTACATCTTATAACCATATAGGTTATATATTATATATGTGATATTATATATAGGAGGATTATATGACGGATATAACCACATCAGAAGTACTATAGAACGAGAAAATTTATATCGTCAATCATCTGGCAACACGGATTAGGCTACGGGGATAAATACCTTATATAAATAGTATACTATATATATGTTCATATATAAATACCTTATATATATATACATAGATAATTAAAGTTATTTCCGATAGTAATTCAGAGATAACCCCATCAGAATTACTATCAGAGATAACACATTAGAATTACTATCAGAGATAACCATAATAGGATATATATATATATATATATAATTTGTATAATACAATGTTATCATAGATGTTTTACAAACATTAGAATGGAAAAATTAAACATTAATGATTATATTTAAAATAACACATTATATATAATACAAGTAATTTATATTTTATTATACATTTAAATATCATTATATATCGTTATATATATATATATATATATTACAACTTCAACTAGTCCAAGTGATAGTATTCCTATTAGCCTAATTAAAAAACGTGCACCTATTCTGGCTCCATATTATTGTTCTATTGTTAATTTTTCTCTTTACAGCTCCATATTTCCTGACGTTTTTAAACATGCTGAAATAACTCCATTATTGAAAAAAACTAATTTAGATTGCAATAAACTTTATAATTATAGACCTATATCACAATTGCCATTACTGAGTAAGATAATTGAGAAGATTGTTAGTAGACAAATTATAGAGTACCTACTGTTCCATAATCTTTTTGATGAATACCAAAATGCATATAGACCAGGCCATAGTACTGAAACTACAATACTCAAGATCTCTGATGATATACTCAAATATTTAGATAATTCTGATTCCGTACAATTAATACTTCTTGATCTTTCGTGTGCTTTCGATAGTTTAGACCACAGTATTCTTATTGATAGAATTAAATCTATTGGGTTTACTGGCTCATATTTAGACTGGATTATTTCTTATTTATCAAATAGAACGTATTCTATGAACATAAAAGGATTATATTCACCTATGGGAAAATTACGGTATGGAGTACCACGAGGCTCTGTTCTGGGTCCCCTTTTATTTTCTATATATATTGTTCCTCTTTCTTTAGTTATCAAGAATTTCTCTAATATTCATTATGCAATATATGCAGATGACATACAATTATACTGTAAAGTAAATAAACAAAGTAATACAGAGTTAAATGATTGTATTGAACAAGTTAGGAGATGGCTCATTTTTAATAATGTATTCCCTAATTCATCCAAAACTAAACTTATTAATATCACAACTAAATCATGTATTTTCCCTACTGTACTATTTGACTCTACTATTATAGAACCTAGTGAGTACGTTACATCACTTGGAGTTACATTAGATTCTAAACTTTCATTCTCACGATTCATCTCATCTATTTGTAAATCTGCAAATTACAACTTATATAATATTCGTAAAATAAGGAAATACCTAACTGTAACTTCTACAATGACGTTAGTGCAATAACTAGTTATATCTAGATTACGTTACTGTAATAGCATTACTATTCATTCAAATAAGAATATTTATGACAGAGTAGACAGGGTAATACAATGTTCAATTAGATTAATATATAATCTAAAAAGGAATGACCATATTATTGTTAAGAATATTTTAAATGGCCCAAAATGGTTTAACCATGATAAGATGACTAAATTTAATTTACTCTGCATAATGCATAAAACATTATTATTCGGTACCCCAAACTACCTCAAAAATATATTTATTAGGGAAGTGAAGATAAATCCGCGTAAGCAATATGATGAAATGTACAAGGTTCCTTCGATAAAATTTAAAAGATTAATGAAAATATCAATAAGCTAGAGTGCCCCTACGCTGTGGAATGACCTACCACGAAAGATACGAAACCTGAAAAATCATTCAACATTCAAGATTAATCTAAAAAATTATTTAATTAAATTATAATTATAAACATATATATATATATATATATTTATATATATATATATTTATTTTAGTTATTTATCGTTTATGTTATTTTCTTATCGTTTACACTTGTGAGATTGAAAAATGTACAAGTGTATAAATAAATAAATTACTTACTTACTTACTTACTTACTTATACATATATATATATATATATATATATATATATATATATATATATATATATATGTAATACTAATATTACTTTTATTTATATAAGAAAAGGCACGATGATCTACACATTGTATGGCTTGATTTGGCTAACGCATTTGGTTCGTTACCACACTCGACATTAAATAAGTTATTTGAATCACTTCCTTTGCCTGCTCATACCTCGGCCATATTGAAAGACATGTATACTAATACAATATGTGAATATAAAGATTTTATGGTCCAACCAACTTCCGGAGTAAGACAGGGCGATTGTTTATCACCAATTATTTTTAATCTTGCTTCTGAACCTATCATAAGAAAAGCAATTGAAATAGCCGGTTATGACCTATTCGGATCTAAAGCTAAACTTACAGCTTACGCAGATGATTTAGCAATAATCACTGGATCTCATGAGGAAATGATGTCGACACTAGATGGAATACTCGAAGTTTCTAGTAGTATCGGCCTCAAGTTCAATCCTAGAAAATGCACTAGCATTTCTTTCAACAAGGGGTTTATTGAGGATCGACAGTTTATGTTGGGTCAAGAATTTATTAAAACTCTTCATATTGGCGAATTTGAAAGATTCTTGGGTATACCAATTGGATCTAAGTTCTTGTTTAATGTTACTACTGATATACCTGCTCAACTTAATCAACTTTCAGACTCTGGACTAACTCTATGGCAAAAAATAGAAGTTTTAAGAAGTCACTTAATCCCCTCTCTATCCCATGAGCTCTCATCTGGACGAGTCTTGAAGGAAAGTATCTACGATCTGGATAAATCTATAAAGCAGTTCCTAAGATACAATACTAATACTCCTGACAATGTTGCTACTCCATTCTTCTATGCTGACAGACATATTGGCGGCCTGGGGATTGGTAAAATCAGCCAAGAAGTAGATATTTGGACAATCTCTAAAGCAACGCAATTACTATCTTCTAGGGATAATATGATATCCTCAATTGCTAATCGCCAACTATCAAATACCCTCAATTGTGCTATCGGACATGATCATGAAATACCACTCACTGAATTTCTATCCGGTAGCCAAACGCATGGGTTATATGGTTATAGATTTTATAGCAAAGGTGCTAATCTTTGGACGCGCACTCGACATGCAGCAACACACCTTGGAGCTCGCATTGATATATCCGATGGGAACATAATCATAGCCATCGATGATATCTGCTCCACTCCTGCTAAGGTTGTAAAAAGCATGCGACTTGCGCTGAGAAAGCAATGGAGCAGAAAATTCATGGAACTTCCGTTACAAGGCAGTGTAGCTGAGTGTTTATCCCAGGATGCAAATTCTAAGGTAATCACTAAGCTAATATCACAAGAATCGACACTATCTTTCAAATCCTGGAACTATTGGCACATGGCTAGAACTCAGACTCTTCCAGTAAAAGCTTTTCCAGGCTCAACAGATAAAAAATGTAGGCAATGCTACTCCAAGGATGAAACGACGATGCACATATTGAATATGTGTACTGCATCACTAAAAATGATGACAGAAAGACATGATGCTGTCCTTGGAGTACTAACTAAGTTCCTAGATAAATGCGATATTGAGTACGATACTAGCTACATCTCACTAGATAACTTAAAACCGGATCTTGTTATCAAATATAACAACTCATGTTATTTTTTCGACATCACAATTCCCTACGACTCGATTACAAATATGGAATCTGCCGCTAATAGGAAGATAGAAAAGTATCGCCACCTCGGATATGTAATTCCCTTCTGTGTTGGTTCTTTGGGCTCTTGGTACTCTGGAAACCAAATTCTCAAGACAGAGATGAATTTTTCTACAAATACCTGGAAAATATTGAAGACCGCCAGTATTAAAGAATCAATAGAAGGTTCATGAAGAATTTTATCGAAATTCTTCAACTGTTTTTAAAGCGTTTTATTATTTTAATTAGCATTTTATATTGTATCTTTAGTTTATTATCTTATTCTCTACTTTTAACTGTTTTTATCACAAAATTCTATTTACATATTTTATCAATTTTTATTTTGTTTAATTATTATAGATATTTTTATACCGTTTACCTCCGTTTTAGTTTTAGGATCACTAACTATGATGAAGAGGTCATAAGCTCAAATATATTTGCTTAATTGATTTTTCAATAACACCCTTCTGAGTTATATATATATATATATATATATATATATATATATATATGTAATACTAATATTACTTTTATTTCAATTTTTAATATTTATGATGTAAATACTTTACACATACCTAAAAATACTTTATAATATATTATAAAAAGTGGTCACTATATAACACATATATCGAGGAGTTCAATGGGTCAAGTGGAAAATGTGAGTACCATGCTTAATGATACTAAATTGCTTATTGAACGTCCTAAAATATTCAAATAATGTAAATAGTACTTTGAATAAATATGTATTCGTATACACATGGGTAGACATATATGTGTACACATGTACACCTTGTACACAGTATATGTGTACGACGTACACTGTACGTATGTTCCGATGAAGGATAATCAAGAGTTGTCCGTGTTATCTATGTGGTACAGTTATCATAGTGTGATGGCTAATATTATTATAAAAAAATGTTTAAATATCTTTAAAAAATACAATTGTTATATAATATATTATGCATATGGCATTATTAAGGTCAAATATCTCGAAAGTCTGCTGACTATTTTATTTGTCCATTTATTGTTTTTCTTTTATAATGATTACAATAATAAAATGTATCTTATCTTATCTTATCTTATAATATACACATCTTTATAACTTTATATTAAGTGAAATAGTAATCATAATGATTACAATGTATTAAGTGAAATAGTAAGTATAATCATTATAATGTATTACTAATAATAATAACAATAATGTATATATATATAATATATTATAATTATAATGTCATTAACATTAAAATAAAACGCATAATATGTGAAGTGAAAATATAAAAATGTCGAGTTAGTAAACGTTCAACATCACTTATAATACACCGTTAAAATATTCATGTTTTACACATGTGCAGCTTTGTAATCATACATTGCGTTATCATTGTTATAATATATATTCCATTGACACTTATGATTATGTATATAATGTAAATAGTATATGTTATTATATAAGTTTTGTTTTATTATTATAGAAAACATTAATGAAACTCAGGGATATTTGAGAAAAAAAATAATATTCCATCACAAAATAAAATGTAGGTTTATTATTATATATATTAATAATGTATTAATATATATATATATATATATATTATTACATAAGCATTATTTAAATTATAAAATTGTGATTATAAAACTCATTATAGTATTATATATAATTATATCTATATATAGAAATCAAAGATTTTGCGAAGGAAATATGGTTCACTCCGTATCTAAGCTATAGCTTATATATACGTAAGTATTTAATATGGTTCCAATACCAAGCGCGAGTGGTATACACATGTATTATTATGAAATATATTTACTATTAATACTTCATAAGGTTTATCAGACTAATATACTTTTAATATTATAATAGATATATGAATCATATTTAAAAATATATTTTGAAATTACGACATTTTCACGGCGTTGAACGTTTACACGCAAATGACTGAATTGATCTACATTTACCCTATACAAATTCGATAAAATGTGTCGATATATATCGAATTGTTATAAATATATTAATTTAAGATTATATTATGGTATTATTTTTCGAATTCACATGTAAATAGATACGAAATCCAAGAATAGATATTAGTTCTCTAGCTATAGTGTCATGTTTTCAATAATTCGGTCGAGTGAAACATCTTTCCCTCGAAAATCTTTTATATATATTTCTTCAAAGACACAAAATCAACTAGAACTTAAGACTCGGATAATATCGTGTTAAACAACGCACAATGTCAAACAAAGAAACTCCAAGGAAAGCAAAAAAAGCGTGATAATAGTCTACCCGGTCGGTATATATATATATATATATATATAGATCATCGATATAAATAAAGTTTCTTTATATCGATGATATAGATATATACAAAATATAATGTATTGAAATATATGTATAAATAAATTAATACATATATATATATATATATATATATATATATATGTGTGTGTGTGTATCTATATATATATATATATATATATGTCACATATATACATATATATATATATATAATGTGTGTGTGAGGATGATAGGACGGAGAGTTTTAGAGAACTAAATCAGAATTACTATTGAACGAGAAAATATACATAGTCGAACATCTGGCAACGCGGAAAGAGCCGAGTAAACTACCGAGTACGCATGAAGACTGTAGGCCTCACATCTATCTTATTAGAACTGTCCCCCCCACGCAACTACATGCAACTTGTTTCCTAAATATACTATAAATTTATATATATAAATACCTTATAAATATAAATACATTATCTATATATTTATATATATACATATATAATCTATATATTTATATATAAATATATTTGGAGTGTCACAAGGTACTATTATATTTCCCTTACTGTATTCCTTATATATCACTCCAATATATAGAATATTTCTAAATGACTCTGAAATCATATATCATTTATATGCTGATGATATTATTATTATGTCACCAACAAATAATTCTCGTTTAAATAATTGTATCATTGATTTACGTAATTGGATGACAACTAATTACTTATTTCCTAACTCAAATAAAACTATACTGTTAAACATTTCTAATTAATTATCTCACTTTCCCATAGTAGGCCCCTCAGTAACCCCCTATATTTAGATGACACTATAATATATCCACAATACTTTACAAAATATGTAGGAGTAATACTAACAAACGACTTAATTATGAATACACGTATTAATTTAGCCCAGCATTCAACTTACATCAAAAACTTAAGTTCAACTTAAGTTCAACTTAAGTCATATAACATAAGTATATAATATAATATGTATTATATTATTATTATTATTATTAATATTATTATTATTATTATATTATTATTATATTATATATAAACTTACATCAACAACTTAAGTTTATAATATGAATAAATATATGTTTAAATGTATATTTTTATATCATAACTATAGTTATATATATATATTTATAAACTTAAAATTAATATATATATTAAACATAAATAATTAATCATAAAATACTAATATTTTATTTTTAATTTAAACTTACGTTCAACTTACATCAACAACTTAAGTTATAATAAATAATATTTAATTATATAATTTTTTATTTTATATATTATGTTCTACTAAATTTGATTATAGTACATTAATAATAATGCTTAAATTTATATTAATATAAAAAACTTACATCACAGCTTAAGTTCAACTTAAGTCGATAAACTTAAGTTCAACTTACATCATAACTTAAGTTCAACTTAAGTTTTGATGTAAGTTGAATTCTGGGAGTATACTAATAATGTAGATAATATATAGCTATATATAGCTATAGCTAAATCAACGACTACTCACCTTATTTAATTAACTATGCAAAATATGAAAATATCTACCATCTAAAACTGTATACTTATTAGCGAATGCTTATTGTGTCCAGACTGGAATACTGCTCTACTTTACTTACTAACGCAACTAAAATACAACTACTACAACTATAGTTGTCTATAGACCGAATTATAAAATCTACTATTCAACTTATATTTAATAAACGGAAATTTGATAGATTATCTAAATCATAGCTAATGTCTTCTCTAAAAATGTTATCAATTGACTTACGAATTAAAACACGACTTACTAAATTAATACATACTGTTCTCTATAAAAAAAACTCCAACATACTTAACTGACCTACTATATTTAAAAACGTTATACAACCACTAAGAAACTCGAACTCTAATATACTTACGCTACCTAGTACCTACCATCAACAGAAAATAACATTATGGAAGATCTTTTCTGTATATGGCTGCATCTACGTGGAACAATCTCCCTGACGATATACGGAATTAACCATATATCGAAGAAGCGATACCCCCAAATATTACTTATATATATGATTATATATGATTATCCTTTTTATTTGTATACTATTACTCACGATGTATGATATTACTCACGCACTATTTATTATTATTATATATATATATATATATATATATATATAAGTAACATGCTACTTAAAACACATTCGAGAATATCTCTCGATATTATATTTGTGTATAATAAATCATTATCTTCATCATTATATATCTATATTTGCATGTATAAATACATTATATATAGGTTAAAATAAGTAAATAATCATGAATATTAACAGTCGGGTTAATTTCTACGGCATCTATATAGTTAATAGGTTTACTAGGTGTATTTATAATATAGTCATAAATATATATATATATATATATATATATATATATATATATATATATATATATATATATATATAATACGAACATTAATCTTGCCTATAGGTCTAGTACCGAAGATGCGACCATTATCGAGATGAATAGTGTGTAATAGCATGAGTGACATACATATTTAATCACGTGACCTTATTATGTCCTTGCATCTCTATCATCGGTGTCGTCAGTATCTTGTCCGGCTCATCCATTCATCCATATTCATCCATAATACAGTTATTCCTCCGTCTGCCTGCCTGTCAGCTTTTCGTAGCACGTATTACGTACCCCCCTCGTGAGATGTGCACCCGTATACATTGTGCACCCGTATACATTGTTATATTATATAATACCTTTATATATTGTAGTCTAATAATAATCATCTGCAAATATCGGAATACATAAAAATAAATGCTAACTATTAAAATTGCGTATTATTAAAATATATAAATAGTATATTACAACGAAACAACATAACAACCGTTACCTTGGCAACGCCGTGGTTACGGCGTGTTGTTTATAAACAAAGAATGTTTTATTTTTAATTTAAATTTATTTAGAGAATTTATTCATAAATGTTATTTATGTATAGCTTAATATACTTAATATAGTTTATAGTATAATTAATATAGCCGTCCGACGCGTCCGTTCTATATTAATCGTGCGCGTAACATCGATTCATATAGCATAATTCACGCAAATATCTACTATAGTATATATATACATCCCTATACTATTGTGTCATTATGCAATATTAGTTAACGATACACCTCTATATTTCGCCCTGTAGGGTAAATTAACCTAATACGGACACTTTACAAAATAAGTGGTATTAACATTTGTATTAAAAATGTACAATATATTAATATTATATGATTATAGATATTATTGTGATTTTAACATTTTATTTAATCTTTTTATTCAATAGATAACGGGGGTTTTCCGTATTCGGTACCCATGTCCGAATACAGACATCCTGTTTTATAAATACGGACACCCTATATACCAATAGATAAACTATATAGTATTGATGAACCAATTAGATAAATTACATTTACATTATTTATAACTAATTTTATGAATAATTTAATGTAATTTAATTTGTCATTAATTTATTAATTTTTATTATTTTATTAATTAATAATACAATGTAAGTATCTAAATAATAACATTTTTAGATTTAACTTCATTGGTGGTATTAATATTATAACGCACGCGATTTTTATGAAAATCAGAATAGTTCATACGCTGCTCACTAATTGGTTATAGGATCCGTATTAATAAATCTAGTGTCCGTATTAGGGACTTATATGACCTCTAGATATATACTTATAACATAATTAATATTTGATAACAAATAGATTAATTATGTATATACTGTTTAGAATTCTTTAGTTTTTAATAATATATGTTTATATCGATACATTTGTATATTCTTGAGAAGGCTTTAGATACAGGTATACACTATAGTGTCCGTATTCGGTTACATCCCCTACTCGTTGTCATTAATATTATAATGTGTTATTAGACCATATATATATATATATATATATATATATATATATATATATTAGTATATACATAATGATGGATTGTATAATGTTGAATGTTAATTGATGAGAGCAGTTGAATACATGTATATGATAAACTGTATATAAATATAGATATTTTTCAAACCTCAAAAGCAGATGAGAGGTCGAGTAATGTTAGCTGGTAAAAAGTGTTGCTATTTAAGTTAGACAATACCCAACAAACAATTATTTAGAACTTTTGAGAACTTTTGAGAACTATAGTTCTAGAACTTTTGGGTAGTTTTGTGGACAAAAGGAGCCCAAAAGTTCCAGAACTTTTGGGATCTTGGTTCTCAAAAGTTCCGGAACTTTTGGGATCCTGGTTCTCAAAAGTTCCAGAACTTTTGGGATCTTGGTTCTCAAAAGTTCCAGAACTTTTGGGATCCTGGTTCTCAAAAGTTCTGGAACTTTTAGGCTCCTTTTTTTCCACAAAACTACCCAAAAGTTCTATAACTATAGTTCTCAAAAGTTCCGAATAAAGTATATTATTAATAATATTTATATTAATGCATTAATATACATGTATAATTTAAAATAATAAGTATTAGAAAACACAGCTTGTTTTCTATTATATACTATAATATACCTATACAAAACCTATTACTATTAATAATAATTTACCAATTCCCAGCTAACAGTAATAGCCTCATAATAACAACATAATAATAATAATAATAATAATAATAATAGAAAGGTTTATTGACTCAGAAAACGATGGACGTTTATGTGCGTCAAGTTGAAATAATAAAACAAATAAATAGTTACGCAAATAATAATAAATTTAAAAAGAAGACATTATAATGATACCATATATGTATGTAGTCGACATTTAAAACTCATAAATGATGACATGGTGCGTAATTCATCGGGAAGACTATTCCAGTATTTCGGAGCAGCAACCGTGAAAGCAGCATCTGCATACATAGATGAGACAAGCGGTAGAGAGAGTTTCATCAGCTCACATTTGCGACTCGGACGAGTAGTTGTTCGAATTATGAGTCCCTTCGATAGGTAAGACGGAACTCCCATATATATAGCCTTGTGAGTAATGCATAGAAGTCGAAACTTGCATAAATCTCGAAACTGCAACCACCCGAGAGTCGCCATTATGGAATGTATAGATATGGTTAAATCACTACGCTTTAGCTTAAATAATATGCGAACAGCTCTACGTTGTATTGAATCGAATTTTTTCATAAATTTTTGCGGAATATTAATTAAAAGCGAATTACAATATCTAAGTCGACTACAAACTAATGAATGTAATAATGATTTAGTTAAATTAAATGTTAGCTTAGAGCGAGCCTTTCCTATATTATACAGGAAATAATTAGCAGTGCGGACAGTGTTTGATATATGTACTGAGTAATCTAATACATTATTTATAGTAAACCCTAGAGTAGTGATGGTGTTTGAGATAGGAAGTGAGATAAGGAATGGATGAGTGAGAGTAATTGAAGAAAGAGATCTAGAAAGTATAATGCTATCAGTTTTAGTAATATTTAATGAAAGTAAATTACAGGAAAACCAAGAGATTAAATCTTTAATACAGTTAGCAATTGAAAGTTGAATTATGTCAATATCAGAACCAGGTGGAAAAAAAGTATAAATTTGTAAGTCATCAGCAAAGAGGTGATAACGAATATTTGGGTATTTTTTAAAAATCAAATTAATGGGAAGAATATACAAAATAAAAAGAATCGGACCCAGTACTGATCCTTGAGGAACGCCATGAGTGTGATCAAATGGAGCCGACAAAGATGACTTGATCTTTACCGAAGATATTCTATTAGATACAAATGACATCAACCAGTTGTGAACCTGTCCATGAATACCTATTTCACGTAGACGGTAAGAAAGAATCATATGATTTAACGTATCAAAGGCACTAGACAGATCAAGAAGAACCAAATAACAAGAAGCCTTATTATCCATAGATAGTATAATATCGTTAAACACAATGTTTAGGGCAGTTTCTGTACTATGATTGGGAAGGTATGCACTCTGAAAGCAATCCACAATAGAGTTCGATATGATATAATCAATAAGCTGACGCGCAACTATGCGTTCCATAGTCTTAGAAATTGATGATAATTGCGAAATAGGACGATAGTTGGATAGTATGGAAGAATCGAGATTATGTTTCTTTAATATCGGAGTGATGTAAGCATACTTCATCGATTGTGGTACAATGGATGAAGATAATGATACACGAATTATACCAGTAATTATATCAATTAGATAGGGAGATAATATACGAAGTAAATTAAGAGGAACAGGGTCAAGTGGGGAATTGGATTTCAAACAAGACATGAGAGAAAGGACAACAGAAGAAGTGGGTAAATTAAAATAAGACCAGTGAGTATCAGAGAAAGAGGGTGAACTTTCAAAATAAATAGAATCTACTACAGGAAGATCATCTATTATTTTTAAAACTTTATTTTGAAAAAAGTTAGCAAATAAAGAACACAGATTATCATCAGAACCATCTGGTAGATTTTTATTCCGATTTTTACCAATTAGAGAAAAAGCTAATTTAAAAGCTTCTTTGGTAGAAGTGCCATACTTATTAAGTTTATCAGTATAGAAGGAAGATCTTGCTGCTGATAATTTTTTCTTGTACAAAGATCTTATATTTTTGAAAGATTCAAGATGGGTAAAACAGTTGCTTCGCTTGAATTTCAACTGATGGTAGCGAAGTCTTCTCCTTAGAAGAACAAGGTCATTGTTAAACCAAGGAGAGTGAGCACCATATTTCTTGGTCCTAATTAATAAAGGTGAATGTGCATCAAGGGAATATCGTAGTGCATCATTAAAATTATCATAAGATATGTAATTCGCTAAAGATGTATCATGAATAGATATATAAGCATATACAGAATTGATGAACAATTGTAGATTAATTTTTGAAATGTTTCTGTAGTGTTTAACATGGTCACTCAATATAAAAGGAGAGACAAGTATATCAAAAGAAATAACATAATGGTCAGAAATCAGGTTACCTTGAGTGGGTTTTGAAATAATAGCTGAATCAGGGGGAATAATTATCAAGTCAATAGTATTACCACTAGTATGTGTTGGAAAATTAACAAGTTGATTGTAAGAATATTCATAGATAAGCTTCTTAAATGATTCAGAGCACAACGAATGTGTATTCACTTGAACATTAAAATCACCAAGAATTATCAAATTATCTGTCGAGATTGATTCAAAAAGGGATTCAAGTTCAGATAAAAAGTTGTTAAATATTGATGATGGTGGACGATAAATAAGAATAAATTGAATAATAATTGAATTATGTAACAAGAAACGACAACTGAGTATTTCGCAAGAGATAGTACTTGGAATGGATGATGATAGTAGCTTAAATTCAGAAGAATAAATAATAGCTAAACCTCCTCCACGGGATGGTGATAATCTGTTCGCTTGAATAATATCGAAATTAGTTGGAGTCAATTGTGAAGGAATGGAAGAGTCATTATTTGTCAGCCATGTCTCAGTAATAGCAACTATAGAACTTTTAGAATCAATAATTAATTGATGTATAATATCAGCCTTATTACGAACTGACCGTGCATTGAACATAGAACAAGATATATTATGTTTAGGAAGTCGAGATGGAATATTATGATTAGGCTCATCTAGTCAGTCTGATGAAAAAGATCCATTTGAGGGTTCGGTGTCATTAGGACTATTAGATTTCTTTGATAAAATAAATTTTTCAAAAGAGGTATTCCATTCCTCAAATTGAATAGTAGAAGGTACAAATGAATTACAAATCCAATCAATTTTATCAATACCATCTATTTTAATCAATGGACGCAATTCATAATGTTTTGTCTTATAATTGAAAACCGATTTATAATCTGTTATTAGTTTCGATATCAATGCATGATAATAAACCCGCCCTCTTTTAAAAATGTCTTTATCTAAATAATCACGAATGAAAATATAATTATAGTCGGTGCCTATTAATTTAGATCTAGATAATCTAGTACAAGATAAAAAATCAAATTTTGAAAAGGAATTAATAAAGTAAACATAAGCATTATTGTTACGAAAAAATATATTTGTAATAGAAGAAAAACTGATATGCAGTAGGGTAAATAAAGATTTAATATATTCAGTGTTGCAATTTTTAATATCTATATGTTCAATAGTAATTGAAAGTTTATAATCTAATTTCGTAGAATTTGAATGATTGCCTGATTTATTCATGTTATCAGAAATAGTGTTAAGCTTAGGCTCAATAGAATTTATTAATACATCAGCGAAAGTTTTCTTATGAGTATTAGTAATTATATAAGTATTATCAACTATATTTTTAATTTCATCTAGTTTTGCAGTAATATCACTTGGGGTGTTAGATGTTAATTGTGATATAGGAGTAGGTATATTCATAGTGAAGTTAGGCTTGCATGAATTGCATAAATACAAGATATTTTCAGAATTGAGAATAGATAATGCATAAGCTGGAAGCTTATTACTATTACTCCATGGATTTTTAATAATACCTGCAGCATGCATGCATTTGAAGTGTAGAAAAGAATTACACTTGATACATGTAATGTATTCAGAAACACAATCAGTGCTGCACTTATGACACTCAATGCTCATGATGATAATATAGTGTATATATACTATATTAGTATAATGCAAATAGGAATACAACCACTTAACTATTATTTGTGGTATCTATAAGTTTGTATTACAAACTATATCAAAAGATAAATATAATTAAATATAAATATACATATCAATGCATATCAATATACATTAATATACATTAGTATACATTAATTAATGTATAAATATAAGAATTTATATGTATTATAATCAAATAAATAATTATTAGAAATAAAACCAATATATATTAAGCAATAATGAAATTAAACAAAAAAATAAAATAAAATAAAAAATAAAATAAAATATTGAATAGAATGATTATGAAATAAAATAAATATGCTAGTATGAATAGAATGAAATAAACAAATAATTTAGTTTAATTAAAAAAAATCAATATTTTAATTTAATATTAAAAGTAGGTCAATTTGTATAAAAATATTTACACTAAAAATTACATATAGAATATATATAAATTGGTGATTTATTTAACTAATATCTAATAATGAATATAAAATATAATTTTATAAATAAATTAACGCATATATACACAAATATATATATTTAATAAATATAATAAAATTAAGTAGAATAAATATACTCAAAATAAATATATATATAAAATAAAAAGAAAAAATATGTATGAAAGTGACTCAGCTGATAAGAAAAACACGTCTACACAGTATGAAGAATTAATGAGAATGATGAGCATAATATACATAATAGCAGCATAATATACTTTTAAAATTAATAGCAGCATAATAATAGCATAATAGACTTTTAATGGCAACATAATAGCATGGCAAATTAATAGTGGCATAATAGAATTGTAATAGCTACATAATAGCAGCCTAATAGCACAATGTAAACATTTTAGGCTATTATATATGCTATTATGTTACTATTATGAGGCTATTACTGTTAGATGGGTAGGTAGAGTAGCAAAGTAATGTAGGTAGTACTCCAAATCAAGATATCATATAACAATCTGGGAGACTTTCTTAGAAATATAAATCAAATTCGGTTATTTAAAAGAAAATTAGAGGCAAATGAATCATATACCAAGAGAAGGATTATTTTAAGGCATTATTTATCATCGTATAATAATTGGTTGATCAAATAATGGACATGGTAGGACTAGGAAATCATGTATACAATCGTTACTATATATAGAGTATACTCTTGTTATATATAATTTTGTTACACTTATTCCATTTCTACATTATTTATTTTCTATTTTGTGTATTCTATTATAATGATGTTTATTTTATGATTTTATATTATTATTTATTGTTAATTTATATGTCATAAAGGTTTATTTAATAAACAATATAATATCAAAATAAAAAATAATAATATTGTATTCAATATAATACAAATTATGTTAACATTGATAAGTTACATGCTTAGAATACGTGATAGCTAATGTTAACATTGATATAGTATATAAGTATTATACGTGAATACATTTATATAATAATAATAATTTCTAGTTGTATCTGTATCTGTATCTGTAAAATAATAGTAATTATAATATATTTATATATATATATATATATATATATAATCGTACCTTTATCAAGTATTTTTCCTTTTTTAATTTCCATTATATCGCCTTCAACCCAGATGCAACTAATGTAGGATGCTAATGCCTATACGGCTCCTCACACTTTCCTTGCTACAATATATCTAAATACAATAACACATAATTAACCAAACCAGTATATTTATATATGCACTATATATAACTAACAATTATATTAGCTAATATAATTATAACTAACCTAATTATATTTTAAATGTATTCCTATCTATTATATATATATATATGAAAGTGATTATGATAATTTTTCTAAATTTATAATTAAATGAATTCATTAATTCAATTGATAATTTAATTAAGTAATGAAATTAATTAGTAATAAATGTAATTAATATATAATATATGTATACTAATTTAATTTATAAGTGATAAAAGTAAATAATATATAATAATATATATAAACTAATTAAATTATTTAATTAATATAAAATAAGTTATTAATGTTAATCATTGAAGGTTAATAACAACATTTTATTTTAAAAAGTAGCATATTATATTCCTAAATATATATATATAAAATTATATTATATAATTATAATTTATCAATCATCAAATATATTTTATTTAATTTAAAATATCATATTATTATAATACCATTAAACTGATAAATATATATTATAATCTAAATAATTATTTACTAACTATTTTGAGAAGACATTCTTGTTTTTATATATTGTAATATAATTAATTCAAATGTATGTGTATAATTATAAATTAAATATTTAAATATAAAAATATATTTACATATATTTGTTTACACTGTAATCTTAGATTTTAATTTTACCAAACTATAAATCTATAAAATCTATGATTTTAATGGGTGATATCACTAATTTTAGAATTATATTATAATATTATTGGAACTAAAGTTCTCAAAAGTTCTAAAAAGTTCCAATTATAATTATTGGAACTAAAGTTCCCAAAAGTTCTAAAAAGTTCTCAATATAAAATATTATTGGAACTAAAGTTCTCAAAAGTTCTAAAAAAGTTCCCATTATAATTATTGAGAACTAAAGTTCCAAAAAGTTCCAAAAAGTTCTCAATAGTTCCAATAGTTCTAAAAAGTTCTGAATAAATTGTTTGTTGGGTATTGTGTCAGTAATATGGAGAAGACCTGTTTGGGTAGAATGTCCCTTACGAAAATCGATTTGAAACTGGTCGAAAAGATTATTTTGTATTGATATGACCGAAAAGTTGTTTGAAGACAATTATTTCTAATATTTTACTTAATAAGGGAAGATGGGAGATCGGGCGATAGTTACTGAAGGAGTTTGGGTCAAGATTTTGTTGTTGTTAGAAAATGAGAGATTATGGCAGTCTTGAGGCAGGGTGAAACCTGGCTAGAGTTTTATGAGTTCAATAATATACATAAAAATAGGAGAAAATAAGGGTGAAATTTTGTGATAAATGAGATAGGTGCTCAGTGGAGGAGGTACAGTGAGATTTAATGAGTATATGATATACTGTATATCATTTACTTCATATAATGAAGGGATATTGAATATACTTAATGAGTCAATAGTATATGTAATATAGATTGTAGTATTTATTATGGATGGAGTAGAAACTTGAATAATACAATTAATGTTGCAATTTTATTTTTAATGAATTTTTCAAAATAGAGCATAGTTCAAAATGTAATGTGTTCGGTAAAATGGGGAGGATTTTTTCATATTGAGGGTAGAGAATTTTATTTGCCATTTTTAATAATTTTCCAATATCAGAGGAGATCAATGCTATATTGTTATTATAGTAGATGGATTGTGAACAAGATATAGTAGATTTTTAATTTTTTCTAAGTAGTGATAGAGCTAATTTTGTTTCAGTAGAAGGACATTTAGAAATTTATTTAAAAATTTTCTAAAACTATCCCTAAAGATGAACATTTCGTAAGAGAACCAGTGGGAAAAGGGCGGTCTGTAATTAAAATAGTTGTTGTAGGTGCATAAATATTTATAATATTTTTGAGAATGGAGTTTAGGAGTACCGGACAGAGGGAAGTAAGAGAATATATCGCAGTTTTAATATTGCTTACAAAGCTTGGTGGGTCAATAGACTTAAATTATATATATATGTTTACGATAATACGTTTTAGTTTAATCTTTGTGAATTTTAGATTTATAGAAAATTCCACAATAAAATTATCCGTTAGTAGTTAGCTAAACCTTGGGTTTATACATCCTATAAGAGGATGGAGAGGGTGTACAATTTACAGTGTACATATCAATTCAATTGTATTACCACTGGAGTGGGTAGGAAATTATATATATTGGCACAAGGAAATATACTCAGTTAAGAGTTTAAAATCACTATGGGGATAAATATGATAATTAAAGGAATATTTTAGGTCACCAAGAATTATCGGTAAATAGTAAGAAGATGAATTCCT
The DNA here is from genome assembly GCA_964019155.1 of Osedax fenrisi. NCBI lineage: Eukaryota > Metazoa > Annelida > Polychaeta > Sabellida > Siboglinidae > Osedax > Osedax fenrisi. Next base: position 11,300,133 of record OZ025244.1, on the reverse strand, counting down.
TAAGGAATAATATGGATGAAATCGTGAAATTCGTCAAATAATATATTGGGTTCAGGTTTTGGGGTACGATAGATTACGGTGAGATGTAGAGTTAGGCTAGGAAGTTTAAGTTTCAGCGAAAGAAAATCACTATATGAGAAGGGAAGGAATGAAAGAGATGGAAAGACGTACAAATCATTACGTATAATAACGCGTACGCCGTATGTACCTCACTACCACGTGACGTGGAAACAACGGATGAATAACGTATTAGACTGGTATAATCTCTCTTTGCACGAATTCCTACATAAGACTAATCTTAGTGAAGAATTGAGGAAGTTGTGATCGTAACAACGACGTGTTCCCTTTGGGGCGCTGGAACGATGGTGTGTATGTAGGGGGGATCAACCAATCAAATAAATGTTGTGATAAAAGTGGGGAGGGGTTCAATACATAGGATGTCCCCCTAGATTTTAAAGGGGGGGTACATATACCTCCGTCCCCCCTGTTGCAGTTCCCCTAGTTCCCCTATGAATGCAACGTCACATGACTAAGTAAGTAATGGTGATGGTATTATAGTAGCCTATTGTAATGCTTTTTACGAAGTACTCGAGATAATGAAGTCAACTATGGAGATATATATATTGTTTCAGTTTAGTTGTTTGTTTATGAAATATTGTCTCAGACAAGAGGGTATATCGTACTATGTGATTTGTACGTTATCCACCTATTCTGAAGTGTTCATAGTTCACAGTTTTACTAGATGTCTATGCGTATAGAAAGAAGAATAGTCAATTTAACTAAATGATATACGCAGTATATACTGAGCTGGGCACGATACTCGAAAAATGTATAATAGATACATTTACAATTACACACTTTTTTCTTATAATAGATACTACTACAATTACTTTAAAAAAAATCATAGTAGATACAATTACAAATACATAATTTTCTTAGTAGATACATCTTAGTAGATACAAATACATTATAATTATATACAATGTCTACTTTTCTAAGGTTCACAAAATCTTCGCAAAATGGTGGTATATAGATATAAATTATATTTATATATATATATATATATATATATATATTCTTCGATATCGATTTGAAAGTACATATCAAGGAACATTAAGGAGGTATCCCACTACAATATTTTAACTTTAAAACTATTTTCTATAAAGTTAACTATAATTTTACTGTGAAACCCCCCTTACTTTCAGGCAACTTGCCTGAAATATAATAACTTTATATGGTATCCCATTACAACTTGATAGAAAATGGGTTTAAAGTTAAAATATTTACCGGTAAGTTACCGGAAAATCTTGTAGTGGGATACCCCTTTTAAAGTTACTATTTTTCCGGAAAGTTGCCGGAAAGTAAGAGGGTAAAATTGGGTAACCCACTAAAATAGGTAACCCACTAAAATTGTAGTTAACTTGCTAGAAAATAACTTTCTAAAAATATTTCAGGACATTATTTCCGGAAATACTGCTAGTGAATGGGATACCTCCTTTAAAATGACATATTAAATATTTACACCATATAACGTGTTCTTCAATAGATGATATAGAATACATTTGTTGATATTTATTGACATTTAATGATGCCCATGATGAATATTTTAGTGTTTCCTACCAGCGTTTATTTCATCTGAAATTATACTATGAGCCATTACAGACTATAGAAAAATATACATTATTATAATATACTATTTTTCAACTAAAAATAATCAGCGACCTTTACTTTCGAATGTTAAACATGAATATAGTAAATTATCAAATATACAAAAAATAAATTATTAATATATTATTAATTATTATTATTTAGAATTATCATATTTATTAAAATGATTTTATCTTTCTATATAATATATAATTTTGAATTATAAATCAATTATTATATAAAATATATTATCAAAATAATGTCTTTGTTTTCAATAAATGTATATAATGGTTTTTGAGAATACAACACTATACTTGATATATCATAATTGTTAACAATGAATTAATTTCAATATTTACAAAAGATATTTTATTAAAATATATATATATAATGTATTTTATATAATATATCATTCTCATTAATTCTTCATACTGTGTAGACGTGTTTTTCTTATCAGCTAAGTCACTTTCATACATATTTTTTCTTTTTATTTTATATATATATTTATTTTCAGTATATTTATTCTACTTAATTTTATTATATTTATTAAATATATATATTTGTGTATATATGCGTTAATTTATTTATAAAATTATATTTTATATTCATTATTAGATATTAGTTAAATAAATCACCAATTTATATATATTCTATATGTAATTTTTAGTGTAAATATTTGTATACAAATTGACCTACTTTTAATTTTAAATTAAAATATTGATTTTTTTTAATTAAACTAAATTATTTGTTTATTTCATTCTATTCATACTAGCATATTTATTTTATTTCATAATCATTCTATTCAATATTTTATTTTATTTTTTATTTTATTTTATTTTTTTGTTTAATTTCATTATTGCATAATATATATTGGTTTTATTTCTAATAATTATTTATTTGATTATAATACATATAAATTCTTATATTTATACATTAATTAATGTATACTAATGTATATTAATGTATATTGATATGCATTGATATGTATATTTATATTTAATTATATTTATCTTTTGATATAGTTTGTAATACAAACTTATAGATACCACAAATAATAGTTAAGTGGTTGTATTCCTATTTGCATTATACTAATATAGTATATATACACTATATTATCATCATGAGCATTGAGTGTCATAAGTGCAGCACTGATTGTGTTTCTGAATACATTACATGTATCAAGTGTAATTCTTTTCTACACTTCAAATGCATGCATGCTGCAGGTATTATTAAAAATCCATGGAGTAATAGTAATAAGCTTCCAGCTTATGCATTATCTATTCTCAATTCTGAAAATATCTTGTATTTATGCAATTCATGCAAGCCTAACTTCACTATGAATATACCTACTCCTATATCACAATTAACATCTAACACCCTAAGTGATATTACTGCAAAACTAGATTAAATTAAAAATATAGTTGATAATACTTATATAATTACTAATACTCATAAGAAAACTTTCGCTGATGTATTAATAAATTCTATTGAGCCTAAGTTTAACACTATTTCTGATAACATGAATAAATCAGGCAATCATTCAAATTCTACGAAATTAGATTATAAACTTTCAATTACTATTGAACATATAGATATTAAAAATTGCAACACTGAATATATTAAATCTTTATTTACCCTACTGAATATCAGTTTTTCTTCTATTACAAATATATTTTTTCGTAACAATAATGCTTATGTTTACTTTATTAATTCCTTTTCAAAATTTGATTTTTTATCTTGTACTAGATTATCTAGATCTAAATTAATAGGCACCGACTATAATTATATTTTCATTCGTGATTATTTAGATAAAGACATTTTTAAAAGAGGGCGGGTTTATTATCATGCATTGATATCGAAACTAATAACAGATTATAAATCGGTTTTCAATTATAAGACAAAAAATTATGAATTGCGTCCATTGATTAAAATAGATGGTATTGATAAAATTGATTGGATTTGTAATTCATTTGTACCTTCTACTATTCAATTTGAGGAATGGAATACCTCTTTTGAAAAATTTATTTTATCAAAGAAATCTAATAGTCCTAATGACACCGAATCCTCAAATGGCTCTTTTTCATCAGACTGACTAGATGAGCCTAATCATAATATTCCATCTCGACTTCCTAAACATAATATATCTTGTTCTATGTTCAATGCACGGTCAGTTCGTAATAAGGCTGATATTATACATCAATTAATTATTGATTCTAAAAGTTCTATAGTTGCTATTACTGAGACATGGCTGACAAATAATGACTCTTCCATTCCTTCACAATTGACTCCAACTAATTTCGATATTATTCAAGCGAACAGATTATCACCATCCCGTGGAGGAGGTTTAGCTATTATTTATTCTTCTGAATTTAAGCTACTATCATCATCCATTCCAAGTACTATATCTTGCGAAATACTCAGTTGTCGTTTCTTGTTACCTAATTCAATTATTATTCAATTTATTCTTATTTATCGTCCACCATCATCAATATTTAACAACTTTTTATCTGAACTTGAATCCCTTTTTGAATCAATCTCGACAGATAATTTGATAATTCTTGGTGATTTTAATGTTCAAGTGAATACACATTCGTTGTGCTCTGAATCATTTAAGAAGCTTATCTATGAATATTCTTACAATCAACTTGTTAATTTTCCAACACATACTAGTGGTAATACTATTGACTTGATAATTATTCCCCCTGATTCAGCTATTATTTCAAAACCCACTCAAGGTAACCTGATTTCTGACCATTATGTTATTTCTTTTGATATACTTGTCTCTCCTTTTATATTGAGTGACCATGTTAAACACTACAGAAACATTTCAAAAATTAATCTACAATTGTTCATCAATTCTGTATATGCTTATATATCTATTCATGATACATCTTTAGCGAATTACATATCTTATGATAATTTTAATGATGCACTACGATATTCCCTTGATGCACATTCACCTTTATTAATTAGGACCAAGAAATATGGTGCTCACTCTCCTTGGTTTAACAATGACCTTGTTCTTCTAAGGAGAAGACTTCGCTACCATCAGTTGAAATTCAAGCGAAGCAACTGTTTTACCCATCTTGAATCTTTCACAAATATAAGATCTTTGTACAAGAAAAAATTATCAGCAGCAAGATCTTCCTTCTATACTGATAAACTTAATAAGTATGGCACTTCTACCAAAGAAGCTTTTAAATTAGCTTTTTCTCTAATTGGTAAAAATCGGAATAAAAATCTACCAGATGGTTCTGATGATAATCTGTGTTCTTTATTTGCTAACTTTTTTCAAAATAAAGTTTTAAAAATAATAGATGATCTTCCTGTAGTAGATTCTATTTATTTTGAAAGTTCACCCTCTTTCTCTGATACTCACTGGTCTTATTTTAATTTACCCACTTCTTCTGTTGTCCTTTCTCTCATGTCTTGTTTGAAATCCAATTCCCCACTTGACCCTGTTCCTCTTAATGTACTTCGTATATTATCTCCCTATCTAATTGATATAATTACTGGTATAATTCGTGTATCATTATCTTCATCCATTGTACCACAATCGATGAAGTATGCTTACATCACTCCGATATTAAAGAAACATAATCTCGATTCTTCCATACTATCCAACTATCGTCCTATTTCGCAATTATCATCAATTTCTAAGACTATGGAACGCATAGTTGCGCGTCAGCTTATTGATTATATCATATCGAACTCTATTGTGGATTGCTTTCAGAGTGCATACCTTCCCAATCATAGTACAGAAACTGCCCTAAACATTGTGTTTAACGATATTATACTATCTATGGATAATAAGGCTTCTTGTTATTTGGTTCTTCTTGATCTGTCTAGTACCTTTGATACGTTAAATCATATGATTCTTTCTTACCGTCTACGTGAAATAGGTATTCATGGACAGGTTCACAACTGGTTGATGTCATTTGTATCTAATAGAATATCTTCGGTAAAGATCAAGTCATCTTTGTCGGCTCCATTTGATCACACTCATGGCGTTCCTCAAGGATCAGTACTGGGTCCGATTCTTTTTATTTTGTATATTCTTCCCATTAATTTGATTTTTAAAAAATACCCAAATATTCGTTATCACCTCTTTGCTGATGACTTACAAATTTATACTTTTTTTCCACCTGGTTCTGATATTGACATAATTCAACTTTCAATTGCTAACTGTATTAAAGATTTAATCTCTTGGTTTTCCTGTAATTCACTTTCATTAAATATTACTAAAACTGATAGCATTATACTTTCTAGATCTCTTTCTTCAATTACTCTCACTCATCCATTCCTTATCTCACTTCCTATCTCAAACACCATCACTACTCTAGGTTTTACTATAAATAATGTATTAGATTACTCAGTACATATATCAAACACTGTCCGCACTGCTAATTATTTCCTGTATAATATAGGCAAGGATCGCTCTAAGCTAACATTTAATTTAACTAAATCATTATTACATTCATTAGTTTGTAGTCGACTTAGATATTGTAATTCGCTTTTAATTAATATTCCGCAAAAATTGATGAAAAAATTCGATTCAATACAACGTAGAGCTGTTCGCATATTATTTAAGCTAAAGCGTAGTGATTTAACCATATCTATACATTCCATAATGGCGACTCTCGGGTGGTTGCAGTTTCGAGATTTATGCAAGTTTCGACTTCTATGCATTACTCACAAGGCTATATATATGGGAGTTCCGTCTTACCTATCGAAGGGACTCATAATTCGAACAACTACTCGTCCGAGTCGCAAATGTGAGCTGATGAAACTCTCTCTACCGCTTGTCTCATCTATGTATGCAGATGCTGCTTTCACGGTTGCTGCTCCGAAATACTGGAATAGTCTTCCCGATGAATTACGCACCATGTCATCATTTATGAGTTTTAAATGTCGACTACATACATATATGGTATCATTATAATGTCTTCTTTTTAAATTTATTATTATTTGCGTAACTATTTATTTGTTTTATTATTTCAACTTGACGCACATAAACGTCCATCGTTTTCTGAGTCAATAAACCTTTCTATTATTATTATTATATTAAAATTAATTTATAAAATGATATTATAAAATATTGATATAGAATAAATATAATGACCAAAGAATATATTATTAAATAAAATGTAACTGCTTAAATAATTTTCTTAGTAGATACGTATCGTAGATACTATTTATGACTAATAGATACGATTACAAATACTTTTTTAATTTGTATAATAGATACAAATACAAATACAAATGTATCTACGATACATATTTTTTGCCTTAATAGATACTGTATCGGCGATAGTGCCCAGCTCTGAGTATATATATACTGTTATAATGTTTACAGTGTAGGTTATAGTTACCTACTTACTGTTATAACAAATATATCATCGTTTTTGACACTTCGGTTCTCAATATTATAGATTAGTCACTTGTGGAAGATGAGGTACTAGCTGATATAAAGTAGGCGCAAATTTGTTGAAATTGGTGATCAGCGCAATAAGTAGGGGAGAGCGGGGCATGTTGAGTGGGTTTTTATATAAACACATGTATCTAATAATGTTAAGAATATATTTTAATGAAATAAAGTGCATAAGATAAATATAGTTTATGGTCAATAAAAAACATTCATAAATCAGTTTAATGATTAAATAATTAATTATATAATTACATTATTTTTTTTTTAATTTGGCTCAACCTGCCCCGTATAATAGGACAGGTTGAGCCAGGTAGAAAAAAATCAAAATTAAAGATATATTTAAAAAATAAACATAGTTAAAGTTATATGTATTAGTTATTAACAATTATATTCACCAAGATTAATATCAAAACTAATGAAACTTTTAAGGCGAGAGGTTAGATTAGGAGAGAGGTTAGATTATCTATGTTTTAATCCAGCATATATTATATAAACCAATTATTTAAAATAATTACTCAATTATATATTTAATTAATTAGATCATTATTATTATTTAAATGAGTAATTAATTAATTAAATAAATTAATAAATGAATATGTTTAATGATATAGGGGCAGATTTGCAATATGGTCAACCTGCCCCATTTTGATATGGTTAACCTGCCCCATATCACCTATATATATAAAAGTAATCTAATTAATTTGTGAATGATAATTTTTTAATTTTTTATTTTATAATATATATTATATTAAATATACTTTATTTATATACCATTAATAATTATTACAAAATATATTAATAATATCAAATTTAAACTTACCCACCAACGAGTTTTTCATAAAATATTAATAATTAAATAATATTTTAAATTGTTAAAATAAATAATTATTGAGTTTTTATCATAATGATAAATATAGGTGTGTATACATGTATTAAAAAGTACATTAAGATATTTATTAATAGCAGAAATAATTGAGATGGCTCAACCTGCCCCTGAGGTCAACCTGCCTCGTCTTCCCCTACATTCATTTTATGCACAAATTCCACACTGTGCGACGCACATTGAGTGTCCAAAAATTCCGGAACTTTTAGGCGAACATTGTCACAGCGACGAATACATTCCGTGAATGTTCAAGGCATTGCACATGCGTGCGTCTTAAAGGTCCGAATATATTTTTTGAAAATGTATCTTATAAATAGTTGAAGGAGTAGGGGAAAGTCCCCGATTACCGACCCCCTCCTAATACCGACACCCTCTCGTATCTCAGTAACTATAAGAGATATCAAAAAATAATATATAAGTGAAATTCCCCGATTACCGACCCCTAAATGATTATTTGTAATAACTTATTCAATATTAAATATATTTAATTGAAATTTTGTAATTAGGGTAATATTATGGCAATGAATAAAGTGGCTATTTTAAATTTTTGATATCATTATATTTACAAGAATAAACAGGGGGGTCGGTAATCGGATACATGTGCCTAATACCGACCCCCTTCCCCTATTACCGACCCCCTAAAATAATCGTAGTATAAATAATTGTAGTATTATAATATCCAATAAAAAGAGTAGATATACATAACTCTAATTAATTATAACATGACGTAATTTAGTTTTTATTGAATTTATGTTTTAATAGTAATATTAAATTTAAATTTAAACTTTATAGTAATTATATTAAAATATTGTATATTATTATTTAATATTTATTTATTAATCAGTATGTATATAATAAACTGGAATTATGAATCCTAAATCTATATCAATGATACATAAACAACTTACGACATATTTTAAAGTAATACGAATCCATTTTGATTGGATATTATAAATCACATGGGGTCGGTATTAGGGTAATTTAGGGGGTCGGTAATAGGAAAATAATATGGGTTGCTATAATTAAGATATATTGGTTAATAGTTATTCAAATTCAATTATTTTTATAATAGTTATAAAAATTTTATTGTTCTACAATATTATGTACAAAATCAAGTTTTCTTTTAATTAATAAAGTATTTACAATGATTTAAAAAAAGTTATTATTCATATTTTAAAAAAATAAAAAGAATATTACATTTTATCAAATAACAATTGTAGGATTAAATATTTTTTAAAACAAAATACGTTTTCATATTTATCATTAAATTACTAACAGTTCATGTATATATTATTTTTTGATATCTCTTATAGTTACTGAGATACGAGAGGGGGTCGGTATTAGGAGGCGGTCGGTAATCGGGGACTTTCCCCTACATGAACTGTTAGTAATTTAATGATAAATATGAATAATTATTTTGTTTTAAAAAATATTCAATCCTACAATTGTTATTTAATCAAATGAAATATTCTGTTTTTACTTTTTAAATATTTGAATAATAACTTTTTTTAAATCATAGTATTTACTTTATTAATTAAAATAAAACTTGATGTTGTACATAATATTGTAGAACAATAAAATGTTTATAACTATTATAAACATAATTGAATTTGAATAACTATTAACCAATATATCTTAATTATAGCAACCCATATTATTTTCCTATTACCGACCCCCTAAATTACCCTAATACCGACCCCATGTGATTTATAATATCCAATCAAAATAGATTCTTATTTTACTTTAAAATATGTCGTAAGTTGTTTATGTATCATTGATATAGATTTAGGATTCATAATTCCAATTGATTATATACATACTGATTAATAAATAAATATTAAATAATAATATACAATATTTTAATATAATTACTATAAAGTTTAAATTTAAATTTAATATTACTATTAAAACATAAATTCAATGAAAAATAAATTACGTCATGTTATAATTAATTATAGTTATGTATATCTACTCTTTTTATTGGATATTATAATACTACAATTATTTATACTACGATTATTTTAGGGGGTCGGTAATAGGGGAAGGGGGTCGGTATTAGGCACATATATCCGATTACCGTCACCCCTGTTTATTCTTGTAAATATAATTATATCAAAAATTTAAAATAGCCACTTTATTCATTGCCATAATATTACCCTAATTACAAAATTTCAATTAAATATATTTAATATTGAATAAGTTATTACAAATAATCATTTAGGTGTCGGTAATCGGGGACTTTCCCATATCATTTTAATAGTAAACCAACATTTGAAATTTTGTTAAATTTATTTACGAATATTTAAAATTATTGTAAATAAATGTCAATATCTAAAAGTTAAATATCTAACAACTAGCAAAATATTTGAAAATAATTTACGAAAATATTACGAAAATTATTTTAGAAAATTTTACAAAAATAATTTGCAAATAAAACGCAACGTTTATCATTTATTTGAAACACAGAGTTTAATATTCCATATAGCACAACAATTCTATATTAATATAAATTAATTAACCTATTAAGATTATTAATAGATTTAATTAAATTTTAAAATATAAATTTTATTGCCGATAAATGTTTACCTTTTTTTAAATATCTACTTTCTATTATTTATGATTAACCAAATAAATATAAAATAGATAAAATGTTTCTATTTTAAAATCAATTTTTATTTATATTGATATACATATTTTATCATGATATTAACATCATTATTAATAGTTATTCTATCAAAAATAATGGTGGATTGGTCTGCTAATACCGATACTGTTTATTCAGTTAAACTAATTATTGATGCATTCAATGAAATAAAAAATATTTATTTTATTAATTAATATATTTGTTCTAGTTATATATATATATATATAATATATATATTAATATAATATATATATTATATATAAATATAGGTATATAAATAATATATATAAATATATATATATATATATATATATATATATATATATATATATATATATATATATATATATATATATATATTATATACTGCCTGTGTGGCTCAGTGGCTAAGGCGTCAGACACACAAGCAGTAGGACACGGGTTCAAGCCTCGTCCGGACCATTAATTAATTTTATAAAATGGATCTTAAAATATTATTTAGAAGTGATCTTATATAATTGTGTATATAATGATCGGCTCTCGTTAAAACCATGGATGCCTTAACATGAGAGCGGCTTCGAAGGGACATTAGAGCCATATATGGTTATAAGTGAAAACTTCATCTAAGTTCCTGGATGGGATGAGGAGTCCACCAAATAAAAATAACAATAACTATAACAATATATATAAAAATAACTTTTATTTGTATTATATTCTCCATATAATTTATTTTTGATTTTCAAATGTGTTGATTGTTGAATAAATATTTATTAAATTCTGAAAATTATGTGCCCCGTTTGCAAATGATTTTCGAAAAATGTACGTAAATAATTGAAATTTATTAACAAAGTTTGTTAATTATTTTAGAAAAATTTACAAAAATTATTGAAATTTAATTTCAAAAGTTCGCAAATGTTTTTTCGAAAAATTTGCGTAAATAATTTAATTTCAAATTTTACAAAAATGTGTCCACAAATTTTCGAACATTTTTCGAAAATAATTTTCAAATTTGGTTTACTGAGCTAGTACATAATCAAATAGATTATATACTAACTCCACAAAGATTTAAATAGAGTATTATTCGAAGTTAAACGATAACTTATCCCGGTGCTGATATCTATAGGGGAAAGTCCCCGATTACAGACCCCTAAATGATTATTTGTAATAACTTATTCAATATTAAATATATTTAATTGAAATTTTGTAATTAGGGTAATATTATAGCAATGAATAAAGTGGCTATTTTAAATTGTTGATATAATTATATTTACAAGAATAAACAGGAGGGTCGGTAATAGGATACATGTGCCTAATACCGACCCCCTTCCACTATTACCGACCCCCTAAAATAATCGTAGTATAAATAATTGTAGTATTATAATATCCAATAAAAAGAGTAGATATACATAACTATAATTAATTATAACATGACGTAATTTATTTTTTATTGAATTTATGTTTTAATAGTAATATTAAATTTAAATTTAAACTTTATAGTAATTATATTAAAATATTGTATATTATTATTTAATATTTATTTATTAATCAGTATGTATATAATCAACTGGAATTATGAATCCTAAATCTATATCAATGATACATAAACAACTTACGACATATTTTAAAGTAAAATACGAATCTATTTTGATTGGATATTATAAATCACATGGGGTCGGTATTAGGGTAATTTAGGGGGTCGGTAATAGCAAAATAATATAGGTTGCTATAATTAAGATATATTGGTTAATAGTTATTCAAATTCAATTATTTTTATTTTAGTTATAAACATTTTATTGTTCTACAATATTATGTACAAAATCAAGTTTTCTTTTAATTAATAAAGTATTTATAATGATTTAAAAAAAGTTATTATTCAAATATTAAAAAAAATAAAACAGAATATTACATTTTATCAAATAACAATTGTAGGATTAAATATTTTTTAAAACAAAATACGTTTTCATATTTATCATTAAATTACTAACAGTTCATGTATATATTATTTATTGATATCTCTTATAGTTACTGAGATACGAGAGGGGGTCGGTATTAGAAGGGGGTCGGTAATCGGGACTTTCCCCTAGTGATCATGACCTCGTTTAATGCAATTTAAGACTCCAATTACGATCAACTAACATAACAAAAAACGATTACGCTTTAATGTTAAAAGACTGGATAATTTAATGGATACTAAAATGTACAAGCTAGTTATAAAGCTAAAGTATACTCAAAAGTAAACTAGATGAGAATTTAATAATCTAGATATAAATTATTGCGATCCTACTGATATATACACAAAGTTTGAACAAATAATAATAAGCACTGCATCAATAATAGGAATGTATCGAAGAAAAAATGGATCACTGATTTCATACTTGACTTATGCGATAAGAGAAGATCACTGAAGTCCAAAAAGAAACAACAGCCAATACTAGACAGCGTTTATAGCAAACATACATTCTACCATACGAAAGGCAATGCAAACGTCACGAGATAACTGGCTCCAAATGCTCCAGGTAACAGTAAGCATCATAATAGCATAAATAATATCTTTTATAATAACATGTTTAATTTGTGATATTATGTTGCTATTAATTTGCTATTATGCTGATATTAGTTTGCTCTTATTATAATAACAACATACTAGAAGCATAATAACATTATAATAGCAGAATAATATACTTTTAATGAATATATTGAAGATAATAATGGAAAACTATTAGCTGATGAAACGAAGAAATGTAATGTCTTTTTTGAGGAAATCAAGACCGAAATACAGTACAACTACTCGTCATCAATATCAATCGGCAGAATTCCATTATGGAATTTCAAGTTGGCCGACGACATTGATCTATTTGCAGGTACAAACGAATAACTCTAAGAACTGAACAATCTACTGGATAATAGTGATAACTACTTTATGGGAATACAATAGATGAAGTGAATAAGCTGTGTTATCTAGATGCAACCCTCTCAGGTGGATCTTGTGAAACAGAAATTAAGATAAGATTATCTCTTGCAACATCGGCTATGATCTGCCTATACACCATATGGAATAGAAACTTAAAAGTATAATTTGTAGCGTTAACTTGTATTATAATAAATGATTTTTTTATACAACTGAATTGATTCAGTTGTATAAAAAAATCATTTGATAACAAGTCCCACAGGAAACTGATCTGGATAAAGTATCAGGAAAGAAAGAATAATGAATATGTAATTAAATTTCTTTTAATGAACACGATTATTTCCATAATCGGCAACTAGTAACCTATTCTACAAATGATAAAACGACGCAATCTAAAAGGATATGGACACATATCCAGACATTACAGCCTCTGAAAATCTATAATGCAAGAATTATTGAAGGAGTACGTAAAATAGGACACGAGAAAAAGCATTGACTAGATAACATTTCAGTTTGGACAAATGTGGATATTAATGATTTGTAAAATGTTCGAGACGGATGGAGAAAATGTGTTTCAAAGTAGTGTGTTAATTCCCCTTACAATTTCCGATTCACTGGATTAAAAGTAATAGTAAGTTCTATAGCATACATTTATATATGTTATAAAAATAGTTTCAATAAATTCTTCTATTTGTAAAATAATCAATTAAAAAACTAGGTGAAATATGTTAACAATAAACTAACTATACTAAATTGCACTAATGTATTGTTAATTAGAACTACACTTAAATTATCTGCTAACTTCTTTAAAAATGTAATTAATCTTGCTATTATTGTCTACAATTTTAGAAAAATAAATTTACTAAAAAAATATAAAGTAGAAATTAAATTTACAATGAAATTCATAAGTTTACAATATGTATTCATATTATTGGAATGAAACTATGTATATGTAAATTTAACATATATATTATAAACTATTCTATAAAACATACCATAGTAAACATTCTGTCAGTATACACACTACCACAAGTAGATAACTTGATATATGTATCTAACAATAGAATCACAATTGTATTATAATATCTACTGCATGAATGGTTAGTACAAACTTGATAGTAATGGAAAGAATATATATTATAATTTAAGTTTTATCTGTAAATATTCACTACTTAAGTTACCAAATGTATCACTGAAATTCTAGATAATAATGGGACACATTTTCAAAACTAAATATAGATATTAATCAAAAATGTAAAAGTAAATGAGACATTAATTAACAAATAATTATCAAAAGATTATAGATACTGACTAAATATATATATTAATTATTAAATAAATAAAATTTCTATATTATATTATATTTATTATCTAACATATATATTTTTATCATTATAACTAATTTTTAGACTAATTAATATATATTACAATAAATTAATATTAAAATATATATTATAAATATTAACAAATATTTCAAATCTAAATATATATTAATATTATTATGCAATTCATTTAAATTAATTAAATATTTATCATGATGCATTAAATTACAATTATATTATTAATGCGAAAAAAATTAAATAAATTATTTGAATAGAAATTGAAGACAAATTTCTTTATTTGACAAAAAATCACAAACACGTTTATTGACTATGCATGGGATAGTGATTTACAACAAAGAGCTTTACGTATTTAAATATACGTGCAAAAAACATATTTGTATCATCATTATTATACACATATATGTACCTATATATGTATATACATACAATATATTTATATATATATAAATATAAAAATTTATATACACATAGATTCACACATATACAATATATTTATATGAATTTTAGACATGGTGTGTTATATAAATGCGTCAACACACATAATACATATAATTAGTACAGTAGATAAATTATAATAATAATAAAGATTTATTTATTTATGAATAATTATTTATGTATATGTATATTATATATATATATATAAATATATATATATAGTGTGTGTGTGTGTTTCTTACATACTATACCGAACACAACATAAATTCTATTAGAGTGTGCGTTACTACACATGTAAAAATATGATTATTAGCACACGTATATAATATATATTTGATAGCATTAAATAAATAATTAAAAAGAAGCCATTCATATATAAAAAACATTTCTCACAATCATTCAGTGACACGAGTAATACATTGTAATTACAAAGTGAGACATCAGTTCCAGATCTTTAAGAAGCTGTCCCAACTTCCTGTAGCGATAGCCATACCATCATCGGTTACTCCCAGACAACTTACACGGTTATCATGACCTGCTAGCACTCCTAGAATAATATATCATAAATAATGAGAAATACTGTAAACAAATATTGAAAACTGTATATAAATATGTTTCAAAATTTTAATAGTAATAAGTGTAACAGTGTAAATAACATTACAACAATTTATAAAACTTAAATGTATAATATATATATATATATATATATATACTATAATTAATATATATATACATTAATAAAAGTTAATTACAAATTTAAAATAGATGATTACCTTATTCTATATACAAATTAATGAATAACATTAATAAATTAAATATATATATATATATATTTGTTAATATATTGAATAGAAAAAGTATATAATAATTAAGACTTATAAAATAATATAAATAATGAGTGTATTTGTATAAAATAATATTGTAATATCAGAACTAATGTAAAAATATTGACAATGACTATTTATTTGGACTAGTATAAGCTACAAATGTCACCCTTTAATCGTAACCAGATAATGAATGTAAATTAGTAATGATCTGATGAGCTATAACTAACCAGCTCGGTCCTGTTTAAGAGTATCCCAGATATTACAATTGAAGTCATCATAACCTCCGAGAAGAAGACGTCCACTCTTCGAAAATGAAACAGACGTGATACCACAGATAATATTATCATGCGAATACATTCCTGAATATTGAGGTATAATATAAGTATACAATATCAAGTCTTATAAGTCTATACTATTATAATTCAGTAAAACTATAAATAATACATCTACATCGTAATACAAATATACATTACAATAACATATTATTTTACTAATCAATTAGGCTATTACATTATATAAAAATGTATATGATCATAAATTAAACTATCTAAATTAAAAATTACAATCTAATATTATCATTAAATATTAAGAAGTTTATTATGATAGTTGTAATCTCAAAGTTTATTGTTATATACTCATAGAAAGTTAACTATGCATTAATTGGCTAGTGTGAACATATTCACAATGGTCGAATTATTTGAGGATGTCAAAAAAGATTGACCATTAAAGTGGATTGTTATCACAAACATATTATGTTATATTACAATGTAAACATTACAATTTATACGAATTAATTATTTTTGTAAATTTTGCATTTAAAATTTATATATCTTTATAAATATTTACTATAAAAGTGTTTCTTGTATAAAATATTAGTAATTATCATATTATCGTCAAATATTAATATTCTATAATTAAATTATAATAATTTATTAATTAATTATAAAATATAAATGATGAAGGTCAAATTTTGGAAAATCATGAGTATGCAAATAAAGACAAATGTAAAATTGAAATAATATGTAAACTTTAAATTACTTATGCTAGGAATAAATTAATTAAATATTGAGAAGACTATTTATTCAATACATTTGTAGAAATATAAAATAAAAATCATCAGTTTAAATTATCAGTTTCTATATATGATTTAGTGATTATTAAATTAACAAACATATCATACTATATTGGATAAATTATCCAAGATTTTATAAATTATTAAATTAATCTCAATGTATTATTAAAAAGTCCATAATATATAAATATAATATTAATGCTAATTCTAAATACATTAATTTTTGTAACTGGTTTAATTTATAATAAAAGTGTATAATGCAATATCTATATAAATAATATTATATAAGCAAATAATGCACATTCTAATATTTTAAAAATGAGTAATAATCATAGTTTACAATGTATATCTCATTATTAATATATATATTTTTTTTAAATAAATCTAAAAATATCTAATAACCAATTTCTTGATCCGCCCGTAAATCAAAAAGACGACAAGTTGCATCATCAGATCCAGTTGCGAAAGCGTTTCCATTGGGGAACACCTAATAATAATCATAATATAACATTAAGAAATGATAAATAAAAAGATAAAATAGAACACTAACCGTAATTGCATTGATATCAGATTCATGACCAGAAAATGTTTGCTTACACATACCATCCCGTATGTCCCATAGCTATACAAATGTAAAATGTAAATATTATCATTGATTAATAGAAAGTAAAACCTTAGCAGAAGCATCACAGGCTCCTGATACGAAATGCCTTGAGTCAGGAGATAAAGATAACGACATCACATCTCCTGTATGCCCAGTGAAAGAGGTTGTTTGTTGTCCAGTCTCTATATCCCATAAAGCACTGAAAATATTAAAATTATATTATATATATATTATATCTAAAATTTGGATCATAAAATATATCTCTATTTTGAGCATATAAAAATGCATTAAAGAAAAACATGCAAATATCTAAAAATATATAAATCATATATGAATCATATATTTAGATATATATATATATATATATATATATATATATATAAATGAGCATGCAAATCTATACAGCTATTCTTTATAAAAAATGGATTTTTAGTATTTAGAATAATATTTGATATATATGATTGATATGATAAACTATTACATAATATTGAATAATAACCAAGTCATGTCTCCGGAACTAGTGACGACCTGATTATCATCAATAAACCTACAACAACTTAGATATCCTGTGTGACCAGGTAATTCTCTTGATACTCTTACACTTCCTTCTCGCGTTTTTAAACTAAATATGTTTAATAACAGTTATTATAAATTAATAATAGATGTATTTATCAATTGAAATATTTTATATATACAAATAATTATAATATTTAATTTATAAATATCAGTTTTAATTTATTATTATATAATATTAAAATAATAAAGATAGTATTAATTAAATAATTCATTATAAATATAACAATTCATAGATAATCTATAGGGAACCTGTAAATAGAGCAGATATTATCTAAACCACCACATGCTACATAGGACCCACTTGGAGCATAACTGCAAGTCATAACCCAAGACGATCGTAGAGGAATTGCGTGCACTTTATTTGTTGTATAACCTGAAATTAGATGCAAGTTGATAACACATAGGAAGGTGTGTAAAAACATTGGTAGATACAATATTATATAGCGATAGTGATGGAAATACTAAAGAAAGAAAGTAGATATTTATCAAACCATCCCAAACGATTAGTTTTCCATCTTGAGATGCAGATACCAAATTCCTCGAATCGGTTCCCCAGTGCATGGCATAAATCTTAGCTAGATGACCTCTAAGAGTACGTCTAGTTCGCATCTGTATACGTCCAACAGCTTCCACATTTATTGATGCTTGTTGTAGAGTAGTGTCAGCAGCAGATTTACGTGCTTCCTGTTTATATATATTATAAATATATATATATATATATATATTAGTATGTTTACTTCATCTAAAAATAGATCTGAGGTATACATAGTAATGTTGCTTATAAATATTTGTCACAGTTCAATGTAAAAGAACATAAACTTAATATATACAATTAGTCATTGTATACATTTTTTACCTAAATAAATATTTATATAGATTAGAAACCTTATGAAGAGAAATCTAATAACTAATAACTCAAATTTCAATATTAATAGATATACATTAATCAAATATACATTATCAATAATATAATATATATATAGACATCATATCTAATGATAATTATATATTGTAAACAATATCTTGGTTTCTATATATATATACCATTTATTATATAACATTACATTTAAAATATATTAGTGAAATTATTATATAAATGATCTTACTATATGATCTTAATGATCTTACTATAATAATTTTAATTTTAACCAAAGAAATATTGATATTAAAACTATATATATATATATATATATATATATATATATATATATATATATATATATGACATTTTTAACAAAAGAAATATTAGAACTGTACAAATAGTGATATGTAAGTTATTCTTAAAAAAATATTAATATAATGTATTATAATTATAATAAATTTATAAAATAATTTATTAAATTAATCATATAAATATTATCTATAGAATTATATAATTTAATATTAATGCTATCATATAAACATACCCTTATCTGATTCTTCAACTGTTCAGCCTCCTGACGTAATTGTTCAAGTTCACTCATTTTTGCTTATGTTATACGATGTTCTAATTAATGAGATGAAATCTACGAAGTATAAAATTCTGTGAAATATAAGAATATATTAATATATAGCAAACATTATTATAATAAAGCATACAATATTAACAAGATGATGGTATTTAATATTATAACATTATATAACACTGTATAAATCTAATATAGCTGACATTATTTTTAAAAACCCTTTTATACAATTGTATATAAAATATGTAATAATACAATTCCTATATTTTAATAAGTATTAAATTAATTACATATTAATATATACATATACTATATAACAATAATATGTGCTTTATATGTGCTTAAATAATACATCTGAATAATATCTATACAGGTAGAAATAATAAGCATTATATATAAATATAAACTGCAATAAACACATCAATGAATAATCCTAATATACATACATATTTATATACAAGTGAATAATTCAATAAGGATTATATAAAAGGTGAAATATAAATTATATAGGTGCCCCTATATATAATATATATATAATTTGTTATCTATTTTTATTAATTTATTATCAATATGAATTATATCATATTCAAAATAACTATAATTAACATATTCATTATTATTATTAGTTAAAGTAGATATAAATAACACAAATTATATTCAAATTGAGTATAGTGTTCCTTTTATATTAAATATGAATTGTATTACATGATTCTATATTGAATGTGATTCATAAATTACTATAAAATAAGAATTTGTAATTTAAATAAATATATTCAATGTAGATACTTAATATAGAGATAATATAGAATGTATATATATATACACATATACAGTTGTATGTTATAAATAAACAAGTAAATTAGTTATTTAATATTATATTAACTAATAAAAGGTTCATTATATAAATAAAACCATATGTTACACTATAATTTGTTTATTTAATTTACATACATATAAAACACCTATATATCAAGAATTTAGATAATATTTTAGAATAGAATATATATATATATATATATATGAAATATGTACAAATTAATTTGAAAATTAAATAATATATTTTAAATAAACATGAAATAAATGGTTATCAGCATATATAATTTTTAAATTATCATATAAGATAAGATAAGATTTATCATAATAAACACTATTTCTAATTATACTTATTAAATTCCTCATTATTTTATATTTTAATAAAATATCTAAAATAAATACATTAATACTTACTAATTTCACAATATTTGCAATTTTTTAATTATCATCTATACCTATCATTAAATATAGTATAATAGTATATAGTGATATAGAATGAATATATACATGGAAATTAATATTTGTGGCATTTTATTCAACATAATATAATATATATATATATATATATATCTATTAATATAAAATATTAAAAAGTGATTAATAAATATTACAATTGTAATACCATTATTAAAGTATAATCTGATTTTTTTAAATTTGTATTAACCATTATATTAACTATATATTATATAATAATGATCTCTTAATTAATATCATATATATAATGGATAATACAAATCTTAATAAAAAAATTATAATATAAGTATAACATTATGTTATACTTATATTATAATTTTTTATTAAGATTTGTATTATCCATTATATATATGATATTAATTAAGAGATCATTATTATATAATATATAGTTAATATAATGGTTATTAACATACAATTAAAATATTTTGATTTATATAATATTTAAATTAGGAGTATTATAGATTATAATGCATATTATTAATCAATCCATTATATATAAATGTGTTATGCAAACATGCGTGCAAATGCTTTTACTTATATTTGAATCCAATTCTAATTATTACGAGTAAATCGATAAAAATATTAAATTTCTATTTATATATAAATATATATATACACATACCTAGATCAATAATATATATTTATATATCGAAATAATGTAAGCCGAATATCGTCAACCAAAAAGCATACATTTTTAGATTAATGGTGGATGAATTTCATTATATTAAAATTAAGTATACTATATAGTTATGCGGATGAAATAGATTTTCAAATGTATATTATACATACATACGTATGCATAACAATACAATATTATATATAAATATACATAAGTGTATACTTCTATATATTAATATATATAATTTAATAAATTTCATATTAAATATATAAGTTATATCAAAACCTCTACATAATTATATATTATATGTATATATATATATATATATATATATATATATATATATATATATACTTATATATATATATATATGATCAAACGTAATGCAATCGTATTACAATAGCATAACATAATTAACATTAATATTAGTAAATAATAAATTTCTGTATTATCAGGTATGAAAATATAAACAGGTAAAATGAAATATATAGAATTAGAAAATATAAATAATGGAAAATTAAAATGAAATGTTTAATATATGAAGTTGAACCTTTCAACTGGAATCACAGGATGATATCCTCTCCAGGTACGATACTGCCGAATCCACAATCTATCTACGATAGCGATAAATCGATTTAATTTATAAAAATGAAGCCATCACTCAATCGATTTTATACGATGATGCGATATAAATGCAATAGGTACTCTACATATATTTATATATAATATAGTGTAACAATATAGATGGTAAGGAAATATAATAAATGTATATTATTTACTAGATAATTAAGCGTACGTGTTTACGAAAACTGATATACGTATGATATACACATATATCGATTGCACGGTCAAAATGGCTTCCGTGTTGAACAACGCCTATAAAAATTCAAAATTAAAAACTCTAAGCTAAGCTTAATATTAAATATCCTGTGGTAAGAAATAAGAAGAGTTGTTACTTTATAAAAATTATGAACCATTAAAAAATCTATTAATAACCGGTGGCTATAATGTAAAAATGACTGAGTACACAATAAATATACTCTCGAATATGAAAGTGACAGCTATGAAAACGCGCATAAATACGCCGCTAAATAAATAAAATTACACGAATATTAATATTAATATAATATATGGATAGATAATACTTACATTTATTATTTACCTCGTCATTAAGGCTAATTAGAAAAGTTAAATTAGTAGCTAAACGTTATAAAAATTAGCAAAATGTCGGCGTCCAGAAATATCAACAAGAGATTCAATGGGCGCGGCGACAACGGTCCGTGATCATATACATAAGACCCCGAATTTCTATAAAATCGCATAACATTAGCTATTTTCTAGAGAAGATAGGGATTTTCTAATATTATATAATAATTATGTAGATATATTTACTTAAAATATTAGTTTGAATTGTATTATTATGTATTTGAGTCTATTTAGAGACATAATACTTATATTTATATGACAATACTTTTGAAAGATGTATATATATAAATTAATACATTTTATATCTTGTAAGATTTTATTGTTGAATAATTACCAAATTAATTTATATTTTGAAAATATTTAAATATATTTCGTATGAAATATATAAATTGTACCATATGTACCTTAGTTATTATAATAGTACAATACCATTACTAATTATTATTACGGATTATTATAATATATTAAATATATAAATAAATCATTCATTTAATTTAATAAGTACATAAAAACATAAACTTTTAACTTCATATTACTATTTAATAAATTATTAGATTACAATATTATGTTTATTTTACAATTTATAAAAATAGAAATCATCAATATTGCGAATATTATTATATAACCAAATAATATTCCCTGTTAATGATACCAGGGAGATCTCCCTGATATTACATAACTTAATATTATGTGTTTCTTATATTTTGTAACTTAAAATAATCCTCTATTATATTATTAACACTATACATGATATTAATTAATATAATAATTGTTATTAACTAATATATTTTACTGATATATAATTATATATATACACATTTATATATATATCATGTATATATATATATATATATATATGTGTATGTATATATATATTTATAAATATATCATATTAAGTATATTATTTAAAAAACATATTAATATACAATATCAAGATTCGTATGTGAAAATATGTACATAAGGTAATACATTATTATATATTAAAGGTATGTGTACAATTTGTGTAGGTATATATACCTATTAGTATATTAGTATATATACCTATTGGTATATACCTACTTCTAATGACATTTGAGATTATAATAATAAAAATGTTAAGACCCAGTTTTATGGGAATCCTAACCCACCATGTTATGGGGAAACTACAGTTGTGTGCATACTTGTACAGCTCCTGTTTAACTTTATATAATCATCGTATACCTAATGTTAACCCCCTATATTATATATATATATATATATATATATATATATATATATATATATATATATATATATATATATTCATAGTAATTTACTCGTATAGTATAGAATAGTGATTATAATAATACTTAAGATATGTAGGATATGTAAAGATATGTACATATAGCTTAAGTGTGTACCATATAATATAGGCATGTACATTGTACAATGTACTATAGATAATCATACTATTTTTTAGAAACATAATAAACACTTTAATTTTATAATAACTAGTTTTATTCATTTTCAAAGTGTTTATTATGTTTCTAAAAAAGAGTATGATTATATATAGTTATAGCAAAGCCCGCTTTGGTTATACCTAGATAATATACATATATACATATATAACGAACACATTATACCCTATATAATAATACCATATATTAATAGTAATAATCATTATGTGTGTATATATTTGTATGAATAAGTATGAAAAGTAAAGTAAAGTAAAGTATAAATATCAAATTATTTGACAAATATAAATTTAAATCGTAAGATCCACTTCAATTAAATGGATATTAATTAATAATTACACTCTTTGGTAGCACTTGCTCATAATCTTGACAACCATGTAAATAATAATATAAACAAAATAAATTATTACATTACGATTTTACCATATAATAATATTTGTAATATTTTTATTTATATTTTCTCATGCAATATATAAAATGCTAATATATGTATCTTCTAAATTATTTCCAGTAAGTAATGAGAACATTTAGAATTAATTAAGTATTATCCTATTTTATAAAATAATTTTATAAATATTATTTAAAATAATAAATATTTATAATATAATAATTATAATAATAAAAAAATTATAACAATAATAATTATAATGAATTCAATATATTAATTTAATAATTAAAAGAAGTTATTATCCAAAATACTATTAGATTATTTTTAAATGTAACGTCCTTAGCGATTCATTCATTTTAATTAAACCTAATAAGAATATTTAAAATACTAGTTTGAAAATAATTTTCAATACTATTAAGTAAATAATTTACTTTAATTTAAATTTTAAATCTATTCGTCGAATAATAATTATTATTATAATACTTATAATTCGATATCAAATATGTTTGTCATTTTATTAGTCTAAAATAATAACATATAATACATAATAAACAATAACTTTTATATCTAATATATTATTTTTATAGCCTGGCTTAACAACTTTCTATGCTAAATAATGACATCGGCCCCCAATAAGTCACGTGTGAAACAAAAGTTAAAATAAATATTTCGCTGCTGACGTTATATTTCTTAGTAAATTATTCACCGAGTAGTTAATTCGTGTTTTATATATACATACATATCATAATACCGTATGTTTATATATTTAATATGATATTAATTTGATATTATATAAGCTCTACATGCATTGTTTAATTTAACTCTCGGTTAGTCACATGACATATTGGGGGCCGATGTCAGTCTAAATCCGTTCAATCATGATAATAATCACAGTTTATATTTCAATATTGTCTGGACACAAGTATAAGTATAGTTATTATACTTACTAAACTATTTTACTTTGTGATCAAATTTGTTATAGTTTTCAAATTTTAATTTTATATTCAATACAAATTAAAATGTAGGTAAGATTAATTTATATTTAGTTTAATTATTAAGTTAACGAGATACGCCTATATTGTTGACATGAAAAATGCTATTTTTATAATAATATTTAACCTATCATATTATTTCATAAATGTTTTGAATTTTTTTATAAATATAATAATATAATATGCACTATATTTTATTATTTTATGGTATTTTCTACAAGTTGTGCATATATATTTAGAAATAAAACAAAGAACAAATAAACAATTATTATTTTCAATATAATTATAAATTAATATTATAAAAATCATATTAAATAATGATACATATAATATTTAGAAACTAGAATATATATCAGGAGTATGAATATTAATATATATTAAAAATTAATTACAATTTATAGATTTATTTGTGTTTAAAATATTTCTTTTATGTGTTCTATTCCACATACAAGAATAATGTATGTGTCATTTAAAGATAGTATTTAACATTTATTAATAAATGAACGCATATTAGAAAATGATTTTTATTTTTCGATGCCATTGAATTAATGAATTAATGAAATTAAAATAATTATTAAATTATATATTAAATTAATTACTTAAATATATCTATTATTTTGAATATTTACAAACATTCTTTTTATGTCAATAAACGTAACACCGTAATTATTATTTTAAATATTAAAATATTTGCTAACGAAACGTAAATAAAACTACAATAATTATATTATTTGTTTCTGAGCAAGTGTCGCAGAGAAGTAAATTTACTTTAACTACATGCCTAAATTGCATGTAAATCGCATGTATGTTTCTACATCTAAAGATAGTATCCACTATAACATGTTACGGAAATAACTTGCAGATGAATTGTGATTTGAAAATTATTTTATTTTTTAACTTTCCAGAAATAAAATAATTTTCAAATCACAATTTATCTGCAAGTTATTTCTGTAACGCGTTATAGTGGATACTATCTTTAGATGTAGAAACATACATGCGATTTACATGCAATTTAGGCATGTAGTTAAAATTATCAATCTCTATTAATGTTATTGTAGTAGTAATAGTATAATTTATTTAGTCAAAAAATCCAATTTTAAATAAATTGTTCCTAAGTGAGATATAGAATTATATCGACATCCATAATAATAAACGAACTGTAAATAGAATGGGAAATGTAGAGTAGACACGGTTATTAAACTATAATATAGGTTGAAGTTTTTGTTGTCTATTTCGGTTATGTTTCAGTTTAATCTAGATAGTTTTGCGTTTTAGTTTTAATAAATATGTTTCTCATAATAAGCATATTAATTTGTATTAAACTATATGTCATTTATTTCTCTTAAAACATTGATCCATTGATTGATAATTATTTAAGCAAATATATAGTCGAAATATATGATCGAAAGTATAAAGTATAAATATTTGCTAACGATAACATACGCTATAGAAATAAACAAAGAATAATACGAAATTAAAAAATTAAAGAAATTAAACCTTTTACAGTTACCATTACGATATTAATAATATTATCGAAGCTGCAGCCAATCGTTAATGGTATAGATATATTTAATGATCATTTTATAATTTAGCATGCAATATAATCGTTTAAAAAATATTATAATTAATAAATATAGCTTTAGCGAATTTGAAAATAAATTGCATACGCTAACAATCTGTAAATGTAAAAAAAAAAGGATTACAGTCGACTAATGGCGAGAAATCGGTTAACCGTCTGTCGATGTAAAATTATTATATTGTTATATTACTGAATGTCGAATATTTACTTAGATAGTGACTCATTCATTATTAAATATAAACGTACAAGTTATATACACGATACGCGTGTTTAGATAAATACTTTATATTAAACTTTAATCGTTTATTATATGTTACGATATTATTTCGATATCAATAGCGCCCTTCTATAGTTAAAGTTTTCATAGATTTGTTCACATATTATAGACTTTGGGCGAGATGTGGCAAAAAAGGTGTTGAACGCAATATATTGTAATATTGACTATTTCAAAACGCGCGGTTTCAATTAAATTCATTAAATTAGTATTGGGTAGAGTAGTACAAATTTGAATCCTCGATTCAAAAGCTCGAGTCCTAGTAATTAAGTGAGGAGTCGAGTCTGAAATATTCGAGTCCATTTATAAATTGATGAAATCGAGTCGCTACAGTTGATTTTCGAGTCGCGTCAAGTATTTAAAATAATAATAACAATTTTCTATGTAATACACGTATTTAAAATCAATTAAAATATGGAATTATTACGTAGCTGAAGTAAGCTTTAGTTGACAAAATACGATATTTCGTATATATATTTATTGTTTATTAATTTAAACATCAGTCACGTCATCTTTTGACGATTAATGTGAACTCTGACCTTAGGATGTTTTCTATAATTTTGAAGGATAGATTTGGATTTGAAGAATTCAGAGTTTTACATTTTTGGATATAAAGGATTCGAAGCCCTAAATTATGATTTGATAATTGTGTTTGGATTTCAAGCCTTGATTATTAAGATTTTATGGCTTTCCTCACACGTACATGCAATTTTACAACCCTATTATTGGGTATACATATATAATTTACCTACTCATTGAAGGGATAGCCATGGCATATATACATTTATATATATATATATATATATATATATATATATATATATATAAATATATATAATTTATTATGTTGTTTTCGCTTAATTAATTAATGTGTACTATTTTGGTTTGATTATTATTTATTACGCGATAATTTGGTCATTGGCTTATTAAATATGAACAATTATAATATATGACAGGGTATATCTTAATAATATTTAATTTATAATTATATACAAAAGGTACGGATATCGATAAACTCTTACTTTTATACGTGCACGATGTAACAACCTACATCTGATAACAATAATAATAATAATTTATTGCTATTATAAAATACTATTTAAATATTATATCTAATCGTACTTATTAGATTGTACGCTATTCTTTAGATGGTATCGTTTCAAATATATTAAACCCTTTAATCTGTTTGCGTTTAGGGTAATCACGTATAACTTTCAAGGTCGAACATCGCTACTTACCTTCCGCTTTACTGATGTTCAAATCCTTACGTTGGAACATTATTACATTGTGTTACGTAATACACATTATATAAGATCTATTAGAGAATGGATATAATAGTTAAAAGGTAGTCGTACTCCTTTACATAATTGTTTACATAATATAGCTGTCACGTGATGTAAATATAGAATAATCTTCTAGCACGATGTAAGGAACGATGTTCGGATATAAGCCAACCATTAGTGTAGTTATTATTTAAGATGATCAAACTCAAATGAACTTATAACTATCTGAAAAACCACATAATGGCGTAGGAAATAGAATATTTATATTCTATAATGAATATTTATCGTTAAGTGATAAGTAATACAGAATGCATGTAATTCTTAATTGTATATATTATTATTATTGTAGCAATCGTATTCTAATTGTTGTAGTATTATTATAGTAATTGTATAGTAATTGTATAGTAATTGTATTAATTTTATATATTTTATTATTTTTATATTAGTGTAACAAATTTCCATTTTTTGAATAATTAACTCCATCGAAAAATCATTACATAAGTACGCACACCCGTTACTATATAGATAGTATCTATTAGCTAGTTAGACCATACAGTAGTATATACTAGATATATTGACCAGCCGATGCTCGGACATATCTTGACCACTGCTTCCATCCACTCAGTGTAGGACATTTGTCCTTCGAGCCGAATCCACTGATACCGTGGCGAGGTTAAGGGGTCAGCTGCTTCATCTCCTCGACGAACAGGGCTACCGTGACGTTAACCCTCTTATGTCACACTTCAGGCTCAGGTATAGAGGTTAGAGGTATATATGCACTAATACTACTAGTGTTACTACTACTGCTACTGCCACTACTAATAAAATACAGTGAAAAACACGTACAACAACGTCCATAAAGAAGTTTATGGAAGTGTCTAAACCAATTAGGTAACAGGTACCACTACCACTACAACTACCACTAACAATACAATTACAACTAACAACTACCACCACCACTGCCACTGCCACTGCTACTTTTACAGCTACTACTACCTCCACTACTAATGTCTCTGCTACTGATACTGCTTCTGCAACTGCCACTACCAATACCAATACAACTGCCACTACCAATACCACTACCACTACTACTACCATTACCACTACCACTACTACTACCACTACCACTACCACAATAGGACAATACCTGAGAGATGCCTACACCTGTGATGACTATCTGATTACTGACTCAGCGCTACTAAAGATGGTACCCATCTCTCCGGATCAACTAGTTAATATTCATTTATATTCCATAACTTGTGCTATAATATATACTCTAGCCGCTATTGTCTCATATGTATCTAGTCCTTAGTTGGCAAGCACCGAACAACCCCTTTACTAGCGATAAGCTACCCTAAATCAATCTATCAATTGTACTTACGAGTCTATATAAGTTCCCCGCGAATCAACGCCTATTTCTAGTCACGCCCGTTAATATCGGGAATGCGTCAGACCGATAACGAATCATTAATCACCATCCGGTACCTAGTAATCAGTGGTGGGGGATCTCTTGCACGTATGCCCACTTTCGCTTGTATCGGTAATACTAACATATCTGTAATCGGTTAACTCTGCGCAGTAATAAGGTAATTAGCATATCTATATTCATATCTAGGCGACAACAATACAAATATGCACTATTATCGTGAATACTTTTAGGAGGAACAACACACAATGTGTCATAACATACAAGTAATACAAACAACTAAAGAAAAGAGAAATCAAAATTCTTCTAATAAATTATTGTTATTCATATCTATATCTGGTTTGATCGGCTTTGAATAATACATATTCATTATTAGTTGATCGGTGGCTACTGTTTATGCGATGTAGCGTCGACAGATATTATGTTTGCACGAATTGTGGATGAGATATAAATAATAATATTCATAAGTGAATCTGTAATCTCTCGACTCCTGAGGCTTCACCCTTACTAGCATTACTTTGAAATAATACATTTAATTGTGCATATATTTGTTTATATTATGGCATGTGTTAACTATCGTTAGTTTTTCTTCATTTATTACTTATTATTAAATTATTGTTTCATTTATATTTAACACTTAATAAACTATCTATCTATCTATCTAAACCTATGTCTATATATGATTATTATATAATACTTAACATATTTGCCTACGATCTATGATAATATAGCATAAATATTAAAGGTTAGCGGCTGAAACTATTCCCTGTGATATTAACTCTCATTACATACCACACCCACACACCCATCACATACCTATACCCCATGTGGCATGTGACACTGACACCTTGTAATGTACATAACTCTCAACAGGGGATAATGGACGACATATCAGCGGCTTCGGAATCTTACACTGACGTCAACGATTCCATGATAGGGTTAGTTTACGTGGCGATGACGGTGGTGGTGGTGGTGGTGATGATAGTTGTGATGGTGATGGTGGTGATGGTGGTGGTGGTGGTGGTGGTGGTGGTGGTGGTGGTGGTGATGATAGTTGTGATGGTGATGGTGGTGATGGTGGTAGTGGTGATGATGATGGTAGTGGTGGTGATGACGATAGTAGTGGTGGTGGTGATGGTGGCGGTTGTGGTGGGGGTGGCGGTTGTATTGGTGGTGGTGGTGATAGTTATGGTGGTGGTGATAGTTATGGTGGCGATGGTAGTTGTGGTGGTAAATATAGTGGTGGTGATGATTGTGGTGGTGGTAGTGGTGATAATGGTGGTGGCGGCGATGGTGGTGGTGATGGTGATAATTATGGTGGTGGTGGTGATAATAGTGGTGGTGGCGATGGTGGTGGTGATGGTAGTGGCGATGGTGGTGGTGATGATGATGATGATTGTGGTGGTTGTGATAATATTTATTATATACAGATTAATAAAAGTATGTGTATTCTTCTAAGAAACCAAATGTATAATACGTAAATAATTATTAAAGAAAATTAAAATTGAATGAAGGATTATAAAATAAAGCTTTACATATTTTTTCTTATAATATTCAGATCGCTGGATTTTTACATATATACACATTAAGTGTATATATATATATATATATATATATATATATATATATGTACAATATATTATATGAATGAATGAATGAATAAATGTTTATTTAGACATTAAAATAACGTCAAATGTTCTCCATTGTGTAAACAAAAAAAAATAACAAAATACACACAAAAAATATAAATCAGTTGAAAATAATACAATTCATTTTTACGAATTAATAACAATACATTAGATTTAAAATAATTGACATTAGTTCTTAGTGGTACATGTAACGCATTCCATAGATCGGCTGCAGCTACACTGAAAGAACGTTTTCCATATCTTATTAGCTTGTAATTCCTCTTTTGTAATAACCGAGTAGACTCATTTCGTAGATCACTCTTGTAAACTCTGAATTGTAGGAGATCATTCAAATTATTCGGAAGACGATTCTTCAGTTCCTTAAAAATTAGTATTAAATAGCTGAAGGTAGATCTCTGATAAATATGTAACCATTTAGAATTAACTAAGTGATAATTGACTGATTCATGGTCATATAATTTTACACGTTGTAAAACTCTTATCGATGAAAAAACTTTATATGATCTAATGATTCTATCTAAGGATTTAGTAGAAGTAGCAGGAAGGCCATAATATAGAGAACAACAATAATTTATACGTGACATAACTAATGATTCTATTAACATTTTAGAAATTCTAAAAATGTAAGAATTTCCTTATTTATCGTATTATATACAATTGATAATTAGTTGATTTACACACATTAGCTATCTGATCGGAGAAATTTAGGTTATCAACAAAAATAAAACCAAGGTTTTTAACATTATTGCAAGGAACAATTGTGATAGAATTAATGATGACAGAAGGAAAAACTGATGATGTTCTAGATATATTTAGAAGGTGATTTATAAGTTGTATATATATATGTATATTTATATATGTATATATATATATATATATATATATATATATATATATATATATATATATGTATATTTATATGCCTTTCCGGTAGATCCACTGTCTGGTATTGGTTTAACTCAACAATAACAACAATATCGTGATTAATGGAATAAATACGGATGGATGAAAGTCCATTACGATGCATTGCGGCTGTATAATCCGGGGGTGGGGGTGATATATAGGGGGTGCGATATTATGTAGGGGGTGCGATATTATGTAGGGGGTGCGATATTATATAGGGGGTGTATGGTATTATATAAGGGGGGGGGGGTGTGTTATTATATAGGGTGTGTGTTATTATATAGGGTGTGTATTATTATGTAGGGTGTGTGGTATTATATAGGGGGGGGGGTGGTATTATGTAGGGTGTGTGTTATTATGTAGGGTGTGTGTTATTATATATGATGTGTGTGGTATTATATAGGGTGCATGGTATTATATAGGGGGTGTGCATTATTTAGAATAAGGTCTTCGTAGGGTATATACTATTCATAGTGTACGTGTAAGCTAGATAGGTAATAATAAGTGATTTCTTGTTGAAGTGATGACAGCATGAACAACCTTTACTCGCATGGCTTGTTCAGTAACGTTACAGCTTACACTACCCTCGTTCACGATGTACTTCACTACGAGATACGGTATCTTCAAGGACAGCACATACTATATACATTAGTGTATTCACTCCTATATACATCTGTGTATATATTGTTATTGTTATTTTTATTTGGTGGAGTCCTTTAATCCCATCCAGGAACTTAGATGAAGTTTTCACTTATAACCATATATGGCTCTAATGTCCCTTCGAAGCCGCTCTCATGTTAAGGCATCCATGGTTTTAACGAAAGCCGATCATTTATTTATACACAATTATATAAGATCACTTCTAAATAATATTTTAAGACCCATTTTATAAAATTAATTAATAGTCCGGATGAGGCTGAACCCGTGTCCTACTGTATATATATATATATATAATCAGCTAATTATTACTATTATTAAATACTTTTATTGCACACACTCTAATGATGTTTAGCATCGCCGTAGTGTATCGTCATCATACGGACAGTCAACACACACACGGAGAACGATATACAATACACGCATGATTACACACATAATATATGGGGGTGTATAATCATCATCGACTCGTATAATGCAATGTTTTATTGGATTTTACTTTCCTGTTTATTTCTTATTTTTGTAGCGCGTCGTTTCGTCTTACCGTTATCACATTTATATATTTTGTTTATATATGTTATATAATTATATATGAAATTTTATATTTTTTTATATATAACCATTAATTCAATAAACTGTTGATCTATCTATCTATATGTATGTGTATATCAATGTATCGCAACAGCTCATTAATGTTATTAACATATCATCATATTATATATATATATTTATATTTTTTTCTTAGTCTTTTTGTTATCTATTCATATCGTTTTGTTTAGTATACAGATACGCTATATATTTACATACTGGTTATCTTTATATCTGAATCAGCGGAAAAACATACATAGCCCCGCTGATCGTATACGATTCGGGGTAGAAATATGCGAATGCATCGCTGATATGATTACTATTTCAGTGGATTAATAAAGCAGACGTTGTTATTATTGGTGGAGTCCTTTCATCACATACAGGAACTTAGATGAAGTTTTCACTTATACCCATATATGGCTCTAATGTCCCTTCGAAGCCGCTCTCATGTTAAGGCATCCATGGTTTTAACGAGAACCGATCATTTATTTATACACAATTATATAATATCACTTCTAAATATTATTTTAATATCTATTTTATTGGCACAGATGGGGCTCGAACCCGTGCCCTAATAACTGTGTGTCTGATGATACTAACCAACTGGGCCAGATGGGCAGTTTTTTATATCACGTAATTCGAACGTTAATATGCCTAATATACCATTTATACACAAGTATATAATATCCTCGTAACGATAACATAGTAGTAGATATAGTGTGTAATGATTGGCTGATATTATCTGATCAGTATGTATAATTGGCTGATATTATCTGATCAGTATGTATGATTGGCCGATATTATATGTTAAGTATGTATCAGTTTGTATTGTTCTCATTAATGCTATTTAGTGAAGGGAAAGGATAATAATATAATTCGAATAATAATATAACGCTCTATTGAGTTAAAAATTATATACGACATTCATTCGTAGTTGTCATGAAAACATAGCAATAACTATAATGATAATAATTAAACGAATGAATAAGATATGTATTTAAAATTATTAAAAGATGATAAAAATTCCCATATCAGCAGGGAGATTCTTCCAATATATATATATATATATTTGTCTGGGGTCAATGGCTCTGTGGGACAACCAAAATCTAGTAAGCCAGAGGTCCAGGGTTCGACTCCAGCCAGTTCTTGTTTTCTCTCGTGTTTATCGAGATCTTAATAAACGATAAATCAAAACACAAGAAAAAAAAGTTACTATTTTATTTTCTGGGGCCCCTCACAGTTATTTATAACATGTATAGTAAGTATATGACTTCTTGAGGGGTCCATTTGTATCCGCTATTTGTATTTTATTCAATATATATATGAGATTCAATATATATATGTATATATATATTGTAAATATTAGTTATAAATAATCTCCGTTACTTTGATCAGGACGCCTAAAAGTCTACCGGGGGGCAACAGCGACGACGGAATTCAAGAGGCGCTTGAAGAAGAAACTAGAGTTTTCATGAAGAGAGAGACGTGGCTTCGGAGATTAAACGTTTGTGAAGTTGCCGAGAAGTAACGTCTACTTACGCCTCTTTATATAGTCCCCCCCCCTTGATCTCGGAATTCATCCGATATTTGTCGGTAAATTAATTTTTATTTCAGAATAATTAATTAGAAGTAAAATAAACCTAATTATAAACCTTCGCTATATCTTATATCCTACTATCGTTGATAGATAATAGATACAACATATCCAATAGTGTTAATTTATTAAATATTAGCATAGAACTACACAAGAGTTCTTGTATTATTGTTGTTTGTGGACGATTATAAATCATGTTCGTAATGTAATACATTAATTACGATTAATTTAATATTAAATTAAAGTCGAAAATAATTAAATAGTTAATATATTGTTTTTATTAATTTTTTATAATCAATCCAACTGGTTTTTTACCTTGAAAAACATTAATTATATATATATATATATATAATATCATATGTACACTAAAAATTAAATTGATCTATTAATAATTGAATAGTTTGTTCACGATCATTTGAATATACGACAACAGTGCTGTACTGTACTGAATTAATCAATGTACTAGCATAACAATGTCCGACCATTATCCAATCGTTAACGAGATGATTAACGAGTATAAATAGATACCTATAAATACATACGTATATTAAAAGTATATTTTTAACTATACACGCGCACGCACTCTTTACGTTCACGTTTATATAAGTTTCTCTCTCGCACTTCAATAACGTATCGAAGGTGTGCGTGAATTATTAATATATATTAATCAATTAATGAATTGATCCCCCCCCCCGTGTGTGTAGATTTGATATAAACCCGCGTGTTTACACACACACACACACACTCACACACACACACTCACACACACACACTCACACACTCTCACACACACATACACTCTCACACACACACACTCTCACACACACACACACACTCTCACACACTCACACACTCTCACACACACACACTCTCACACACACACACACTCTCACACACACACACACATACACTCTCACACACACACACTCACACACAAACACACACACACACTCTCACACACACACACTCTCACACACACACACTCACACACTCTCACACACACACACACACACTCTCACACACACACTCTCACACACACACACACATACACTCTCACACACACACACTCACACACTCTCACACACACACACTCTCACACACACACACTCACACACAAACACACACACACTCTCACACACACACACACACACACGTTGTTGATGCGGGTGGGTGTATATATATATATATATATATATATATGACTAATTACTCATGCTAATGAATCACCTACCTCGTTACTATATATAGCCTATCGATTGCGCTAATATCACGTTGTAATAAATAGCGCATAACTCGATCTACCTTATGATATCCATACGCGCGGTGGTGTGATGTCATTATTACGCGCGTTACATAATAGCATTGCGTAATGGTATTGCGTAATAGTATTGCGTTATGATCGTAAGAGACTATTTACCTGTTTACCTGACTGGTGTCTGCGTCTCCGTCGCCTCTTTAAGTGTGTTCTCAGTGTGCAGATATCTCAGCGTAACGCACGTACTGTTACGTTACGTTACGAGCGTGTGTCGTGCATCGCAGAAGTGCGTGTTCACGAATGAATGAATGAATTTATTTGTACCTAATATTGGCTATGATAATCCAGGAGGGATACCCAGAAGCTATGTTTAGCTTATACTAAGGATACCCTTAATAAAATAATAATAATAATAATAGTAGTAGTAGGAATAGTATAATATATATATATATATATATATATATATATATATATATATATATATATATATATATATATATATATATATATATATATATATATGAATTATAATATAAGTATACCATGATAAAATGTATTGTTTATTTATTTGGGTAATTAAAAATATATGTTAACAGATGATATGATATGACAGGGCCAGACATCACATGACATCACATATCACATGACATCACATATTACTCTGGTGATAAGTCTGTACTTTTTATTACATTTATTTATTGTTTTTTATATATTATTGTCACACTTTAAGAATTTTATAATTGAATTAGTGTTTAAATAAAATCATCATCATCATCATCATCATCATCATCACATATGTCATGATATCACATGATACGATATGATACGGCACGACATGATAGATACGATACGATACCACGTGATATATTATATTATAATATAATGTAATACGATGTAATATAATCTATTATTTAGCTTTAGCGCATACTATTAATATTAACATAAAGTTTCGTTTGTACATTCATTACCAGCAGATCTCAAACCTATATATATATATATATATATATATATATATGAAAATATACATTATATTGCCTACATGACCCTATTTGAGTGCTTAATAAACCGTTTATAACCATCATCATCACCATCATCATCATCACCACCATCATCATCACCATCATCACAATCACCACTACACACATGTATTAAGCCCGCGCACATTTCACTCAGACGTGCATTTCGATACTGCTGTTCGTGGCTCTGTTCGGCTTCCTGACGTCGTTCTGGTACCTAGGCGTAATGGGCGTAGCGGTTTACGTCGGCTCGTCTCGCTACCGGCCGCTGTACACCCGCTTCACCGGCTTCATCGGCAAGCATAGCAATCAGTTAGCAACGGCAGCGGAGATTGTCTCCCTCACAGCGATTAACGCCCAACAGCGGGGGCCATACTTCAGGCCGGGCGAGGGCTTTGAAGTAATTCAATTTATCATTTTTTTTATGATTTAATTTTATTATTTAATATATTATTTATCAGATGTGAACATTTTGAACGTAATTATTATATGTTTGTGTTAAAAAAAGGCTATTACCTATCATTTATAGTCAATAACTTACAAGTAATTACAATAATTTAAAACTAAGACTAAGTTGATTTTTTCTTATTCAAATTACTACTACTATCAATAATTTAGAGATTTCAGAGAAAATTATATCGTATACATAATAATAATACATAATAATTATTAAATTAGGTAAACAAAAAATTAAAAAAAAAAAATGTTAGAAGAAAACTTTAAAGTTGATCATTTCATAATAATATTTTTTCATATTCAAATTACATCTACTCAGTCAATAATTTACCGATTTCAATAATTTTTTTTGGTTTAAATTTTAACAATTTTACTGGTTTAAAAAATGGTAAAAAAAATGGTCCAAAAATTAACAAAGTTTTTGCCAACAAATTCTTGACCAACCCTAAAATATTGGATTTTCCTTCAAGTAATTATTGAAGAGCCATACTGAATAAGATACAATTTAATTTAAAATGATTCATTCATTATTAAATAAGCAGATATATTTAGAATAAGGGTATTTGTCCTATTCTTATAAGATATATATATATACATTAGACAGCTATAAGGGCTCACATGGCTTTCATGCAATATTTGTGACTATTTGTGATTTATAAAAGTGGTTTCTATAAATCAAATAAAAACATTTTTGA
Source organism: Osedax fenrisi (assembly GCA_964019155.1). NCBI lineage: Eukaryota > Metazoa > Annelida > Polychaeta > Sabellida > Siboglinidae > Osedax > Osedax fenrisi. Next base: position 11,261,042 of record OZ025244.1, on the reverse strand, counting down.
ATATTGTGAAAATTAAAAATTTCAATTTTTCTAGAAAATATATGCATCTCCTGCTTTAAGATAATATTTACGTTAATCTATATTTTCATTTCTAAGTTATTATATAATCATTAACATGTTGATAGTATTAATTAGTCAATTTAAATTTAAATAAATTAAATTAATTTGTAAATTAACTTTTGCGAGATTTTAATATATATTACCTAGTTAATATCGTTAACAATGATAATAGAAATTCAATAAGTGATTGAAAAGTACACATATTTAGAATAAACTTTCAGAAATTGATAATACATAATGAAAATTTAATAAATTCACGCTAGTATAAATATAATATATTTACAAATGAAAATCTTTATAATAAAAATATACATGACAGTTATACACTTTTTCGTAGAGATTCAAATATATCTTATACGCTATTATTATTATTATTATTAGATTTAGGTTTCGAGATAAATTCATCAAGCAATGTTCATCTAAACACTTATTATAGATAATTAAAAATACATGAAATATATATATATATATATTTTATATATATAAATATATTTTATAGCTATTACATAAATATAAATATATTTTATAGATATTATATATAAATATATTTTATAGATAGTATATATATATATATATATATATATATATATATATAAAAATAATGCATAATTAATAAGATATGTGTGTATATTAATCGTGATTAAAGCCGCTATACACTCTGTCATCAATCAATCAATAATGTCTGCGCTGCTGATGCTGCGACTGAGATCGTTAACGGCGCACGTTGTGATGTCACGCCTCGCTAGTTACGTAATGAGCGAGCGCGTCTGTTATGTAATACTCATTATCGATAACGTTGCAATAACGCCCGTTATCTATAGCCATAGATTTATAGTTTACATAGATTGGTAGTCACATGATTTTTATTCAACAGACATGGTGCCTCGATTTAGGAAACTTAAAATGGCTGAACATCATTTGAACAATGCATTTAGGCTTAATAACAAATATTCAAACAAATAATATTGATTTTTAAATACATTTGATTTATTTTCTATAGAAAATAAATAAAATGTATATAAATCAATATTATTTCTATAGAAAAGAAATCAAATGTATTTAAAAATCAATATTATTTGTTTCTATAGAAGAGAAATCAAATGTATTTAACAATCAATATTATTTGTTTGAATATTTGTTATTAAATGTATATACATTGTTCATATGATGTTCGGCCATCTTAAGTTTCCTAAATCGAGGCACCATGTATGTTGAAGAATTTTACATTGGCGAGATATAGCAATACTGATCTATGTAAAATACAAATCTATGCCTATATCAGTCGAACGCCACACACATACACTAGAATACTGTGAAACGAGTGGAATATATACCGTAGCGAAACGTTCGAATACAGCTGAGATTACATTTCAATCGGTAAATGTAATCGATTTCAACGTAATGATAATAAATCCTAGTAATAAATAATAATAATAATTATTTATTGAAATAATTTTGATATCCTTTATTTTCTTATATAGTATATATATATATATATATATATATATATATATATATATATATATATATATATATATATATAGACTCCTTATCCTCCATTTTTAACAAGCCCTATTGTTGTCCATTGTTCTTCATCTTTACAGTTACTACATCTATTTGTGTTGTATTGTTCAGGGGTCGGTTGCGGCGATCAAATAAAATTATCCTTGCACAATATTTAACATTACGGAAATAACTAAGGATTGTCCTAGGACAATACTTAACATCACGTAGATAGCTAAGGATTGTCCTAGGACAATTTTGTTTTCTCCGAACAACTGGTCCCGCCCGCCCCCTCACAGTTATTTATAACATGTCTACGACTACTCAAGGTGTCCATTTTTATCCGCTATTATTATATGCGTGTGATTCAATAAATATTAATATTATTATTGTTATTGTTCTCCACCTTTACAGTCGGTACATCTATTGTTCGAGTTTTGCCTTGGTCAGCTTCCTGTCATCTTTCACCGGTCTCTATTGTTTCCTGAAGAGGATTGTCGTCGTTATAACGGTAAGAACTCTAGACCAATCGGATCTCTCCGTCACTCTACACTATTAATAATATCTTATTATTCCGTTTCTGTTCCCGGCAAACAATACTAGCCTCATTATAGCAACATAATAGCATATCTAATAACTTCAAATGTTTACATTGTGCTATTATGCTGCTATCATGTTGCCATTAAATGAATATTATGCTACGATTAATTTGTCATGCTATTATGCTGATATTATGTTGCCATTAAATGTATATTATGCTGCTATTATGTAGCTATTCTAATAATAGCAACATAATAGCAGCATAATATCATGATAAATTAATAGCAGTATAATAGACTTTTAATGGCAACATAATAGAAGCATAATAGCACAATATAAACATTTGAGGCTATTAGATAATCTATTATGCTGCTATTATGTTGCTATTATGAGGCTATTAACATTAGCTGGGTTCATTCAATTCTCATTTCATGTATTACATATTATCGTATTGACTATTTAGTATCCCTTTAGTGTATCACTAATGGCGTTCACTCTTGACAATCACTGTTTATATATTGATAAATGATTATATATATATATATATATATATATGTTGTTATATATAAATATATTGTTCGGCATGCATAAACCAAGGCGTTTTGTTATTATATGTAAACCCAATGTTAATTGTTGTACCATGTCGATTTGGGTATCAATTCTCTATTTTGTCTTCCATATTTGTGTTTATTTATTTTTTGTTTACCTAATAAACTATATATTATATTATAATATATATATTATTATAATAAGATTTAGGTATAAGTAGGGTAATTGTAGAAGCATCATTGCTCGTCGAGAAAATTACCCACATACATATACAGGTAAACATATAGGAATACCTGAAGGTATATATATATATATAGCATTAGTTAAGATTAACATTTTACTATATAGTGTTTATACATTGTGTCTATACAGTGTGTTATATACAGTGAATATATGTTTATAATATACACTGTATACTATACACTGTATAGTATATAATGTATTATATACAGTGTATACATGTGTATATAATATATACTATGTGCATACTATACACTGTATAATATACACAGTATAGTATATATGTGGTATATACAGAGTAGCCTATAACTGCCACTATGTCATTTAATTTCTACCTGTGTGTGTGTGTGTACATGTATGTATGCATCATTAGTACCTATCATGCATAGCTATTATATTAACATTGATGAGAGAGGCATTTGACAATAGAACCTGTGGAGGCTGCATTGATACAATGAATAACACAATACAATACACAACTGTATGCATGTGAATATAGAATGTTATATAGGTGGTATATGTATATATTGTTATCCTTAGTGACATATATATATATATATATATATATATATATATATATATATGTATATATATAATAATAATAATAAACATTTATTCAAAGTTTTTTTATTAAATAGAAAAATAAATAAAATAAACATAACAATTAATCAAGATTTGTTTCCACCTAAAGGGTTTCGAAACTAAGATGTAATATCTGTTCTATTGCCGCCACCCACATGGATGCATATACACATGAATTTGTGGATACTACATATTTAATCTTGTTAAAAAATAAAATATAATGGATAGGATATATATATATATATATATATATATGAATGAATGAATGAAATCAGTTTATAGACATAGGACATACTATGTATATCATACGTCTATGGAGAATCAGTGAAAGCCTAGGCTTTATTTGGTTGATACCTACAATATTTTCATGTACAGATTACAATATTATTAATGATTCATGTGTTAGCATTCTTTGTAATATAATTTTCAAATGAAAAATTAAAATAGAAGATACATATATATATATATATAAATTAATAAAAATTAATTATCATCATATTTCAATCCATTACATTAAAGTAAATAATAAAATAAGATAATAAAATAATTGTATTATATTAAAATGTATTAAAATATATATTAGTAAAATATGTAACTTTATAATATTGTAATATTTTGAACTTGTTAATAAAAATAGTAAATTATTATAAATATGTGTAAAATAAAAATATCTAAAAGTATACTATAACATATATGTTATAAAATTAAAACTACTAAACAAAAATTAATCATCTTTCAATAAGAAGTGCAATGGTACCACATTCCTGTCAAATTACAGATGATTAATAATACCAATAATAATTTTAAAAAATATTTAAAACAATAAACGAAACAAGATGTAAAACAAATATAAATATTAAAAAAATAAATATTCAAATATATAAAATATATATGTGAAAGGAGATTAGTATATCAACACCACCTAGGGGATAGTAGAGTCCATTACATCACATTTTACACCCTCGTGTATCTATTTGATTTAATTACATTTTTTAATTTAATTGCTCTTTGTTCTAGAAATTATACGTCGAAATTTGTAAATGAAAATTGTACCGTGCAAATAACGAAACATAAACGTAAACATATAAATAGCTAATAATAACGACCGCTAACGAATAACGGGAGAACGCTTAATTAATATACGTTTATACATGTTGATAACAATAGTGATCAGGAATATGCAGTGTAAATAACTACGTTTTTAATAGATACTTATTTATATATCGCTAAGACTTTGCCCTCTCACCCCACTTGAAGGCACCACCTCCACTACCACCCCACTGGGCTCTGTATCTCCACTACCACCCTCACTGGGCTATGTGTTTCCACTAACCTTTACCCTACCTATGTAGCCGCAGTGAGTACTTATTGTATTTTTAAATACTTAAAAAATAGATATCTGAACATTTTATAGAAAAAACTACGCTACAAAATAATCTATATTAAAAATAATGTAACTAAGTATTATTGATATATATACAACAAATGATAAAGAAATTATAAGAATATAATATTAAATAAAATGTTATCACCACTTAAAGCATAACCTTTTCGCCTATCTTGTAAACTCAAGGGTGTCCCCTTAACCCCCGATCACTAACGCCTCTCCCCTTCCGCCCCACTCTAGGGCACCACCCCCACCGGAATCTGTGCCGCAACTAACTACTTCACCCTAGCCTACTTAGCCGTCGCAGTACTTCTGATGATGTTCCTGTTCGTGATTAACGTCTATCTGCTCAGTAACTTCAAGCTACAGGTTAGCCCCCCCCAACCCCACCACCCCGCTCTAGTAGTAGCTCTACTTTGTGCCCACCCCCTCCAGTAATATCTCTAATTTCTACCCCACCCCTTCCAGTAGTAGCTCTAATTTCTACACCACCCACTACATTAATAGCTTTAATTTCTACCCCACCCCCTACAGTAATATCTCTAATTTCTACCCCACCCCTCCAGTAGTAGCTATACTTTCTACCCCAACCCCTCCAGTAATAGCTCTAATTTCTACCCCTCCCCGCTCTAGTAATAGCTATAATTTCTACCCCACCCCCACCAGTAATAGCTCTACTTTCTACCCCACCCCCTCCATTAATAGCTCTAATTTCTACCCCACCCCCTACAGTAGTAGCTCTACTTTCTACCCCACCCCCTCCATTAATAACTCTAATTTCTACCCCACCCACTCATGTAATAGCTCTACTTTCTACCCCACCCCCTACAGTAGTAGCTCTAATTTCTACCCCACCCCCTACAGTAGTAGCTCTAATTTCTACCCCATCCGCTCCAGTAGTAGCTCTACTTTCTACCCCACCCCCTCCATTAATAGCTCTAATTTCTACCCCACCCCCTACAGTAGTAGCTTTAATTTCTACCCCATCCGCTCCAGTAGTAGCTCTACTTTCTACCCCACCCCCTCCATTAATAGCTATAATTTCTACCCCACCCCCTCCAGTAATAGCTCTACTTTCTACCCCACCCATTCAAGTAATAGCTCTAATTTCTAGCCCATCCACTCCAGTAATAGCTCTAATTTCTACCCCACCCACTCCAGTAATAGCTCTAATTTCTACCCCACCCACTCCAGTAATAACTCTAATTTCTACCCCACCCACTCATGTAATAGCTCTAATTTCTACCCCACCCCTCCAGTAATAGCTCTAATGTCTACCCCACCCCCTCCAGTAATAGCTCTACCTTCAACCCCACCCCTTCCAGTAATATCTCTAATTACTACCTCACCCACTCCAGTAATAGCTATAATTTATACCCCACCCACTCCAGTAATAGTTCTAATTTCTACCCCACCCACTCCAGTAATAGCTCTAAGTTCTACCCCACCTGCATTACATAATCTAATGCCAGAACAACAAGATCTAAACATATTACATAATCTAATACTAGAACAACAAGATCTAAACATATTACATAATCTAATACTAGAACAACAAGATCTAAACATATTACATAATCTAATATCATAATCACGAGTAACCATATCTATTTACATGATAACCCGATAACGGGATTTAATCATGTGACCTAATTGCACGACGTAATCGCAACCTAGAACAACACGATCTAGTCACATGATATAGTCACATGATCTAGTCACATGATCTGATCACACGACCTAATCACATGACCTATTCACATGACCTACGTAGCCAGGAGAACTGATCGAGAAGCTGCTCGTGCAGAATCGCAACGTAAAGATCTTACTGGAGGCCGCGAGTAAAGGAAAGTTTGTTATGCTCGCCATTATCTATACTATTTATATATATATATATATATATATATATAATAATGATTGATTGATTGATTGATTGATTGTTAATTTTGTATTCAAATATATAGTCGTAATATATTTATAAATACATTTATGTCTCTTAAGACATTGATCTATTGATTGATAATTATTTAAGCAAATATATAGTCGAAATATATAATCGAAAGTATAAGTATACATATTTACGATAACCTACGTTATAGAAGTAAACAAAGAATAATACGAAATTAAAACGTTTTACAGTTACTATAAATGATGGTTTATTGAATCGCGTATATATAAATAGTGGGTACAAATTACCCCTCAAAAGTAGTAAACTTTTACACGTTATAAATAACTGCGAGGGGTCTGCAGAATAATACAAATAAATATGTATATAACAGTACATAGCTGACGGTACACGACAGTGGTTTGTATAGGTGGGCAATGAGCAGTCGCCATACTATGTATACTACTCAATGAATACTTCACTACACCACCCACCCATATATCTCTATTTTATTACGCGTACCATCTCTGTTTACCATCTTACCGCCCTATTTTATGACCGACATCACTCTATTTTACCTATACGTGCCCACCTTTACAACACTTATATATTGATAATGCATACAAATTAAACGATGAATGTTCATCTCATCGTCGTGATCAGTAAGATTACAAACACAGTGAGGTTTATAGCTCGAACCCCCGAACCCCGACCCCGAACCCACTACACTAACGACACCTCTGATCTTAATCAGTGTTATCTTTATGGTGGAGATGAGTGTTCTGGGTTTTTTTCTATTGTTTTATTTTATTTCTAAATACTCGCATATTCGCATATGATATTCATATAACTTATGTTCGGAATGCATAAACCAAGGTGTTTTGTTATTAATTGTAAACCTAATGTTAATTTGTGTACCATATCGATTCGGGTATCAATTCATATCTATTTTTTCTTCCATATTTTTGTGTATTTATTTTTTTGTTTACCTAATAAACTATATATTATTATTATATTATTATTAACTATGTGCTTGTACTACCATCTACATTAGTGAACACGAATAGAGTATTCGATAGTGTATTACGATGCTAACTATATGATGACTAGGCATCAGACACACAGGCAGTAGGTCGCGGGTTCAAATATCATCCTGACCAATACAATAGGTCTTAAAATAACATTAGCTGTGATAGCTTATATAATTGTGTATAATAAATTATCGACTCTAAAATTGTAACAGTATTTTTTTTTATTTAAAAAATATTTAATATCAAAGTATTTGAAAGTTTTTAAACGGACCTATTTTTACCTATCTATTACGTTACAATTAAAATCCATCTGCACTTTAATATCGGATGTGTAAATAGATATCTGACATCCATCCCTAGCTGGAGAGTGCTGTTAATGTACATGATTCACATGGTATTAATATACTACATTTACCCCATAAACTACCAACCTCTTCTCCCGATATAAAGATAGATAAATAGACTTTACACCTATGACCAACAATTGACTTTCATAAATACATCGAATGTTTGAACGCATAAATGTGGCTTTATCGGCGATGTCGTAAATAGCATTTCAGAAAATAGTTACAATAACTTTCAAACTGAAGCCTTTATTACGCCTTTACACGATATAACCTCACTATTCTCGTCTGTACGGCTCAACCATACTACATGCTATGGTATATCGTTATTAATGTTTCACCACTATTTCAATATAATGTTATCGATATAATATAATATAACTGTATCAAATTTAAATATAAAAATATGCACTCGTATATATTAATATATATATATATTAATTTATATATATATATATATATATATATATATATATATATATGGGAAAACGCATTTGACATACCTTTTATATTGTAAAGTTAAGCGGGTTTCACATTACGGATAGGCGAGCGACGATTTGAGTGATATCGCTTGGCGGGTGACACCCGCCTCACACATCTTAAAAAGCGATATATTTAGCTAAAAATGAGCGATACTTTATATAGTTTTGTATGGTTAACTACTAGCTAATGATCACTATGGTTACACGTAATGATCCGTGTAGTGCTCTGTATGCGTTGGTTATTACTCATATCTTTATTATCTAATCGCGCCCACGATCGACATGTGTTTTGTAGTCGGTAAATTATATATCGTATAATAATAATAATGTTAATGTTTATCATCGGCATCAGAATCTCTATAACTATCACCTGCGACCCCTATTCACATAGTGATTATCACTCCGTAGGTTCGCGTACACTTATTTATATAATCCTATATGAATTACGACTATCTATACGGTGATCAATATATTAATCTTACCCTTAACGTTGTCGGTGTCTTAAAAAATCTAAATCATTCTTAAAATCTAATATTATTATTTTTGTAAAATATTATTATTTTATATTACGTAACACATAAATTAAATGTATTATTGCTAATCGTTAACGACTTTTTCTACTAAGCCTTTAGCCCTAGTATCACTGACTATATACTAATCGTACCTCTTTAACACACACGAACAGTAAGAAATCACAGCGTATAGCAGCGTTCGAGATAGCAGCCATGGCAGCCACTAGTGACGACAATAAGTTTATAATCGCCACCGAAGGAGGGTTAGTGATTCATAATAATGAATCAGGTAAAGTGTGTAAATTGTATATTGTACATTTTACAATAACATGTACATTTCACTAAAATATGTTTACCGTATGTTCCATTAACGCTTGTAGATTTCACAAAATGCGTACATTTCACTAAAATGCGTACTTTTCAATAATGAATTTAAATTTCAATAAAACACGTAAATTTCACTTAAATATGTATATTTCACTAAAAATGTACACTTCACTAACAATATACATTTCACTAATGCGCGACATTTCACTAAAATATGTAGATTTCTCTAAACATGTATTTTTCAGTTAAATTTGTACATTTCACTAAAACGCTTACATTTCACTAAACACATACATTTCACTAAACACAGACATTCATTCTAATTCTTACATTTCATATAATGCGCGTACATTTCACTTGTAGATTGCAGACTCTGATCAATCTGATGCTGACCAGGGACCCGGAGACTCAGGAACACGCCGTCGAAGCGATCAGAGAACTTATCGCAGTGCCGTCCATTCAAGTTACTCTATGAACTTTGAACTCTTAAGGGGGGCAATTGTGTTTTCGTAATAGAACGTGTTCTTTTTCACGTGGCAAGTGCATGCACAGCATTTTACTGATTTTGTGAACACTCCTTTAGGCTATCAATCTCGATGTATACTTTAATATATAGTTCATATATTTATAAGTATAGTGAGTCATAAAAATGTATATTCAATAGTATATTTTATAGTATATTATTACTACTTATTTTATCATTTCATATATATATATTTATATATATATATATATATATATATATATATATATTTATATATATGTGTATATTATCCAACGAAGAATATTATTTTAAGGATTGAAATATATATGTAAATGATTACAAAAAGTTAGGAGAATATTATTTTATAATATTTATGAATGATAATATTAAATTATTAAATATTAAATATACATGGCTGATTGATACCACTTTATTCCATATAAAACAATCAGAATACCGATAAAGAATATTGAATAATATCTCGGTGTAAATAACAAGTTTGCTGTTACATTATTGTTCGGCACGCTTACCCCAAGGCGTTTTGTTATTAATTGTAAACCCGATGTTAATTTTTGTACCACGTCGATTTGGGTATCCCAATTCATATCTATTTTGTCTTCATTATTTTTATTTACCTAATAAACTATGAATCATTATTAATGTACATCGTAACCGCTATGACTCACCCTCTTGCTATACATCGTAAGAGATCGGTAAATATTCATCTGTAATATAGCGTAATTATAATCCTATAGGGGTACTAATAATAATCCTATAGAACTTTAGTATATATACATATATATATTATATTATTTATTTCAAAGGTTCATACTATACGTATAATATATATGTATATATATTATATAAATAAATATTTAATAGACGTTCACTGTATATACAATTAGATATATACTATATAATATAGTTATATAATAAGTAAAAAAGGAACCCTTTAATAGCAATATGCTTTTGAGAAAGGATTCCACACAAAAATGCATAAGAATAAATAAATATATATATATATATATATATATATATATATATATATATATATGTTCTATTTATAATATTAATGTCAATAATTTCCACATAGAAAAGCTTCATAGAAATGGGGGGTATCAAATCTCTGAACGCGTTGTTTCACATGGAATCTACACCTCTAGGTTTCCGTCCAACGAGCACATTCCACGTTCTTAGCATATAGCCTATAGCCTATAGTCGTGTATCCTTCGCGCACGTGTATTAATGGGCATCATTATACTAGCCGTTCTGTAGTTCTATCATTAGTATATAATTATTTAAATTCATTTATAATTAATTTTAATGTTTAATATTCTATTATAATATATATATATATATATATATATTATATATATAAACTGCCTGCGTGCAATTATTTTTATTTATATTTTAGGATATTTTAATGATCCATCACAAATATACCCTCTTTATTAGAATCATCATATCTTTTTATGAACTTTTATAATATCAATGTAGAAGTTCTATTGATACATTATTTATTATAAGTATGCTATTGTATATAATCGAATATAATAATCGTTGGTATAAAGTTGAAATATTTACTAACGATATATACGCTATTTTACATTACATTTAAACAATGAATAGTGTACAAATAATAATTAATTAATTAATTAAATTAAATTTATTATAATTAATTAATAAGAAAAACAAATACACCTATCACCTTCTTCGTATTTGTTTTTACACTTTGTTATTATTTTTATTTTATTTCGGTGGAGTCCTTTCATCTCATACGAAGAACTGGATAACGTTTTCACTTAAAACCATATATGGCTCTAATGTCCCTTCGAAGCCGCTCTCATGTTAAGGCATCCATGGTTTTAATGAGATACGATTTTTATTTATACACAATTATATGAGATCACTTCTATATATTATTTTAAGACCTATTTAAACGGTACGGACAAGGCTCGAACTCGCGTCCTACTGCTTGTGTTTCTGACACATTAGACAACTGAGCTTAACTTCGTTATCACATCCTCACTATCATCACATTATTCTATTCCCATCCTTTAATTACCATCACCTTAACCCCCTTATCTTATTCAATATCGTTGAATAGGTGTGTTCATAGGGTAAAATATATCTTAATATGAGTCGGATTCTTTAATATTTTGAAATTCTCTATTATAAATTTTATATTGCCATTTTATTGTTACTGGATAACAATTGCCATGCTAGATTTATTTATTTCTGTTATCAATCTATATCGCTATTCATGTTTTATATTTAATTATTTATATCGTTAATATAATTTGTTGATACTTATTTTACTAATTATATACTAAAAGAAAAAATATATATATATATATATATATCACATAACTGTATATACCTATATATATATACATATATATTGTAAACCTAACACATGTCTAATGTATCACTCAGGAGATCGAGTGATATACATGGTTGCCATGACGATTAACTATTTACTATTGGACGACGCTAAGAACCGTCTGCTCATCATCGAAGATCACGGGTAAATAGGGAGAACTAGAGTTTATCGCGTTACACACTCGTGCTGTTTACGTGCCGATCATTAGTTAAAGTTGTCAATAATGATAAATAGCATATCATTATCAAATAAATTTATATAAATTATAATAAATAAATATATATATATTTATATATATATATATATATATATTGTATATATGTAGTATGTATACTTTAAAATAAAGGAAATTAAAAATACATTAATTAGTACTTTTCTCGTATTTCAATGTAAATTGCATAGTAATAGTCGAAATTAAAGCTTTTGCTGTTTTCTATTGTAAAACTCAGAACATTCATAGTTATATCCTCCTCCTCCTCCTCCTCCTCCTCATCCTTCTCTTTCTCCTCCTGTTCATACTACTCTACATCCTCTTATTCCTGATTCTGTTCCTTATTCATTTCATCCTACTCTTTCCGCTACTACTCCTATTAACATTCCTTCTCCTCCTACTACTTATCTTGGTAATACCACAATACCTCTTCCTCCTGCTCCTCCTTATTAAAGTATTACACTATGAGTATATTACATTTGACCTCTGACCTCTCCGATGCGGTTACATTATCTGTTAGCTGATGATATCGCCCCTTAGTATCGCGTTACCCATAATCCATCACCGACACTGACTCTTGATCACCCTATAGTCTAGCAGGAGATCCATGTGTATTGGGAACTAAAGATCTTATGTCAACCCTATTACTAGTATCAAACCTCTTATTCCTGATTCTGTTCCTTATTCATTTCATCCTACTCTTTCCGCTACTACTCCTATTAACATTCCTTCTCCTCCTACTACTTATCTTGGTAATACCACAATACCTCTTCCTCCTGCTCCTCCTTATTAAAGTATTACACTATGAGTATATTACATTTGACCTCTGACCTCTCCGATGCGGTTACATTATCTGTTAGCTGATGATATCGCCCCTTAGTATCGCGTTACCCATAATCCATCACCGACACTGACTCTTGATCACCCTATAGTCTAGCAGGAGATCCATGTGTATTGGGAACTAAAGATCTTATGTCAACCCTATTACTAGTATCAAACCTATATGGTTCCATTAGGAATGTCACGACTAATAGGGGAGAATAGTTGTGATATGTAAAATATCCACTTGTAACATTGTAGGTATATAATTTCAACGTATACATTTAGTATATATATATATAATAATGACATTAATCAATAAGTCTATCAAGTGCATTCTATACCATGCATTTAATGAATATATTGAGTATTCATGACAAAATAAGGTACTTGTGTGTCGGCTTTTAAATACATTTGCCTTAAATTATTGATTAAACACTAGAATAAATATGGTTATAATATACTAAATATTTATTGTATAATTGATTTTTATTGTAGTCCAATACTAATTTATTACGTTTTATTTTATGATCTATTTTATAATCCGAATTTACTTACTTCATTTGTTACTTAAATATTTTATATACTTTAAATACAATATATAATTGAAAGATGTAACATCTTTCATAAATATCGAGTTAGTTGATATATTAAATAATAATAAGTATATTAATACTGTATTATTGCAATAATAATGTAGGCTAAATGTTATGTTAGTCATTAATTGATAATTTACGCGAAAGATTCTCAAAATCACAATAACAATATTGAAGCGATTATTTATACAGTGTATGCTTAATGTATATTAATATTATCCTTCTGATCTTTATTCTCTTCTTCCTCCTCCTCATAATTTACCTCTACTGGATATACTAATCATCTTCCTCGTCCCCTTCCCCTCTCAGCCTCCTCCTCCTCCTCATCTTCCTCAATCGCCTATACTGTTCCTCTAGCCCACCCTTACCCTCACCACTACCCTCTCACACGCAGACTAGAGGACTTGTGTCGGGCGGCATCAGTTGAACACTGCCAACACATCATCGCCGATATCCTTCACGAGCTCGCTTTCGATGTGAAGATACGCAACCGTCTCTCTAGATCTACTAAACTAGGTCAGTTAGAGGTCGTATAGAGGTCGTAGAGTTGTCCTACTCGGCACTGATTGTATACATTCTATAGTATTAGTCTGATATGCAAATTTTCTTTTAATTAATATATACATATTTATTAATATAAAGTATTTGTAGTGTATAATATATATATATATATATATATATTTTTTTTATTTATATTTTGGTAGAGTCATTTCATCCCATCCAGGAACTTATATGAACTTTCACTTATAACCATATGGTTATAATGTTCCTTCGAAGCCGTTCTCATATTAAGGCATCCATGGTTTTAACGATGGTAGATCATTTATATATACACAATTATTTTAATGTTAGGGACGAGGCTTGAACACGCGTCCTATTGCTTGTGTGTCTGACGCCTTATCCAACTGAGCCACACAGGCAGTTTATATATATATATATAGTGTTATTGTTATTGTTATTTTTATTTGGTGGAGTCCTTTCATCCCATCCAGGAACTTAGATGAAGTTTTCACTTATAACAATATATGGCTCTAATGTTCCTTCGAAGCCGCTCTCATGTTAAGGCATCCATGGTTTTAACGAGAGCCGATCATTTATTTATACACAATTATATAAGATCACTTCTAAATAATATTTTAAGACCCATTTTATAAAATTAATTAATGGTCCGGACGAGGGTCGAACTCGTGTCCTACTGCTTGTGTGTCTGACGCCTTAGCCACTGAGCCACACAGGCAGTTTTATATTTATATATATATATATATATAATTTGTGATTAACCCCACCTATAATTCTCATCTCTAACCCATCTATAACCTACTTTTATTACCTTATACTCTTACCAATCTTTAACCTATATTTATAAACATTATTTTTAAACATAAACTGTTTATAATCCCACCTATAAAACCACATATAATCCACCTATATGTTTATAACACTATCTACAACTCCTACCTATAACTCCATATATAACCCATGTATGACCGTGCCTATAACTTCCAACTATAACCCCACCCACAATAGGTCAAGCATTAGTGATATTACTACAAAATCGAGAAGACGATGAAGTCAGGAGACTTTCACTACAAACTCTAGAACTGTTATCTATCGATCACACTAGCTTCATCTGCCACACGGTGAGAGATTGCGGTACTAATATCTCATTCTAGTCTCTCTCTTTCTCTCTCTCACTATATCTCTCTCTCTTTCATTATCTCTCTCTCTCTCTATATATATCTCTCTCTCTCTCTAATTATCTCTCTCTCTATATATATATCTTCCTCTCTCTCATTATTTATATATGGGCCATATTGATGCAACTAACTAGCAATATAATTATTATTAATACTGGTCACATATTGAGATAAAAGATAGTGATACACATTATAGTAAATCCATCAGTGTATAGGGGGTACTATTATCAGCCAGAGTTGTAATATAGGTACCATTACATTAGGCTAACTATAAAAGATGTATATACTAGTGATATAAAACGAGCCTAGTTTTTCGACCCGAGTCGAGTTAGTGAACGGATTGAACGAGCTGAGCCGGTCACATGCCTCGATCTAGTTTATTATCTTTGGAATTTTGAATATTTCTCTACATTTAAAAAAATTAAAATAAATATTATCAAATGAATATACCAATTATAGAACTGGGTAAATTAAACAATCGCTTATATGTATAACCTGTTTATATACTAATCAATGCAATTTCGCTTATAATAATATAATAGTTAGATGTCTATACAAATTACTTTTGAACTAAAATATTTAAAATTTAAATTTAATCGGCGATATTTAATATTGTAATTAAAAAATATCCTATTTTATTTTAAAATACAATTGATTACAATTGATATTATTATAAATAAAAAGCTAGAGTCACACTCGTGTTCGACAATCTAATCAGATAAACGAGGTTGAAGTATACGACAATCTAATTTGACAATCAATTTCGACAATCGATTATCAAAATATAATTTGCAATCAAGTATGAAAATCTAATCCGATAAACAAATTTGACAATTAAGTACCATAATTTGTTCGCCTGCGTCTCAGATTATAACTCCCCGGCGTAAAAAAATGCTACCACATAATGTAGACAAAGCTATTTTCTTATATTATGACATTGAATAAAAAGATTTTTTTATTATCATTATTTTAATTTACTTATATGATATGAACTATTATTATTTTTATTATGAACTATTATTATTACTATCTTTATTTTTTCTCTTATGTGATCCTTTTCACGATCCCGATCCTCACTTCGTTATCCGATCCTTTGCCGATCCCGATCCAGATCAATGATCGCGATCCTGCCCATCACTGTATATACACGACATACTGTACCTCCTCTAATACAATGGTTTGCTGTGGTAGTCGTAGTCGTAGTAATATAAGTCAGATAAAGCATTGATAAATGTTAATACATCAAGAATTATTAGGCTCTATGATAATCAACAACATGTCAACATATTTAAATATTATTTTATTCAAATAGATATGTTTTTCATCCTAAAATCGAAACAGTTGCAAGATGATATACCCAATAATGTATATATATATATATATATATATATATATATATATATATATATACATCTTATATATGGTATATGATCTTGTAAATACCAACAAAATCATTGTGTCTATATTTTTGTATTTGATATTTTTATAATATTTTTAAGATGTATAAAATAATAATAATCTCAGATTATTAATCTGTATATATTATAATATTGATTGATAATTTATTTAAGAAAATATATAGTTGAAATATGTAATTAAAAGTATAAAGTATAAATATTTGCTAACGATAACATACGTTATTGAAATAAACAAAGAATAATACGAAAATAAAAAGTAAAGAAATTAAAATGTTGTACAGTTACCGTAATTATATAATAATCATACTATCGTTTAGTAACTAAAAGCAGGATGGCACATGTAAATATTATGTTTAAAATGAAATATAAAAATCATTCATAATGTTAAATATTGATTTGAGAAATATTATAATAGAATAGTCATGCTTTATGTATATATATATATATATATATATATATATATATAGGTTATAACCAGAGCTGGGCACGATACTCGAAAAATGTATAATAGATACAATTACAATTACACACTTTTTTCTTATAATAGATACTACTACATTACTTTAAAAAAAATCATAGTAGATAAAATTACAAATACATAATTTTCTTAGTAGATACATCTTAGTAGATACAAATACATTATAATTTTATATAATGTATATAGTATATAGATATAAATTATATTTATATATATATATATATATATATATATATATATATATATTCATCGATGTAGATTTGAAAGTACATATCAAGGAACATTAATGGGGTATCCCACTACAAGTATTTTAACTTTAAAACTATTTTCTATAAAGTTAACTGTAATTTTACTGGGAAACCCCCTTACTTTCCGGCAACTTGCCTGAAATATAATAACTTTATAGGGTATCCCATTACAACTTGATAACAAATGGTTATAAAGTTACAATATTTCCGGTAAGTTGCCGGAAAATCTTGTAGTGGGATACCCCCTTTATACGGAAATAATGTCCTGAAATGTTTTATAGAAAGTGATTTTCTAGCAATTTGTATTGGGATACCCCCTTTAAAGTTACTATTTTTCCGAAAGTTGCCGGAAAGTAAGAGGGTAACTCACAAAAATTGTAGTTAACTTGCTAGAAAATAACTTTCTAAAAATATTTCAGGACATTATTACCGGAAATACTGCTAGTGGGATACCTCATTTAAAATGACATATTACATATTTACACGTTATAAAGTGTTCTTCAATAGATGATATAGAATATATGTATACATTTGTTGATATTTATTGACATTTAATGATGCCCACGATGAATATTTTAGTGTACTAGCGTTTATTTCATCTGAAATTATACTATGAGCCATTACAGACTATAGAGAAATATACATTATTACAATATACTATTTTTCAACTAAAAGTATTCAGTGACCTTTACTTTCGAATGTTAAACATGAATATAGTAAATTATCAAATATACAAAAAATAAATTATTAATATATTATTAATTATTATTATTTAGAATTATCATATTATTAAAATGATTTTATATTTCTATATAATATATAATTTTGAATTATAAATCAATTATTATATAAAATATATTATCAAAATAATGTGTTTGTTTTCAATAAATGTATATAATAATTTTTGCGAATAAATCACTATAATTAATATATCATAATTTTTAACAATGAATTAATTTCAATATTAACAAAAGATATTTTATTAATAAATATATATGTATTAGTGGTTTAACCCGAACTCGGTTTCGGGTATCAATTCCGGGTTCTAGCAAAATTTCATGAGATCGGGTTTCGAAAAATGGCCCAAGAACGGGTCCGGGTTTTAGTAAATTAATGTCGGGTATTTGTGTAAAAATAATATTAAAATTTTATATAAATTTTATAAAAATATAATTAATACTTAATTTAATTGATAATTATTATAATAAATTATTATAATGGATACAATTGATAACGTAAGTATACTTAATATTGCCAAAGCCTAATATATACTATATGCCTATTAATCCTATGTAAATTGTAATATCTGGAAAATAATTATTTAATTATTTCATAGATATTGAAAATTTATATAATTGAAATGTTTATAATGTTATATATAATTGTACTACATTTGTGTACATAACTTATGTTTTAATACAAATTAAAAAAAACTACAATATTAAGTATATTATAGAATTCAATAAGCTTTCCGGTGTTAATTATTGTATTACAATAGAATCTATATAAAAAATATCATTCTAGTAGATATTTGTTGATCATAATAACAAATATTTCACGATCTAATATTTATAAATTATATTTTGATTGTTGTTGCCTATCTATTATTTATTAATTATAGCTATTTCTAATTCGGTATTTCTGTATTGCTACAAAATATATTTTTTATAAATGTTCTACAAATATTTTAAAAAGTATAATATGTATATCTTATAATATTTATATATTTATTATATAATTATAATATTTTAATTATATCTTAAAATAATAATATTTCAAAGATTAGTTGAAAAATATAAAAAAATATTTCAAATAATATTTTTAAAAATACAAAAAATATAAATAATATTACAAAATATATTTAAAACAAATTTCAAAAAAATGTCCACAAAAATGTTTACAAATATTTCACTAACATTTTTTAAAATATTTCAAAAAAATTTTAAAAAAAATTTCAAAATTTTTTAAAAATTTCAAAAAAAATTCAACAAAATTTCAAAAAATTTCAAAAAAATACTTCGAAAAAATGTAAAAATGATATTTCAAAAAAGCGAAGCTGAAGATTTTAGATGACACAACATCATTTTAATGGCAAAAAGTCAATTTTGTAGGTTTTTCTGGGGTACGCGGTAAAATATTCAAAAAATTTATATTTATTATAAACTTTCATTATCTCGAAAGTATCGAGATAATGAAATTTAGGATTTGATTGTCTCGAGATAATGAAAATTAGGATTTGATTGTCTCGAGATAATGTAAAATAGGCTAAATTTAAACCACTAATATGTATGTATATAATGTATATATATATTAAAATTAATTTATAAAATGATATTATAAAATATTTATATAAAATAAATATAATGACAAAATGATATATTATTTAATAAAATGTATCTGTTTAAATAATTGTCTTAGTAGATACGTATCGTAGATACTATTTATGACTAATAGATACGATTACAAATACTTTTGTAATTTTTATAATAGATACAAATACAAATACAAATGTATCTACGATACTGATTTTTTGCCTTAATAGATATCTAATAGATATATTAGTAGATTAATAGATATATTTGTATCGGCGATACTGCCCAGCTCTGGTTATAAATATTATTCCTATTAAATTAATATAAATGCCTATTTATAGAACCGATGTCGCGCCTACCCTTAAAGTAACGGACTTAATAAATAATATTTATAACAATAGTTTTTATTTTCGAGTTATGTAAGTGCAACATGTTGTCTTATGTCATAAGTGTAATATTCTAAATTAATTTAAGATATGATCAATTTATCCATTTAATTGTAATGTCATTGTCTAGTGGTTTACACTAAGGTGGAGATCTTATGGAAATATGTAAATATAGATTTAGATTGTTTTTATATATATATATATATATATATATATAGTATCTACTATTTTATTATACTTTACATAATACAAGAGTTATTACTATATATATTATAAGACTTATTATTGTATTATTACTACCATCACCAATACCATCACTACTACCACTAGCACTACCACCTCTACTACCATCACTACTACTACTACCATCACCACTACTACTACCACTAGCACTACCACTACCATCACCACTACTACTACCACTACCATCACCATCACTACTACCACTACCACAACCACTACCATCACAATTACCACTACCACTACTACCTCTACTACAGACCCATCTCTTGGACACACTGGTCAATGTAGTTACTGAGACCACAGACTTCGGCCTGTACCTGTTGGTGGCTAAACTGTTGATGTGCTTCGCCCAAGATGAAATGGTTAACGTAGCCTTATTTCTATTAATAAGTACACCATAGTAGACATATATGTGTACTATATGTGTCTATGTACTACTATTAAAGTACACTATGTATGATGAGTACACTGAGTACATTAAGTACAATAGTATTTAACATATGTACATACCTCAATAAGTATACTTATATTAGTGTATATACTATACTGTACAATGTACAGTTTACATTGTATACTATACAATGTATAATACACACTATACTATACAATGTATAATATATACTATACTGTGCAATATATAATTTTTTTTTATTTTAAAATATTTTATTGACTACAAAATCACGTGGTGGTTATGGGTGTCATGAGAAGGAAACAAAAATAAAATAAATAAAGCACAATAAAAATAAAGGAAAAGGGAGGGTAGGTTACAATGTTAATAGGTGCGTGGAGAGTTTACATTTAAATAGTGACAAGGATTTCAAACACCTAATGTCATATGGTAGAGAATTCCAGTATTTTGGAGCTACCACAGAGAAAGCAGATTCAGAGTGAGAAGAGATAGTCGAGCGTTGCACAATTTTCATCGTGTGACATTTCCTGCTAGCTCGACTAAGGGTATGCATACTGATCAAGTCAGCTAGGTACTCGTGAGATCTAAGATGTATCACCTTATGGGTGATGCATAGTAGTCTGTACCTGCAGAGATATCTAAACTTAAGCCAGCCGAGTGATCGCATTAGAGTCGATATTGATACTATTGAAGAGAACTTCAGTTTATATAGGGTGCGTATAGCACGTCGTTGTATCTTCTCAAGTTTAAGCATAAACTTTAGGGGTAGATTGCATAGAAGTGAGCAGCAGTATATGAGTCTACTGAAGACTAGCGAGTGTATTAGACTTTTAGTCATTGAAAAAGTCAATTTATTACGTGATTTTCTAATATTGTAAAGAAAATAGTTGGCATTGCGAATCATATAGATATGTGGTCAGAGTAATCTAGGTGGGAGTTGATGGTGAAACCAAGAGTTGTTATGGAATGTGATGTAGGGAGGGCTAGTAGAAAGGGGTGGGTGATGATCAGGGGGTAGGTAGGTCTGGAGATAATTATGGTGTCAGTTTTGGTCATGTTAAGTTATAGGGAATTATGGGAGAACCAGTCAGTAAGTTCTGTGAGGCAGTTAAAAATAGACAGTTGAATTGAGTTGGAGTCACAGGAAATGGGAAAAGAAGTATAAATTTGTAGATCATCTGCAAAGAGATGGTAGTGGATGTAAGGATAATTACGAAATATGGATTGTATGGGTAAAATATAAATAATAAAAAGTAAAGGACCAAGCACGGAGCCTTGTGTAACACCATGAGTGCTGATAAACGGGGTAGAGAAGGATGAGTTGATTTTCACTGAAGAGGACCTTAAGGAAAATAATGACATAAACCAGCTGTGTACTTGACCATGAATACCGATTTCATTGAGTCGTAAAGAAAGAATGTCATGGTTTAGAGTGTCAAAGGCACTGGATAGGTCAAGTAACACAATGAGGGCTGTCTACTGGCTATGTACTCTAAGGCTGACCCTTTTTAAAGCTGTCTACTGGTGGTGTCGTGATGGGTCTTATTCTGGTATGTAAATTCTCGCCTGGGTAACTGGGTGATTGTTTGTTCGAGGTCTTTCGAATGACACGATTAAGATGTGTCACGTCATCGTGTACGAATGTAGATCCCGTCTCAGGATTTCTATTGTAAAGAGGGTGTTAGAAGGTATTCTGATGCTTTCAATGCTTCTTTACTAAATAGATAGATATCAAATAGATCTTGGCATAGAATAGAGGCAAGGACCTTATATAGGATAAAGTTGCTACCCGCGCTCCCTGTATTTCAGAGTTATGTTTAAGCCCACAGAGACCGTAGACGGATGGTTGAAAGCAGTGCGTTATCTGTTGGATACCCCTGTCTATCGTGGCATCAAGAACTCATACAGGATCAAGTGACGATTGCTCCCCTTTATATTGTGTTACGTCTCAGTTCTTATTAGCCCAGGGGATATAAACTGAATAGCGGATATCTAGTAATACACTAACCGGGGGACTATACGATGTGATTCCTGTCCAAAGCTCGAACCTCGAAGTGAAGAGGGTTGAATAAGCATTGGTAACGACAAGAATAAACTATATGGACTCTGTATTGATGTTACAAGCGACTAATCACCAGTCCTCTTGGCGGAGGGGTTTATACATCAGATATAATCTCCTGAAACCAAAGAAAGGTACTAGTTTAATGAGGCAGCAAATACAGATGTCGTCTATAGAAACGTTGTGTGGCTTAGAATAGTCTGTCCTATGGGAATAATCGGTGGATTATGCGATGTAATTTCTGTCCAGTGCTCGAACGTCAAAGTGAAGAAGTTTATATAAGCACGGGTAACGGCAGGAGCAACTATGATTATCATGACTCTATTAAGGTGTGGTAGCCTTATGTCCTCGATTTGATTAGCTCATCATTGCATAGCTAGAAAATCCAACCTTCGCCTCCTCGTGGTGGTAGCTGGATAGGTGAAAACTGAACTGAATGAAGGCTCTGGTGCAATCAAGCCGGAGTTGATTCTAATTGGATTGTCCTCCAATACGAATCCTTCGCGACACGGTGACGTTGCTAGGTAAAACTTTCGGTGATACCTTCAAATTTAACGTACGGACAAGTAGGCTAATACACGCATTGTTTTGTACTGTTTCAATAATGAAGACCTCGGATGTGGCCAGCATACTAACAAAAGGAAAATAAAAAAATGGAAAAATGATAACGAAAACTGTGTGGATTCTGGATCGGTAAGATGGATCCCTAGCTGACTCACTAGTAAAATGTAGTATGCCTGGGAAAGACCCACAAAAACAATATGGATAAAGAAAACAATATTGAACAGGTAGGAGCACCGCATATTGCTCCCAAAACCGTAGGTGACAGACTAACCGCCTGCGACGTGTATGAATGCGAAATTTGTAGGAAACCGTTTGCCTCTACTAATGGCTTGGGGCTTCATAAGAGGAAAATGCATGCGAGGGACATCCATTCGTCAGGTGCTGCGGAAATCAACGCCAGCCAGAAAAGGAGAAGATGGACGAGTGAGGATATGAGGGTGATGGCAACCTTGGAAGTGGAGATAATCAGCAAAAATCCTAAGGCATTCGTGAATCAAGAGCTGGTTAAGGTCATCGAGAATAGGACCCTCGATGGCATTTCAGGTAAGCGGAAATGCTCTGGTTACAGAGCTCTCCGGGATGAGTTGAAAAACTGCCTCATTTCTCAAGAGATGGATACTATATGCGAATACAGATCAGAAGTGTCAAATTCCTCTTCGGAGGAATGCGATACTATTCCTGAACCGGGTGTGGGATGGGATGAGGACCTTCGGAAAGTCATCTTATCCAGCTCAGTTCAGGCCGACCTAGACCCTAGACTAGTATCTTGGCTTAGAGAATGGGACTTGAAATGTTCACCGCCCACTGATATAAGAGACATCATCGAACAGGATCTAGACTCAATCTTCCCGAAGGGAGGTTCTGATGGAACCAGTGCCGACAGGGCGCATCGTAACAAAAATAATAGGGTAAAAGACAAAGTGTCAGTAAAAGTAGCAGTTGAACAGAAGGGTGTTAAGCTAAGTAAGAAGAAATCGAGACTATGTAAGAGATCTTCTAATAGAGTGAATAGAACTGGGCTGCGTATACAGCAGTACGCGATAATTCAGAATCTCTATAAGAAAAACCGGAAATCTTGTTTTCGTAAAGTGGTGTCAGGATCATGGAAGATGGTACAGAAAGGATCTGCGTCAAGTTCGCTTGATGAACAGACTTCTTTCTGGGCTCCGTTGCTCGAAGGCGTATCTAATGGTAGAATTGAAGTTGGGGGCGATGAATGCGACCCTCTTTATGAGATGGTCAAACCCATTACCGAAGACGAATTAGAACGAACCTTACGTAGGCTGTACAACGGGGCTCCTGGCCCAGATCGCATCAAGAAATCCGGGATCCAATCGTTATCGAAAGAACGTCTCTCGACTCGTTTCAACTTTTACATGCTGGTAGGTATATCACCTGTAAGATTTAAGAGGGGTACCACGGTACTGATCCCAAAGACTTCGCACGCAGAACAACCGAAGGACTTCCGACCCATTACATTGGGCTCAGTGGTTGGGAGGCTTTTCCATAAGATCTTAGCGTACCGACTAGATCTATGGTCACGATTGAGCATCCGGCAAAAGGCATTCAGAAAATTCGACGGAATCGCTGAGAACCTCTTTATATTGAAGGCAATATTAGAGGACTCGAAGCGATCACTCAAGGATGTTAACGTAATATTCTTGGACGTCGCTAAAGCTTTTGACACGGTTACTCATCAGCAGATCGTGAGGTGTGCGATGAAGTGTGGCGTCCCTAGGCCGCTACTAAAGTATATCGCAGATTGCTACTCGGGCTCAAGTACCCGTCTAAGGATTGGTAAGGAACATTCTCGGTTAATCAAGGTTGGAAGAGGTGTACGGCAGGGCGACCCCATGTCTCCAGTACTTTTTAATTGCGTCATTGACAATGTTTTTAGGAATCTGGGCAAGGATATTGGGGTCTCCGTCGGAGGTGTGTTACTAAACTGTCTTGCGTTCGCGGATGATCTTGTACTCCTGGCTCAGACGAAAGAAGGAGCGGCACTGTTATTGTCACGGGTGGAAACATCTATGATGGAAGCGGGGCTTAACTTGAATTCGTCTAAATCGGCATCCATGTCGATTAAGGTCAGCCAAAAGCGCAGGAAATGGTTTTGCGATCCTAAGAGTTATCTTAAGACGGCTAGCGGTGAGTGTATCAAGGCATTGGAAATTGATGAGACGTACAAGTACTTGGGTGTAGAAATCGGTCTGGAATTGAGAGGTGAAAACGTATACGAGAGGTTGGAACAAGCGTTAGTTAATCTGACGAATGCTCCGCTCAAACCTCAGCAGAGAATTTTCATGCTCCTAAACAATTTATTACCTTCTCTTAATCACCTTCTAGTGTTAGGAGTTTCGTATAAACAGACCTGGATTAAATTGGACTACCTTGTACGGAGATTCGTTAGAAGATGGCTAAACTTACCGAAAGACGTTCCTATGGGTTTCTTTTACGCTAGTAACGACAACGGGGGATTTGGGCTTCAGTGCTTCACTGATACAATTCCGATTCTCCGTGGGAATAGGAGGGCTGGGTTATTGGGTTCTTCGGACCCGGTAACTAAAGCTCTCACTACCCTCTCCACTGACCTACGAAAGTCAACCGTTATTGAAAGATCGGGAATTGAATGTACTAGTCTGAAGATGGTGAAAGATGCTTGGGGTAAGGAATTGGTATCTAAGTACGATGGCCGTGGTATGAAGGATGCTTCGATTCTCGGATTCGTTAACAGTTGGATGGTGGATGGGACATCTCTGATGCGGGGTAATGCCTACATCGGAGCTCTATCTCTGAAGTTTAATAGCTGCCAAACTAAATCTAGGATGAAAAGGTATTATTCTCTATCCTCAAACAGGTGTGATGCATGTAACAGCACAGAAACGTTAGGACATATCTTACAAAGCTGCTCAAAAACACACTATGCAAGACTGCGAAGACACGACTCAATTGTGAAATATCTGGAAAAGGAACTCGTTAAGAAGGAATACACTGTGCTGGTCGAACCAAGAATTAAAACGATCGTCGGCCTAAGAAAACCAGATCTAGTTTTCTGGAAGACAG
Source organism: Osedax fenrisi (assembly GCA_964019155.1). Lineage (NCBI taxonomy): Eukaryota > Metazoa > Annelida > Polychaeta > Sabellida > Siboglinidae > Osedax > Osedax fenrisi. Next base: position 11,234,230 of record OZ025244.1, on the reverse strand, counting down.
ATTTGGGAGTGGTGTGGGTAGTGGATGTTTCGATTGTGGCGGATAATTTCTCTCTGGAGAATCCTCACATCGAGAAGGTAAACTACTACTCGAAAGAGTGCATCACGTCTTGGGCTAAAGCCGAAAGCGGTATGAGTAATGTATTAGTCAGTGCATGTATTCTTAATTGGCGGGGGACTTTATCGAAAACGAGTTACGATGAGCTTTTACCGATTGGGTGGTCTAAGCGTGTATGGATGATTATGAGTGTTCGAGTTTTGGAAAAGGGTAGATGGATCTATGATGAGTTTCGCAAGAGTACGCGCCGTAGTGCACAATGGCGGCAGCCCGACCCTGATTGAGCCCCTACTGATTGATGATATTGATAATGAATCCCCGGAATTGTTTTTGATTGAAATTGGTACGTAAGGCACTCTTGGGTGAGGACCCGAGTGGGTTAGTTAGTCAACTACTCAATACGAGAAAACCACTTTCTTGATGCGCGTGTAACAATGCGTATCGAATGTATCATGTCCCAAAAGGACATGAGGCTTGTGGAAATGGCAACTCCCTTTACGGCTTCATGCTGTGATCCGGAGGGGCCTTGTTAGCACGGGGCTTTGTTGTCAAGGGATATTAGTAGATCATTAATGATAAGATTCAGTGCTGATTCAGTGCTCCGATGGGGTAAGTAAGCACTTTGAAACTTATCAATAATTGAATTGGTAGTGATATAGTGAATAAGTTGAGCAGATACAATTCGCTCTAAGGTCTTATAGATTGATGAAAGCTGAGAGATGGGTCGATAGCTCGACAGGTTCGAGTGGCTAAGGGTAGTTTTTTTTATAATTGGGGTGATATATGAGTGTTTCATAAACTTTGGTAAGATCGATGTAATAAGGGACGCATGAATAATCATTGTTATGGGTTCAATTAGCAATGGAGAAAGGGTACGAAGTAAAGTAAGGGGAATAGGGTCGAGTGGGGAATTGGATTTTAGGGATGCCATTAGAGAGAGCACATATGGACGAGTAGGGAGAGTAAAGGAGGACCAGTGATTATGGGAAGCTAGTGAATATGAGTTGAGAGTGAGGATATCAACATTCACATTGGGGAGAGCAGCTATGATGTTCGATACTTTATTCTGGAAGAAATTAGCAAAGGAGGAGCAGAGGACTGTATCCGGTTGGTCAGGAAGGTGCCTGGGTTTTGATTTACCTACTAAGGTGAATGATAGGTTGTAGGCTTGCTTAGATGAGGTGCCATATTTACAAAGCAAGTTAGTAAAGTATGATGATTTAGTGGATAGGAGTTTTTTCCTATATAATGAGCGACATGCTTTAAAGGAACACAGGTCTGAGTTCATTTTAGTAGAGGCATAAATGGACTGTAGACGAAGAAGTGACTTTCTCATATTGGTGAGTTCAGTGTTGAACCAGGGGGATTTGGGATGATTACGGTGGGTAAGAGTAGTTGAGGGAGCATAAAAGTCAAGAGAATTAGATAGCGCCGTGTTGAAGGCGTCAAAGAGAGTGTCAGGATCAGAGAGCGGAGATGTAATAGTATTCATATGATCAAACACGGAGTTAACAAACAAGGGTTGATTTATAGAGGAGATGTTTCGAAAGTATCTTAGAGGTCGAGTATCTTAGAGGTCATTGTATAATATATACTATACTATACAATGTATATTATACACTATACTATACTATAAATACTTATAAATACATTGTAGACATTAGTAATTAGATTCGGTTTCGTCTACCTGTATTAAAATCAGAAACGCATACTACAGACTCTCTTCCTATGCTTGTATTGCCCTATCACTATATGACATGATACATATTCATTACCGGGTAGTTTTACTTATCATCACATTCTGTGTTTAGAATACAACGTAAACCACTCTATAAATCGTTGGTTTTTAATTATATGTTTGAATTAATTATTAATATAATTATAATCCATTATTATTTTAATATTTCTTATATATGATATTTTAGTAGTATAATAAATTTTATAATTTAATAATAATATATATATATATATATACTATTTAAATGGTTTGCTATAGAAATCTGTTGTAAGTAAATATATTAGTTCTATAGCTTAATATATTTTATGGAAATTAAACTATAGAGTATTGTTTGAGCATACACTATATAAACTGATACATTAATTATATTGCATTTAACAAATCCATATAATAACATGTATGATGAATTGAGAACATTTACATTTCTCGATGAGTCATCATTCGCTGTGAACATTATCAATGAATCATCTATTCAATATTTATTACTGGCTTGTATTGATTGGTGTAATATTCAGATAAATTCTTTTAAATCAACAAAACGATTGCCGACATTACATACTTATTATCGTTGACTTTTTACATGATTGATGAATAATATATTACATATTATATAAGTAAGAGTTGTAATAATAATAATAATAATAATAGTAATACTAATAATTGTAATAGTAATAGCAAAGCCCTTTGGTAATAGCAAGGTCAGGACATCTGCTAACGAATATTGTGACACTTTTTATTCGTTTGAGTGAATCGTAGTAAGGAGTATAAATTTGAATAATATACAAAAATAAATGCAAAAACTTGTTTTTAAATCAATGAATTCAATATGAATATATTTAATTCATAAACTAATTGAATACACATTATATTATTTGGAATTTAGACATCAATAATATAAAAAAACATCGTTAAAATCAAATAGAATTTAAAAATACATTCATAATTTCAATAAAATATTTACATAGAAATTCATTTTTAAAATGATTTCTATTATCAGATAAATAAATATCCTTGATATCTTGGATTCAATTATTTAAATCATTGAAATATAATTAAATATACCACTGAAAAGTATCTAGTTCGGAGTACAAACTTGGTAATAGTAGTATAATAATAATAATAGTAATAATAATAACAGTAATAATAGTAATTGTAGTAGTAATAGTAATAGTAATACTATTAATTTTAGTAGTAATAGTAATAGTAATAATAGTAGTAATAGTAATAGTAATAGTAATAGTAATAGTAATAGTAATAGTAATAGTAATAATAATAGTAATAGTAATAGTAATAGTAATAGTAATAGTTATAGTAATAGTAGTAGTAATAGTAATAGTAATAGTAATAGTAATAGTAGTAGTAATAGTAATAGTAATAGTAATAGTAATAGTAGTAGTAGTAGTAATAGTAATAGTTATAGTAATAGTAATAGTGATAGTGATAGTAGTAGCAATGCTAGTAATAACACCTACGCAATGATTGGTTGACCACACGTACACGCCTACAGATGGGCGGTTCCCTTCGTTGCCACGGTATCGCCGCGCCCTCGTTGTGGCGTATGGCTCGATGCGGTGACCCCATGCTCAGTAAAGTTGTGGCGAGGACCCTGTGCCTCCTCCTGGTGGCGGCAGAGGACGGCGGTGAAGCGATACTGCCCGGCTTCGACGAACGGTAAGGACGGGACATGCTTGCGCGGTCTTATATTGCACTTATTATTATACTTATTATAATAATAAATAATAATAATAATAAATATTTAGTAGAAGTTTTAAATTGTACATTTTTTTTCGTATGAAATATATAATTATTTATGGTATTATTTCCTCTAAAGGGTTTCATATGCAATATTGAATGTATTGTATTCTATCTGAGATATATAAATGATGAATTATTAAACTACCACTTGTTTCTATACATTCGTAAGTCCCCAATACATTAACTTAGTTACAATGCTATCATGAACTCGTATATACAATAGAATCATTATAAACTGATAAGTGTAAGTTGATGATACAGGTGTAGGTAGATAAAGGTAAGGTCACTCTTATGAATAACCGCGTTTTGTATATATCATACATATTAAACATATAATAATAATAATATTTATTTAAGAGGATACGAGCATTTTAGAAAAAACAATAAACAATTTTTCTAAAATATTTTTAGTATATATCTTCGACATTTTCAAATTATATTAGTTATTATGTGTTTATTGACTGAATAGATTATCATACAACTATTTTTATTATATCATATATAAAATATAATTTAAAAAATAAAATAAAAAGTAAACTATATTTTTACCATTATTGTACGAGTTGTATTTCCAAAAATATACAATATTTTCTCATTATGCTATATTAAAATATACATAGCAGTCCTTCCTTCAATACGCATTTTACAGAATTGTAATATCTTAATAATTTTTAAACTTATTGACAATTAAGCATATATAAAAATCCCTATCGTTTTACAAAATACTGAATTTTCAAAAAATTTTAAACAGGAGTAACCCATTAAAGAATTTATTGTCATCTTCGAGTTTATAATAATAATATACTTTTCCCCCTAAAGGGCTTCGAAATAATATTTCCCTGCTGTTGTCACCCGTCAGTTATATCATAAATATATGTATGAATATTCTGCAGTGTAGAGCGCGCGGGTGTTTCGAGTGAATATTCGTTGTTATATAGTGGGGGGTTTATATCCCCCCCCCCCGCCCCTGTTGCAGCGCCCCTCCATAGTGGGTATATCTTCGGTATATTTCACTTCATCAATGATTCTATTGTATTTATGCGTACATGATTGTATTGTATCTATATTAGTGCATTGAGTACTTATTAATGTATAGATACAAGTGGTAGCTTAGTAATTCATCATTTATTTATATATTACTGATAGAATGCAATATATATATATTAGATATACTCAATATATATTATATACTATAATATATATATTTTTATTGTTATTTTTATTTTGGTGGAGTCCTTTCATATCATCCAGGAACTTAGATGAAGTTTTCACTTATAACTATATATGGCTCAACATATACCTTCGAAGCCGCTCTCATGTTAAGGCATCCATGGTTTTAACGAGAACGGATAATTTATGTATACACAATTAAATAAGATCACTTCTAAATATTATTGTAAGACCTATTTTATTAGTCTGGACAATGCTCGAACTCACGTCATACTGCTTGTGTGTCTGATGCCTTAGCCAACTGAGCCAGACAGGCATTATTATATATATATATATTTAATACAGTAAAATCCTTCTATAAAGAAAATAATTAGGTATATTTATTGCAATGAAATCTTTTTACAATAAAATAACCCCATTATTAGGAAATTGTAATCAACACATCATTGTAAGTAAAATATTACATTATTTATGGAAAATATAGCGAATATTTATAGAGAGTTATTACATAATGTCTCTAATTGTTATTAGTATCATACAAATAAACAATTTAGTTCAGTGGAAATTCTCCTTATTGCACATGATAATATGCAGCAGTGCTTTGGTGAATATGTATTATACATGTTATATAATGTAACTGTGGTACCTAATGTACCTAACACCAATACTATATGATGTATTTCAATATTAACGAATGTACTTTTGCAATGGCATAAACATATGTACTGGGTATCAGTGCCGGATTTAGACAGGGGCAAAGTGGGCAAATGCCCTGGGCCCCACATTTCTAGGGGCCCATACATTTGATAAAAATAATAATGTTATAGTTAATTTTATAAGTTTTTTCTGAATAATAACCAACTATAGTGATAACCATAGATCAGCACATACAACAATGATGAATAGGTCTAACAGTATACAAAGAATAGATAAAGACCTGATTAAACAACTAGAAAATGAAACACGATACTGGCGAGATGTGTTGAGGAGAACTATAGATGTTATCACATTCATATGTGAGCGAGGTTTAGCATTTAGAGGCTCTGATCAAGATATTGGTTCAAATCATAATGGAAATTATTTGGGTATACTAGAATTATTATCGAAGTATGATCCTTTTTTGTCTACACATATAGAAAAGTATTCTTATAAAGGTTTGTATAATACTTAATTTATATAAATATAAATTATAAAATATAAAATATATTTATATACTTTATAAAATTGTATTACATTTTCTATCATTTATATATATGTATATGATATATAACTCTTAAGTGGTCATATTAATTTCTTATCTAAAACTATCTGTGATGAAATAATTTTAATACTTGCTGAATAAGTAAAATCAACTATAATAAAAGAAATTAAGAATGCCAAATATTTTAGTATATCAGTTGACTCCACACCTGATATTTCCCATGTTGATCAATTGACAATAATAGTTTGATATTTAAAAGATGATATAATAGTAGAAAGATTCATTACATTTGTAGAAATACATTCCCATACTGGTTTAGACTTGACTAATGTATTATTGAAATTCTTCAAGAAAAATGGAATTAATATAAAGAATTGTCGTGGACAAAGCTATGATAATCCCAATAACATGCCTGGAAGATATAATGGGATGCAAGCCCATATACAAAATCATAATCCATTAGCAATGTGGATACCATGTGCTGCCCATTCTTTAAATTTAGTTGGTCAACATGCAGTGGAGTCATCAATAAATGTATCATCATATGTGTCATTTATACAAAGACTTTATACTTTCTACAGTACACCTAAAAGATGGAATGTATTAAGTTCAGGATTAAAGGAAGCTGGACATGTTGTAATAAAGAGATTGTGCGGTACACTATGGTCTTCACATACTGATGCAGTAAGCGCACTTTCCGATGGATATTCAATCGTTTTAGATGTAATAATCAAGATGAAAAAAGATAATCTTAATGCGTTATCATTAATTAAGCTGAATTATCTATATAAGAGAATGAATGAATTTGAAACTGTTTTGCTATGCAAAATTTGGAAGGCTCTGCTATGTAGAATAAATGCAGTAAGCAACATATTACAGTCTAATTCAATTGAGTTGATGGTAGCCGTCAATAATTTAGTAGCTCTATCAAATTACATGGATGAAAAAAGAAACAATTATGAGGAATTTATATGTAGGCTATGGCTGAACATGTATGTAAGGCAGAATTTAATGAATCTAATAAACGAATACAAATTGCAAAGAAATACTTCGATGATGAACCATTGAATACTAATGAGAGTATTATACCAAAAGAAAGATTTAAACGTAAATGTTTTCTACCTATATTTGACAATTTAATTGGATATTATATAGTATATATATTTTAATAATTATTAAAATCATTAATGATTATTTTAGATAACATATATTTATATATTTATGATAATTGTAATTAATATTTAATATATAGTTGCATTAAAGCAGAGGATTGATGTATATGATGAAGTGGCTACACTATTCGGCTTTATAGGAATTCTGAGGACCATTAGCCATCAGAAATAACAAATAATTTTAAAGTTCTCATAAAGAAATATTCTACGGATATCAATGATGAATTAATAAACGAGACAATACATTTCTCTAAATATGTAATCGAATCTGATAGATATAATACAATTACCAAACAAACAGTACTATCGGATTATAAATATGTTCGAGAAATTATTGATGTTTATCCTAATATTGAAATTGTATATAGGATATATCTATCTCTAATGGTGTTAAATAGTACAGGTGAAAGAAGTTTTTCTAAACTTAAATTAGTAAAAAATTATTTAAGAAATTCGCTCACACAGGAAAAATTATCAGGATTAGCATTATTATCATTGGAGTCAAGTTTATTAAAAGAAATTGATCAAGAAAGAATAATTAATATTTAAAAAAAAATAAAACACGCGCGCAAAATAAATATTTAATTAAAAACTCTTTTTTATTCAAACTAATTATAATCTAAACTATAGTTTATAAATATATACCTTTATAAAATATAAAAATTATACATGTATGCGTACCAGGTACGTCGTACCTATACCATAGAGATGTTAGTTACCCAACATTCACTATGTATATGTATATTGTACCTACATCTAATATGTTTTTTAAATTATAAAAATTAGGGGGCCCATAAATTAAGTTTGCCCCGGGCCCATACTTTGCTTAATCCGGCACTGCTGGGTATATATACAATATACATATATACTGGGCCAAAAGAATAGAAGCGATTTAGAAGGAAGAAGATATTGCTTAATTTTGTTTACCATTTTAAACAAACTTTATAATATTAGTATTCTATATACGTTCGTTTGTTTTTATATGTCTATTTATTCTTATTTAGTAGTTACGGTCAATATTGGGACGATTTATTTTCTAAGAAAAACTGTCAACTGGTTACAATTACAAAACACTCTGTTCACAACGTATTAGACTCGTAGCTAATAGTAATTACAACTAACCCGTATAATATTACAGATACATAGACCGTATGCATTGTTGTATTTATACATTAATGTATAGACCCATCTCGAACTCATATTATGATTTATTTAAGTGTTTAAATAAACTTTCCCGTCAATCAATAGACCACCTAGAATATAATACATTGTAATCCGCATACTAAACTTATTGAATACTTTCGTATGGAGCCAGGATCAGATATCCTACATCTAACAAGTATTACACTTTAATCTCTCTTATCTTGAATTCTCTATCCTTCTCTCTCTATACCTTCATATTATTCTCTTCCTCCCTATCCATTCATAGACATATCATATATATATATTTACTGGGCCAAAACATTAGTAGCGATTTAGAAGGAATAAGATATTGCAAACCTTCGTAAATCTATAGGTGCTAGGCTATAACCATAACTATGTACAATATGTCCACCAACAGTATGTTTCACTATATATTACATAATATATACCCATTATATTAATCACAGAAACGACAGAGGAAATGAAAAAGAATTTGCAAAGATTCTAACGTATATCAAAGATAATACAAACGATCAGGCGACCTTTGAAATAACAGTCAAGGGTAAGCCATTAATAACATCCTTTATATAGTAATGAAGAGAGAATAAGGGTGTGTTTTTGGTCAAACACAGGTGGTGCGCAGTTAGTAGAAACAAATATCAAGTGTTTTTCGTCAACCACTAGTGCAACTGCAAACACTAGTGCAATCACTAATACAAGTATTTATGTATGGATATATATTTGTATTTAAATAACATTAAATAAAATGCATTAAACATATATATATATATATATATATATATATATATATATACATACTTGTACTAGTAAATATAATGTAATACATACTTGTATATGTATATATATATATATATATATATATATATATATTTATTATAATATATATATTATAATAATATAATAATAATATAATATATATATATAATATATATTATATTATTATATATATATACATATATGATGTATACATACATACATACATACATACATACATACATACATACATACATACATACATGTATACATACATACATACATACATACATACATACATACATACATACATACATACATACATGTATACATACATACATACATACATACATACATACATACATACATGTATACATACATACATACATACATACATACATACACGCATACATACACGCTCACATACATAACTTCAATTTAATTTTTGATAAATGAATTCGCGCATATCTAAAAATAGAAATAACGTCACAATTGTGACGTTTTTATGATTCATTTCATGGGCGGAGCTTATTATGCGTGCGTTCAAAGCATAGAGCTAGAGAAAGTTCTCTCTGGATCTATGATCCACTAGTGTGGCGCAGATGGCAAGTGCTGTGGTAAGGATAAATAGCACAACCAGACGTGTTTTGTAACAGTTGGATTTTTACATGCAGTGAATACGAATTTCTCGTACACCTGTGGTTGACCAAAAACACACCCTTAGGGATTATTTACACGGTAATATCTCTAATAATGTATAATAAACATTTCGTCTTACTTCTGCCACACAATGTAAAAGGTTGTCGTAGATAATCTGACGATTTTAATTACCGTATTAACACACCTTATTTGCATATACAATTTAATGCCTCTATAACAGTACGATAACATTATTCCTATATCGGAATATGTTAAATTACAGTTACTTTATGTAATCAAAGATGGTTCACTCCCTATCTAAGCTATGTAATTATTTCAATATAGTTCCCATACCAACCACTAGATGGATACACATGTATTATTTTAAGTTATATTTAATATTATTAATTCATAAGTTAATTAATCTAATTATCAGACTAATATACTTTCAATATTATAATATATATGTGAATTATATTTTTTTAAATATATTTTAAAATTACGACATTTTCATGGCATTGAAAGTTTACATGTAAATAACAATGACTGAATCGATCTACTTTTAACCTATAAATATTCCTTTTCCAACAAATTTTTATGAAATCAATTTAGATATCTAAATAATATTTTTGAACACTTTTCGATATATATCGAATTTTTATATATATCTTAATTTAAGATTATATTAGGGTATTATTTTTCGAATTTACATGTATACAGATACGAATCTAAATATAGATTTTAGTTCTTTCACCCGTCACATTTGCGCTAGTGTCATTTTTATTTCAATAAATCGGTCGAGTGAACCACCTTTCCTTCGCAAAATTGTTGATGTAATTAGGACATTAAATAAAAACTAAATAATGAAATTAATAGGAGGCTAACTTTTCAACGTGATTCATATGTATATAAAATAATATAATTCGGATATAAAAATGAGAAAAATTCAAATATATTTCTGTATACCAATGAACATTAACTATTCATTTTTATATTTCTATTAAATGTTTACAAAACATCTTAAATATTTTAATTTCGTAATATATAGTTTAGTGTAGTATGTTAAAATACTTGTTTTAAGAATTCTATCCAACAGAATAGCAACATTTATATATCCTCGACATAGAGTAACCAACATTTAGTTATGATTTAGAGTCTCATTCCTTTAAATTATTGTTAACCTTAATATCAATACTAAAACTAATATATATTTATATAATAAACTCCATAATGAACTTTTAGGTTTGGAATCACTCGAATGAAATGCCTACAAGTTATATCCGCTTATCATCCACCTTTATATCATTCATATTACTATTTATAATTAATACTATTCGTATATCTATACATCATTACAATTATTATCAAACCACTCTGCACAGGATATTGATCAGTATTTACATTTTCCGTTACCATGTGATCTCTCATTGTTCTATTTATCAATAAATATAGAATACACACACCCACGCGATACATTATTTATTAATCGGCATTAATTAATTTAAAAATAGAATATGAACTATCATTACCGACATGCAGTGATGGGCAGGATCGAGTACACAAATGAGGATTGGGTAACGAATGGAGGATATTGATCAGTGATCCCGATCCATAAAAAAATGATCGGTGCCCATCATTGCATATACGATACTCTAATATTATTATATTCATTTATAAGAATATTAACAACATTTTAGTATCGTATTATTACATTGATATGATATGCAGATCATTATTTTGTAATGTTTTCCAAAGTATTGCAAGACTAAACCTACATAGAATTTAAATAATAATTGTTATATAGAATTTAATCAAATTTCATATAAGTAAACCACCGACTTTGACTTAACAAACAATGAGTAGATATTTGTATCCAATTCAATGCATTTATATATATACATTATATTTAATTCACTATATAGTGACTATATCATAATCTATATGATATACATTCAATATATGCATTTAATTCAATTGAGTTATTATTGAAATATAATACAATATATTAATAATAAATATTATTTACAATTTTTAATAATTTATATTACATAGGTATTATAACTACATATATTTTGTTTCGAATTATGAAATTAAATCGTAGATCGGGTAAGAAACTTAAGATCGGGATCGGTTCTGGTAACGAAGTGAGGATCGGGATCGGGAAATGGATCGCATAAGAGAATAAATAGAGGATCGGGATCGGCGATCCAGGAAAAAAGGATCGGTGCCCATCACTGTCGACATGGAAGTAGAACACTACTCCTCCTCCTAATGAATACGATATAAATATAATACGATTACTTATACGAAGCTAATATTGTTTGTGATGAATTTAGATTTAGATAGGGGTTGAGAGGTATAAATCTGATAACAAAATCCTTATAAATACAGGATACATATATATATATTAGTATTATTATAATAACAAAAATTATAATTATTATAAATAGTTGTACGGAGGATAAAGTGGATAAGCAATTGAATGTAGTGTATGGCACTATCAGCTACGAGCGCTGCAGTCGAAACCCACTACTTTTTATTTATAATAATATTTATTTATACATATATATATATTGATATTTCTACAAATTTTAATGTTCTATCTATACTAAAAATAATATTAAATATTTAAAATACATCATATCAACATTCCTCGTAATTTTGTGTATTTTAATTGAAGATATCATACTATTTTATTGAAATTTATTGATATTTATAATCTATATCCATTGATATAGATGGAAGTCACTTTAATCTATTTCCACGAAAAGCCTACTGTTTTAATATTTGACATATAATATGACTAATATCCAATCAAAATCACTGATACTATTTTGTTAATTTATCGATAAAAGTGTCATTCACGTATCTATCTTTTACATGCATTACGTGCGTCAATTGCTTATCCACTTTCTTTATATCGATGGGTTGTATATGTATAGTTTGCGGTGTGTATATTATCTATAGTTTGTGGTTTGATCGTCGTCGAAAGTAGCAAGCATTGGTTTTACGAAATCACATTTATTCGAAAACCGTGTGCATATATTTGTTGTGAAAATGACATCAAAGCACGTGTATAGAATTAGGGGTGGGGTAGGGTGGTGGGGTGGGGGGTGTAGAGCGCGCACGCACACACACACAGGTACAAAGGCGCGCGCGCGAGTGTGTGCGCGATACTAGTAGTAGTGTAGTAGCATTACATCCGTATTACCTAGTAGCGTGGATGAACGCGCACACGTAGATATGCCCGTACGGGGGGTCCGGTTCGGCTGGGTGGTGGTGGTGGGGGTGGGTAGGGGTAGCAATCGAATCGAGCAAGCCGATTGGTCGAGAACTACGCCGCGCCCATGATGCTGATGCTCTTCGCCAGTATTACGATACACATATACTCACAGACAACACGAATATTATAAATGCAAAGTATATATATATATATGTATATGTATATAGATATATATATATATATATATATATATATATATATATATATATAGATGATGATGATGTAATGATAATAATAAAAATAGGCATACACGAGTTATATATATATATATATATATTTGGTATACACGTATATATAAAATTTATTTATATATATGTATATGTACAGAAATACGGGGGCGCACACATTCAGGGCGTGTAAATATAGATAGATAGATATACGCGTGATCATAATTTACACAGAATCGCGCGCACGTTACACATATGTATAAGTATGTAGGTAGGTAGGTAGGTGGGTAATTAAATTGGGGGCGGGGGCGAGGGGGCGGGATCGGAAGAGGGGCGCGTCGCGTATTGTACACACACGACGGGCGCCCCTCGACCAGATAGTAAAAACTCAACTTACCAGTAGAAAAAACATGTCCTTATATAGGCGGACGCGTAATCGCAACATCACAACAACAAAGATGATAGAATATAACAACAACATTGGTCTAATAAATAAATAACAATGCTTAGCCGGCTGGACGTGTGTGTGTGTATGTGTGTGGGCGGGGGCTGGGGGGGCGGAACGACGACGACGACGGGTGGGCGTGGTTAGCGAAGGGGGCGGGGCGTGGCGGCCGGGGTAAACAAATAAACGAATGCGTAGCTGAAAAATACGTACAATTCGATAGGGTCGGTGTGATGTTGTTGTTGTTGTTGTCGGTAGGGGGCGTGCGGCCAGAGAGGGCGTAGCGCCGGGGGTTGATTGACTAGAGAAAGGTGCGAGAGTCTAGTAGAGACCGCAGCCCCTCAGATTGTTGGCGATAATGACATCGGTGACGGCATCGAACACAAACTGAATGTTGTTGGTGTCGGTAGCGCAGGTCTGGTGGCAGTAGATCTCTTTAGACGTAGACTTGTTCTTCGCTTCAAACTGAGCCTGGATGTAGGCTGATGCGTCATCGTATACTTGTTTACCTGGGGGGGTGGGGGAGGGTGGGGGTTAAGGGGGTATTGTTTACTTTCATGATGGGGAGTTAAGGATAGTGTTTAACTAGGAGATGGGAGGAGTTAATAAGGGTAGTTTTACCTAGAAGAGGGGGTAGAATTAAGGGTGAAGTTAACTTAGCATAGGGGCTGATTAAGTGTATTGTTAACCTGATAGAGGGGGAGAGTTAACGGTGTGTTAACTATATAGAAATGAAGGTTTATTATAATGTTAACTACCAGAATATGAGAGAGAGAGATAGAGAGAGCTAAGAGTGGTGTTTAATTAGCAAATGAGTAGAGTATATTTTTGTTTGACTAGGTGAAGGTAAGATAGTTAAGGGGTAAATAACATTACGATAACTACACTATATACCCTATACGCATTCCACAATGTTCTGCTAGGGTTACTAAATATAATGACTTTTACGAGCGTAATTAATGTAAAGGCTAATTTTGATGACTCATCCGGCTATTAATAACTTATAGCTGTATGTTAACAGTATATGTAGTAGTGTGTGTGTATATAGAATAGTATAGAAACATTTAGTGAGGTTTTTTATGATGATGTTTTATTTATCATTTTATTTCATTCTTTATTTATAACTCTCTGCAAAAGGCATTAAATATAATATTATAATATAATATACAATCAACATAAGACCTAGTTCTTTGTTGACACCAATACAGCACTACGGTGGTAGTAGTAGTAGTAGTAGTAGTAGTAGTAGTAGTAGTAGTAGTAGTAGTAGTAGTAGTAGTAGTAGTAGTAGTAGTAGTAGTAGTAGTAGTAGTAGTAGTAGTAGTAGTAGTAGTAGTAGTAGTAGTAGTAGTAGTAGTAGTAGTAGTAGTAGTAGTAGTAGTAGTAGTAGTAGTAGTAGTAGTAGTAGTAGTAGTAGTAGTAGTAGTAATAATACAGAGCGAGTGGTTTGATCTTTACAATAATGGGGGCATTGTTTCAGTAATAGCGTAGACGCTAGTTAAATGTCACGCTATGTTGATACAAGAGAATTACATTATCTAGAGTGGGTGTGTGCTACAACTAGATCCAGCCCTCCTCCCCATTTCTCTTGTATAATTATATCCATCTGCGTTATAGTAGGATAGGTACTACAGAATAGTAATATAAGAGTAGGGTGTATCAACTAGACTAGCATCATGTGTCACATGTAACCACTAAACTCACTATAATATTGCTACATTAGTAGAGGGCAACGTAGCATAGGTTTTCACGTTTATAGACATTGAAGCATTCATAATTATATAAAATATTCTATTCTACTAATTTTAAATATTATTTCTCAAAAAAGGGTAAAATAACAAAACACCATTTTGTGTATGTTTAGATAGTGATTTATATCACAATGTTTACATACGGAGATGTAAAATGAATTAATTAAAGATAACAATTTAAGAATAACAAAAAATAGATAACAATTTATATATATTCTAATATACATTAATCCGATAATTAATTTGCCTAATTATGCTAATATACTTTAAGTATATTAGAACAGTTAATCGATCTAGAAGTAGTGAATGTAGGTGAAATAAAATATGCTATATATTATAAAACTCAAAAGAAATTAATTCGTAAAATATATTATTTCAAAATCGTTCAAAACTGATATCGCGCAGTGAGTAGCGCACGGGTGGGTGGGGGTACGGTATCACCCCCTAATCGGGGTGGGTTACTATACTGACCAGTATATTCGGTAAAGCAGACGGTCAAGGGCGACTTCTTAATCTTCTCCTCAAACAGATCCTTCTTGTTCAAGAACAGAATGATGGAGGTGTCAGTAAACCACTTGTTATTGCAGATTGAGTCAAACAGTTTCAGTGATTCTTGCATACGATTCTGTGAGAGTGGTATACAGTGATTGCCTCTATATATGTTCCTTTCTATATATATATATTTGTTATTTTTTGCTATTTTTATTTAGTGGAGTCCTTTCATCCCAACCAGGAACTTAGATGAAATTTTCACTAATAACCATATATGGCTCTAATGTCCCTTCGAAGCCGCTCTCATGTTAAGGCATCCATGGTTTTAACGAGAGCCGATCATTTATTTATACACCCTTTATTTATATATACTCCCTTTATCTCTAGTATTGGATATAATAGTGAATAATTCAATCTCTTTCTATATGCACACTACTTTTATCTCTATCTAACATACTGTGTAGGGGTTATAATACAATGATTATATCTATATCTCTATATATGTATATATAATATCCTGATAATCTATCTCCCTTTATCAGTTAACAACTAAAAGATTAATTTGCATTTGTCAGCAATAATTAACCAATATACATTTGTATACATATTAACGACATCTGCCAATAAATAGCCACAGTATGTTCAGATATTTAATGACAGTTGATTGGCTAAAAGGTGATATGACGATACCTGGAAATGACCTAATAATACATTTTTCGTTGAAACAATCTATTTATATTACCAGGACATTTATCTTTATATAGGATTTTAATGTTAATAGAATTTCTATGTATCAAGAATTAAGTCATAAAATATACATATATACCACTACTAGATCTGTCACTGTACAAATGTACCTACAATTTAAATGTAGCAAATGTTCCTTCCCCTCACTCCACCCTCTTCAGCCCCATTCTCCCACTACTTACCATTTTCTCATCCTCATACTCTCTCCCTACCCTACAACCTACCTCTCCTATATTACTTCCCCTCTCCCCTACCCTACCTTACAGCCCCCTCTCCCTCTACCCTACCCCAACAAGCCACCCCTATACTAGCCCCACAAGCCCCACTAACCGTAGTCTCATCCTCGTGCAGAACCTGATCATACACTATCCCTACCCTATCCTACAGCCCCCTCTCCCCCTACACTAGGGCCTCCCTCCCCATCTCTCCTACCCTACCCTCACTAACCGTAGTCTCATCCTCGTGCAGAACCTGATCATATACTATCCCTACCCTACCCTACAGCCCCCTCTCCCCCTACCCTAGGACCTCCCTCCCCCTATCTCCTACCCTACACCCTCTACACTACTCCCTCCTCTCCCCCCCCCCTACCCTACCCTACCCTCACCCCCATCACTAACCGTAGTCTCATCCTCGTGCAACACCTGATCGTACTCAGACATCGCCACGCAGAATATGATGGCGGTGACGTCTTCGAAACAGTGAATCCACTTCTTACGTTCTGAACGTTGACCTCCTACGTCAAACAACCTGTTGGCGAGAGTGGGTCATTGGTTCATGTTATAGGAGTTTAACTTCAGTAATTCATGTATAATGTATATATATTGAAAACTGCCTGTGTGGCTCAGTGGCTAAGGCGTCAGACACGCAAGCAGTAGGACATGGGTTCGAGCCTCGTCCGTACCATTACTTAATTTTATAAAATGGGTCTTAAAATATTATTTAGAATTGATCTTATATAATTGTGTATAAATAAATGATCGGCTCTAGTTAAAACGATGGATGCATATATATATATATACATATAAAAAGTGATATAACTTTGAATTAATCCCTACAGCAAACATAATCTAATTTATATGTCATAACATAGATCAAAATATTAATTTCCGATTTGTGGGTGAACTTCTATTATAGTTATGCATATACACACACACACACACACATACACACTTGCACGCGCGCCTACATACAACTCTATTTCTGATATTAGCATATGCCAAGTAGGTTTTGTAGTATTAAGGGGGTATTAAAGAAGGTCAATATGTCAGCGATTACTTATTAAGATCGTAAAACTCGTACGAAAACATAATTCCAATCTAAAGAGAGAAATTAGCAAACACATAAGTAGTATTCTTGTATGTTGGTGGATAGCTTTCATCTCATCCAGGAAATGTTATGACTTTTTACTCATCCAGGAAATGTTATGACTTTTTACTTATAACAATTTAAATAGATCTAATATACCTTCAACGATGTTCTCGCGTTAAGGTATCCAGATTTTAACTAAGAGAGCCGATACCGTTAAATATCACTTCTACATAATATTGAGACCTCTTATATTGGTCCGAAATCCTATTGACTATGCATCCGACACCTTAGCCTGCTGAGCCACACAGGCAGATATATATATATATACATTATTGAATAACGGCATAATATATTTATTATGGTGAGGGAAAGAATGACTATAATCATAACCATGATTTCCCATTATACATAAATCTAAGTGATAAATTCACTGTATGTATGTGTTTATATTTATTATTATGAATTATATATATATGTAAGTAAAAATAATACAAATATATTTATTTGTATGTATGTATGTATATATATATATATATTTATTATTATGATATATGTAAGTACAAATAATACAAATATATTTATTTGTATGTATGTATATATATATATATTTATTATTATGATATATGTAAGTACAAATAATACAAATATATTTATTTGTTGTTAGCAATTGAATATTAGAAGAATGAATCGTGAATATAAATCTACACTAAGCATGTCACATGCCACTCGAATGCCACATACCACATTAATTCAAGTCTCCCACACTCATTCTTCTTTGATACACAACACACCAAAGACCTACGCACACGCACATAATAATAGATATGATTAATAGGCAGTGATCTGTAACATAACATTAGCTTGCTTATAGGTATTATTAATATCATACCCACACCCACCCATGCATATGTGGGTGTGTTTTTAGCAGAACAAATAATGAACAGAATATATATTGTTTACTACTACTACTACTACTACTACTACTACTACTACTACTACTACTACTACTACTACTACTACTACTACTACTACTACTACTACTACTACTACTACTACTACTACTGCTGCTGCTGCTGCTGCTGCTGCTGCTGCTGCTGCTGCTGCTGCTACTACTACTACTACTACTACTACTACTACTACTACTACTACTACTACTACTACTAATACTACTACTACTACTACTACTACTACTACTACTACTACTACTACTACTACTACTACTACTACTACTACTACTACTACTACTACTACTACTACTACTACTACTACTACTACTACTACTACTACTACTACTACTACTACTACTACTACTACTACTACTACTACTACTACTACTACTACTACTACTACTACTACTACTACTACTACTACTACTACTACTACTACTACTACTACTACTACTACTACTACTACTACTACTACTACTACTACTACTACTACTACTACTACTACTACTACTACTACTACTACTACTACTACTACTACTACTACTACTACTACTACTACTACTACTACTACTACTACTACTACTACTACTACTACTACTACTACTACTACTACTACTACTACTACTACTACTACTACTACTACTACTACTACTACTACTACTACTACTACTACTACTACTACTACTACTACTACTACAAAGAGAACACTTGAGATTATAATAATTAATGAGATCAACACTGATAATACAATGATATAACTTTTAAACAACAATACCATTCTATATAGAGTGAATATTAAGATACCTACAGCAATTGTAGCAGATAGTATAACTTCTACTGGTCTTATATAGGACAACCACCAGTAATAGTAATGCTTATAGAGTGATATGTCCTATACTATAGCAGTATGTGTGTGCATTGTGACATTGTATTATTTACACTTGACTTAGTTATTTATTAGCTGCAGTGATTGAAATTTAAAACTAATGAGAATCATTGATAATGTCAAGGAAACATTACACCTTTTTCTATTGTACAACTCGCTGAAATTTGAAGTATACTAATCAAACTAATAACACATATGTATACACTATAGTATAATATACTATAGTAAACAATTAGTTCATTATATAACTTCTAATTCGATAGCTGATCCTTTACAAAGTGCTTATCTTCCTAATCGGAAACAGCGCTTAATTTGATTTTTAATGATATAATACTGTCTTGCTTGACAACAAAATGCCATGCTACTTAGTATTACTTGATCTATCTAGTGCTTTTGACACTCTGGATCATACAATGTTATCATGTCGGCTTAAAGAGATAGGTATTCATGGACAGGTGCACAATTGGTTAATGTCTTTTGTAACATCTCGTTTTTCATCAATTAAGATTAATAACAATTTTTCAAAATCATTTATGCACACTCATGGTGTTCCTCAAGGATCTGTTCTGGGCCCAATACTTTTCTTGATTTATATATTACCTGTTTCTTCTATTTTTAAAAAATATCCTTACATTCACTATCATCTATATGCTGATGATTTACAGCTTTATACTTCCTTTCCTCAATCTACTGATCACGCTATAATCCAATACAACATTAAAAACTGTATTACTGATATACAAAATTGGTTCACTAGTAATTCACTATCCTTAAATGTCTCAATAACTGATACTATTTTATTCTCTAAAATACCTTCAATTGTTAAAATAACTGATAGTTTTCTTGCCACGCTGCCTTTATCTAATAAAATCACAACACTCGGTATAACAATTGACTCTATTATGAAATATGACAGTCACATTCTTAATGTTATTCGTACTGCTAATTTTTATTTATATAATATACATAAGGCTGGTGCTAAGCTCTCCTTTGATATCACTAAATCACTTATATATTCATTGGTTTTTAGTAGATTCGACTACTGCAATTCACTTTTTGTTTTTGTCCCTGATAATATTATGATAAAATTCGAAAAAATTCAAAGGAGAGCTGTTCGTGTTTTATATAAAATTAAAAATAATATAAATACTAATACGGGTAGTAACTATATATCTATATCACATATTATGTTAACCCTTGGTTGGCTCAGATATCGTGATCTTTGTAAACTAAAATTGTTATGTTTAGCTCATAAAGCTATCTACACGGGTGAACCTAAGTATCTGGCTGAATTATTATCAATTGCTACCAGTAACAGACCAAGACGGGATTGCCATGCAATGAAACTTGTTATGCCTCATACAAATTCATGTTTTGGTAACTCTGCTTTTTCTGTTGCGGTACCAACTCTATGGAATTTACTTCCGAATATTATTCGTACGACAACTTCTCGATCTCAATTCAAAAGTAGACTCTTTAAACATTATTTAGTGAAATGAATATATATTTTGCGATTATTGTTATCTTCGTTTATATGTTATATTATTATATTATTATTATTATTATTATTGTTGTTATGACGTCGAAAAATGATTTTCATTTATGAAGTCTTTAAACAAATAAATAAATAAATAAATAAATAGTATTACTATAGCAAGCTAGGTGTGGTAAGTGGTAATAATATACTATAGTAATATTAATTAAAAATTGCAAAGCTTAGGTTAAGAATTAATATATAATCGAAGTATATATTCTACCTCATAATATATATATATATATATATATATATATATATATATTATAATACAAGTATCCATTCAGAAACAAATCAATAAATAACGTATTTATAACATACATTATACAGCACAAAGGACCTACTGTAGAGTGAAATGTGTTTACACCACCAATAGATATTATCACGCGGTGATAGAGCAGAGAGAAATCGGTATATTCACAATATGATTATTATACACACACACACACAATCAATATTATTAATTTTAATATTGATTTAATATCAGTTCGTTGTGAGATGGTGTACAATGCATTTATTACCTTGATGATAGTGTTTGTTAACGTGCTTATATCGCCTAACATTTTATTTTATATTTGTATTTGTACATGTATACATTCAAATACAATACACACACACACACTCACATATGTATATATATGTAGTTACAAATGAATAATAAATATCTCAAATAAGGAATATAGGAAGAGGTGCTGAATAGATAACGCTGTCATCGAACTGGAGACGAGTATTCGCTAGCTCGCGGTCTCTAGTTAAATGGATAGTGGGCGTGGTTTAAATGCAGGGGTAGGCGTGGCTTAACAGGGCGTGGCCGACCACTGTTGATAACGCAGTGTAAATGCACATATACAGGTAGTACAGGCAACGATCAATAATAACTATACGATTATGATTACGCTGTGTGTATGTATGTGTATGCGTGTGTATGTAGATGTATGCGTGCGTTGTTAATACTAACGTCCAACTATTACAGCTGGTTATAACCATATAGGGTACATCTATTAAACAGGGATACATAGAATATATATATATAAATGAAGCTTATTTAAACGCGTCCTACACGCACACACATAGGCGCGTGTACGCATGCGTACGAAACGGTAACCAAGCGTCACACAGGCCAACCCGTGTATCGCGATAATTTGACACGTGGTAGTATTGCGTCATAGTCAGCTATAGGTGTGCGCGCGCGTGTGTGTGTGTGCGTGTGTGTGCGTGCGTGGTGACATGTGATAAACCGGTAGCTGCGATGCTATCGTGTATTAATTACTATAATGGTATGCACACACACGAACACGAGTGTGGCTAACTAGACCAGGTAATGATTATTGCGTGTTTGCGACGAAACAGAATGACTATTGTATCGGTTATTAATGTTATTACGTAATAATAATGATGTTATTATTATTAATAAATATCATTATATCACCAATCACGATATTATGTATGATGTAATCTTTATAATAGTAGATTAATCATTATATAAAAATACCTATATGTGCGAGTAATTACTTAAATATAGCATAGGTATATCATATTATATAAAAATAGCATAATGATATGTTATACATATACATAATTATGGTCAATAAAAACAATCAATCAGAAAATATAGGATTTAAATTAATTCAATTTCTAAAAAAAAAATTATATTCAACAACCACTCATTTTTATACACTCATTTTCATTCTATACATTTTAAATATTTTATAAATTATCATACATGACCAAGATTAATATTTAAATAACATATATATATATATATATATATATATCTTGGTAATCAACACACTCTAAAGTTAAGTTTTTAAATTATATATTATATTGATATACACCCAAGAAAATACTATATTTCATACATTTAAAAATGTCAAGTTTAGTTTTCTATCTATGACCAATGTACATATATGTAAGACAAAATCAATATCTCACAAATCGTGCCATATCTCAGCATAGTAGTTCATGTATTTCCTCATTAATAATTACAATATATCGTGTATCAATTAGTAATACAGGTGTTAATTAAGAATAGGCAATTAGTAAAGAAATAGAGGGTTTTATTATTATGTGTGTAATAGTATAATTAGTAAACATAAATGTTATTATGTATAATATGTGTAATAGTATAATTAATTAAGTATGTAACAATCGCTATTACTCCCCCTCGGTAAAGTAAATCATATTTGTTATAGAATATGTATGAAATGAATATAATTATATACACATGAAATTGTGAATATTCTATTTTTAGATTTGCTACATCACTCCCATCATAGGTATCATAACATTATACATATTGAGTAGTCAGGCTTACTCATCATAATAAATGTATTATATGTAATGGATATTCATAGATTTTAGATATATATATGTATATATATATATTAAATATATTTATAAATATGCTATATATAAATAATGGAAAGTCATATGGAATGTACATTGAAATACATTAAGGAAAACACAAAACTTAGCTTAAAAACTATGCCAAACCAAAAATCATCTAGGTTTTCAATGAGGATATCTCGGTAGATAAAACAAAAGTATGTAATATCACAGGAGATATCCTTATCGACATACTAGGTAAACATTCTATGTGGCATATGGTCACGAGTTACCTGAGATTGCGTAGTCTAAATTATACTATTTATAAATAATTATCTATATTAATATGTAC
Source organism: Osedax fenrisi (assembly GCA_964019155.1). NCBI lineage: Eukaryota > Metazoa > Annelida > Polychaeta > Sabellida > Siboglinidae > Osedax > Osedax fenrisi. The sequence continues at coordinate 11,210,341 of OZ025244.1, read as the reverse complement.
CAATCCACATGAGCTCACTCCCCATGAAACAATGGTATTCACTTAACACCTACTAGTGGCGCTACCCTGGTGAGCGGTTGTGGTACTAACTTAAAGTTGAGGTTCTTGAAGTGGAAATGTACCTCGACGATACCGGTGGTTTTCACTCGTGTCCTTAGTATGTCCTGTTCGGTGGGCATGTATTCCTTGTTACCGAGACGATCTAGTTCGTCCAAGAAACTGTAGGTGTGAACAGAGGTCAAGGTCATCGATTTGTAAATTATTATATTGTTTAAATATGAATATAATTTAAATATAAAAAATACATAGATATGGATTAAATATATGGTCGAATATATTAAGTTGAAATATGATATAAATGTTAAAGCATAATAAAAACATGATATTGATCATTGATAATTATTTTCGTAATAAATATAATTTTAAAATTCAATATATCTAAAAGAAAAACAAAATAAAATAAATTATTAGGTATAAATTATGCAATTATATATCAGAAAGTTGATTAAAATTAATCATTATATTTGTAGGAAAACATTTTAATTCATTTTGTAAAAAATTATATATTATTTATTAACATATTTTTCATTTATATATATTTAAAATAATAGTATTATATTTTGGAAAAAAAAAAAAATTCATTGTTATGCAATAGGTGTCTAGTAAGTTATTTGATTGAATGAAAGCTTATCTTTTAATTTTATTTCAAACTATAATTGTATAATAATTAAGTATATTTATAAACATATTTTTGTTTATCAAATTAAAACTTCATAAAATACAAATAATTTTTAAAATATTTATTGAATTTATTTAGAAAGAATATTAATACATTTCAAAACATAAATAAATACATTTTATAAAGAAATAAATTAAAAAAAAATAATTTAATTAATTTTAGAAATCAATCAATCAATTCAATAATGTGTGTATTAAGAGGGGTCACAAACTATTTAGCGGAATCGTTGAGCTGGTATTCGTTAGAACGGCCGAAACACTGCTGAACTCCTCCATCAACCCACAGTCTCTTCATAGCTTGTAGCAGTTCGTCAGAGAATGGTTCCGTATCTTCCATACGGGCAATCACGTCGAGTACCATCTTAGCGTCACTCTGTATAACGGGGGTGGGGTGTGAGTATGAGGGGGGTGGGGTGGGGTGTGAGTATGAGGGGGTGGGGTAGGGTGTGAGTATGAGGGATGTGGGGATGGTTAGGTAATGTGTAGGTGTGGTGAAATAGGTAATAGATTGTGAAATACCCTGGACCACAACCAGTACCATCTTAGTTTCACTATGTATAATGGGGTGGGGGTGGGGTGTGAGTATGAGGGGTGTAGGCATGGTTCTGTAGGTGTGGTGAAATAGGTAATAAAGTGTGAAATACCCTGGTCCTCAACCAGCATAATATTACCCACATCTCTTTGTATGTATGTGTGTGTATTTATATGTGTGTGTGTATGTGTGTGTATGATATTAAGTTGTATTTCAAATGAAGTATATTAATGTATTATTATAAAAAATATATATATACTTGAGGTTCAAACACGAAAAAAATCGCCTATATAAAATATAAACTCTGAGCAACTAGATATTGTCTACTGCATGCTACACAAATACACACTCATAGCCTTACCTGAACTATCTCTTATTGTGTGTGATCGCCACAGTTAAGCACACATGTGACCTGCACAATAGTGGTAACAACAGCAGCAACTGGTTGTGTGGCCTCATTACATAATAGGTGTGTGTGTGTGTGTGTGCAAGCTTGTATTGTGTAACATGTTGTAAAATCTAGATCATAGTGAATTAGTTCACATTTACATACAACTATTGATATTAACCTATCATACAAGTATAACCATGGTTGCATAGAATTCTACAGCCAATGCTTATAACCTGCTGCAAACACAATTTTTCCAACAAATATAGAAACCCTGACAAATAATATACTTTATTACGGGTGCATTTTGTATAACATACCAACTGTATTAATATACATGTAAATGCTGATGGTGTATTGGTACTACATTCGCACAACCCCAACATCCCATCAGCATTAACATGTAATAATTATAGATGGGACAAACATGCTTGCTAACATGGTACTATGGGACATTGGGATGATAAGTGACAAATGTAGTAGAAATGCACCATCTCAAACATATCATCAGCATTTACATGTAATGAATACAGATGGGACAGTGGTATATCTACGAAAAACGCACCCTATATCTTTACATGTAGAATATCGTAAACTTCCAACATAGGCGATGAAGAGTTGAATGTACAATCACTAACTGACTTATATGCCAGTATACAACTTAGCAGTATTTGTTCTGATTTATGCATGCACATGTGTTATATATGAAAGTGTTATAAAACATTAATAATTCTATAATATTAGCTCTTTATTATATCTTTTTCTAAAATATTTATATATATATATAACTTCACATTATGCCGTACAAAAAGTAGATACCACTTTATGTACTTCCATTTGTATATAGAAAATTATTTCATATTGTAAATCATTTATTTGGATAAATTCATAACATATATGATGAATATTAATGATTTGAGAATACTATTTAATAATTCAGGATACTAGTCTTAGTGCCTAGCCTACTACCTAGCTTTGATTACAGTACTTATATTGTAATTATATACCAGTGTGTTGTGTGTGTGTGTGTATTTATAAGTGAATTATTCATATTTGATTACTGAATGCATGTATCCAGAAATAGGTACCCTCAGTGTTATTATCAACATAATCATTAATAACACAATGCTGCATATTTAATGACCAGCCCTATTATACAGAACACATACATACATATATATATATAATTTCTAAAGAATGATAATGTAATTAAACACAAATACACACATCATACATATATACTTGTGTGATAGGCTATCACTGATAGCTAATTCACAGGTACTAATAACATGCATATTACATATATATATATCAGTGTGTATGTGTGTATGTACACATGCGAACAGATGCGTATCTGCACATGGTACAATCACATTAAAGTATATACACACGCACACACACAGAGATGGATCAATAAATCGAGACGATTTTTTAGCTCCTCTCTTATTTATATAATACCTTATATAATACCTATCATGCATGCACGCATATTCTTTATTGTACTACTAAAGGGGTAAACTAAGGGGGTAAACTGGGCAACGGGTGCTACGTTTATCTCGCCGCTATCAGTGTGTAGGGTATGTGTTGGCATCATTAATTAATGTTGATATTAAATACTAATTGCACGCCTTACATATTCACAAACTACGGTGTTCATTAATGTATACGCACATTATATATACGCACATTATATATATATATATTACGATATACCGTTGACCAAATATGGTAAAACAACTAGACAGCACGATTTGTTTCTATTTATAATGCATAATCATCACCATCTCTCGTCCGATATCTCTCTCTCGCTCGGTGTTTCTCGGTCGGCCACTGTGTGTCGCCACTGCTCTAGAAATCGATTATATCAACATAATATTGCGTGCGCGAGCGCGGGTGTGTGTGTGTGCGTGCGTGTGTGCGCTTGATAATGCAGCCGGCTACGTATAGTAATGTATTGTATTGCGCACGTATATATTATGGGACACGCACTATACACACATATATACATATATATATATATATATAATACGATATGGATGCTTGAATGTTTTTTTCGGAATAAATTTCAATTCACAATGATATCGAATATATAAAAATAAACGTACAATGTTAACATACACACATGTATTTCCCATTTCCCTATATATATATGTATATGTATGTATATATATATATTTATATACACACACATTTATAAATTAAAAATAGGACTATAGATGTGAAATAATTATATATGATACACAACAGTGTCTTGATTATATACACACACACGCGCACACACACACAAACACACACACATACACACATATATATCGCAGATATTCGGGATGAATAATGCTTACTTATAAATGCAGAATATGCTTGTTATATACAAATATGTCGGCACTATATGGTGTATGGGATTTTTAACATTGTATTCACATTGATATCGATTTCTACAGTGAAATCATTGCCTTAATAACATAGCGCCAGAATTATTATTAATGACACCTAAACGAAAACACGTACACATTGTTCCGGTTTAAACCAGTATAGTTTTTATTTTATATATATATATTTGTAATTATTTGTAACCAATTTTATTATAAATTAAAGTTGGGGAAATTGTAACAACATATTAATTATTACAATTGTAGTCAGTAAACAATTATATATGACTACAGTTATTAGTAATATATATGTTATAACATACTTTAATACATTAATTATTACTCATATACATTTAGATATATATAATAAATAACTAAATAACTATAGCTATTATTAAAATATTCATTCATTATTATTCATTCATTAATTATATATATACAATAAATAATTAAATAACTAGTATTATAAAATTAAAATCATTATAAACTATTTGTTTTACCATATATATTCTATAAATAATATATTCTTACTGTTTACTGTTTACAAGTTATATTTATGTGATATATTTAAAAAAAATTAAATGTAATTTTAATATGTACTTTATAACAAATATAAATAATAACAAAATATAATATTAGATTATAATCTAATGTTATATTTTGTAGAATTTATATTCTATAGAATTAACTAATTAAAATGGAATATAACAAATTTCTATATAAAGTGTGAAATCATATTTATAATGAATACAAGAGTCATACTCAGGCCGTACTAAATACGTGCAAATTGCACGTATGCACGTATTTGCACGTATTGAAAATTTTAAAATGCACGTATAAGTGCACATATACGTGCACTTAAGATTTAACTATTATATACAAATATAACCTCAAAACAATGAAAATATAGTTTGATATATTCTAAATAATAAAATTGATTTATTTTTCTGCTATATATATATTTTTAATATTGCTTCTATTTTAATCCTGGATATTAGTTATTTCTATTATTATTGGATACAAATTTATAAAAATTAATTTTGTAAAAATATTTTTTATTTAATAATTAATATGGCAACAAAGAGAGATTACAGATTTAATATAAAACATTTAATTACATATGGTTTAGTGATTAGCCAGAGATGTAGTAAAACGGAAAATGTAATTGGTGTAGCCTGTAATTTCTGTATATTTTTTGAAAAACAACAAAATGAAGACAGTGAAATTGTTAGAAAAAGGAGCAAAACTAATAAATATTTCACACACCCATTTAGGACAGACAACTATCTTCAACATTTAAAGTTAATACACAAAAACAAATGGTTAGAATATCAAAGTCTATGTATATTATCTAAACAATCCTATTTTACTGAGAAACAGAAAAATCAAATTTCTAATTATTTTATTGAACCTGATAATACAGTAAAAATATTTATTTCAAAAGATATAATTGAATTAATATTCAAGCATTATTTAAGTGAAGAAGAATATGAGCAAGATATTACAAATTTAAAAAAATATTTACCATGTAAAATAGAAAATGATATACTTTATATACATATTACAAATAAATTACAATTTCAATTAATTATAAATCATATCAGCATTGGTAGTTCTTTTAGAAATACAGTAAGAGCGTTAACTTTTACCAAAGAATTAACTGGTATGGTATCAATCGGATGTACCCATAGTGATATGGTTAGAAAATATACAAGAAGTGTATGTCTAATCAATTTGGAAAGAATAAAAGAAATGTTATCTAAAGTATGGTGTTTCTCAATTGCCTTAGATATGGCAACATGCCAAAATTCATCTTACCTTGATTTAAGAATACGTTTGTTTTATAATGAAATGGTCAATTTACATATTTTAGCAGTTCCAATGCCTGACCATCATACTGCGGATATATAAGGTTTATAATCAAAGTATACGTTATATATATATTATATTATATATATATATATATATATATATATATATATATATAATTATGTTTGTATTACTATAATAATAATTATTATTAGGCATTTACTAACGTCATGGATGTATTATTACCTAATTGGAAAAATAAAATTTTGGGAGTTACCACAGACGGAGAAAGAAAAATGACTGGTAAAATTAAAGGTAGGTTTAATATAATACATTTATAAAGATGCTTGATTAAACTATAAAATATATTTATAGGCGTCGCTACATTATTTGAAAAAGATGCATTGGATGGTTTTTTTAGAGTTTGGTGTGGTGCTCACCAGTTGGATTTAGTTATGCAAAGATATTTTAAATCTTTGACAGATAACTTTTATTTGATATTGACCAAATTAATAAGTTTCTTGAGAAGACAGTATAATCTAATTTCTCAAATGAAAACTAAAGCTCCAATGGTTTGAAAACATTTATAGACAATTTGTATTACAATAAATTGATACCTAAATATTTCAATAGTAATTTATCATTATTATTAACAATATATTTATAATAAAGGATTAAATATATGAATCTAATAGGAATACTATTTGTAGTTATCTTCAACACGATGGTTGTCAATGGGAAATGTAACCAAATGGTTCAAAGAACATAGAGTTCAGATAAGAGAATATTTAATGGAAAAAAATGTAAACGATATGGCCCCAAACTCGTGGTGGATTCAACTAATGATAGTTGAAAATATATCATTTGAATCTTCAGAATCGAGTAAATTATTACAAAGCAGGGACATAATAATATGTGAACAAGAAAACATTTTAAATGAATTAGTGAACACTTACTTAGAATTTATACAAGTTGAAAAATATGATTTAGAAACCATTGGCAATGAGGTTAGTTTCTTCGATATATTTATCAAACTGAATAATATTTGTATTATAAATAGGAAAATGTATTAAGTTTATGTAGAAAATTCAGTGCAAAGAGTATTCATATAAAAGCATATATTATGGTATGTATATTACTAAGCGAATATGAATATGAATTATATAAATAATTTTTTTAGGATCGAGGTTCTTTTATAACAAATTTATATAATAATTTGACAATTGAAGAAAAAGATGATTTACTAAAGTTTACTGGTATAAATATGTTGAACTTAATTTCAAATTTATCGAAAATTAAATCCCTTCGAGACTCTTCAAATGAAGCATCCATAGTTGAATTCCCAACAATACTACCATGTGAATTGGTAAATTTACCAATTAACGAGTTTACTAAGATTATACATAGACAACAGAGAAGATTGTTAAATACATTCACTCTATCAGATATTGATATAATAGAGCAAGAATTTTTAAATTTAAAACGTGAATTTAAAAAAAATATTAATTTATTTGATGAAAATACTATGACATTTAATACTGGGAATGGTTTAAATTATCCATTATTAAAAATGTACTGTGGTGGGTTGTCGACAGTTTTCCCGGGAACAGCCAACGTTGAAAGTGACTTCAGTATAGTGAATTTTGAAAAGTCAGATTATCGAACAAGTCTGTCAGATTTTTCATTGGAAGGAATACTACATTGTAAACAGTATGATCAGTTGAATACGTATTGGAATAATATAATTAAAGAGGTTTGAATTTGATATTACATTAATTAATTATTAACAGCATTTTATTTAATAGGACGGTACTGAGATGCTGATCTTGTAGCAATGTTTTATGGAATAATATATTATTATATTAAAAATTATATCCTGTTTTATATTATTTCAATAAAATTATGTCATCAATTCCTTTAATTTTATTGACTATTCTTTAATATTATGCTAATAATATAATATAATATATTGTCTATTAATAATTGTTTAAATATCATTAAACAATAATGTAATTATAAGTTAGTATATCAGTAAAATTAAATTGTATCATTAATGCACGTATTTGCACGTATTGAAATCTCAAAAGTGCACGTATTTAAGCTAAATACGTGCAAATCGGGTTTGCACATATTTAGGAAGGTCTGGTCATACTACATGATAATGGTATTTGATAGATTAATTAATAAGCCTGTTTTAAAATTATCATAATTGGATATCAATATTATTAATATATTTATGAATAAATTAAAAATACAAAACATTAAAGATATCGAGATAGATAGAAATTAAATTAATTAAAGTAATTGGCTACTGTAATGAATAAGCTTAATTTAATAAACACAAATAAAATTGAATTAAAAAGACTAAAATTGTTTTTTTTAATATGTCATCAATATATGCACATATACCTATTAATGCTATTAATAGCAATACCATCTATGGATATATCCATAGATATCCATAGCTGTATACAGCTAATTTAGTAGTGTGAATGGTGTTAGTATTTTTATTTAGCCAGTATATAGTATATATAACTAGTTATATAAGTTATATAATATATATATATATATATATATATATATATATGTATGCTATGTACATATATAATATGGGACTAACAGATAATTACAAAGTACTCAATCATCACTATGTTCAATCTAAAATATAATTATATATATATATATATATAATTGTATATATGGTAAACAAATTAATATGTTTATATTATATTATAAAAATAAAGTATACATTTTTATTTATGATATATTTTCAGATATAAAAAAATAAATGAACATTATACATAAATATATATATAGATGAATAAATATGCAGACTTACTGATAAACATGTTTATGCAGTAATATTATGCAGTAATAACATCAATATACATGTATATATCCTGAATACTCACAATAATATATACATAATAGAATCATAATACAATAATAATACAATTAAAGATTCTATGAAATATATATATTATAACTGCATTAAATATACAACCATATATTAATATTGTTTACTATAGTATACACTATGTATAAATAATAGATTAAAAAATAATCACAGATGGAAAAAAAATGTATTATAAATTGTATGTGTATGTTTTATTTATGTAAGATGTTATTAAATTATCACTAACTACACTATTTATGTTTTGGTGGTGACAGAAACCATACATTTGGTTTAAACCAGTATGACACGGAGTAGAATGATTAAGGAAAGTTAACTTTTTCAGGATCACTTTTTCAGATAGTTTTCATTACGTAACAAATAAAAATAGGATATAAATGTAGACTTTCTATTATCTAGGTACACGCCGAGTAATCACACACGACGACGACCGAAATACACGAGAAATCAATACCGCTAATCGATTTCGAACATTCGCGTCACCGTCTATTTATAGAACACGCGCGTGTGTGTAATTACGTAACTCTATATAGTGTATTACGTAACCCATGCGCCGCCGCTGATATAATTATGATGTATACGATGACGTGGCACTAGCGACGGAGGCTGAGGCGGCATCGAGCACGAGGATAGCGGCGCTGCGGTCAGTACGGCGGCCATACACTCTACGTCCGTACTGGTCACTTTATTCGCCGTGATTGAAACGTTGACATTCCACGCTTACGATAAGCTAACCATAAGCGAAGAAATCACAATCGACAACAAAGGGTGCGTGTTTGTAACATACCGAACGTACCATTTAATGTCGTTAATAACGGTATATGTTATTCTAAATATTACCGATTAATGTTTTTAATGTCCTTTGTATGTTGGTTATTAATTTTATATTATAATTTTTATATTTAATACAACTGTTTTTATTTAATATCTTATGATATTCGATAAATATGACGTATTTGCATATAATTGCAGGATTTTCAGATGGTACGTTGGTACTTACATGCATAGATTTATAGTTTACCTATATTTATATATATATAGGTTAGGTATATAATTTAGGTAAAATAAAAATCGATGGTAGGTACCTACTATGGGATGGTAGGTGACAAATGTTGTACCACCATCTCAAATGTGACAATGTACCATCAGCATTTTCATGTAATGTATATATATACATCCGTATACAGATGGTACTATGGTACGTTGGGACATTGGTATATCTACGAAAAAGGCACCCTAAAGCATTAGGATATTAAATAGATTATTAAATTTATAATAATAATAATTTTAGTTTACTATTTATCTAAAAATATAATAATTATTGTTATTGTTATTTTAGTGGAATCCTATCATCCCATCAGGAACTTAGATGAAGATTTCACATATAACTATATGGCTAATAATGTCCCTTCAAGTGAAAACAATATGATATCAATATTAAATATGATTTTACGTACATGTTATTTACAAATTAATATTATCCATAACAAATATTTAATTAAATAATTTGTAATATAAATTAAAAAATTGTTTATATTGGTAATTTACCAATAAATAGTAATTATAATTTTCATATACATAAATTCATTAATTTTTTATAAATTTTATATAATTATAAAAATAATATATATCATTCATAAATACAATATATTTTTTTTAAATAATGAAATATAAATATAAATCACATATGAAAATAGGAAAAAATAATTGTTCATATTATTTTATATAAAATATATTATTTATTGTAATATATTACCAGTGAGATATACATTACTCAATTATGTATATAATAATATAAGCAGGTAAGTATGTAATTAAGTTTGTGAATATATGTATGAGTACTTTATTATATATTAATTATATATTTAATTCATATAACATATATACTTATTATTTATTTGCCTAATTATGTACATAATACATTTCTATACAAAAATATATATAATTATATATATATATATATATATAGAATATTTTCTATCAACTCTCAAGAGATATATTAGTTTTCTATATATAGATATGCTATATTCTTTTATCTATTCCATGAACACATCACCTTTATTCTATTTATAGATAACTATATGTTTTTATTCCTCTAGGGTAATTAATCTTATAAAGAAGCTATAACATATAATATATATATATATATATATATATATATTTAAAGTTAAGTCTAAATATCTCAGAATTCAAGGGATTGAAGAAAATATAAAAATGTTGATATATATATATGCGATTAGATGCAAAACCAAACATACATGCTGACATAGTTAATTTGGTGGTTCCTGAAATATAGAGTATGTGATATCGAGAGTTGAGTGTATATGTATACATTAATTGACGATTAGTTAACTTTATCATCAGATAATGACAATGTGCATACATTGTATATATTCATATTTTTATTGGTTTTAATATATATTTAAATCCCTATTATCTGACACAAATGAGCTAACAAATCGAATGCACTTTTATAATATTTATATATCATTTTTTTGAGAATAACATATTATATATACATTGTTGATTTGATAAACAGATTTTTACAATAAAATAAAAACTCATTAATAAAAACTCATTAATACAGTCTATATAAAACTCTATATATATATCTAAAATAAATGACTCAATTGTATTTATTTCACAATTATATTAATATAATATAAATTATCACAAAATAATGTATTAGCTAAATATATCTAAATATTCAGCAAATGTTAGATAAGTCTATATATGTATATTTACTACAATTATTTAATAAAATAATTTGAGAAGATAAATATTTGTATATTAATAAGTATTGAATAACTAATTTATTTAATAAATATAAATTCATAAGAACCACTATTTTATTATTATTATGTTATTTATAAATAATTATAAAACATTACATATTATAGTCAAATATCTATGGAAAGTTTCCATTGGAAACTATATAATTTAATTTATTTGTTTGTAAATAATTATGTGTATTTTTTGTAAATTTGTAAACATAGTAATTTGTAACCTAGTTTATAAATGTGTATGAATGATGTTTTCCAAAAAAATATAAAAAAATAATTGATATCTTATATTACAAACATATATTTAAATATATAAAAAATCATTATATAATTGAATTATTTAATAATTAATTGATTCAGTATACTATAGTATACTATATGGTATAAATTGTATAGTAATATATGAGAATTATATTATCTATGATTTTGAAATACAAATATTTATAATTAATATTACATATTATATATATATATATATATATATATATATATATATATATACTAGATTATATTTGAAATATTAAAAATAATTATTACCAACATCATACTATATTGGTCCACCTATATTATATTTATATAATCTATTGTAATATTAATGTTAATTCCTTGTAATTATATAATAAGTCAAGTACACTATTATTAAGGATATAATGTTTCATTGTTATTAGTTGTGACATTATTTAATATAAACTATTATATAGTATATTATACATTTGTTTACAAAAATGTATGTACTATATCAAAAAAAAAGATACCAATAAATAAAAATGTAGTGTTATTGGTAATTGTTATTATAATATAATAAATTAGGCAATTGATTAGGTAATTTTAAATATAATTGAATTAGGTTATTGTAATACGATATCCTGATTATGTAATATAAATATTATTATTATGTAAGATTGTATACTTTGGATTATATATGATTATAATCCAACTAATTGTATAGCCTTGAAGATATAAATAATATTAGATATGAAGTCAGAATATATAAATAATTATTTTTAACAGAGAGTAAAACTTTAAATAGAGAAATTGTGGTATTATTAAGTAGACTATAGTACATATATATGGGCTAAGGTTTAGCTGATAGATTTGAAGTTAGATCAGTTAATATTTGCATAGATTTAAAATTAGACTTGATTCAGAATAAAAACAAATTCTTTCATATTATATATAATTTGTACAGCCTGTAAGTAAATATATAATATTTAAAATGTGTTTTATAAATCAGGGTTAAACATTTGTTATATAAATAATTGAATTTAAAATGAAAAAGTCAATGATATTACATGCATATTATATAAATATATATTATAATTTTAGATGAAAAGGTATAGGATTGAGATGGTGTCAGGTAAATGTTCAAATGGTAAAGTACATTATAAACAAGTGGTATTTTTATTAATAAGATAAATTATATGTAAACAAAAACAAACAAATATATACATATAGAAATATTTGTCTAATGATATTTATAAAACTTAACCAACATTATGTAATTAGATTTTGTACACAAAAGATAACATTACCACAATAATAAATATATATATATATTATAAATCGATTTGAGAAATGTACCCAATTTCATTGCAATTAAATTATCATACCTATTAAAAATAGTGAATATAAGAAATTTATAAAACAATTTATTTCAAACTATTTATATTTATATTTATAAATAATGAAAATAACACTTAAATCACATAAAAAATCATAATTCATAAATAATTCATAAAAAATCACATTAAATCACACCTTGTTTTGGTGAAAACATTTTTTTTATTTCATAATACTATTCTATGATTTGTTTTTTAATATCTGTAAACAAATTATTTATGAACAGTCTAGAAATAACATAAAAAGTGGTTTATATATATTTATTATATATGATATATAATGTATTCATATATATTAAAATGCTGTTTTCTCAGAATAATTAATTCATGCTAGGTATGTGTATATAAATGTAGGTATCACAAAAACTATTATATTTATTCTACTAATTTGTATTGCATTATATAAATAACATATATATGAATACTATTACTGAAGACATTTTCTTAATTTGTATGTATATACTTGCAAAAAATAACAATTTCTATAGAAATTCCGTAAATTAAAAAATGTGTGCATATATATATATGTTATATAATATATATTATAAAAATAACATTACATGTGTATATTTTTATTGAATGTAAAAAAAATTAGCTCAATTCAATGAATAGAATTCTGCGCCTAGTTTTTTGTAGACCCATTATTTGCTATCTCTATACATTGAGAGGCCGGTGTCGTGTGACATCCCCTTAATAATTATATATATATATATTATTATTGTGATAATGTTTATTTTTTAGAACAAAATATGTGCTATATATATAAGGACATATCATTATAAATTTAATAAATTAAAAAATATCAGATGGTAGACATCATTTTTGAATTAAACCAATGTATTTATAACAAATTTAAATTATGGATTTTTTGGAACAATATATGTACTATATATATAAGGACATATCATTATAAATTTAATAAATTAAAAATTTATCTTTATAAATTCAAAAATATCAGATGGTAGACATCATTTTTGAATTAAACCAATGTATTTATAACAAATTTAAATTATGGATTTCAGTATAGTGATTAGATTATTTTAACAACAAATAATAATACATAACTAACTAAGAACAGGTTTTATCTAGTTCTTGAGAAACATAATTATTTTCAATAGAATGATCTACACAATATAAAAAAGTGCTTATAGGTGTAATTATATCTATTAAGTACTTCTTACATAAATATAATCTTCAATATAATTTATGAGCTAATTATGAATTTATTAAACATATTAAGTAGGTAATATGAATATATTATAATTGTGAATATTTATAATTATAAATAATTTACAAGTAATTATATAAATAAATACATATATATATATATATATATATATATTTATGAATAATTTAATATTTAAATGATATATAATTATTAATATATAATTATTTTATTTAAATATTTTGGGAAATTCAAATACAATTTTCATTTGAACATACATCGACAATTTCTATTACATATTCTGATAACTAATTAATTTTTAATAGGTGAATACATATTTTAGAATCAGCTCTAAAAACATTGATTGTATGTTTGAAGTTTAAATGACATAATCTGATAGTTTTTGTTGACGTCTTCACATTATTTATCATCGGAATTTCTTTAGAATATTCTAAATTTAGTCGTCTTAGAAATATCCTATTTTAATTCTGAAAATATGTTGTTGTTTGAAGTCCACTTTATAGACAGAACAAGACAAATATTCAAATTATTAAAATAAAAATTATTAAAACATATCTTAAAACTTATAAAAAATATAAAATTGTATTGATAATATATTAAACAAAATTTTATTGATAATTGATAACACAATTTATTCATAATAGGAAACAATATTAACAATACATGTATTAGAAATTCATCAATATAATATATATATATATATAATATATCTATAATTAAATTTATTAAATTTTTTATAAAAAATTATAAAATATACTTTTAATTTAAAGCATAATATGCATGAAAATAGATATCAATATTAATATAATATGATATAAATGAATATGAATTCTAATCATAACATTTTGAAATAATACATATTAATACCAAAATAATGAGTTTTAATCAAAAAGTAACTGTGACGTCATAGTAGGATTCCAAATATAAATTCTAGGATATTTCAAATTTAATTCATTTTGATTCATTTTCAATACCTCTGGTTTAATATTTTAATGATAGATTTGAATTGGTATACTATTGTTTAGTAATATATCTTCTAATAATCTATTCCACAATCTAATACTAATTATATAAATGACATATTAAATAGTTTAATTAGATATTATTTTTTATTTTTAAAATAATATATCTGTCAATAATCGTAAATGAGCATATATTATATAGTATGAATCATTAGTATTATTAGTTATTTTGTATTAAATATAAATACATATAGTAAACTAAATGTGTAATTAATCCACTAGTAATTAAAAATAATTAATAGTATCTAAAACTTAAAAATCTAGCAATTTAAAGTTGTCGTTTAAACCTAGAAAAAAAAATACTTGGCTAAATCTCAATATATTAATTTACTTTCAAATAAAAATACCTGGTTTTCATTGATATTTATTTGAAAAAATATTATTGATATTGTTTAGTGCATAAGGTGTATAACAGTATATAGTATATACTATATACTGTATAAACATTGAAATTAGAAACATTGTGACAAGTAAAAATCTTAAATTAAACACATTTAACTGATATCTTTATAATCCAAGTGCCTGGAAGTTATTCACTATATTTATGATTAAATATTTCATAAATATCCTAAATAAATATATATTAGTGATTTAAAATAATTGACATACTTATATATATATATGATAATAACATACAATTTATAATAATAATATGCAAATTCTAAATATGAATAATTAATTCAATAATAATATTTAGTATCAAATTATTCAAGTAGTTAATCTACAATTATAGAATATATAAAATATATATTAATATACATTTAATATAATAAATAATTATATTAAATTAATTAAGTATACAAATTAATATATACATTTAATTAATATTTATATAATTATTTCCCCTTCAGTAACAATAGTGGAATGGTTTGAGAAATTTCTTAGTTTTTGAACTCACTTTTAAACGCATGACATACATTGGCACAATATTAATTTAAAATATTATTAGGTCATAAAATGTGTACTGCCTAAACATGGTCCCATATAACCTCTCTCTCACACACACACACACACACACACACACACACACTCATGTGTATTTTATAACCTCACACACACACACACCCACTCACCTCTCACATGTGATTTATATTAAGTACATACACTAAAGTTCACAGTAATGGGTCTATAAGTACCTACACTATTTATAATTAGGAATAATATGCAATATGGGCATAATTAAATATATATATAATATAAGCTTGACACATATGTAGAACAAATTACTTGAATATACATTACTGGTCTTCAGTATATATATATATGAAACTTTATAAACATATATATATTTTATTAATATTATATTAATTATATAATAAATTATACAATAATTAAAATATCAATAATAGTATTGAGATATAATAATTCTTTTAGAAATTGACTAATTAACTGTTACTTAAATAATTTTAAATAAATTAAAACTATTTGAAACTCAGATATATAGTTTGTAACAAATTAATATTATATCATCAATTACTGTTAAATATTAAATTACACATATTTTTAATTAAATAGTATATTATTTGCAGAATATCAATAATTGTTAAAAGTAGTGAATTTATATGTTTATATATTGGATTCATGAATTCATATTACAAATTATAAAAGTGTATAAAATGCATTTCTTGATTTATTGACTTTCATTATAAATTATGAATCAACAAATATTATATATACAAATAATATTTTCTCATATAACATATTTTGCAGTTTTAACATTCATTTAGAAAGATTATAATTATATTCATTCATTCATTAATTATAAATATTATTATTTAAATATTGTAAGATAGTATTTGTATTAATATCTGTATTACTTATTTTAAGAATAATAAGATTTTTAATAGATTAATAAATTTATATTTTCAATATAAAAATAATAATTGATTTATCAATTATAATATAACTAGTTAATAATGATATTAATAACTATTTGTTATAGCAATAATATTATGTTTTTATAATTATTTAAAATATAAATTATTTCCTATAGACAAAAACCTGGGTTGTTCGGTTTTTGTATAAAAATAACCATGGTTTAATTATTTTGTTGTTGTTTATTTGGTTTTTTTATATACAACTATTGATAAATATATTAATTTCAATACTATAATATAATTTAATATTAGTATCAATATTATTAATAAATATATTAAATATAGTTAATCACATATTACTCTGTAATGATTAAATACAATCATATAATACATGTGTTCACCTAAAAACAAGTTAAGACTGCCGCTAGGAGGTAAACTTGAGTTACATAGTTGTTGGATTTTTTTTAATTTAATATTTTGTGTTTTTGGTTTTTTTATATAAAATGATTTAATATTAATTATTATACTATATTATCATTTAATATTAGCATACATATTATTAATAATAGTATTGATTATGTGTAGGCCTATTATGTGCTGGCCGAAATAAAAATAAATTATACTATAATACTTTTTAATATATACATGAAATATCTAATAATAATCATAGAAGTATTTATTACAAATAACATTCAATATAATAATTTACTAATACACATTATTTAATGGATAAAAAAGCAATATTATTCACACAAAAAAAACAAAAAAATCAATAAACCACATAAAAACCAAAACCAACAACTCTGACAAAAACTGTATATTATTTGTTAATTTCACATAACTTCAACATGGGTATGGGATGGAAGATATAAGAGATATGGGTAGGTGGTGGAATATATAGGGGATATTTGGATATAAAGGGGTGGAAGTGGAATACTACCTCTCTGTCGACTTCCCCGAAACAGATATTCAGAGTGCCCATGGCACGGATGATAGCCACAAGGGACTGAATGGTATTGCTGTAGACCACAGGTTTGTACTGCTTGTTGTCTTCACTGGTGAAACCACCTTCGTGAATAATCCTGCGAGTGGAAGTGGGTTAGTATTAGTCGGGGGGGGGGGGGTTAACATTAGTAGAGGGGTAGTAGGGTTTACATCAGTCGAGGAGTTATTGAGGGGTTATCATTGCTAGAAAGGGTAGTGGGTTAGTATTATTCGAGGGGGTAGAGGAGTTAGTATTAGTTGAGGAGGAGGGTAGTTAGTTAGATTATCAATAGTAGAGAGGTAGTGGGGTTATAATTAGGAGAGGGTAGTTTAGTTAGCATTATTTGAAGGGGGTAATATATATATATTATAATTTTTATTTTAGAATAGATATTAGAATAATAATAGGTATTATTAAAGGCACCCCTGATACATATTATACATAAACATATTGATATCAGAAGTACATGATGATGAGGAGTAAAATATGTGAATAACATAGTGACATATGTCAATAAGTATATACTACATCAATCTTTACTATGTACATCATGTAATGATATACACACGCCATACTGGAAACTGTACAGTGATGCATTCTGGTCAAACCATCACGGCAGTGGAAAGCAGTGGAATTTAGTTACTGGAGAACAGACAAAGGGGAGTGCATGGGAATAATTGAATCAGTGGACAGTGGTGGTGGTGTTGGCAGTGGTCAAAGCCAATGGAGGTTGACTACAACAATGGACCACTAATACACAATGTTACTGGTGCCCACCATGATATTCACATCACATGATTATGTATTTATGTGTGTGTATATATATATATATATATATATATATATTGATGTGTGTACATATGTGTGTGGATTTTCAGTATATGATATGTATGTGTGTATGTGTGTGAAATGCTTTTGTGAATGTGTAATATATATATATATATATGTATATATGAATTTATATATGCGAGTTATTTATCAGTGATCTATAGATTCAGCACCATTACTACAGGCTTATATAACAGCTATAACAGTAGTAGATAACTATGCAAATACCAAAATGCATCTCTTCTCAGCACACCCATCTATTATTCTTATATAATACACTGCATGGTATTTACATGTATCTATTTATATATATATATAAACTATTATATACATGTGTGTGTGTGTGTGTTGGTATATTACATGGACTGGTATAATATAAGCAATGTTTACATGTTTATAAACAATGGTATATATACACACACATACACACAGATAAACACATTCCATATAAAAGTTTATAAACACTGTTTACATGTGTATAGGCAATGTGTGTGTGTGTTTCATGTGTATAGAATTCCCCAAGTGTGTTACTATATTTCACTGATCTAAGCCACTACTATTATATGCTACTAATATAACAAATTGTAAATATACAAACTGAATTATTAGTATATTATTATATAAAAAATTCATGTATGAAAGAATTACAATATTGGAAAACTATACACTATTATTGAATTTTTCACTAGTTTAGTAAATAAACTTTATTTATTTTTTATTTTGAATTTAATTTCTATTCAATGGAAATATATAAAATCAATAATGATGTGAATTATTAGTTTATTACATATAATAACAAACTAAAATATTAGTTTATTATGTAAAAACTTTATTTAAATATGTAAGAAATAAAAATTGTGGAAAAATTTACATTATTTATTGAATTTGTCATTCATTTTTTATTTTTTATTTTGAATTAAATTTCTATTCAATGGAAATATAGTACTATGCATATATATTAATAGTTATATATTAATATTAACTATTATAGCTATACAAACACACTCCCTTATTGGGTAATCAATACCTACACTCATATGTTTCTATGCTATTTCTAGTGATGATTAAATGTGTGTGCATCATAAAGTGTGAATATTGATCTTATGAATAGGATTATTTTAAAACCTAAAGATCATATTGCCTATTTCTAGGAAGGCGGGGGGAAAATCAATACTCAGCCGCCAGAGAGACTACTATATAGCTATGTTTATATGTATATGTGTTTATGTATGTATATATATATATATATATATATATATATATAGAGTTACAAGGTATTCAATCAGTAAGTAATTGACACACACATATATTATCTAATGTGTGACATAAATATGTTTACTATTAATTATGTCCATATTATGCAATATCTTAATAAAAGTATGGATATTTATTATATAACATTGTGTCTATATTTAATATATTATTTTATATTTAAAATTAATGTGATAGTATATGTATGAATTAATGAATTTTATATAGAATTGATAAATGTAATGTAAATAAATAAAAAATATTTAACTATTATCGATTATATTGTGTATGTATTTTTGATATATATTTAGCTCATATATATATAGCTTCTAATATCTGTTAATGTAATAAGAAAATGTATTCTGTAATCTATAAATATTTATAGTAATGTAAATATTTATCTCCCTTTCATGTAAACAATAGTTATATTGTATTAAAAACACTTTAACTATTATATATAGTGATTAATTCAATAACTTCTGTGTGATGTCTGATTGAGATAAGCACATATTCATGTCAGCAGCATTGCACATATATATATATATATATATATATATATATATATTTATATATATATATAAAGCTTAGTATAATTTCCTTGAACCAAATGTATTCTATACATATGTATAATTTAAAGTACATTTTTATCTATTAGATGATTCTAGATGAAGTTCAATGAATATTCATCAGATACACAAAGAACATCATAGTGATAACATACAAACTAGTTACAATTGTGTTGAAATCTAATATATTATCATGTGTTTATTATTATGTTTTGCCAAGCCCACAAATCTTTATATATATATATATATATATATATATATATAAAAGTATGCAAGAATGATATAGTGGATTGACATGTAAAACATTGATGTGCAACAGTTATAGGCATAATATATATATAATACCATTTATTAGAAGAATTGTTTGTTTTCTATTTCATTTTCTAGATTATAATATTAATATGCTGCTCCCTCCTAAAGGTTTTCAAAATAATAGAGCATCTTTTCTGTTGTTATGGTCTGTTATATACATACTGACAATAGCACTGGGTTCACAAGATAAATGTTAACCGTAGTCACCTTATTTCATTGATATATAAATCAAATTACGTTCTAATTCTTTAAAAAATCTATAAATATCGCGATATTATAAAAAGCGCATTGTTGTTATTATCGTGGCATCGTCGACGGTATAAAAACATATCTAATTATTCGAATGAAATTCACCTGTACATGATATTATGTATACATTGTATGAACAGCCATTATTAATTCTGCAATGATGAGGTACCGAAAGCTATAAATAGAACGGCGCTGACAGCAAGATGGGCATGATTGATGGTCTATGTAATGTGGGGATGTGTTGTTTGTATGGGGCAACCAGTTATAACAATTCTAGGAGGATTCTAAATAAATCTAAAATATTCCATATATATATATATTGTTTACTATGATGCGTGTTCATAACTTTTTTTTGTGACTAATACATTTATATCATCATCATCATATATATATATAATATTATTTAAACTAATATGCGGTACTATATGTATATACTATACTATAATAATAATTGCTATCTATAATAATATGTTGTACTATACGATATCCTCCTATATTATACTAATCGACTGTACTATACATATATACTCTACTATACCACAAATACTAACTTCATCTGTTTCACAATTGTACTTTTGCCAGATTCTCCAGCCCCTATTGAAAAAGGTGACAACCAATTAGAATACAGTGTTTAGTGAAATATAGGGCAGGACTTTAAAATAAAACAATAAATATATATAGATTATATAGATACATATAGATTAAATTTTGATATGATAAAATATGAAAATATTTGAATTCGTTTTTTAGTATTCAATATAATAATATTAATTCATGTTAAAATGTATATAATAATATATTTAATAAATTATATTATAAGATTAAAATACAATATAAACATATTTATTTACACAAATTTAGCACAATAATCAGGTAATGCATTATTTGTTAGCAAAAAATAGATTTTTAAATATATTGTTAATAAAAGAGATTCTGTATATATAATATAATTGTATATATTACTAATTTTATATCTCATCTGAATTATAATAAAAAAATGAATTTGAGTATATGATAATTTCTATCTATATAATTATTTTACGATTAAAATATTTATGTTATTTAAATAATTAATTTAAAATAATTAATTCCACTATATGTGTATCTGTGTTTATAAATATTAGATAACAAAAATGTTGTTTTATATGCCGATACATATTGTATACCAATTTATACAAATAAACTATTATTTAAATGGATGAATAATTAATATCTATTCATAATAAAATAATATATTTAAGTAGTAATTGTATAATAATTCATAATTCGTTGACATAGTAAGTCTGACTGATACATCAAGTAATATCATAGTCTATCATAGTAGGGTATTCACTTATTATAAACACCCATCAAACAGTAATAGCAGCATAATAACAGCATAATATACTTTTAAAATTAATAGCAGCATAATAGCAGCATAATAGCGTGACAAATTAATTGCAGCATAATATACATTTAATAGCAGCATAATAGCACAATGTAAACATTTGAGGCTCTAGCATATGCTGTTATGCTGCTATTATGCTGCTCTTACTGTTTGCTGGGTTATTATAAGCATAAAGCTGGAATATCTATTATTAGCGAAACAGAGGCTATTCCATGTCATACAGGTGTTGTTCATATACATGTTGTATACATTATAATAATCATAGTATACCCACTTATTTATATGTTTATATATATATAGTTATTTATATCTGATTTTATATGAACTACAGTGTATATATATACTTTTTTTATGCGATTGTATACTTTACAATATTGTAGATATAAAGCAATATACAATTACACATATATATATATATATATATTGTTAACAGTATTATTAGAGCTAACTAGAGCTAGAGTATATAGCCTAATATAATAAATTAGAAAATTTAAGTAGTGATTCTATTTTTATAAACTACACCTTAATAATGTTATGGATGCAAAGAATTTAAATAGGTATTATCACACACTATAAAGATGAAATTACAACAGTTACACTTAAATTATATAAATAAAATTTGAATAGTAATAGGGTATATAAAATAGTGTATATACAAATTATAAAAATTAATAAAATAATAATATATGAAGAACATATTGTTATATTAGTAAAACATAATTTTATTCTATTCTGGGTTGGCAAAAAATCTAAAAATCTATTTAAATCAAGGGGTAGGATGTTATTTGTTGGTTTCTTAAAAGATAATAACATTGAATATTCTAACATATTTAAAATCACTTAATATTTAGATATATGAGATTCATTACATATATTTTTCAGACAGCAAACAGTGTTTATAAAGCAATAGGTCATCAATATATGTATGAAATTAATTATTTACATTGCATAAAATAAATCATTGACACTATATACTTGTGAACATTCAATCATAATTAGATATAATTTCCGCAGAAAAATAATTAAATTATTTAAATCTAAAACTTAAAAATGTTATAAACCAACAAATATTAATATTTCAAAACGGTTTAAACCTAAAAAATTCAAATATAATACTATTACATTAGATACAATTAATATATTGGTTTAATTTCTAAATGAAATAGAAACTATAATGAATCACAATAATACTAAAGTAAATTACAATTGCACTTATAATTATACAGATAAACATAAATCTGAATCCCACTCAAGTCATAACTTGTATATAGGTAAACATATTTAATGGTAAGCGAAAAATAATGATAAATTATTATGTTCGAGTTTGTTCAATTATTTCAGGAAACATTGTTTTCTGGGAATATATATATATATATAAATAATATGAAACTAGAAACTTTGTTGCTATGACATTGCATATCATAATATGCATAGCACATGTATGCAATTATAACCTGGGTATGTGGAGATTTATCTATTCATATGATATTGTATTAGTACATATATATTATACACCACATATTAAACATTATGCAATATCATATAATATATATAGTTATATAGAAATATAATTAGAAAATATGTAATATATATAGTTATATAGAAGGCAGATTTCATTTAACTATATTTTGAATATATAAAATGACATGTTATATAACATCAAATTAATTTTCTTTCAAAATATGTTGAAATTCAAAATAAAATCAATAAAATATAAATAAGGACCTAACTTGTGATGTGTATTGATGATTTTATAACTGTGATGTTTATACATTTATGTACAATGTATATTGTACACATATATATATATATATATATATATATAATAAAAATAACAATAACAATATATATATATATACATAGATTTTAATGTATACATATTACAAATCTGACCTTATATTTATATTTTGTAACATTATAATATATTAGATAACTATATACATACTTATAAATATGGAAACTACAAATAATAGATGGTTTGAGGAATTCATACGAAATAAGGTAAATAGTTAAAATTATATAAATAGATTTCACTGATAATGTATAATATATGTAGATTTAATAATATTAACATAAAATATATCAACAATCAGGTATGTGAAATGAGATACAGTGGATTATTTAAATTAGCAGATCTATTTTTAGAATGGTGATATTAAAATGTATATCATTATGTGAATATTCACAAATTTGAAATATATAGCCTATAAATAGTTATTATACATGTAGATAGTTGTGTTTGTGCATTTGAAAATCACTATTAATATTCTATAATATATACTTTAAATTTAGAATTAAAATCTATAATAAAATTTATATTATAGGATATCTAATAACAAATATATATATATAATAATAATAATAATAATATATAGTTTATTAGGTAAACAAAAAATAAATATATAAACAAAAATAATGATGAAAAAATAGATATAAATTGATACCCAAAACGACATGGTACAAAAATTAACATTAGGTTTATAATTAATAAAAAAAACGCCTTGGTTTATGCATAATATATATATATATATATATATATATATATATATATATATAATATAATATTATATATATATATACACTAGAGCTTATAAATTATCATTTTGATTAGTGCACTCCGGTCACAATTATCATACACAGACAGATATATGAATAATTCATGACTACAGCAGATCACACACACACACACACACACACACACACACACACACACACACACACATATGTTGGCATATGCACACATGAATGTTACTGGACACCTGTTGCATAACAGGTAAGAAATCAATGCAGCACATCTTTTCACTTCACACATCGCATACAGGTATGCATATTTATATTTAGATATATATAAATGATTTTTTTATATTATTCACAATATTGAGAATTAAATATAGAATATAACAAGTATTGTAAATAACTATTGAACACATAATACAAGTATTGTAAATAACTATTGAACACATAATACAAGTATTGTAAATAACTATTGAACACATAATACAAGTATTGTAAATAACTATTGAACACATAATACAAGTATTGTAAATACACTTTGTAATGCATAAATATGTATGACAGTAACTTTGAAATAGAATTTCAATATACATGATACAATGTCATGGTGTGTATTAAATATGAACATGATGTAGGGTCTAGCCTATATATTTAAATGTAGATTTAACATTTGGAAAATAGTGATTTTATTATTATTTAAATTGAATGGGTAAATGTATATATATATGGGTTTTATTTTCATAGCTTCATATGCATTCATTTCTATAATATATATATATATACACATGGATAATACATCAAAGTAGGGAGTGTTTAGATTGAACGCATGCGCACGCGAGTACGTATACAGGCGTACAAACAACACATGTTAACGTGCTGTAAGCAGTAGGGGAGGCACGCTGCGCTGGCCTGCGTTTACCGTAGAATATTCCATCTTACTCATTCTCGCTCTCGCATTAGCAGCGTATACATGCAATCGAGATCGAGTGAGATGGAATATTCTATATAATATATATGTATTCTGTATATATATATATATATATATATATATATATATATCGCCTACACTCGCATATACATGCATAGGTCGAGCGTAGCGCTTAGCTGTATAATCGTTCAAACTTCATCGATAACAGTAACATACGCACACACACACACACGCACACACACACACACACACACACACACACACACACACACACACACACACACACTATATCATATAGTATATGTGTGTATGACGTAATATCGGTTACGTAAGAATATATGTAGGTTGCGTTGCGTCCTATACGTTGTACACTGTACATTGTGTACAGTGTACAATGTCGTGAACACTAGAGTTATGTAACATTATACGATATTAAGTGTATCTTGATAGCGATATCATATTACAATACGCTGATTAGATAATATATATATATGCATATATATATAAATATAAATATATATATATATAAGTGCATATATATATATATATATATATAGTATAGTATTTATATAATAGAACACATAATACATATCGTATACAGTTGGTACATATATAAACACGAATGTGACTGATACCTGTCAGAATAACTCTATATAAAAACTATATAGTAATATAAATACAAATATATACGGGCTATTAATATTTGAGGATAATATGTTATAAATGAATGTATATACGTTATATTCACGATCTATAAATCGTAATATAGTATGGGTTCGGTTAATTCATACGTAAAAACTCATAATAAATAATTAAATAATATTTTAATAAAGGTTGATATATAAGCTATATATATCATTATAGTGTATACTATATGTACATACTAGTTACTACCTATACACCTATACACCGATGCTATAAATAGATATCGCTAAGGTAAACACCGCATACGCGCGCGCCTACGTACCGAGTAGGAGAAGTTTGATGTCCTTAGCCGCCTGTAATCCGTCCTCTTTGAGATTTTTCTCGATCTGTTTGGACCGCTCCATGGCGATCCGTTCCTCCTGACTCATAGTGCATCCCATCTTGACCTGTGGGGGTCACGGGCGCGACGCCTGCACTGTCCGAATCCGCGACGGTAGTGTTGTTGTTATTGTTGTGGCAGCGGCTGTAAACCGATCGCTGGTAGCCTGTATCGCTCGTTTCGCCGGCGACTGGGGTGTTGGGGAGTTGCGGAGCTGAGGCGTCCAGTGCCTGGTCAAGTGGTCAAGTGATGTCCGGGGGTGCGGTGGGTGTCTAGGGGTTGCGGTGGGTTAGGATGCGCTCCTGTCTATTCGGAGGCGGGTAGTTTAGATCTAGTCGAAAACTAGGCGTAACGTTATGATAATAAGCTACCCGTTACGCTGGTGTACGGAATCGACGGCCGAGCGTCCGCCAATCGGATGCCGCTATTCTCCGGAAGTATTCGATCGATAGCGTTACTCACCTGGATTTCGAGTTGCGTGGATTTCGAACGAATGGCTTCTAAACTGGTCGTTATTTCGTAGAAATTAACTACTAGTCGCGGAATTAATTGTATCGTCAATGCGATGCTTCGTAGTTTCGTTAGATAGTGATGCGCGTCGTGAATAACAATGTAATAAAGAAATATTTCATGAGTTAAATAATACGAAAACTTGAATTCGAACTCGCGTTTCGCCATCTGGCGGTGGAGTATCGCGAATTCATCGGTTGCTAAGCGCGCGACGTAAACTAACTAATGTTATGATTATGTTTACCGGTTAATTGTAATAGATTAGCCGTAACAACGATATGGCTACCCACCAAGGCATGGCGGTCGCCGGTTGCAACTACGTCGGGAAAGATCAGATATGGTTAGAGACGAAATAGAATCGTTGCCTTTAATGAATAATTTAAATGTAATTCAAATTTACCAATAGTAATTATTAATTCATGATGCTGTTCGATCTAATTATTATATAATTTACATATATACATATATATATATATATATAATATCTATATATATAATACATATGATTTACTAATTGTATATTATGAATACAATATAATATCAGGGAAATACATGATTAGGTATACTAGATTATGTCCTATAGGACCTTTATACTCTATAGTATGCATGCTATACACACACATATGCACACATATTAATGTATTACTTAGATGTTAAATGTTATACTAACAGTAATTCAGATGTATAAATATATTATATAGGTGGTTATACTTTCTTAGTAGTTCCTATAGTATATACATATAGTACTTGTAGTATATACATATAGTACTTGTAGTATATATATACCAAATATTTTCTATGGAAAATCTTTGTATATACTATATGCGATATGATGTATATATGTATATATATATATTATATAATATATATATATATATATATATATATATATATATATATATATATATATATATGTATATATATATGTATATATATATATGTATATACATATATATATATATATATATATATATATATATATATATTTATATACCTATATATATATATATTTATATATTTATATACCTATATATAATGTATATACACTAGTATATCCGTACCGTAATAAAACATTACATAGATAAGTTATGCGCACTTACCACGTCACTCACACACATACACACACACACACACACACACACACACCCGTATGAACTCTGTCTGATCTTTGACACACATACTTAGCGGGCATCTCGTCGCGTCGTGCCGCACGCATTACCGGCGCGGCACACGGATAACAATAGGCGGTAACGTATGACGCGCGTGAACACGCCCACAAACACATACGTGCACTGCACCGCCTAGCACACGACACCGCCGTGTTATCGATGCGCGTGTTATCTGCGTTTGTTACTTACAACCTTATCTCTATGCTATTATAGTTTTAAACTATAGTTTATAGTGTATACACTATAGGGCTATAGTTATATGTAAACCAGCTGTAGCTTAATATTGGTATATTATACTATATTATTATACTATAGTATAATATATATATATATATATATATATAACGTATACTTTATACGAATACGTATATAGGTATATATATATATATATATATATATATATATATATAATTGATATTAATATATAATAATTACCACTACCAAAGGTAATTAATTCAATGTAAATAACTTACAAAGTTAATTAACTGTTAACGGTTAAGAGATATTTTGTAAGTATCGTCAATTTGTGATAGTTTTTCAATAATTCACTATTTACTATAAAATACTTTAAACAGGTAGGTATACCAAAGATTTTGCGAATCACCTTCGGAAAATCTGTAGGTGTACCCATATAGTATATACCCTATATATACTATAATATGGTAATTAATAAAATATACCATAGTATACTTATATTATTACATATAAACATGAATACCATATAACTGAAATACTTAATATTTAATAGGTAACTCCTAATATCTCTATACAATTCGATAGATTTTATATATAATTACATCGTATACTTGGGAATATCGGTATCTTGCCTATATATACTTATAGGTATATATTATTATTGTTATTGTTATTGGTATTGGTATTTGGTGGAGTCCTTTCATCCCATCCAGGAACTTAGATGAAGTTTCACTTATAACCATATATGGCTCTAATGTCCCTTCGAAGCCGCTCTCATGTTAAGGCATCCGTTGTTTTAACGAGAGCCGATAATTTATTTATACACAATTTTATAAAATCACTTATAAATAATATTTTAAGACCCATTTCATAAAAGTAATGGTCCGGACGAGGCTCGAACCCGTGTCCTACTGCTTGTGTGTCTAACGCCTTAGCCACTGAGCCACACGGGCAGTTATATATATATAACTGCCCGTGTGGCTCAGTGATATAATATATAATATATTATCGTAATTCACTAGTACACAAACTAGTAATTATATACTAAATTACGTACTAAATGTAAAACCAGTCAGGCGTGACTGCATCGGAAATAGTGATGGTATATATATATAGCATATAGAGAGATGTGTATATATTGAATACTATCCACTGAAATTACTATATTTATATACATATATATATATAATATACTATGTATTACAATATATAGTAATATATATATATATATATATATTAATATATTAATATATGGTATATATATATATATATATATATATATATATATATATATATATATATGTATACACTCTATATGTATATACAATATATAGTGATATATATATATATATAAATATATAAATATATAGTATATAACATCTAATATATTAGCTGTAGACATACATAGGGACATGCAATTGTATTTGTGTACGCGTGTCCAATGCACACGATGCAACGCGACGTTTATAATAATGCCATAACAACGAATAAGCTACAATGACGTCATTAATTACATAATCTATTACGCCATATCATCAGCTATACGGTAAGGTACCACCATAGTTCAGGGGCACTGCTATAAATATTATAACATATTATAAAGTTATAAAATGTTTTACATATGTATATGGCGGATCGTGTGTCTGCATCGAGGACACGATAGCTGACCTATATATAGATATAATTAATACGAAGAATAAATGGTACAAATAGTAAAAACACGACTACCCCGCCCGCCCTCCCCCACTCCCACCCGCCCTTAAAGGATTTTTGGGCCGAGTTGCATTTCGCCATTCATCGAATTATGATTAATATTGCGTTATTTATTTATATCCTATATCGTAATCGTAATTGTAGCGTAATTTATTAAAACACAACTTAAACTAAATATTTCGATATCGAAATAAATGATTTCAATATTGTACATCCGAACATCTATTACTAATACTATCGGCGTATTTGTCTTCTATTACATCACATTATACAGCTTGTATTGAGAGAGGTATAGGGATTATATGCAGACAAACCTATAGGTATTTAGTGCATACTATTTACGTACGTGTTTATCTCGCATTAATGAAGAAGTAATCAATGATAGTTTTTTAATAATCTATGTTTTTACGTAATGTTTGCGGGCTAATAACCTAATTCGGGATCGCCGCCATCTACATTACCCCCTATTAGGGGGCCCCTATAGGGCATATATATACATAGAGTAACCTTACCCCATTCGTACAAACCCGACACATTGTCCACATCATACATGTACACATATAGTTCTCGATATAGCGATATGTTATAATGATATAACATATATGTTTGAACCTCACGTTATTAGCTGAATACTGACATCGGCCCCCAATAAGTCACGTGCCAAACCGAAAGTTCAAATACAAATTTCGCGGCTGGCGTTATATTTCTTAGTAAATTATTCACCGAGTAGTGAATTCATGTTTTATATATACATACATATCATAATACCGTATTTTTATATATTAATATGATATTAATATGATATTATATAAGCCCAACACGCATTATTTACTTTAACTCTCGGTTAGTCACGTGACATTTTGAGGGCCGATGTCAGTCTAAATCCGTTATTATACATAATATCGCTCAGAAGACCTTAGTGTTACGCGCACGTGTGCGAGATGACATAGTTACGTAATACACATGGCAATAGTAACACATTACCCCTTTAGCCGATGTCAGATATTAATCTGCATATAATAATAATAATAATATTTATTAGAAGAATCTGTTTTCTTTTTTATAATATTAATATTATTTTTCCTCCTAAAATAATCCTCTTCAAAATAATATATATATTATATATTATATATATATATAATCGTCTGTTAAAATATACACTTATACATACACGCATACGAACACAACACGCACACCCACCCACCCACACACACACATACACACATACACACCCATACTAAATACCACAGATACTAAACACTAACAACCTAAACATCAGGTATATAATAAACTACCCGCATTACCTATAGGTAGGGTGTAAACATCGTAAACACATAGGCCACCGAATATAATATACCTCTCGCGGGTATGATATAGTAATCTAAAATGCACACTCACACTCGCACTCACACTCACACACACAAAACAATAACAACCTAACCACCACCAGGTATAATAAACGTCCCGCATTACCTGGCCACAATAGACCCCTATTTAGTGTACGGACCATAGAACGGACCGCCAACAAGGACACCATGTCCTTACCACCAGTATCAAAACTCGCCCCCCATTGGTCGAGAATAACGAATTAACCACGCCCACACAATACACCCATTGTGGTGGTTGCGTATCGGTCGGGTTCGCGTCGGTCAATAGGATGTGACGGAACTGTGTCGCACCCGCACACCGCACACCGTAGTATACTATCGTTAACCTATGACCCCACACACCCCGTGTGTACCGCACACAGTGTATTATAATACGTGTTTAGTCGCGGTGCGGACATTACACTTATTAATAGGCTATATATGGAATACATCCGACGACCTTCGGGTATCGATGACATTGCCTGACGCTGTCACGCTGCGTGCCTCGATACTTGATGTTACTACATATCGCTGGTGTATATGTTATACACGTTACGAGGTATATCTCGTCTGTATATACATAGAGTAAAACTGCCTGTATGGCTCAGTGGCTAAGGCGTCAGACACACAAGCAGTAGGCTGCGGGTTCGAGCCTCGTCCGGACCATTAATTAATTTTAAAAAATGGGTCTTAAAATATTATTTAGAAGTGATCTTATATAATTGTGTATAAATAAATGATCGGCTCTCGTTACAACCCTGGGTTAAAACCATGGATGCCTTAACATATGAGCGGCTTCGAAGTGATATTAGAGCCATATATGTTTATAAGTGAAAACTGCATCTAAGTTCCTGATTGTGATGAAACTCCAAATAAAAATAACAAATAAAAAATAGATTATTATATATATATATATATATATATATATATATATATATATTATATATAACTATAGTCTATTATGACTTAAAAATGCGTGGTGATTAGGCATATAAAGTAGGTATATAAAGCATACGTAAAGAGGTGTAGGAATATAAAGAATACGTAAATAGGTGTAGGTTTATAAAGCATAAGTATATAAAGCATGTCGTATGTCTATAAACTGATTTCATTCATTCATTCATATGTGAGGTTATTTTTCTACTAGTATATTTAGATTCGCGATACACTCTATAGAACTAGGACACGGGGACTATCGACACCGAGGAAGTTGTGTAAGCTATGATTCTTAGATCTATACGGTTTTTCATGTTCCGTCCGTCGACTTTGCCGTCTGTCGATTATCATCCGTCAAATGTAGAATGCAATTGATGGACGTTAAAATACCGTCGATTTGTATCGACCTATATATTGTATTTATAATTACGTTTTACAGATATATGTATATATTGTATCGATACCAGTTATATTTAAATAGACTGGTATTCCTACTGGTATTAATATAACGTAAAAATTAAAGTTATTTAATTAAATAATGCAGTGACACCGATTATTAAACAAAATTATTGATTTACAATCTTCGATGTATTGCCGTCCGCCAAAATTAGAATAATTGTTATATCTATATATATTTTCCAATAGGCGCGTTAATAATCTAGTAAATATGAGCATTTAATTCTAACTGAAAAATAAAAAGTCAATTACATATACCCGTGTAAATATAATCTTAACAAACTAAGCAGCGAATACACTAAGATTATCTACAACATAAATACCGAATACAAATCGAGGATATCATCGCGACCAATAATATAGGTGAAACTTATAGGTGAAACCTACATTTTAAGTGAAACAGAATTGTTTGCAAAGTAAAAAAGAGAATTATCCAAGTAGCACCTAACGATAATATGCCTGCACACGAAACGAGATAAAGTGGCGACATTATACCACTAATTATACCATTACGACATTATACCATAACAACAATAATGATAATAGGTAATATAATATGAAGTACGAGTATATGGAACAAGTCACGAAAGTCATAAAAGTAAATTTATAGAAATTCCAACATTTCATAAGCATACGTTTAATTTTCATGCGAAGTAATATGGGAGGTTTATCTCAGAAGGCTTTCAAAATTGCTGAGCATATAATTACAGAAGCACATAGATGATTTTAAGCCGGACTATCGAAAATATGTTCAATTTGCGAATTATAGCATAATAATAACTACAACGTCATCACTCATTATATTACGAACCCATTTATTTACAACCATAAGTTGATCGAGGATGGCATGTGGCAACATTGAAAACAATATATGATCCCGGATCGAAACCTGAAATGTTAGCTAGGATTATGCAGAAAATAGCACCCCGATATCTATTTACCATGATCATGGCGGTTGACGAAATATGCAAATATATATGTAGACCCTTATATATATTACAAAATTTCTACTAATGTGTTCCCCTGTATTATAAGATTAGTGTATGTATGAGAAACGTGGACATTACATAAATAGGATAAGAACATACTAAAATGGGTTTCACACCAACTCGAATGCAATTATGCTAACTCTAATTATTAGATGTTAAAGTTTAATTATATTATTTAAATATCCGTAAAAGGGGTTTTACACCTGATTATTAGAGTTAATAATTTCGTTCGAGTTGGTATGAAACCCCTTTTACAGTTATGCATTCATTTTATTTTAAATATTGGATCTAAATATCAGAGTAAAACTTTAACTTCTAATTATTAGAGTTACTAATTGCGTTCGAGTTGGTGTGAAACCCCTGATTAAGATATCAATTATTTTGTTATATTGTTTTGGAAAACTTCATTCGTAAACATAATTATTTACAAATAAATAAATATATAAATAAACAAAAAAAGGAATGCCGTGTAGGCCTCGTAGATTACCTAATGTGTAACCCAGCAAACAGTAAGAGCAGCATCATAGCAGCATAACAGCAACTGCTAGAGCCTCAAATGTTTACATTGTGCTATTATGCTGCTATTAAATGTCTATTATGCTGCTATTATGCTGCTATTAATTTGTAATGATATTATGCTGCTGTTATGCTGCTGTTATGCTGTTATTATGCTGCTCTTACTGTTTGCTGGGAACACTCGTAGATAGTACACCGACACCGCAAATAGGGACATCATCACAAATAGTATCAAGGTAAAGCTAACTAGGTAGGGTAATACGATCGCTAATGATTGATATCTTTATTATATTGTCTAATTACAATATAGTATGCATACGTGGGCATATGTACGCATGCGTGTGTGTACATATTTACACATACGCTTACAGGCCTGCATAGGATTACGTCGAGAACATCGATTACATTCGATAACAACATGTAATTAATATTAATTCTGAGAATTGTATAGTATGTTCACTAATGAAGTGAATTTTAGGATAATTAGTATGCTTGATTGATCATTATAGAATACATATATTAACCCTATATTAAACATTTTGGTATATGATAAACTCTCCAATTTATGTTTAAAATATTTTAATTTTGTTTCAGAATTTTTTTATTTTGTATTTATTAACAGAATAGTTTGTATATACTATATAATTTACTATACAATCATAATTTATTAATATCAAATATACATATTTAATCTGTATACTTCTTTATGTTACTGTTAATATTGATGATAAAGTAATCCCAACATGATTTTTTATGGTTTTCAAATAAATTGTATTATTTATCAAATATTATGTTATGACAAAAAATGTTGCCCATGTTAGATAGCCTATAGATTTTTTATATCTATTGATATAGTAAAATATATAGAAATACGATTTTTTTCTGGATGTATCAGGTCTCCGGCATATTCAAGTATCCCCACTTCTCCAATTCTATTTTTAATCAATAATATTAATATTTATTAAAAGTATACTTTTTCTTATAATAAATAGCTATTTAGTAGCTATTTAGCTGTACCTATAGGTACATATATATATATTTATTACAAATAATTGTACATACTTATTTTAAAGATTATAATGCATACCCATGATACACATCTTGTTCATCTTGCTATCTTTGCATCCTATCTTTATTAGAGATTATCTATATATGGCAAAGTGTTAACTTACCACGAAAAACTACTATATTTCAATATGGACATAAATAGGTAACTAATGTATAGTAGTTTAACGTGTGGACATTTTAGTGAGGAAATAATTCACGAGAAGAGTAAATTCCTCATAAATGGCGACAGAGTTAAGCCAAAAATCACTTTGTGTATAGATAACAGCTCGAAATACAGAACTAATATATTCTAATATTTAGAAAATGAAAACGGAACGAGCAAGAAAGAGATTATAATAAGAATAGCTACACGAACTGCCACAATTTTGAGATTGGAGAAGATTTGGAAATAAAAAAAATATTTATAAAAATCTCGCAATACAGAAATTGAATTGAAACTCGATTTAAAGTTCGAGAAAAAAAATGTATTTGATAAAAAATATATTAAAGAAAGCATTAGTAATATACCTACATGGGTGGACCTAGTCGCAATACTTGAAAGAGAAGATACGCACCTTCGAATCAAAAACTCGTAGACATTTACTCAATATTACGTATATGTAGAAGGAGAATACCTACAGGAGAAAGGCATAAACATAAGAACAGAAGAAATAACACCTATAGATAATGACACATGTACTGGCCTAATTACTTACATTCTTAGATAAGACATCTTCACGTGATTAAATATCTAAGTAAGTTTTTATATTACATTTTATATAAGTGTTGTCAATATAGCAAATGTAGTGTTGCATGCATCTGAAAATTAAGTGTTATGGTGTTTTTTATAAAAAAAGATATAGGCAATATATATTTATATAATAAATGATATATTTATCTAACAAAATGTTTTAGGTATCATTTATTAAAGATGTCTATTTACTGTCAGTTTAAATAAAGAGAGCTATATAAATAATATAATAGTAGGTCAAATATAAACATACCTATACGTTTAATTTGAATGGGGACTATAATAAATACTGATTTTTATAAAACTTTTCCTA
Organism: Osedax fenrisi; assembly: GCA_964019155.1. Taxonomy (NCBI): domain Eukaryota; kingdom Metazoa; phylum Annelida; class Polychaeta; order Sabellida; family Siboglinidae; genus Osedax; species Osedax fenrisi. The sequence goes on along the minus strand of OZ025244.1, from coordinate 11,173,158 downwards.
TAAAGATGTTTTTGTTGATGCAGGTATTTTGTTCAACGCCAATATAATCACAACGGTAATAGATATGAACATATTTTACATTAACGAACTGTGTGTGTTATGTAAATGTTACCTAATATTTTAATACATTTTAATAAATATTAACTATATTGAATAATATTATAGATTATTTAGAAATTGAATTTGATGCACTATTATATATAATACATATCCGAGGTTTTGGTTAATATCATTTGGGAGTTTTGGTTGATATCATTTGGGAGTTTTGGTTGATATCATTTGGGAGTTTTGGTTGATATCATTTGGGAGTTTTGGTTGATATCATTTGGGAGTTTTGGTTGATATCATTTGGGAGGTTTGGTTGATATCATTTGGGAGGTTTGGTTGATATCATTTGGGAGTTTTGGTTAATATCATTTGGGAGTTTTGGTTGATATCATTTGGGAGTTTTGGTTGATATCATTTGGGAGGTTTGGTTGATATCATTTGGGAGTTTTGGTTAATATCATTTAGGAGGTTTGGTTGATATCACGAGGGGGTTTTAGTTGATATCATTAGGATATTTTTATTGATAAGACATAGCGCTTTTAAATAATGATTTACTTAAAGATATATCATCTAAATTTGTAAACAAAAATATATTGTAAAATGGATATTTTATTATCATATGTACACTAACAATTTATTTGATTACATTCGAACATATATTATTATACTACATATATGATAAAGTATGTCATGAATAACTACATAATTAACTAAACAATGGCCTATATAGGTTATTCACGTGTATTCCCTGTCTCAGTGAGAAACCGATTTTAAAGTTTTATAATAGCAAGAATTTTGATAATAAACAAAATATATATTTTTTTTTTTAAATTATTTCCATTTCTGAATATATACAAATAATTAAAATGAATATATACAAATATTGAATATGAAAACTTTGTTGAGAAACTTTTCTATACAATATTTGTATTTTATTTATGAAGTTTTATTAAGTCTTTATACTATATTATCATGAGGAAATAAGTTAAGTTTCTATACGTTCTTATATACTATTATTACATTATATTATATTTGTTACCTAATAAGTATATCATATAGGGGAAAGTCTCCGATTACCGACCCCTAAATGATTATATGTAATAACTTATTCAATATGAAATATATTTATTTGACATTTTATAATTAGGGTAATATTATGGATAAATAATATGGATAAATAATATGGATAATATGGCTATTTAAAATTGTCGATATAATTATATTTACAAGAATAAACAGGGGTCTGTAATCGGATACATGTGCCTAATACCGACCCCTTCCCCTATTACCAACCCTCTAACATAATCGTGGTATAAATAATTGTAGTATTATAATATCCAATAAAAATAGTAGATATACATACATATAATTAATTATAACATGCATGCAATTTATTTTTATTGGATTTATGTTTTAGTAGTAATATTAAATTTAAATTTAAACTTTATAGTAATTATATTAAAATAGTATATATTATTATTTACTATTTATTTATTAATCAGTATGTATATAATCAACTGGAATCATGAATCCTAAATCTATATCAATGATACACAAAAAACTTGCCACATATTTTAAAGTAAAATACGGATATATTTTGATTGGACATTATAAATCACATGGGGTCGGTATTAGGGTAATTTAGGGGGTCGGTAATAGGAAAATAATATGAGTTGCTATAATTAAGATATATTGATTAATAGTTATTCAAATTAAAATATTGTTATAATAGTTATAAACATTCTATTATCCTACAATATTATATGTCAGTATTAAATTTTCTTGTAATTAATAAAGTATTTAAAATGATTTAAAAAAAGCTATTATTCAAATATTTAAAAAGAAAAAACAGACTATTACATTTTATCAAATAACAATTGTAGGTTTGAATATTTTTAAAAACAAAATAATTATTCATATTTATCATTAAATTACTAACAGTTCATGTATATATAATTTTTTGAAATCTCTTATAGTTACTGAGATACTAGAGGTGGTCTGTATTAGGAGGGAGTCGGTAATCGGAGACTTTCCCCTAATTATATAATTCTTATCCTATAGGAATATGATATAATGTAATAATAGTATAATATATGTATATGATATATAGATAATATATATGAACTTATACAAACTTATAGAATCCTAATTTATTTACTCACGATACAAAACAGTGAATTATATAACAATAATTAATACTATAGCCAACATATACAGATATAGGCAAGGCTATAAAAGCTAACTTTATATATATATATATATATATATATATATATATATATATATAGATATATTGGTCTATCTAGTCAAATATGTATGGCACCTACTACGAGATAACAAAACTAACTTTATATATAGACATATGGTATATCTCATCATATAGGTATAGCACCTACTACTACTACAGTAATACCTATAGGTATTGTATAGTATATATAGTAGTATACTACTACAGTAGAACCTAATACTACTACAGTAGCACCTTCATATTCAACAAGACTCCCAAGTTCCTCGGGGTCACCTTTGACCGCTCGCTATCCTTTCGGCCACATGTCGACTCTGTCAAGCTCAGAGTGATGTCCAGGATCCGGATCCTATCCTCCCTGTCATCCAAAGAGTGGGGATGGAGCAGACGATGCATGACGCGGATATACACAGCACTGATTCACAGCACACTGCACTACTGCGGCGCGGCTTGGCAACCGTGGCTCGCGAAGTCGAACGTTGCCATCCTGGAACGAGTACAGAATCGGGCTCTACGTATCCTAACAGGTCAACTGGCTGACACACCTCTCGAATGCTTACGCACGGAGGCCGAGCTAACTTCCTTCGAGACGCAGATCAGGCGTAACTGCATTGTTGCCTGGGAAAGGTCAGCTAGGCTCCCCGCCGGCAACCCACGCCACAAACTGTTCACCTCGCCTATCGAGCATAAATGGAAAAGGTCGAGCTTCAGTACCCTAGCTCAAGCAGAATGTGCACGCATCGGCCTGGACCAATTGCCTAGAGAGAGGTTTGCTCCAAAGAAAGCGCCACCCTGGAACTGGGACAGAGAGCCAACATGGACGGTAGATACACGACTAAATGGCGGCAGCGATAAGTCCTGTGACCAGAGAACCCTGCTCACGGACACAGTGGACACCATCGCGGCAGCCGGAGAAGTGGAGATCACCATCTATACGGACGGATCGGCGGAAAGAGGATATAAAAACGGAGGCAGCGCAGCAGTAGTAACATCAGGCCCATCCACTGACCCAGTCAAAATCACCTCCATCACACGCAAGGGAATACGTCTCACGTCGTCCTATGAGACGGAAGTGACAGCGATGCTACTGGCAGTTGGCTGGATCAAGAACCGCGAGAACCAAGGCCCCTTCATTATCTGCACCGACAGCCAGTCAACCCTGACAGCACTACAGTCGCCTGGATTGAGCGATGGTTCAGACCTAGCAGAGACCCGCCGAATCCTGAACTCGTTGAATACACGTGTTTCGCTACAATGGGTCCCCGGCCATATAGGGCTCATAGGAAACGAGTGGGTGGACGTCGAAGCCGGAGCAGTGGCAGCTTCAGACGAAGAGCCAGCGGCAACGGATGGTGGTATAACCTTCCAGACAGCCAAAGCCTTCACGAAGAGAGAAACGATGGACCCGGCCATAAGCCATGAGAGAACCAAAGCGGTCTTTAACGGCAAGCGAGCCCCAGTCTCCCTCTCTAGAAAGGATTCGGTCCTACTAGCCCAGCTCCGCAGTGGCCACTGCCACAAGCTGGCAGCATACCGAAACATCGTCGATGCTGACTCCTCCGCGACCTGTCCACACTGCCAAGGAGCCCCAGAGACGCTCGAGCACTGGCTCCAAGAGTGCCCGGCCACAGCTCGAAGACGAATCCGTGAGTTTGGGGGAGCGGCGCCCCTACTGTCAGCCCTGATTGAACAACCAGAGGCTGTAATAGCGTTTGCGCATGGACTCCCGTCCATGTGAACGCTACGCCGCGAACAACAACAACAACAACAACAGTAGCGATGCGAACTTCCTGCCTTCACGCGGTGCATCGTGCCCGTTTCTTCATGGAGACGGCGAAAAGGATACCCATCGGCATGGTCAGTCTCGAGCCCAAGGCCCGGACGGACTGCCGCTCCCCAAATCGCGGGGACGTTTTTTCGAAAGCCGGACAAATCTCCTCAGCAAATTTGATCCGTATGTTGTTGCTGAGAGCCGGGGATATTGAATCCAACCCAGGTCCAAGATGTGATGCCTGCTCCAAAGAATTACGACAAAATCAATCTCATCTATTCTGTAGCGAGTGTCCAAATACTTGTCACAAACAGGAGAAATGCAGCGGTCTTCTTAGAGCGGCACAAGTTAGAGCTGTGTGGAAATGTTCATCTTGCATACAAGGTTCACCCATTGTGCGTCAACTCTCCCCCAATGTGATTACGCTAGTGGGGCAGGTGGTAGGAGATAGAGTCGAGTCATCTTCTAACGTTCATCATAGGCGATGTTTACTTTCAGTAAAGTCACGAGAAAATCTCTTCGTCCGCTAATCTGTGTCAGTTGTCTTCGAGAATGTCACAAAAGCTGTTCAAAGCTATCGAGAGACGAACAGGATCTGTACATCAGAACAAGTTCGTGGAAATGTGAATTCTGCGTATCCTCCCATAACAGGAAAGGAATCGATATCTCGAATCCTCCCTCGAATGTAGCTGAAACAAGATCTGACTTGCTCAACAGAGGAAATCTGAAAATTCTACAATGGAATACGAATGGACTAAAGACGAAAATGGTTGAACTAGAGGATAAATCAAGATTTTTAGATTTGGATATCATAATGATTCAATAAACCAAACTATGTTCAAAAGATAAAGTTCCTAGCATAAAAGGGTATGCGACGGTTCGAAAGGATAGAGGTGAAGGACGTGGTGGAGGGTTGATAACTTTCATCAAGGACGATATACCTTACACCATCATAGAACACACTCAAGCAGTTCAAAACTCTCTTCTGGAGATACTTATGATCCAACTTAATTCCAGTTCTCTAAAACCAATGATATGCGCAAATGTATACTGTCCTCCCACGAGAGGTGAGATGCATGGCCGAGAATTGTTTACATCAGAACTTCCGGCGGACAAGAATACCATCATTGGTGGTGATCTGAATGCACACTCCCACATGTGGGACGAATGGCAGCCGGAAGATAACCTTGGTCAAGAAATCGAAGATTGGATGATGGTAAAGAACTTCGCAATTGCAAATGATGGCTCAGCCACGCGCGTCAATGCTGGCACTGGTGGCAGCAGTTCACCGGACGTTACGCTATTACATGACAGCTGGATTGACAAAGTTGAATGGACCACGATTGACTGTATGGGCTCCGACCACCTTCCGATTCTGATAAATATCGAATGTCAAGTCTCTTCGCTAAAGCCAATACTGACCAAGGAACTACGCTGGAATTGGAACAAAGCTGACTTCAATGGTTTTTCACTCTATGTTGAAGATGCAATGAAGGACATTCCAAATGACATCGCAGCAGCTTCAGGGGGGGGGATGAACTTTCTAAATGACATTATCATTGAGGCTGCATACAAGTTTATCGGTAAAGTGAAATACTCAACCAATGATAAGGTATGGCTTACTCGTGAGATTAGAACTGCTATAAAAGCTCGTAACCAACTAAGAAGGAGTATTGCTACACATCGATCCGAATGGACAACAGCCTGTAGAGTAGTGAAAGACTTAATCAAGGTAAACAAGGAAGAAAGATGGATAGATTTTATTGCAGACTCGGAGCATAATGCAGATCCGAACAGGATTTGGTCCACCATTAAATCGCTAAGTGGGACAAGCAACGGAATCGCAAAGAATGAGACTCTAATCCACAATGGAAAGCAGTACGTCACAAGTAAAGCTAAAGCAAATGCCTTCATGAAAAGATACGCGTCCATACGTCGTATAGACATTAAGAAACAGGACAGATGTAAAAAAGCTATTCGCCGTCGATTAAAGATGCCTACCGTGGAAATCCAAGGCGTTCAAGAATTCAATCTTGCAGAACTAAATCAAGCTATACGAAACATGAAATTGAAAGGTGCCCCAGGTAGAGACCTTATCTCCCTTCGCTTCATCAAAGCACTCGGCCCGAATGCTCTTGCATTCCTACTTGAAATATACAATGAATCATGGTCTAAAGGTATATGTCCCGCAACTTGGAGGGAAGCAGTAATCGTTCCTCTTCTCAAGAAAGGGAAACCAGCGAATAACATTGACTCATATAGACCCGTTTCTCTCACATCATGCATCGCTAAGACGATGGAAAGAATGGTTGCTAATCGGTTATCGTACATGGCCGAATCGAACGGTTGATGGTGTGATGAACAGGCAGGATTTAGATCTTCACGTTCTTGTGAGGACCACATTTTACGTCTGACACAGTCAATCAGTAATGGTTTCCAGAATCGTCCTGCTCTAAGAAGCGTTCTCGCTCTCCTGGACTTTAGCAAAGCGTTCGACACAGTGTGGAGAAACCGTCTGTTTGAGATTATGCTGGATAAAGGGGTGCCTACTACCATGGTAAAATGGATCAGGGGATTCCTTTGCGACAGAAATGCGCGAGTCAGAATCGATAATGTCACGGGGAAGTGCTTGAAATTACATCAAGGCGTACCTCAAGGTGCTGTTCTTTCTCCTCTACTGTTCATATTTTATATCAATGGTATTAAGGACATCGTTCCAGAAGAAGTTCAAGTAAGCCTTTATGCGGACGACATTGCTATATGGGCACAACACAAGGATATTCAGGTAGCTCAAGAGGCTGTTCAGCTAGCAGTGTCTAACATAGCCAGTTGGAGCTGTAATCACAAACTGATATTGAACCCTGCAAAATGTGTTGCATCTTTTTTCAGCACAGACCCGCACGAAGCTAAATGGATCCCCAGCATAACAATCAATGATCAAATAATCCCGGTTAACAAGTTCCCTTCGTTCCTTGGCATCTCGTACGATAGAACATTGAGTTTTCGTACACATGCAGAAATTGTGAAAACAAGAGTTCTGTGCAGAACAAGAATACTAGCATCACTTGCCACCAAACGGTGGGGTTGGAGTCGGAAAAGTCTGGTAAGAGTCTTTAAAGCCACCATCCAAAGCGTACTACATTACTGTGGCGCAGGATGGCAACCATGGTTGGCCAAGTCGAATTTGCAGATACTTGAAAGGGCACAAAACTGCGCATTACGAGTCATAACCGGTCAACTATCAGATACACCACTGGAATGTCTAAGGATAGAGGCGGAGATCATGTCAGTTGCTGTCGCAGTAAGACGAAACTGTCTCATTGCATGGGAAAAGTCTGCACGTTTACCCCTAAGTAACCCAAGACGATCACTCTTCGACAACCCAGTGCCTCATCGTTGGAAAAACAGAAGTAGCTTCAGTCAGATGGCGATAGCAGAATGTGATTCGGCAGGTCTGAATACCCTACCACGCCAGAGACTCACTCCTGCAAAACCTCCACCCTGGACTTGGGATGCGGACCCGACGTGGAAAGTTATTACAGTCCTGAAAAGTGGCAATGGCAAATCAAGCAATATGGACACTCTTTTGCATGACACCATCGATACCTTATCAAGTTCTGGTACCCCAGACATCATCATTTACACCGATGGATCAGCTAAGAGTGGTATCGCGAATGGAGGCAGTGCGGCTATCATCACGACAGGTCCGGCATCAAATCCTACGCGCATCTCATCCATCAGCGAGACAGGAAGGAGGTGGACCTCATCGTTCGAAACTGAAGTGTCGGCGCTGAATCTGGCAGTGAAATGGCTTCAGGACAACGATAACCGGAGATATAAGTTCGTTATCATTTGTTCTGATAGCCAGTCAACTCTATCAGCACTAAGAAACTCGGGGAGAAGCGATGGAGTGGAGCTATCTGAAGTTAGACGAAGATTATCAGCGTTAAAAATGCAAGTCCTCCTACAATGGGTCCCCGGTCACTGCGGTCTCATAGGAAATGAATGGGCTGACGTGGAAGCAGGAGAAGCAGCAGCGGGAAATGCGGTACAGTGCAATGACGTGATATCTTTCAACTCAACAAAGGCTACAATCAGAAGACTAATCACAGATCCTCCGATCCTGCATCAAAGGACAAGGGAAGTTTTCGATGGCCAGCGCTCGAACAGTTCGCTGGGAAGAAGGGACGAAGTACTAATAGCACAACTAAGAAGCGGTCACTGCCACAAGTTAGCTGCTTACAGGAGTGTGGTATCACCAAATTAATCCCCCTTGTGTCCCCACTGCGAACTCGAACCTGAAACGCTCGAACATTGGCTGCAGGAATGTCCGGCATTAGTCGCGAAACGTATCCGCGCATTTAGAGGAGCGGCACCTCCGTTAGCAGTCCTGGTAACCAACCCCGAGACTGTCTTAGCGTACGCACATGGACTTTGGTCCTTGTGACGTTGCCGCAATCAACAACAACAACAACAACAACAACAACAACAGTAGCACCTATAGTTAGTATATTACTACACTAGAACCTTCTACTACTACTACAGAAGCACCCACTACTACAGTAGCACCTACTACTAGATAACAATACTATATGACGAAGTTACGCACTTAACAATAGCTACACATTATTATTAATCCGTGGATGCCGACTTAATTTATGCTATAGTTATAACTTCGCAACTTGTCGGGAAAGTGATCGGATTTTGTATCGCTTGTTTCTTTTTTCGATAAAAAGATATATAAACATTATTAAACACGTTCATCTGATTATGTACATTAGTGTTGTAACTATATATAATTCTAAAAGTGTGCTTAAAGTAATGTATGGTCTTAAGGTATGTATGTCTGTATGTAATGAATGAGCTATAGCTATAAGCCATATAGGGTTGGGTATTGGCCATATTTAAAACGTAGGTTTCAACATAATATCTATGTAGGATATGACTATACACTGTATACTATAAAATGTATACTATAGTGTATAGTGTATATATACTATGTATACTGTACTATAGTACAGTATGTATACATAGTACAGTATGTATACATAGTACAGTATGTATACATAGTACAGTATTTATTGAAATCTCATATATATATATATATTGAATACAATACAAATAGCGGATACAAATGGACCCCTCAAGAAGTCATAGACTTGTACATGTTATAAATAACTGTGAGAAGCCCAGGACAATACAATACAAATAGTAACATTTTTTTTCTTGTGTTTTGATTTATCGTTTTTATTAAGTTCTTTATAAACACAAGAGAAAATCAAGAACTACCTGGAGTCGAACCCAGGACCTCTGGCTTACTAGCTTTTGGTTGTCCCACTGAGCCATCGACCCCAGACTGTATGTATACATATATGTATACTGTACTATAGTACAGTGTATACACATATCCTATAGAACACATAATATAGTATACACCATTAGCGAATATTTTACGTAGCGAATATATAATACTTCCTGTCTATATAACGTATACGTTAATTAGCTATACTTAATATTTATCAGCACCGCTGCTGGTAGTGGTATCGGGAAGTATCTTCCCGGTAGTATATAAATCACTGAAATAGATCTAGGATCGACGCGGTTTCTATACAACAATGTATTCATTGTTCTATTAAATTACATGCATTATAAGTTAACTTGTACTCACCTACTATATATGTAGATAATTTAAAACCACGCTATCCTAGTGATATGTTATATATCATTATTAATGAACCCTTAGTTTTCATCGTACCGATAATTATTGAAACACATTTTTTTGCATTTCAATAGTGTTAAGTTTGATAGAAATGTACATTATAAACAACAAATTACTCCGAACATTCAACCCGTATAGGTGGGGTTGTTCCTGTTTTGTGTACAACATCGAATTACAAGATTTCGGGTGTGTTATATCTTTCCTTCGTAAAATCACGGCTAGTAGTATTTGATCGATTATAATAAAAGTTATTCGATAATAATCGATTATAATCGATTATAAATAATGAGCATAGTGTTTAGTTAGTAAATAATATATGTAGGTACTTATTATAATACCAATGTAGATAGATATATATATATATATATATATATATATATATATATAGGTATACCTACATATTATGTAGGCTATATCGTATGTCGTACACTGTTAGAAATAATACAGAAAAAAGGTGTAAAACGAATGATTTGAAAGGTGTAAAATGTCTTTTTTGATTTTACACCCCTAAACGTGTAAAATACATAAAAAATTACACCCCTAAACGTGTGAAAGTTAAACGAATGATTTTAAACCTTTAAAGGTGTAAAATATATGAGTTTATAAGGTGTAAAATAATATATTACATATAAGTTGTAACTTAAGTTGTACTTTTTAAATTAAGTTTATATAATTATTTTATTATAGAAAGAATACAATATTATACCTTTTAACTATTTTGAAATATTGATTTATTTTTTATATATGCAAATTAATTAATAATTATTATTTTAATTTTATATTTAACTAAAATTATTTAAGTAATACTATGTATTTTACTACAGTAAGTTTCTTCGTAATCTAATTCAAGTGACACATTGAACTTAAGTTCAACTTAAGTTTATTTGTTACCATCGACTTATGTTCATAACTTAAGTCGTTGATGTAATTTGAATGCTGGGATATTAGAAGGTATATACATTATAATAATAAAATGTGTAACACTTATAATAATAGAAGGTGTAAAACATATAATAGTAGAAGGTGTAAAACTTATAATAGTAGAAGGTGTAAAACTTTTAATAGTAGAAGGTGTGAAACGCATAATATTAGAAGGTGTAAAACATATAATATTAGAAGGTGTACAACAATCATTATCAGATGGTGTAAAATTTAATTAAAAACTGAACATTTTACACATTTAAAGGTGTAAAATCTGACCAGCGTTTACACCTCTGTCGAGAACGTTTTACACCTTTTATTTCTAACAGTGTACATACTATGTAAATATTTGTAAATAATAAATAAGACTTTATGTTAATATTTACAAAAATGAACAATCATATAAAAGTTCATCTCATCTGATTGTGCACATTATATATATATATATATATATATATATATTTCTAAAAGTTTGCTTAAACTAATGTGTTAAAGTACGGTATATTTATATATATATATATATATATATATATAGGTATTTAAGGATATCTAGCTAAGTTCACAAGCTGCATAAATAATAATATATGACATTTCGATTATAAAAAAATAAAAATTCATACCAATAAAATAATTTATTACTGCGATCGTAAATCTCGAATCTCGAGGTAATTGATAATAATAAATATTAATAAGAATATGAATAGGTATTCATAATATGTATACATATTACATTATTCGTACTAATTGCCTTTCAGCGGTGCAGTATAACGAAGATGATATTATAAATGTATACGTTAGAAATATAATAAGTATACTTTTTATCTCTTATAGGATACACGAGTATATAAAAGTTGGCAGCCGGGATAATTTCGATGTATATTTGGGTGGGATTAAATATTCAAAGATAATTAAATATATAGGTCACGTATGTACATATATGTACCTATAGGTATTAAATATTAAATTATACATATAAGTAAATATTTGAATATTAACATGTGTGAATGAATCAAATGTGTATGCAGGTGTAGGTAATATATACTAATATATATATATATATATATATATATATATATATATATATATATATATATATATATATATATATATATATATATATATATATTATAGACAGTTTATATATATATACGTATAATTATTACTTTCGTTTATTTACGTGTATTAAATAATAGATACATTAACATGTATCACCGACAGTGTATTATCCCTCAATAGTTAAATGTAAGTAACCCACTTCCGCTAGGAAGGATCACGTGAAACAGGAAATGGTGGCCGCTAAGAAATGGCCAAACAACTGGGAGTTTCTGACCATTCCTTACGAAGAGGTTAGCCACCGAGATATCACGATAATCGGCGAGACATAACGATATCTAACGAGACATAACGATAGTTGTCCATATACATAGATAGTAGAATACTCATACCACTAGATACTATCTAGTAGATAGTATCTACTAGATAGTATACTATATATTCATCTCGACTATTGTACGAAATACACCGATATGTTTTAATACTATATATTGTATATATCGTATATAGAATACACTAAAGTATGTGTTAATGTCGATGGATTACGATATATTGAATACATTTACCACTCCCCAAGTCGATCTTGCTCGTCAGTTCATTACACGTTGCCTCTATTCCTCTCTATAGAGTATGATTCATCGATATCGGTAATTCCTCATTTGTGCACATTGTGTCATCTCTTAATTGGTCTAAATATGTTTTCACTTGCTTTCCTCGAGAGCGTCGTCCGTGTTGTGGATTCCAGAGTAATACTTCACTCACTACTTCGCTTCTATTTCTCCAGCAGTGACCGGAGAACCTCAGTCGTTGTTCTTGGAAGTTTGCAGTACAATTCCTTATTTGTAACGTGGTCTCTCCATGACTTGTTTAGCGCATCAAGCAATATGCGTGTATAGGCTCAATCAACTTTTTTCTCTAATGTTGAAGTTAGAGTCCAAGTTATAAACCCATATACAAGAACAGTCTCAACTGTGACTCTAAATAAGTTTCTTTTGAGTTTACTTGAAAAGTTGGATTTCCAGATGATGTTCAGGATATTCGAGGCTGCCCACGTACTCCCAATTGTTACGCGTACGTGCTGTGAATACATTTTAGGTAAGATAGGAGGACGTGTCCAGTACCGACCCCTAAATAACTATTTGTATTAACTCATTGATATCTCTTATACAAATTCATTGATATCTCTTATAGTGGGACGTGAGCCTCACCTCATGAGGGGGTGTTGGTCGATCAAATTTGGCACTCGTTGTAATAGACAATACTCTGTGAATAATGATTCTTAGTATTTTAATTTTATAATTATTATTAATAATATATTAATCTAATAAATAGCTATCTCAAATTTTATATTATAATAACAAAGCTATGTATTATCACTGATAATAATTTATTAGTTATATTAATACTAGTAAATATCGGTGAAATATGGTATACATATACGTGAGGTGGTTTTGGTGGATAGTTCTGAATATGCTAATAGGTGTCGCCCTGTATACTCGAATAATAAAATGTGAGTTAATTAACTAATGCGAAGATTCATTAGGTGATCATTCTATAATTCGATGATAATATGTAATACGCACACACTTTTAATTATATATATACATTCAATATTTTAATAAATATGTCAGTTATATCTAACTTATTATATTTATATACTTTAAATAATACTTTTATACTTTTATACTTAATCTTAACTTTAATTCATACGACGGCAATTTGTATAATATTTAAAGAATTTAATTATTCAAATTTGTTATCTATTTATCGACCTAAACCCCCATATATTATCGCATATATTAATGTTATCTTTATTTCAATAATTATTAATTATAATTAATTAATATATTTAATTGAATTTTTCTTCATTTTATGTAGAATATTGAGTAGTTAAATATAATTAAATTATCATAAAAATGTCATTAATTGTGTTGTAATATACCAATAACTCTCCGCAATTTATTAAAATAATATAGCAGACAATGCACTTTTTATATAATTGATAATATTCAATATTTTAATTTTTTTTAAATTTGCCTTAAAATATTTGGTAACATTTACATAACACACACAGTTCGTTAATGTAAAATATGTTCATATCTATTACCGTTGTGATTATATTGGCATCGACCAAAACCCGGGCCCCTCACGTCTCCTACTGAGATACGAGAGGGTGGGTATTTAGAGGGTCGGTAATTGAAGACTTTCCCCTACTTGCAATATATATCTTGTTACACTGGCCCCTAGGCTTTTAACTAGCGTAGCTTGTGTCACATATCGTCTCCATACTGTCTCCATGTGTGTAACGAATAGAACAATCTACATAGTGTGCTATGAGTTGGGTTACCTCCAAGGACAATATTTAATACACCACTAAACATATTCATGAATACTAATATTATATTTGTGAATAAATTGATTCTTAAACTATATTTCATAAGCGCTATAGTATATATACTTACGTATATGTTCATGGTGAAGTGCAATTATGTTTATTATATGTTTTATATTTGTATAATTGTATTGACTATAGGTCTATATAAATCATATGCTGTATAGATAACAATAGATATATTGTAATACAAGCATGTACACTGTTAAAAATAAGGGTACGCTAGAAGTCACAAATGGGTACAGCCTTTGTCCCTATTTTAGTACGCTTATGGGTACGCTAGAAATCGCTTTTGTGGAGAGTAGCGTACCCTTTACGGTACGCATTAAACGGCATATAGCGTACCCTTTACGGTACGAATTAAACGACATATAGCGTACCCTTTACGGTACGCATTAAACGGCATATAGCGTACCCTTTACGGTACGCATTAAACGGCATATAGCGTACCCATTTCAGTACGAATTAAACGACATATAGCGTACCCTTTACGGTACGCATTAAATGGCATATAGCGTACCCTTTACGGTACGCATTAAACGGCATATAGCGTACCCTTTACGGTACGCATTAAACGGCATATGCGTACCCATTTCAGTACGAATTAAACGACATATAGCGTACCCTTTACGGTACGCATTAAATGGCATATAGCGTACCCTTTACGGTACGCATTAAACGACATATAGCGTACCCTTTACGGTACGCATTAAACGGCATATAGCGTACCCTTTACGGTACGCATTAAACGGCATATAGCGTACCCTTTACGGTACGCATTAAACGGCATATAGCGTACCCTTTACGGTACGCATTAAACGGCATATAACGTACCCTTTACGGTACGCATTAAACGG
Organism: Osedax fenrisi; assembly: GCA_964019155.1. Lineage (NCBI taxonomy): Eukaryota > Metazoa > Annelida > Polychaeta > Sabellida > Siboglinidae > Osedax > Osedax fenrisi. Next base: position 11,158,152 of record OZ025244.1, on the reverse strand, counting down.
CATATAACGTACCCTTTACGGTACGCATTAAACGGCATATAGCGTACCCTTTACGGTACGCATTAAACGGCATATAGCATACCCTTTACGGTACGCATTAAACGGCATATAGCGTACCCTTTACGGTACGCATTAAACGGCATATAGCGTACCCATTTCGGTAAAATTCTTTCGTTAATATATTATCCCAGTAAACCAAACTAGTTTGGTTTACTGGGTCTTTTACTAATCTTTTATTACTGCATGTTCATGAATTCTTAATGTAGCCTCTATTATATATATATATATATATATATATATATATATATATATATATATATATATATATACATATATATATATATATATATATATATATATATATATATATATAATTATTAATATAAATATTAATTAATATATAATTAATATATAAAATAGGGTATACATTTAAACTTTAATAAATATGAATATGAATATTTAACTTAGATTTAACGTATAATACATGTATAGTAAACTAATGTTAACATAATATAAACTAACCAGTTATACATTTGTATAATTTTGTTTGGGCAAAATAAATGTATCCTCGTTGACAGCACTGAGAATTATAGCACCACACTTGTTTAGATGCAATATATTTAAACATAGAAGAAATTGTTTCCTCAATGTTGCATTCACATACTCTTGATAAAGCTTCAACCTAAATATAGGAATCTTAAGCATATATGCATATATACTATAGTATTAAAGAATATATATATGTAACAAAGTGAAGTTCGTTATATATAACTTTATTTCAGCAAATACCTGAATAATAATATAAATAATAATAATAATAATAATAATATAGTAATAATAACGACAATGACAATATGTACCAACCCAGTGAGACGCAGAAACAAAAGTGTATCAATCTCACCGAGCGGCGTTCAACCGAGCGTGAAGCCTGAAACAATTTATGCATGCAGATATATCGATATTACGTAATGACCGAATTGAATTTAGTTCAATTCGACATAGATGTATATTACATTAATCGATATATATATATATATATATATACATACTTCCCTTTATAACATATATATTACATTAATCGATATATATATATATATATATATATATATATGAATGAATGAATGAAATCAGTTTATAGACAATTGTCTAAGGAGGATCATTGAAAGCTATAAGTAGCTTTATTAAGTCGATACCTCCATAGTATATGAATATAATAGCTTTGGGACATTTATACAATAATAATAAGACTTGTGTACTATAATTCAATATAATAAGAGTAAAGAAATATATATAAAGAGAATAATAATAATAATAAAAATAATGTCCCTCAGCGTATTTCATCATGTTTCATCAATCCATTAAATAAACTAATAAAATAAAATGTGTTAAAACTTGTGCAAACAAATATAAAACAAAAAGTGCGAATAATATAATTATTGAAATGTAATAACATAAAATTATTCAAATGGTTTAGTATATACAAATTAAAATAAAGTATGTTTAAAACTTGTGCAAACAATTATATAACAAAAAAGTGTGAATAAAATAATAAAAAATGATAAAAATATAATAACATAAAAATGACCCAAGTAGTTTTAAATATACAAATTTTAAAAATTGACGAAGATTAAAAATATTAAAAATTATTAAAATGCTAAAATATAAAAACTAATATTTATTTAAAAAGTAATTCTTTAATACTTTTTTTAATTTGTGTATATTATGTATATTTTCAGATTTTAATATATTATTACTCATTATATTATTATAGTATTTTGGGCCTTTAAAAAAAATGGTGTTTTGAAATTTCGTTGTTTTCATTAATGGTAAAATAAATCTTGTTTTGTCTTTATTATAAATAAAAAATGTATCTAGATTAATGTTATAGTTATTATGTAAAATGTTATATAAAAATAATATTATTCTAAAAGTTATGAGTTCATTCAATTTTAAAATAGAATTATATTTAAACATATTATTAGTGTGTGATAAACGAATCAGAGGTAATAGAGACTTGTCTATCATATTTTTATTGATAATTCGAATTGTTTTTTTTTGTATTAATACTAGTTTTTTTAATCTATCTTCATAAACATTACCCCATATTTCTATTCCATATGACATATTTGATAAAAATAGTGAATTATATAATATAATTAAATTGCGTATGTTAATAAATTTTAGCTTCCGAAAAAGATATACAATTTTTGATAATTTATTACACAAATTTATAATATGAAACGAATATGTTAAAATACTATCTAATATAATACCTAAAAACGTATATCTATCTACTATTTCTATGTTCGCATTATTTAAATTTATATTATTTATAATTTTTGTATTAAAATAAGGAAGTATTTTAGTTTTTTCAATATTCAATTTTAATTTATTTATATTAAAACAATGACTTAATCTATCTAAATATAATTGCATATTACTACTCAATTCTTCATTTGAATTTGCAAATATAGAGATTGATGTGTCATCTGCATATATATTTAAATTTATATTATCATCATTATTAAATATATTTGATATGTCATTAATAAATATAATAAAAAATAATGGACCTAATACTGATCCCTGAGGAACACCAAAACGTACATTTCTAACAGATGATACAGTATTATTTATTCGAGTTTTAACTTTTCTATCTAATAAATCATTTTTTAAAAACACATTTACATGACCCCTACAACCACAGTATTCTAATTTTTTTAATAAAATGTCGTGGTCTACAACATCGAACGCTTTTTTAAGGTCTAAAAATAGCGTAGCAATTTTTTTATTTAAACTATGTTTAGTAAATAAAAAATGTATATATATGTATGTATAGCACATATATGTGGTATACATACATAAAACAACTTCAGATATTTTAGTGGATTTGTAAAATTATTGTATATATACAATAATTTTAACATATATGTTAACAATTATAATATAATATTTATAAGTAGGTATAAGTAGTACATATCAATATACAAATATATGTAGTTAAGTATTATAAGTAAGTAATTATTAATAAGTATAAATATATATAAATAAATAAATTAATTAAAAAATCGTAATTTATATGCATCAATGGATTAACTGAAATATGTATTTCTAATGAAATATATTATATTAATAAAATAATAAATATTTATATACATTATATATAATTATTTATTTTAATATTTAGAATTCATAATATAATATTATAAATTAATAGTATTAATTAATTAAATATAATTAATATGTATATACTATAATAATTAATATAAATATTATACACTATATTTAAATTGTTGATAACATTAGTTTCCTTATATTTACACTATTTTCCAATAGTTAATCATATACATGCTATTTCATGGTAATGTAATAATTACATATATGTAATTATATATATATATAATTTAATTGTCTTACAAAAATATTAAATTAATATATTAATATATACGTTCAACATATTAAATTTGTATAGAGTTTAACATATATATATATACCCTTTAAGGGTACGCTTCACTTGTAGCGTGTAACGTACCATTTTATTTCTAGCGTACCCATTTCTGACATGAAGCGTACCTTTAAAAACTAGTGTACCCTTTTGTGGCAAGTAGCGTGTAACGTACCCTTTTATTTCTAGCGTACCCATTTGTGAATTCTAGCGTACCCTTATTTTTAACAGTGTAACGTATACGATATATCTATGTGACCTATTTTCTCGAATTTTAAATGGTAGGATGATCGATCCATTGATACATGATTAATATGCTAATGATCTATATGTAGTAACTTAATATTACGTTCTTTATTATTCTTATTATAATAGTAACTATATTAACATATATTTAAAAATAACAGAGCTATAACAAATTTACGTTATCTAATAACTATACTTATTATATTGTATTCTATATCATGGGGGTATACCCTATAGGATATCCTATATATAGGATAAATAGTCTCGGATATATTATATTTAAGGGCACTTAATTTAGAGCACTTATTACTTACTTTCGTCGAGCTCTCGCTCGACCCAATTTTGACAGTTTCTTCCATTTACCACGATCCATCATCACAGAACGAATCTCATCGATACTCTCAAGGTCAGTTTGAAGTTTTAGAGCATCTACAAATGTAAGCTGCTGACGTCCTCTTCTTCTCTTTCCTCGTGTGGGTGTCCATAGAACTAGATTATGGGCCATCTCTTCTTTGTGACGTACACAGTGTCCAGCAAGATTCAGCATTCTTTCAGAGATTATATCTGTTACTTTAGGTAAACCATTATACAGTTTTTCGTTGTTAGTTTTACTTTTCCATGAGATATTTTGTGCCATGCGTAGTAAGCGAGTATAGCATCCATCTATCCGTTTTCTCAGCTTACTGTCTACGGTCCAGCATTGACTTCCATATAGCAGAACGGTTTCAACAGTAGCTTTAAAGGCCCGGATCTTTAACGGATTACTCATGTTAGATGTACATAGTCGTTTCATTCTGTGCATAACCGTCCAAGCAAGAGCCTTTCTGATTTCAAAGTCCTTTTCAGAACTTGAAATCCATGCTCCCATATATTTGTAATTGGTCACTTCTTTTATTGTTTCACCACTTATTGTTTTAATAAATGGGGATTGTTGAAGGTTATATCCGATAACTTCTGTTTTTCTAGTATTTAGCGTTAGACATATTTTTCTAGCTTCTAATTCAACTCTCTGTCCTAACAGTTCTTGAGCTTGGTATAGTTCTTGAGATATCAGTGCTATATCGTCAGCATAACTTAGATCGGTTATAACGACTGCTGGTTCTCTACTACATCTTCTCTCTGTTAACTTGAAACCGAGATTGTAATCATTTTCACCAAATACTTGACGCATTATATAGTCTAGAGTGATGATAAATAAGAAGGGTGCTAGAGTGTCTCCCTGTAGCACACCCTTTGACATTTTGAAGAATTCTGTTTCGCCATCAGGTGTTATAATTCTCGCTTCAGTGTTTTCATAGAATAGTGCTATTGCATTGGTTATGATAGATGGTATACCATATGCTGCTAAAATTTCTAGCATTTTCCCGCGATCAATACTATCAAATGCCTTTTTGAAATCAATAAAAATAATAACTGCGTTTAGGTCATGGCTCTTAATTCCTTCAATTAACCTTCTCAGTGCAAGGATGTGTGCCATTGTAGATCTACCGGATCTGAACCCATTTTGGTTTGGTCTTAATAGTATACTCAATATATGGTTGAATGTGATTTAGTAGCACTTATGATAATAGTTATATGATTTATATATATATATACATCATAACTTTTAAATGATAGACTTAATGAATATAAGTGTATAACGTATAACACATGGGTTTGACATACTCGTGTGTACAACCTGTACAATAGTTTACGTATTCACCTGGTTAAGTGTACACTCGACTACCGGACTTGGTATCCACTTTCTAATTAGCTACTTTTCCTTAGAATGTACCATGTACCCATTCAAATATCCACTAGATTAGTTTAATAGTAAATAGTATTCTATGCAACAATTATGTAGCGATAGCTTTAGGAATTTGTGAAGGTGCCAACATTCAAAAGTATATTTATTTTCGTAGTAATACATTTAAATATAGTATGATCTTATAAAGTTTGATCTTATATATATATATATATATATATATATAGGTAGCTATATGCAGTAGCTATATTAAGGGTGGCACAACTTCCCCTGTTCCGACACGTATTCCTATGTCCCCGATACTGCCACTGTTATAGGAATATATTCATTTGATATACAGAGTATACTCTCTGAATAATTCACTACGAATTGTAACTCATTCACGCGCGTAGACTTTAGTTGTCAATGCAGCAAACCCAGACAAAAATAGACAAGCTAGTCACGTGGAATTCTTGATTGACAGCGCGATATATCTAATAGAATTATGTATTCGATGACGTGGTTCGTACGACGTACGAGCGTACGACGTACGTGTGTGTTTGTTTGATGCGCTTGTCTTTTTGTCGATTTCACTTGATCGATTGAATAACACATGCAAAACACGTCCATCATGCGCACATATATTTCTATATGTTTATTATTAGTAGGTTATTACCTTTATCTTACTCCCGAACATTTTATTACAAATTTGATTTTGGTGAATATTTAAATTATACTACAGCTACTATTACTACTACTATTACTACTACTATTACTACTACTATTACTACTACTATTACTACTACTATTACTACTACTACTATTACTACTACTATTACTACTACTATTACTACTACTATTACTACTAATATTACTACTACTATTACTACTACTACTATTACTACTACTACTATTACTACTACTACTATTACTACTACTACTATTACTACTACTATTACTACTACTACTATTACTACTACTATTACTACTACTACTATTCCTACTACTATTACTAATACTACTATTACTACTACTATTACTACTACTACTACTACTACTACTATTACTACTACTATTACTACTACTATTACTACTACTATTACTACTACTACTATTACTACTACTATTACTACTATTACTACTACTATTACTACTACTATTACTACTGTTATTAATACTACTATTACTATTATATTACTACTACTATTACTACTACTACTATTACTACTACTATTACTACTATTACTATTACTACTACTATTAATACTACTATTACGAATACTATTACTATTACTACTACTACTATTACTACTACTACTATTACTACTACTACTATTACTACTACTACTATTACTACTACTATTACTACTACTACTATTACTACTACTATTACTACTACTACTATTCCTACTACTATTACTAATACTACTATTACTACTACTATTACTACTACTATTACTACTACCATTACTACTACTATTACTACTACTATTACTACTACTATTACTATTATATTACTACTACTATTACTACTACTATTACTACTACTATTACTACTACTATTACTACTACTATTACTACTACTACTATTACTACTACTATTACTACTATTACTACTACTATTACTACTACTATTACTACTGTTATTAATACTACTATTACTATTATATTACTACTACTATTACTACTACTACTATTACTACTACTATTACTACTATTACTATTACTACTACTATTAATACTACTATTACGAATACTATTACTATTACTATTACTACTACTATTACTACTAATAGTACTACTACTATTAATACTACTATTACTATTACTCCTATTATTACAACTACTATTACTATTACTACTACTACTACTACTAATTAGTAATAGCTAAATAAGTATATATATTAGTAAGGTATAACTGGAATAAAGTACGAATTTATTTGGAGTAAATTACATAATATATAGATTTGTATTATTGTATACCTCATATATGATTATTTTCAATGGTATCTTGCAAGATATACATGTATACGAAGGTGGAATCAGTAACCATTATAATATTATGTAAGATATATATTGTACATAGGCCAAGATGCAACACATTCAGTTACGTAGTTTTTTATTAGTAGTATTTAGCTGAGAAACAAATTCTATATATATATATATGCATATTGCATAATAAATATAAATCATATATGCATACCATCACACACGCATACACACACACATACATACACATACACACACATACACACATACGCATATACACATATATATATAAATATATATATATATATATATATATGTGTTCTGGTATATAGACAAGGACATGTCGTTGATATAGGCATTACCTATCGATTAACCTAAAACGAAAGTAAATATAGAAACACACCAATGATTCATAGGCTATGAGTCATAGCGGGATCTAATATTGCGAGAAATAACTAGTTTGATATATTGCGCAATATATCATATATATATATAGGTTTTTATTAAGTAGGTAGGTTGTAGATGTGTGAATAGTAAGTGTGAATACATATATGTGCATATAATAGTATATAATAATAATAATATCAGATTCAGTTGATGACCGAGATCAAAAACCCAGGTATGGTATAGAAGTTCTATTGAACTTATCGAGATACCAACCTGCTCTTGGTAATGAGAGAATTAATACAAAATGAATAAATACAAAATGAATAAATATAAATAAATATTTTACAATTATATATTGTTCATTCGTGTTCTGTCTCATAAAAAAGCAATACAATAAAATTAAATATATCTCTCAATACCAAGAAATCATCATGTATATAACAATAAAATAATAATAAAATATAATAAAAATATATAATAAAATATTAAAAAATGTAAAAAGATACTAAAATAATAAATAAGTTAAACTATAAAAATCAAAGAAAACTAAAGACCAAAGGCTAGAGATAAAAATATGTACAATACGAACAATTTAAAAGAGCTAAAAAGAAGAAAAGATGATCATGTAAATAAAATAACAAACAATACAGATAAGGTGTAAGTGATTACATATAACTATTTAAAAGCATGTTTTTAATATGTATTGTAAAAGTATTAAAATTCGTCAAAGATGATGTGGTTGTATTTAAAGAATTCCATAAATATGCGCCTTTGTAACGAATACTAAATTTATCATGATCAAATCTTATTTTTGGTATTAAGAATGTTCTATTTAACCTAAAAGTATATAAAGAGCAATTATAGGTAAATAACTTACAAATTGAACTATGCAAATAATGATTGTTATATATTCTAAACATATATTTATAAATGGATATATTTATTATATCTTTAAATTTAAGAATGTTATGTCTTAAAAAAATGTAATCAATATTGGTTTTGTTATCAAGTTTATATATTGCTCTCATACATTTATTTTGTAAAATTTGAATACATTTTATATTGCTATGGTAAGTACTTCCCCATATAATAGAACAATAATTAATATGACTATGAAAAAAAGAAAAATATAGCATAACTAAAGTATTAATATTAAATTTATATTTATATCTATGTAGTAAACTAAGTCCATAGTAAAGTTTATTTTTAATATTATTTATTTGCATTTTCCAATTTCGATTTTCGTCAATTAAAATGCCTAAGAATTTAAAATTAGTTGATTGTTTTATGGCTATATTATTTATTTTGATATATATATATATATTGAAATATTTTCATTATGTAAAATATAATGTAAACATGTTCAAAACTATAAATAATTGTATCGATACTGTTCGTAATGATTTATTAATAAAAACTATAATATATGAAAAAATATATATATATTTTGTAAATGCATTACATAAATTAAATACATATATATATATTGTGAATGTAATTTAATTTAAAATAGGCGTGAGATATATCATATAGTTATATACATTAAATACACCTATACGATACTCGAGTTATACACATACGATACAAATACATGTGTATGTATTGTGGAAAAAATATTAAGTTGATCAAAATTAATTTTGTAGTATTATGTTTATTTCCTATAGGAAATATATGTGTTAAATATTATATGTGCCATGTTCAACTTTGATGAATTGTATCTGCCCTCATGATCAGTCAAAATGTCTGCAATTTTGTTGACTAGTTAATATACTATTATTTATTTATTTTCATCGACCAATCATAATCCATTGCCAACAAGTCAAATTAATCACCCATAATGTCAACTCGAAGTATTCCACTACTTGTAGGGGAAAGTCCCCGATTACCGACCCCCTCCTAATACCGACCCCTCTCGTATCTCAGTAACTATAAGATATATCAAAAAAATAATATGTACACGAACTGTTAGTAATTTAATGATAAATATGAATAAGGATTTTGTTTTAAAAAATATTTAATCCTACAATTGTAATTTAATAAAATGTAATATTCTGTTTTTACTTTTTAAATATTTGAATAATAACTTTTTTAAATCATTGTAAATACTTTATTATTTAAAAGAAAACCTAATACTTTACATAATATTGTATATCAATAAAATGTTTATAACTATTATAAAAATAATTTAATTTGAATAACTATTAAGCAATATATCTTAATTATAGCAACCCATGTGATTTTCCTATTACCGACCCCCTAAATTACCCTAATACCGACCACATGTGATTTATAATATCCAATCAAAATAGATCCGTATTTTAATTTAAAATATGTCGTAAGGTGTTTGTGTATCATTAATATAGATTTAAGATTCATAATTCCAGTTGATTATATACATACTGATTAATAAATAAATATTAAATAATAATATACACTATTTTAATATAATTACTATAAAGTTTAAATTTAAATTTAATATTACTATTAAAACATAAATTCAATACAAAATAAATTGCGTGAATGTTATAATTAATTATATTTATTTATATCTACAATTTTTATTGGATATTATAATACTACAATTATTTATATCACTATTATTTTAGGGGGTCGGTAATAGGAGAAGGGGGTCGGTATTAGGTACATGTATCCGATTACCGACCCCCCTGTTTATTCTTGTAAATATAATTATATCAAAAATTAAAAATAGCCACATTATTCATTGCCATAAATTACCCTAATTACAAAATTTCAAGTAAATATATTTAATATTGAATAAGTTATTACAAATAATCATTTAGGGGTCGGTAATCGGAGACTTTCCCTACGACGTATATTGTACGTACTAGTGATGTAATTGATGCTAGTCATATATAAATAATCGATGCACTCTCAGTCGCAGTTACCTAAAGTCTCAACTCGAGTTAGAGTTAGCCGAATAGAATTAGCTATAGCTAACTCTATAGAGTATCGGCTCGGTTCGGGCTCGTTTGGTTAGAGTATCGGCTCGGTTCTGGCTCGTTTATTTAGAGTATCGGCTCGGTTCGGGCTCGTTTGGTTAGAGTATCGGCTCGGTTCGGGCTCGTTTTTTTTTCTTCCGGAAATAAAATAATTTGCTCGGTATTAAACATCTCGGCATCATTTACAGCACTACTATAATACCTACTATAATACCTATAGGTACTACCTACTATAGTACCTATAGGTATTGCATACTTTTACTCGGTATTACTGACACAATGCAGTGAAAGTATAGGCGCGGATGTATTCTGTTGTCGATTTAGATTGTTGATAACGTTGTCTTACTTGTAACGATAATGGACATTTATAATTGATAATAATAGATTATGTAAAGCATTTTGCATTTACAAAGAATTGAATGTATATTTGTTTTGATTCGAAGCCTTATTAATATTACTAATTAGCCTTACGTATTCTTACAATATTTAAATGTTTCTATCTTATTATTTAAACAAACGTCATAACAATGTTAGGTTATATAACCCAGCAAACAGTAAGATCAGCATAATAGCAGCATAACAGCAGCATAACATCAGCATAATATAATTACAAATTAATAGCAGCATAATAGCAGCATAATAGACATTTAATAGCAGCATAATAGCACAATGTAAACATTTGAGGCTTTAGCATTTGCTGTTATGCTGCTATTATGCTGCTCTTACTGTTTGCTGGGAACCTATATTAAGTATACTTAGTGTTGCGTAATGAATGAATGAATGAATTAAATTAAGGGTGTGATGCGTTGTAACGTCTCCGTTAGCTATAGCTTATAAGCAGACTAAGAAGTTAATCAGTAGGACTCGGGATCAACCCCCCCCCGGGATAATAACTTAGTTACATAATATTTATAAGTGATTTGTAAATAATTACAATTATATACAATTATATACAATTATATACAATTATATACAATTATATATAATTATATACAATTATATACAATTATACACAACTATATACAATTATATCTAATTATATACAATTATATACAATTATATACAAATATATACATTTATATACAATTATATACAATTATATACAATTATATACAAGTATATACAAGTATATACAATTATATACAATTATATACAATTATATACAATTATATACAATTATATACAATTATAAACAATTATAATCAAGTATATACAATTATATACAATTATATACAATTATATACAATTATATACAATTATATACAATTATACAACATTATATACAATTATATACAATTATATACAATTATATACAATTATATACAATTATATACAATTATATACAATTATATACAATTATACAACATTATATACAATTATATATAAGTATATACAATTATATACAATTATATACAATTATATACAATTATATACAATTATAATCAAGTATATACAATTATATATAATTATATACACTTATATACAATTATACAACATTATATACAATTATATACAATTATATACAATTATATACAATTATATACAATTATATACAATTATATACAATTATAATCAAGTATATACAATTATATACAATTATATACAATTATATACAATTATATACAATTATACAACATTATATACAATTATATACAATTATATACAATTATATACAAGTATATACAATTATATACAATTATATACAATTATATACAATTATATACAATTATATACAATTATAATCAAGTATATACAATTATATACAATTATATACAATTATATACAATTATACAACATTATATACAATTATATACAATTATATACAATTATATACAATTATATACAATTATATACAATTATATACAATTATAATCAAGTATATACAATTATATACAATTATATACAATTATATACAATTATATACAATTATACAACATTATATACAATTATATACAATTATATACAATTATATACAAGTATATACAATTATATACAATTATATACAATTATATACAATTATATACAATTATATACAATTATAATCAAGTATATACAATTATATACAATTATATACAATTATATACAATTATACAACATTATATACAATTATATACAATTATATACAATTATATACAAGTATATACAATTATATACAATTATATACAATTATATACAATTATATACAATTATATATAATTATATACAATTATATACAATTATATACAATTATATACACATGTGAATACTCATATGAATACTCATGTATATACATATGTATATGTATATACAAAATGAGTGGATTTCATTAAAACATTGGATGCATTAACACGATAGTGGCTTCGAAGGACATTAAATCAATATAGTTCCATCTAGACTATAAAGCAATATGTAAGCATTTCATCTAAGTTCCTTGATGGGATTAAAGGACTCCACCAAAATAATAATAACAATAACAATAACAATATATATATATACAGAGTATACTATAATATACTACAATAACAAAAATATCAACAATATATTGAGATTAATGAACGTCTATCCCTACCTAGATAGTATCGATACATTTATTTACATGTCTTCCTCTTTTTCTGTTTCTTTCCACATTTCTTATAATATAATTGATGATATGATCTTGTAACATAGCCATTCCATTGAATGTCTGTCGTTTTATAATTATCAATAGATCACGTGGCGAAGTAGCAAACAGTAATAGCCTCATAATAGCAGCATAACAGCATATGTAATAGCCTCAAATGTTTACATTGTGCTATTATGCTGCTATTATGTTGCCATTAAATGTATATTATGCTGCTATTAATTTGTCACGCTGTTATGCTGTTGTTATGTTGCCATTTAAAGTCTATTATGCTATTATTATGCTGCTATTAATTTTAAAAGTATATTATGCTGCTATTATGCTGATATTATGTTGCTATTACTATTATCTGGGTACCTCCATTATCAATACCTCCTATAACCTCGAGGATATATGAGGTCTTGCTATTCTCTTCGCTCTGCTCCCTGGTTCCCAACATAGGACTACGCGTATTACTAACTATGTCTATGTCTATGTCTATGTGTGTGTCTATGTGTGTGTCTATGTGTGTGTCTATGTGTGTGTCTATGTGTGTAATACCCAGTAACGGCAGTATAACAATGTGGCTTTACTTGTTCTCGTTAGCTCAATATAGAGCATCAAAGATAAATGTCGATGTTATTATATATATATATATATATATATATATATCCTTTCATATTTAATATTATCTACGATATATAATTACATCAATATTTATTTTTTCGACTCAGTTCATCTGAATAACTATATCAATATAGATCTATATCTATATCTCGAGATAGGTAGATATTTCTAGATTAGCTAGAGATCTCTATCTATTTAGATAGCGATATATAGGTATAGCTTGACGATTCTATATTTAGAATGTACTCCCCCTCTATCTAGACGTACGAGCCACCTATATTATTAATCATTATTCCCTATAGTTATCTATTATGTATTAGTTCACTACTATAACGTATGTTGTATTCGGCACGGTAGTCTACGCCTACCGGTATCCTCTATACAGCTCGCCTACTCGTATTCGCCCACTCACACACTCGCCCACATTGACGACGACGATATAGAGGTAGTGACGTAACGCTTTGCTAACCATGCGTCAACATCAACAACAACAACGACAACGATGACCTCGTAATCACGTGACACTTCCCGGCAAGGTCACGTGCTAATTAGTCGCGCGTAGAACAATAGATACATGTACGTGTGTGTGTGGCGCATACTGTGCGCATTCTATCAAGTGTACATATATATATATATATATATATATACATATAGACACAGTAGTATAATAATATATGGGGTTGGATTTGGGTTTGTGTTTGGGTTTGGGTTTATATGGGGTAACTCCATTATATACTGTACACATACCTAACTATGGATATATTTATTATATATACTTACAATAAGTATACTTACAATATTATAATTTATATATATATATATATATATATATATATTTATATTGTAGGTATACCCACGTATAATCAGATATGTTATATATTGTATATTTATAATTATCAATAAATATAATATCTATAACACTCCGCTAATAAACCGACGTTTCCTAGATATAATACATTACGTGATTAATGTGCGGGTATTCAATAATTGCGTAGCCTACCCGAGTCAACACCGCGGGGTCTGCAGTGTTATCTCGAATACCGACAACCTAAATAGTAACCAGAATATATCCTATTTGAATACTATTTATACAATTTAACTAATACGTATATTGCCTAATATATATACATATGCTACTGCCTAAAATATGTATTTCTATAGTAAAATTTAAACACAACAATGCAATCATCCAGTTCTCTAGTAAATCATTTTGTGACATGTTTTTCAGTAGATTTAGATCTACTAAAGTTAATCCCCAATTCTCACACCTATACATACGAAATTCCCTACCTTATAAAACCCGTTTATTAGGTAAAATCCTTTATCATGCATATATATTAAAACTAACCCATATACATACTAAACCTATATTTAATACATATACAAAGTCATTTGAATTACGACTTATATATAATTATATTGACTGGTCTCTTCCACCAATTACCATACCTCCAACTCTCCTTATTCACTGGGAATCTTCCTACCTTAAATTTAAATCTTCCGTTCCCTCATTTATTAATCTCTCCATTAATACTAATTCAGACCCCACACCTAATAATCCTTCTGACAATTCCAACTCCCCTTATATTCCTGTAACATCAACTCCATCTATTGATTTAAATAATGCCACCATCCTAAGTGATCCAGTTGTTGATTCACTAAAATCTAATCATATATCCACACCCTCTATAACTAAATCTGCATGACTATCTGAACACATTGCCCTAATAAATATTCGTTCTCTTCGCTCCAATGCGAAATTATTACCATTCCTTAAAAAGTCCAATTTTAGTATTATTGCTTTAACGGAAACATGGATCTCTCAAGATGATTCCGACATATATGCCCTATTTCACAATTTTGGTTATACATTAATCTTATCGCCACGATTATCAGGTCGTGGTGGTGGGGTTGGCTTCCTCGTAAAAAACTTCTCTACCTTTACCATGTATATCCATATCCCATAACTTCTCCTACTCTGACTGCTTAACCATATCATTCACCCAAAAACACAAATCTATATCCATTACTGTCATTTATAGACCGCCAAAACCAGAATTCGCTTCCTTTCTAAGTGAGTTTAACGATCTTGCTACTGATCTCATAAGTTCACCCACATACCACCCTATTATACTTGGTGATTTCAACTATCATTTTAATGCTACCTCAAATCCACTATTATGTTCACTAATTTAACAAATTCATTATCCCTATCACAACATGTCAATTTCCCAACTCATATAAATGGCAATATTATTGATCTTGTATTCTCTAGTTCTCTCCATTCTGAACTCATGGTGAGTAATATTTCTAGGCTTGATCTACTTTCCGATCACTTCCTTATCTCAGTCAAAACTAACTTTACTATCACTCTTAATCAGAAAACACGTATTACATACAGACCCATTAAGAATATAAATTCCATGATATTCTTAGCTGACTTACATTCTGCTTTAGGTGACTACTGTTATTCTCCAGTTATATTAAATTCCATACTATCCCATCTTATCGATAAACATGCGCCTTCAAAAACTATATCAGTAACTCTACATCCTGATACCCCATGGTTTACTTCCCACCTCATGTCCTTGAAACGATCACTTCGTAAATCTGAAAGAATATACATATCCTTGAGATCTTCATCTTCTAGAGCTTCATTCATTGAGCAACGTAAGATCTACAAGTTAGCAATTTCCTATGCCAAATCTAGCTATTACACTCAGGTTATAAATGATCTTGCTTCTGATAACCGACGACTTTTCAGACTAGCTAATAAGTTGTTATCTCCCCCAAAACCAGCATTACTACCATCTATGATTAAAATTTCTCCATTACAATTAAGCTGTCTTTTCTCCAAAACATTTTCTAATAAGATTGACTCCATCATAATAAAGATCAATAACCATACACTTACTGCCAATTATCCTTCAATCATAGTTACCCCACCTATATCTGTTTTCTTAAGTTTTTTTCGTCCGCCACATATATCTCTCATATCTAAACTACTAAATGCATCCTCTTCGATATCTCCCTCCGATCCTGTTCCACTATCTATTTTTAAACTTTACTCCGATTATCTATGTCCAACTATCTGTAACATCATCTCATATTCCCTAAATTCCGGTACTGTACCTTCAATTTTTAAACAAGCAATAATCACTCCCATTCTTAAAAAACCTTCACTCGATCCTGATTCACTTCTCAATTATCGCCCAATTTCTCAGCTACCTTTGGTGAGTAAAATTTTGGAAAGAGTTGTCTCTCGTAAACTAATCTCCTATTTAACGGCCAATAATCTCCATATTCCTCAACAAAGTGGTTTTCGCCGAGGACACTCCACAGAAACAGCACTACTAAACGTAATTGATGTAATCACTTCTACCCTTAATACTAAAAACTGCTGTCAACTAGTAATGCTGGACATATCCAGTGCTTTCGATACTCTTGATCACAAAATTCTACTGTCCCGTCTACACCTGCTTGGAGTTAGAGACCTTTCTCTCTCATGGTTTACTTCATATCTATTTGACCGTAGTAGCAGTGTAAAAATATATAATTCTTTTTCTTCCCCTTCTCCTATGAAATATGGTGTTCCCCAGGGATCAGTACTCGGTCCTTCACTTTTCTCAATTTATTTATACCCATTACCATCCATAATATCTAAATATCCAAATATATATTACCATCTTTATGCAGATGACATACAACTATATATGTTTCTTCCAACTAATTCATGTCTCAATAATCAACTCTCTAATTGTGCTAATGACATTAAAGAATGGCTTATTTCTAATAATCTTCGTATTAATACCTCCAAAACTAAATTGTTGAATCTTTCTCCATCACCAACTTACTTCCCTCCTTTTCTTATTGATAATATTGTAATATCTCCTTCTCCTACTGCATCTAACTTAGGTGTAATTTTTGATTCTACTCTTTCCTTCATTCCTCATATTACGGCCCTAACTAAATCTGCAAATTATCATCTATTTAGAATTAGAAAAATAAGAAAATCTATTACTGTATCTCTTACTAAAACTCTAGTTAATTCCCTTGTACTCTCACGCATAGATTACTGTTCCTCGATCCTTATCAATCTTCCATTATCATCTATCTCTCCCTTAAATCGAGTTATTCGTTCATCAATCCGTACAACATATAACCTACGTATTCTAGATCATTCCTCTACTTCCTCATACCAACACCTATCTCCATGGTTCACATTTAACAAACGCTCTGCTTATCGCATATTATCTATTGTTCATTCCTCAATATACTCTTCAAATTGCCCTTCATATATTTCTGCTTCTCTTGTAAAAAGAGCTCCCCTTCCATTACTTAGAAACCACGCATCTCACCTTCTATCTACCCCTATTCTACGTCCCTCAAAAATGAATACTCGGGCACTGAGTTATATTGGTCCTAAGCTATGGAATTCACTCCCGCCCTATATTAGATCCATAAAATCGCATAAAACATTCATCAAATATATACAAAAATTGATCTCAGTTGGGAACCTGAATTACTAATATTGTTTGTCATTATTATTTTATTAATTAATTTCCGTACGGCTTATTCTATTTTATTGTATTATTATTATTGGTATTTATTGTTTACCTACTTTTATTATTTGTATTCTATTATATACACTTTTGAGAAATCATTTACGATTTATTTAAGTGTCTAAATAAACATTCAATCAATTCAATCAATCAATATATGTATACGACATGTTATGAATTGCCGAGCTTAAGATCGACCTGGTAATGTGTACCTTAGGGTTTTTTATAGGGTATAACTATTTATAAGGTATATATATATAATAAAATATGAAATATATATATATATAATAAAACGCATGCAATTCGATAAATATATTTGAATGTACACATTTGAACACACCATAGTGTGTATATTAGCTATCAACGATTCCGCGTATCTGTTTGAATTTATACAATGTAATATAAGTTAATACATCTATTGTTGTACTCGAAGATACGTAGGCATCCATATCTTAGTAAATCATATGAATGAGTGTCGTACGCTAATGTTGTACATTATATATAATTATAGTTTTAATTTTTATGTATACATAGTATACTATATTACCGTATACGGTATACAATTATATGTAATATGTACCCTATCATCACACGCGTCGTACATACACACACACTTACACATACGCACATATATTATATATGCTATATAGAACACATACACACATATATATATATATATATATATATATATATATATATATATAACATTCCTATTAATCTGGGATGTCCCTCGATATATACTACTATAGCAGTAAGTCAATGTATGGGAATAGGAGCATATGATTATATGCTAGGTATCTCACTTGGCGATGTTCCTGACTACAAGTGCGTTGTACTATAGCCTACTTAACAGTTTATCCTTGCTCGGCGCCGCCTGCAGTCTATCTCGGAAATGACAACAAGATAGTTGACCACTACATCGCCGCCACGTAGGTCACCGCGCAGCCGTATTGACGTCTCACAATCCATGCTCGCTAGGATTACATCACACTAATTACGCAACAATGACAGTTACGTAACAATTGTTGCGTAACCATTATTGCGTAACCGTCTATTATCATAGTAAGGTTGTCAACGTTACTTAATTACTATAACTACTACTAGGAATTGCTATTACCGGGAAGCTAGTAAATGCTCGCTAGCCCCGCTATTACTTATACTAATTAGTCGTTAATTAGTAATTATAATTACCATTTCGGCGAAGTTAACGCGACGTTTGTGTAAATTACCACCGCCAGACGTCGTTAGCGGCCATCGATATCGATCTCGTTACTATATACGCCAGCTAAACTCCGCCCCTCCGCCGCACCGTTATAAACACACGCGCGCGCATGCGCTGACTACGTAAACGATCGATTACGTCACAAACAACGTCCGTTACGTCATCGGTTGCGTAACATCTACAGTCAGATATTGCGTAACACACACCTGCAGGTAGTAGTAACAATAGCCGGAGCCACGTTATCGATTATCGCCACGTTATAACTAATTTGGCCGGGCGGTGGCGCACTTTGGCTCTATATATATATCTCGCCGTCTCTCTCTATATCTCGCTATCTCTCTCTCTCTCTATTACTCTCGCTTTGTCCATCACTGACATCGATCGCGATACCTGCATGTCTATAAATAACCACGACGCGATGACCGAACAGTGTCGTGGTGTACAGTGGTGTGGGTGACAGTGGTGTGGATGACAGTGGTTTAGTGGACAGTGGTGTGGTTGACAGTGGTGTAGTGGACAGTGGTGTTGATGACAGTGGTGTAGTGGACAGTGGTGTGGTTGACAGTGGTTTAGTGGACAGTGGTGTGGCGGACACGAGGTATCACTTTGGTTTCACCGAATTACGTCGCGGCCGCTACTACTACCACATAGCTACTATTGATAATCGACATCGTTTAATGGGGGGGGGGGGGCGGGAAGGGGCGTGGCGGACCGTGTTGCGATACGGTCACGTGTCGATAGGTATAAGTCATAGGTCACGTGTTCTCTCTCTCTCTCTCTCTCTCTCGCGCGTCGTTATCATGTGTTATCGTCTCGTCGATATTCCTATGGACATTGTCCATGGTCACCGTGCGACGTGAAGAGAGTGTTTTAGTGGCTCGATATATAGACATCGCATATATAATATTAAGAGTATCTTAACGATATCAAAGTTAATTCTACGTAGCTGTTCTATGACTGCATTATAACATATATATGCTATATAATACGTTACCTATATATATATATATATATATATATATATATCTTACCTTACCAGGTCGAGCTTGCTCGGCAGTCTATGATACGTCTTCTCCACCCTTCTCTATCACTCGTCACGTTTGATAGTTCGCTGAGGGTGCATCCAGTATCTTCGCTCAGTTGACTAGTGACAAGTTTTTGCTGCTAATCCTCGGGGTCGTTGACCATGGAGAGGTTGCCAGAGATGTAAATCGCTTACTAGTTCACTTTTACTTCTACGGCAATGTCCAATGAATCGTAATCTTTGTTCTCGTATTGGGACTGTAATTTTTGGGATTCTATCAGATATCTCTTTATTTGTCATATGTACTCTCCATAATGTGTTCAACGCAGATCTGAGCACGTGAGTATACGTCTACTTTTTTCTCTAGATTCGAAGTTATAACTATAGTTATAGTGATATATAGTGCTATATACACTATATACGCTATATATAGTGCTATATACACTATATATAGTGAACACTATAGTGTAAAAGTAATAGAGCCATATAGAATTATGGATTCTATCGCTGATCTGATAAAGTTTCTTTTGGGATTATCTGACATTTTGGATGTCCAGATAGTATTCACGCTGTTCAGTGCTGACCAGGCTTAGGATATTCTGATGTTTATATCTATTTCAGTTGATCCTATATAGCTGCCGAGGTATTTTACATTATTAACTTGTTTTATACAGCGACCGTTCCTGCTCATCATGTTTATATCGTTATTCAGATTATAGATCGTATATTCAGTCTTAACAGTATTCACTTTGAGTCCTATATCATTTGCTATTTCCTCAATTTGATGTAGCAATATTTTCGCATATTTCAATGTATCAGTTGTAACAGCTATATCATCGGCATAGTCAATGTCTTTTATGTATGTAGCAGGATATCGTCTACTTCTTTGTTGAGTCAGTGTGAAACCTAGTTCGGTATTATGAGTATTATAGTATGGTATACTACTATAGTGGTATGTCATACTATGGTAGTATACCACTATAGTATGGTATTCCATACCAGTATATATATCACTACTTATACAAGCATTGTATACAGTATATAGGTACAACCACGTAAAGCAATCATAGTAGTAGGCCTATACAGTTATCCCAATAGGTAAACCTATATATATGCTTATTAGTAATTATATATATATACCTATTATTAGTGTCATTTATATTCAAATAATATGTATTATCCTATATAAACTTCGTAAATATGTAGTAATTTTAAAGTAATTTTTACAAAATTATTGAAAACATACATGTGATATATAGTAACTATTTCATTTGTTGACAGTTGGTGAAAGACGAAATAAAGAGAACAATAATAGACGAAGACATGCTGAGAATGAAGACTAGAGTTCAAAAGGTCATATTAATAAACCTCTTTATAAACGCCCACAAGCATTCCTCACATTCCTTTCACGTTATTCTATAGTGTATTCCCTACTATAGAACACCATTATAGCCGTATTAACCATATTCTATGTATAGATATAATCAACAATATGATGTAACACATATATATATATAGGCTATACATATATATATATATATATTATTATTATTATTATTATTTTTATTTGGTGGAGTCCTTTCATCCCATCCAGGAACTTAGATGAAGTTTTCACTTATAACCATATATGGCTCTAATGTCCCTTCGAAGCCGCTCTCATGTTAAGGCATCAATGGTTTTAACGAGAGCCGATCATTTATTTATACACAATTATATAAGATCACTTCTAAATAATATTTTAAGACCCATTTTATAAAATTAATTAATGGTCCGGACGAGGGTCGAACCCGTGTCCTACTGCTTGTGTGTCTGACGCCTTAACCACTGAGCCACACAGGCAGTTAATATATATATATATATATATATATATATATATATATATATATATATATATATGTGTTTTATATGTATTAGTATATACATATAAAATTAATTAATTTTAAATCATAGTACTCACCTAATATATATTTCCATAAATAATATTCATATCGTTCATTTGGTTTGTATGTATCTATAGATAATATAAACTATTACAATATTATAAAGTAGTTCAAATGAATGCATTTTATTAAATTTAAGTATTATATAATAAGTATAATTTATCACTTTTGGAATAAATTTGTCATATAATAAAATTATATCATTACTATATATGAACTATATGTGTATATTAATTATTAATTAAAAATATATTATATATATTAACTAAAATATATATATATATATATATATATATATGTAGTATATATAGTATATAGTATATATATATATATATTATATTAGTATACTAATACTATATAAACAAGTTCCCTTTTAAGTGGTATTTGATTGTATCTAGTATGCAATTGAAAAAAAAAATTAACTTCAATATAGCATCCGACTTTAACCTAAATGATATTTTATAAAGGAATAATAAATTGGTCCTATTGGATTTAAAAACAAAAGTAAATATATCCTATAGGATATATCCTATATTTATAAGATAATTTTATTTTTAAATTAGGTATACCTAACACCTAACACTTAATACCTAACACTATAGTGTTATTATCATACTTATTTAATTAAACGTTAAACTAAATTTCTATACAAATACATTTAGGGGGAAGTAACCGAATACGGACAGTGCCCGAATACGGAAATTCTATGTATCTCATAAATCATAAATCATACACAAAATTAAAAAAATTAAAATATTCATAATTACATAAATAGTCAAAACAAGTATTTTTTATTTTTTAATTATTAAAAATAGTGCTTATATATCCAATAAAGTTTATTGAATAAACTGATTTTTTATTACGTTTTTAAATTTATGAAAAAAAATTAAAAAACAAAACCTTCTTAAAGCAAACCTATATTTTAAGCATATACAAATGTATCGATATAAAACATAACAATATATTATTAATAACTAAATCATTCTAAACCTTACATGAATAATTGCTATATTTGTTATAAAATATTAATTATGTTCTAAGCATATATATATTGGTCTTATAATACGGACACCCTATAGGGTATATCAATATATAACACTATATATATATACAGTCAAAGCTCGATAACTCAACATTGACGGGACGGAGTTTTCATGTTGAGTTAGCGAGTATGTTGAGTTATCGGATGTATACATTTATTTTTATTTATAATGGTATATTTGTTACGCTACTAATAGTATATTACTCCTAATGATGGTTTATGATTATTATTAAGTTTATAGATTGTATATTGTTCTAAAATAATAATTATAATAAATAAAAAGTCATAGGAATAGCAAGGATTTCTTGGGAATAGTACTATATTCATTTTTTATTAAAATAATTATTCATTTTTGATTGTATTATATTTTTATCAACATGATTGTTAAACGTATTTATAATATGAGTAATGTGTAATAGGCCTAATCCTTGATTATGCCTTGCAAGGATGCACTCATGAGTTATTGTCCTTTGTGAGGGATAGTTAATAAGTCTATATATAGACTTAGTCTATAGACTTAATTAATGTTTTGTTAACATAAATGCATTCAAAATAGTACTCGTATGATAATATAATAATTGTAATTTTATTTTTACGTTTATATATTTATATCAATATATTATTAAATAAAACCATGTTGAATAATGTATGTTGAATTATATTTGTTGAGCAATGTAGTTTTATTATATGTAAAAGATACGAATCCAACAACATATGTTTGTGATATTTTGATTTTTCATAAATGTTGAGTTATCGAATGTATATTTACATGTAATGTATAGGCTAGGATTATAAAAACGATGTTGAGTTATATGTATGTTGAGTTAAATTTGTTGAGTAATAGGGTTTTTGTTAACATGTAAAAGATATGAATCCAACCAAATATTTTTTGGATGTTGAGTTATCAGCAATGTTGAGTTATCGGCATGTTGAGTTACCGAGCTTCTACTGTATATATATATATATATATATATATATATATATATATATATATATATATTGGTTATATATAACCATCAGCGCTGAAACTATTGAGCGCTGTGAACTATTCTGATTTTCATAAAAACCACGTGCGTTATAATATTAAAACCACCAATGAAACTAAATTTAAAAATGTTATTATTTAGATTGTATCATTAATTAAAAAAATATTAATAAAAATAAATAAATTATTAACTAATTAAATTATATTAAATTATTCATAAAATTAATTATAAATTCTGTAATTGTAATTTATCTGATTGGTTCACCAATAATATATAGTTTATCTAGTGGTATATGAGGTGTCCGTATTATAAGTTATAATTTATAACACAGGATTTCCGTATTCGAACACGGGTACCGAATACGGACACCCCTGTTATCTATTGAATAACAATATAAAATAACATTTTATAATCACAATAATATATATAATCATATAATATTAAGATATTGTACTTTTTGAATATAAATATTGAGTCATAAAATATTAAGACCATTTATTGTTAAAGTGTCCGTATTAGATGTCCACTTTCCCCTAATTATATGTATATGCTATCCCAGTAAGTAAAGTAATCAGTGATAGTTGTTAGATTATAGTTTGATCATCATCATGATTTGTGATTAACTGATCACAATACGATTACAATAATATTACAATCATTGATAAGCAACTATGCATAGTGAAGAGTGCATAAAGCATGTTTGATTACGAACTACACTTATATATCATTGAATTTAATACGATTGTAATCAATGATTGTTAACTGATCACTAATATTGATTCATGATCAGTTAGTAATCATTGATTGTAATACGATTGTAATCGAATCAACATATGTGATCGTAATCAATACATAGCCCCATGATTGTAATTTGCAAATCATGATTACTTGTTGGATTGTAATCTGATTACGATCTTTGATTACTTTACTTACTGGGATACTTTTAAATACATGTCTAGGTATAGTCCTATGTATAGTCTTTCGGATTTAATTATAAAATAAAATAATACGAAAATAGTTTAATTTAAGTTGAAATCAATATATATAACCATGTATGTGTATACAGTTATATATATTTAAGTAATATATGATGAGAAAAATGATGAATTTGTAAATTAAACTTGTAATTTATCTTAAAATATATAATATATGATATGGGATTTTTTTATTGATTTTGATTTTGAATATTTATATATATACCCTACTAACCGGATAAATACATTAACTATTATACATATATATATATATATATATATATATATATATATATATATATATATATATATATATATATATATATATACGTATATTCACAAACGATACACTTAATCGCTTTAAACATATATGTTTAATATAAAAATATAACAACGTATACGTTGTTATAAAAACCACAGAGGCTCGTGCATATTCAAAACATTCACAAACAATAAAGGAATTACGCGGGTCATTGTTAAACATCACAATAGACTGGCCGCCATCGAGTGTTCACAAAGGGGCCTAACAAAGCGTTATATAATATATAATTTCCGATTAGGAATTTCTACAACAATACAGCCATTATATAAATGTTCTATAATTATCAACGCTGGTTTCTGTATTCAATACCGTTTATAATATACTTGCAAGGCACCTACATTGTATGTATTTTAATATACCTATAGTATCTTCATCGCATTTTTGTATGATTTAGACTATGGTGATATGCAATGAAAGCAAGATTTATTAATATCTCAAAGCAAGGTTTATTAAGATCAATAAAAAAGGTTTATTAAGAACTAAAAGTAAGGTTTATTAAGCACCAAAATAAGGTTTATTAAGATCAATAAAAAAGTGTTATTAAGTACTAAAAGCAAGGTTGTGTAGGCCCCCTTCGCTCGTGCGGGAAGAAAATAATAATAAAATAATAATCAAAGAACAATGAACTAATGTAACAACATTTTCCGATAACAATTGTTATCGTATATATATATTAATATATACCGGAGTCATGGTTTCAGTGTATACATAATATTGCAGTATTACATAATATTTGATGCCAATACTAATATATTAGTAGGTTGACCTATTACTATTATAGTATTTAGCCTATTACTGTACCTCACTGATAATACATTGCCTAGTATTAATCACGATGGCATCACAAGTATTATGTAATACTGAAATGGTGACCTATAGGTATATAGGTGACCTACATATATGTATCTTGTAATTACTAACTTAGTAATCCCAAAGGCTTTACTATTTTAACTATTTAACTCGGATAACCTATAAGTCTATAGTAATAGGTAACCTACTAAATAATAGGAGAGTTTTGGTAATTCTAAGCCAATGAAAACACATTTAAATTATATTAAACACTATTTGAAAATATAGAAAAGAAATTCTTTCAAATGTATGAAAATAATCGTAACAATTTTCTTTATATTCATAGTATAATATCTATTATAGAGTTATATTACGTGGTATCATGCACACATATAGCCGGATATATATATATATATATATATATATATATATATATATGTGTGTGCTATAAAGGGGAAACTAGTAAACAACGCTAACTTATAGGCATAGAGCTAGAGAGAAAGTTTCTCTCTAGCTCTATGCTTATACGTCACTATAATTGAGGTTTGACCTTGAAGGAGTCTGAATGCTACTATTATTAATAAATATTAATTGTTTTGTCGCAATGCTATATAGAAAATAGTACGTGTTTACAATAATGAAACAATATATATACACCCACACGCATAATCGTGCATTATTATACAATTCGTTACGTAATATTGTTACATAACGACGTGTAGGTTACGCCACTGGAGAATTACGTCGATGTGAAGCCGTCTCCTAAACCTGTTCCTCCTACCGCATCTTCAATGGTAAGTATCTATCTATATATATATATATATATATATATATATATAATAACTGACTTTGAGACTGAGTCGGCTAAGGCGCCAGACACACGAGCAGTAGGATACTGGTTCAACCCCCTTCCGGACCATTACAATATATAGGACATATAGGTCTTAACATTATATTTAGATATGATATTATATAATTGTGTATAAATAAATGATCGGCTCTCGTTAAAACCATAGATGCCTTAACATGATAGCGGCTTTGAAGGAACATTAGAGCCATATATGTTTATAAGTTACAACTTCATCTAAGTTCCTGGATGGGATAAAATGACTCAACCTCAATACAAAAAATAACAATATATATATATATATTAATATTACTAATAATGAACTGATAATTAAAAATTAACAACAAACGGGTAATTAAACATTATTATCAATAAACATTACGTACTTACCACAGATCGGTTGGAGATCGAGCCAATCTCAACTGGCGCTCGAGGTAATGGGAAAATACGCTAAACCGAAAGGCAATCTAGTGAAAACTCTGAAATGGCCACTGGAAGCGATTTAGAGTGAGTGACAGCTCAGCTGATCGTGACGCACAGACAAATAGTATAGAGTGAGGAGGAGGAGGAGGGAGAGAATCAGACAGGAATTAATACGCAATAGGAGAACATGGAATAGATTGATAGTTTTAAGAGGGGAGGGAAGGATATTAAAAGTAGGGCAGCGCGGAAAGGGAATATTACTACTATAAACAAATAATCGGAGAATAATATACTTGACCTTTGCATATCTACTTCCGTTTCAATGAACCACGTAGGTAGCCTACAGATAGTCGACTAGCCGTCCAGGATCGTGTGATTTAAAAAAAGAATTATAGGTGATAGTAACCAATTGTTCATAATAAAATGTATGCATTAATCGTATTGTTTTCATCCACACGTAACTAAATATCTCATCGAAATATGAATAAATTAATAGTTTATCGATAATCAAAGCTATTATCATAGCCTACTATAGTTAAGGTTTTAAATTATTTTTTACATATTTAAGTATTGGTAAGTCCTATCATATATTTGTATTTGACCTTAAATGGTAAACTATATAGACAATTAAACTAGTTCAACATTTTTTTTAAATTATAGATTTGTAGAAATTAAAATATAAATAAAACTTAATTTAAATGTAATACTCTATATATTATCATAATAAATGTAATATAAATATCTTTCAAATAATATTAATCCTTCCATATACAAATAATATTAACCATTTAACCGAGCTATTGATCTCTGTTGTGTTACAAATGCCGAGCTGTTGATTTCTGTTGAGCAACTTTTAACACGTATAATTAAATAATTGTTAACATATTTAGATACCCTTAACAAGTGTTATAGCTGTAGTTAGCATGTTAATACTTTAGTTAGTATATGTTATATATATACTATTATATGCCATGTTTATTATGTTCATATGTAGTTATTAGTACAACCTATGTATAATTTATTGTTTGTTATATGTACTAAGAACTAGTTATATGTACTGTTATTTAAGAATTAATTGAATAACGTATATAACTGAATGTAGTATAGGAAATCTACATAGGAATCCTTGTAATATGCATATGATAACTTAGATAACTATACTTATAACTATCCTTGGATAACTATATTTCTAATCAAATAAACACAAGTTTTCGTAGATTAGTTAACTAATTAATTAATATCATAATTCATTTCTATACATACTTTTTAGTCAAGATAACTCTTGTATTTGACTGAATCTTAATGTTGTTATTTAAAATAAATAATAAACAATAATTGAAATAGTAACAAAATTATTTAATTATATTAGAATCTGTATATAGAACCTATATATCTATTATTGCTCTAGGTGTGCCATAAGCAGAGATAATATTGAACATACTACTTATGTTAATTCTATCAAATGCTTTCCTAAAGTTAACAAAAGTGATTATTGCCTTCAGATTGTTAGATTGTCTCCCTTCTATCAATCTTAGTATAGACAAAATATGAGTTGTTATCGATCTCTCAGGCCTAAATCTGTTTTGATTATTTGTAAGAAGGGAGTTTATTAATGGATGAATTATATTAAGTATCATTTTGTTTGTAGGTAGGTATATATATATAAGTATATAAGTAAACCTATATAACCTATAAGTAAACCTATATAAGTAAAATAAAGCAATGTCTGTAATTATCAACTTCATTTAAATTACCAGCTTTGAGAATATTTTTTTTATATTATAAAAGGACAATTGGGTTAGTTTTTGACGTCGATTAATACCTACTCTGTTTGCATGTTCAAGTATACTATCATCGAATTTAATTGCTTCGGATGCAAAACCATCCGATACAACATATTTTACATCTAATAAGTTATTATTTACAGCTAGATACTCTTCTTTTGTAAACACTTCAGTAATAATGTCGAATTTTCATTAAAATATAGTATCAGTTTCAAAGTTATCAGTTTCATCGATATTTGCCCCACGAGAAGATGTCTAAAATGATTGAACCATTTGTTGATTCTTTCTTCGTTTTTGTCTCCTTTAATTATTCCTTTCTTGGCTGATTTCCTCCCAGTCATATCGTTTATTGTTTTCCAGAATTTTGAATGGTTTGCCACTTGATTTGCATTTTCTATTTCTTTTACTGTTTTTTCAATATTTTTATTTGCTATTTTGAAGTATATGTCCTTTAATTTATTGTTTGCTTCATGAAGGTTATCTTAATCCTATTCTGAATTTGAAATCCTATAAAGTTTATAATCTTCGTTCATAATTTTATGAGGTTCGTCAATATCTGCACGTAGAGCTGGACATGCAACTTTCTGTTTCTTTAGTAAGAGAGTTTTCGAAGCCTATTTGTTTACTATGATACATGTTCATAAGATTTAGAAGGTTCTAAATTGTATTCCTTAACATTGTTAAGTTCAATATATATCTGCGTGACCATGTTACGGTATTCAAGAGCCGTCTTCTTATTTTTAGTATTAACCACTTATATGCAGGTGTTGCAACTTTTTTCCTTTGTGCTCTGAGAATTAATTTTATTTTGATACTTATAATTCTACGGTCAGAACGAATATTACAGAAGCTATTATATATTCACATTTTCTGATCCTATTTCTCCATTTTTTGCGTACTATTATGAAGTCGATTTGTGTCTTTATACCGTTAAAATCTGATATGAATGTCCATAGATTTCCATTTCTTTTCCTAAAATGTGTTTTTGCTATCAAAAGGTCAGCTTCTTGAGCATAGTCATATAATAATTATCCATTTAGGTTTGTTTTATCACGATATGTATATTTGTTTTTAGGTGTTGAAACAAGATGAGCATTAAAACCTCCCATAACATTTAGAAAGTTATGTTTGGGTATCGAAGCAGTTGCCTTGGTTAAATCGGCATAGTAACTTTCAGCTGTTTCACTACCCTCACAAGAAGAGTAGTGTTATTGATGGTTGTCTTTGGAATACCATCAAAGTTAACAATTAAAATCCGGTTATTCCATTTTATCACACAAGTTAGTGATTTTAATGCATCATTACTAATTATTATTGATTATAATCAATATGCTAATTCCTCCAGATGATGCGCTATTTGAATTTCCCCAAGCTAATGAAGTTATTATATATATAATAACTATAGTGTATTCTCCACATTTCTCTAGTTTTATTTCATCGTCATGTACATATTTGTGATAAACGATTCCAATTATACTTACCCTATACCATATAGTGATGATAAGCCTACTATTTCCTGTATTTTTGCCTTGGTTATCGAGATTATCACTTCCTTTCGGGTTTGGAGATAATCTGTAATATTGATATGATGTAGTTCAAATAACTTCGACATTGGGTACGTTCTTACCAGGTAAATTAACCATTGTGTTAGTTGGTTGTAATTGCATAATGGGTTTTCTTGGCTGTTTAATTCAGTAGTCGCCACTCCTATAGGTATACTGAAATATCTCTTATTTAGTTAGACTGTTCATCACATACCTTTGTGACATGCTCGAAGTTACCAGAATATAATATACCCATCACCATAGATTTATGAGCTACAACCTACGCACGACTGTCCAGCACGGCAAGGCGAAAGTGAATTAGAAAGAAATTATATTATTAAATATTTAAATAATATATACGATAATTATACCTATTATTTAAATGTTATAAAAAACGGATAATTTTATTTAAAAGTATAATAACTTATTAATACGACATTAAAACTGAACGGGATTAAAACTATAATTACAAATATATTGTTACTATTATAATAGTAATACATGTAATAATATATGTAATATGTATACTTTAATTATATAGCCAAGATAGTACAACGGGAATAAATAAATATAATAATATTTATAATATGCCTAAAGTAATATATGAATATTTATAAAAGTGGTTTGGAAGAAAACAAGAATATATATATAGAGAAAACGATTACAATTTTAAATATATAGCTCACACGTTTGCTATTTCGTTTTATAATGTCTAGTAAATTAAAAGTATACACTGATTATACTGTAATTATATATAAGTATCTAAATAGTATACTATTTCAACAATATATCATTATAATGACATATATTAGTAGTAACAAGTATTCGTTCTACTATTGTATTAATACAGTAAATTGAATGTATTGGCTGCATTTCTTCGTATTACCAAGAAGGTATAGGAATATTATATACGATATATAATGGATAATATAATACATACACTGTTAAAAATTAGGGTACAGCGAGTGCCTTTTATAGGGTGTAGGTTCCTAAGTAGTGTCCCCATAGCCGTACCCTAATTAGGGTACAATTTGAATAAATACGATCAGTACCCTAAAAATAAACAAACTGTACCCTAAATACTTTGAGCTAATTGTACCATACTTATATGATACCGTGTAGTACATGGCGTGTACCCTAATGCAATTGTATTATATGTACCATACTTGAATTGCATGATATGTACATATAATAATCACTTATACTAATATTTAACATAACTGTACCCTAATAAATATATAGAGTGTACACTAGAGCATTAACAGTCATGTACCCTAATATTTAACATATTTGTAGGCTACTAACTAACTAGCCTATCCTAACAATATGTATATTTGACCCTACTAGGTTCACCCTATAGTGAGTTTAAAACTCGTATACCCTATTTAGGGTAGGTGGTATACCCTACATGGTAAATTATTGTGATATGTTAACGATTTGTACCCTATAAATTGAATTCTCTGTACCCTAATTGTTAAAGATATATTGTAAATTATATAAATATATATATATATATATATATGTATATATGTATAAATTATATATATATATATGTTATGAAGTCAAAGTTGTAGATATATAGATTAATGAAATATACATTTAGATGTAGGGGAGAGCGGGGCAGGTTGAGCCAGTTTTTATAAAAACAGATGTATCTTATAATGTTATGAATATATTTTAATAAAATAAAGTGCATAAGATATATATAGTTTATGATCAATTAAAAACATTCATAAATCAGTGTAATGATAAATAATTAATTATATAATTACATTTTAATTTTTTTTTTAATTGGCTCAACCTGCCCCGTCTAATGGGACAGGTTGAGCCAGGTAGAAAAAATGCAAAATTAAAGATATATTTAAAAAATAAACATAGTTAAAGTTATATATTTATATTTATTAGTATATTAACAAGTATATGCACCAATATTAATATCAAAACTAATGAAACCTTTAAAGCGAGAGGTTAGATTAGGTGAGAGGTTAGATTTTCTATGTTTTAATCCAGCATATAAACCAATTATTTAATTATTTAAAATAATTACTCAATTATATATTTAATTAATTAGATTATTATTATTATTTAAATAAGTCATTAATTAATTATATAAATTAATGAATAAATATGTTTAATGATAAACGGGGCAGATTGACCCTATGGTCAACCTGCCCCGTTTTACTATGGTCAACCTGCCCCATATCACTAGTATATATAAAAGTAATCTAATTAATTTGTGAGTGATAATTTTTTAATTTTAAATTTTATAATATATAGTATATTAAATATACTTTATTAATATACCATTAATACTACTATATTATTACAAAATATATTAATAATATCAAATTTAAACTTACTGTCCCACTAACGAGATTTTCATAAAATATTAATAATTAAATAATATTTTAATTAGTTAAAATAAATATTTGTTGAGTTGTTATACTAATGCTAAATATAATTGTGTATACATGTATTAAAAATTACATTAAGATATTTATTAATAGCAGAAATAATTGAGATGACTCAACCTGCCCCGCTCTCCCCTACTTCGTATTACGTAACAGAAATCAACATGTTTACATCCGGGGTCTACATAACAACTTAAAACTAAATGTCGGTGTATACGCTGGGTTGATTGCACGGACCTCGCGCGCCTAAGTGTAAATACTTGTCTGTTTTATATTTGTTATCATCTGTACACTTTATTTCATTTACCTACATCCTATTTACATATAGAATGAATTCCACTCTGCGACTAATCTACATACTCTTGGTTCTGTGGGTAGGTTGGTAGGTAGTAAACTCCGTAATACGTTGCAAGAAAAATAAAAAAAACAGTAATTATTCACGTCAATGTAAAGAAAAGCGAATATATGGCTTTCAGCTAAAAAGATGATATATATATATATATATATGATATCTATAGATTATAATCTCTACACGAAACTCGATTAAAAAATGTAGAAATTGTACATAGGTCCTACCTTAAGGTTTTGGGAAATATACCACTTGGCAGCCAAATGAATTCAGTAAAAAAGACTTATAAGCAGCTGTATCACAAAAGCCTGCAGGCTTTTCATGGAGTGAAATATGACAAGATGAGGATGTCAAGGAAATGTTAGCTTACCCAGCAAACAGTAAGAGCAGCATAACAGCAGCATAATAGCGTGACAAATTAATAGCAGCATAATATACATTTAATAGCAGCATAATAGCACAATATAAACATTTGAGGCTCTAGAATATGCTGTTATGCTGCTATTATGCTGCTCCTACTGTTTGCTGGGTAACAACACATTTAGAGAAAATATAAGATTGTAAATATAATATATTATATTTACATTCTATAGAATGTTAAATCCAGTACTGAATATCTCATGGAAATCACATCCAACCATAAATCATCTACGGAAACTATCCTAGAATATATTCACTTATACCGTACGATTGATACATTAAGGGGATCCCGCACATAATACGCAATTTGCCAATTTCGTGTATAAATAAATGGGAAAAATATACTAAAAAAAATAGAACTGATATTCTATTCATTCAATTGACCTACTTTTTTTTGTAATGTATTCATAACATATACATGCATAGGAAAATAGAAAGTTATTTTTAATATTATTATTTATTATATTATATATATCTAAATTAAAAATTAGCGATACAAAAATGATGGTATTTCTATAGAAATTATCATTTTATACAATGAATTCTATACATTTTATTAATTAGCTCTCTATTTTACTATTCACATAATTAAATTCTAAAGCAAAAAAAATTAATATTATAATTATAATAGTTTTTATGTTCTATATTTTTGAATGCACATACCTAGCGCAAAATAATTATTCTGAGAAAACAGCGTTTGAAGTTGGACAGCATAAAAATGTAATATTGAATAGTATATAATATAGCATTATCTTATCGTCATAAAACACATTTTTATGCTATTTCTAGACTGAATTCATGTCTATTTTTTTTACAGATACTAAAAAACACTACAATAAGTATTATTATGTAATAAAACAAAATATACAAAAAAATAAATTATTATCAATTTAAATGTGCGGGATCCCCTTAAAGAAGAATTAGATTTGTTGGTAATTGCTATAGGATCATACAATTGAAATTATCAGTAACGTTCGTTCACGGATTCCTAAAATTGGACGTCCAAGGAAGAACAACGGTATATATATATAGTATATATTATAATTATAATTATATATAGTATAATTATAATATATATTATATATATATATATATATATATATATATATATATATATATATATATATATACATAGATATCTAAGGGGCGAATATATATAATTATTCTTATAACAAATTATTTAATATTATTTGTGTTCACTTTATGTCAATATATATTTTCACATTCTTTATTTATTTATATTAATGATATAGACAAATATACCACAAAAGCTAGTCTAAAATCTCAAGTATATCACTATATTACTCGATAGCTAGATGCTAACTACACGGTGTCACGATGATAAGCATATGACTTTAGGTTATGAAATGCATTATGATATTAACGCCCTTGTTGAATATCACGGTTGACTGGTTAGTAGGAATGTTAAGTATAAGTATGATAAGTATAAATAGTACCCAAAGCTTGTAGTTAAGCAGTACCCATGGGCAACACTTTAGGGGGGGACGGGGGATGTATCTGCTACCCCCTGAAAATATAGTGGGGGGGGGGATATCCCCCCTAAAAAAATATTATTAAATAAATTATTATATATTAATAATAATTATACCGTAATAAAAATGTATGATATATAATTATACATGATATAAATATAGGTCATAATTATTCATTTTACTGTAACTTCAAAATATCATTAGTTAGACTATTCTATTGTTGGAGGAAAGTTTAAACAATTATTTAAAAATAATGAAAATAATGTTATAAACCGTTGTGTCCAACCAGATTCTCGACAAGAAAACCTGCATTATCTTGTATTATCAATAACTGTACTGATATAATCTTGGATGAGTATTGTAAAAATGGTAGGCTTCAGATATGGCTTCAGGTACATCTACTGGTATATCAGTTAATATGAAATCACCTTTATTTATTCTTGGTATATATATGGTATTTACAATCATTTCAATTTTGGAGAAATTTAATGTAATATTACATTACATTTCTCCAAAATTGAAATGATTGTACCTAGAAGTATTTTGCTAGCATGTGAGATTAAGGCAATAGTTCGATAATTCCCACATTCTTTTTAATCTTCTTTCTTGTAAATAGGGACATATATGGACTTCTTCCAATCATTTGGCCATGTCTTCATTTTCCATATGCTATTACATAGATTTGTCATGACTCTAATTGCCTCATCTCCTCCTGCTTTTAGAAACTCTATCGGTATTCCATCACAACCTGGAGCTTTTCTGTTAGATATGTGCTGTATTGCTTCATTTACTTCTATCTCTAACACATCAGGTTCATCTTCATATAAATGTACATTAAAAATAATAATATCATTCATATTAATATCTCTTCTATATAGATTTTCAGTATATTGATGCCATCTCTTTTTTATTTCCTTTTCTTCAGAAACCACTTTTCCATTACTTAATTTCATAGCACAACCTCTTGAGCTTCGTGAGCCAGTCATCTCTTTTATTTCTTTGAATAAGTCTCTAGTCTTACCTATTTTATTTAACTCTTCAATTTGTCTGTATTTTTCTCTGATACTTTGCTCTTTATCTTGTCTTGCTTTCTTCTGAAATGCTGCGTTAAACTTTCGATATTCTTCATACTTTCCTTTACTACGCATATCCTTTCGTTCTTTGGCAAAATAATCTATTATATATGTATTATTAATAGTTGTTAACTACAAAAATAGTATACTAAGTTGATATTTAATACATATATTAAACATATATACATACATAATATCACTAATGAGAATTATATGGATTTAATAAATATATAAAAATATGAAATAGATAAATGGGTTTAAAATACCAAGTGTTTTATTATGTACTGGCTATTGAAATATTACAACATATATATATATATATAGTTTAATCTATATAAATGGATTAAATATCACTGCAATTTATATAAAAGAAGGCTTATTTATACAAATTTATTAATATATATATATATAAATTATATATAATATATAAATAACATATAATATTATAGCGCGATTATCGTACAAAATTAAATATACATCGAAAATATATAGTGATCGACTCGGAATCACAACGATAATAGAAATATAGAGGGCGTCGATCGTTGGTGTGACCTTGACTCACGCGTTCGACCTTGCAATTATTCCGTTTATAGGATCGTCGGTGATATACATAGGTGTGCTGTCAAATAATACTGTATAATAATAGACATGAAAGGTATGCAAATATTAGTATCAGCAATGTATATATATATATATATATATAAATATGTATAAATATATATAATATATATATATTTGAGTATATACGAATAGTAAGACGAAGATAATAATAACGAAGTAGTCGACTATTAAGTTATTGAGCTCTTCCCGACGACCTTCACTGGAGTGGGCGGAGTTCCAATGCAGAAGGCGGAGCTTCACTGCAGGAGGCGGAGCTTCACTGCAGACAACACGTGGAACTCTTATCGTTCTTTTGCTTGACCAGACTCTTCCTCGGTCCAGACATGGCCAGCATCTAGTGAGTGAGAGGATGGGAGGGGGTGTGTTTATTAACCGATCGGAAGTTAAGATCGCATATAGAGAGTGGGAGTGGGAGAGAGAGAGAGAGAGATGGATAGATGGATTGAATAATAGTATCGTATATGTGAATAGGCATGCGAATGGCGAAAAGAAAATCATGCTATAGAATACACATATATACACATATATGTGTATGTAACGAGAAAACTCAATTCGGGAGAAAGGGAGGGAAAATAGAGGAAGGGAAAACAAGAGTTAGATTAGAAATAAAGCCGGTAGAAAGGTAAAGATAGAGTAATAGTCATCTACACCGTGCAGAGTTAGTGGTATTAGTGTTGTTGTTGTTGTTGTTGTTGTTGTTATTGTTGTTGTAAATATGCTGGTTTCATTGAGACTTCGTACACTACGATAATGTGATATATAATGTCGCGTTAGGCTGGGTTTCAATACAGTATACTTACGGGGTATACTTTTGAGGTATACCGCATTCGAATACTCGTAGTCTCGACTGATAAAGAGATTATATTCACGACACTATTAATAGATGATTTTCTCACAAAACGCGTACTTTACACCGCGAGCGAAGCGCTGAACATAGCGGTGACCTGACTTCGATGCTCGCAAGTGTACATTGTCTACGTGAAACCGTCTACGTACAACCCCGTGGGTTAGTGGTTAGTGTACAGCGAATACGTATATCTAGGAGGTATTCCAGGGAAAGTAGTGTATCCGGAGTGGTCTGGATAATAGGATAGTATTACAGATATGTGCTGAGAGAGAGAGGTTGCCTAGATACCGACGATACCGGAACTTATAGGAATATTGTTATCAGTCTATCGATCGCTATCGTATCAGAATTAGGATATTTAAATATAAAATTAATAATCTAAATATTAAATTGAAAATTATGTTTATAGGCTATTGTAGCGATGTTTTACGATCCATATTATTGTACTTACAGCGGAAATAACATTGAATTAATGAGAGACCAGGTATGTATGAATAAGTAATGCAAAGTTGTTGGAAATATTTACGTAGAAATAATTAAATATTAATCGCAATATATTATCGTAAAAACTTGCAATCGAGTTAAATAGATAATCATAGATTAAATTACAATAAATATATATTATTTATTATAATTTAATAAAATGTTAATCATACGAAGATATTCCGAAAACGGTAATCGTAAGTTTTTTCCACTTAGATAAAAATGTTCTAAATTTAAACAAACCTTTAAATGTATTCAAATTAACACACATACTCACGCATGCACGCACACACTTACGCATGCGATAAGAGTTTATCTCAAGAATCATGCGTGTCTTAAAGGGGGGGCGGGGGGGGGGGGGGGGGTCGTAGAGTAGGGGGCGTGGCTTACGTTATCGTCCTGTCCGTCATAGCTTTCTTCGTACTCGTACATGCTGATAAGTCCGTCTGACATTTGTGACATTTGCTGAACCGAAGATGAGATTACGAGGGTTATTGATAGAAACGTAACGCCCCTTACACGGATGTGGGCGGGGCTTATTATTAACGGGGTTCTAGTCTAACTAAGCTACGTAGTAGTTCGCATCGCCCGGCGCTAAAATGAAGGTGAGTTACGAGTTATATAGAATATAACCCCGACAGCCTGAGAGGTAGGCGTGGGGCTAGGCTAATTCACAGACTAGCCTATCAAACACTAGGTTACTACGGATGGATGGTGTTATCTTGTGTCGTTAACACCCGGTTAGACACGTACAGAGAGAGAGAGATGGAGAGAAATGAGGGTACGACTCGACTAGGGTGGGGCGGGGTAAACACTCGGTAAACTTACTTCGTCTGCCGGATTCTATGTGTTGCGGGGTTAAATGGATTATTAAACTTAAAATAAAGGCAAAATGGTATTTATTACGATGGTGACGAATCGTTAACTCTAGTATTAGTGGTACTGTTCATCGTAATGTTTACCATTGCGTATACGAATCTAGTATGAAATAAACGTTTGTATAATTATCGAAACTACTACGATAGTGCGATTTTAGATCGGCGAAATATTAAATTCGCCGTGCCCGATTGGAATGTACGGAATTTTGCCTTTTTTTCAGCTTATATACGTTTAGTTTGAAATGAATAAATTCAAAATAGTAGTAGTAGTAGTAGTAAATCACTAAATCATTAGAAAATAAACGCCGAAATCTCGCGTAGTGGATTAGAATTCCTTAAAACTTCCCAGTACCGACTACGGACCGATCAAAACTCTCACGCTGTGAGTCACTGGTGTCACACTCACCCTGTTGATCATGATGGCGCGAGCTTTGAACTTGGTTCCGCTCGAGTTGGCGACGGCTTTGATCGCTCGGTAGAAAGGTTCGAACTCCTTGTCCGCCTCGTCCTTCTCGCTCCATTCTCTCACCAGGTTCTGTATCGAGGAGGTGTTAAAGTGGCGTTAAAGTGGTGACGAGTGGCGTAAAAGTGGTGACAAGTGCGTTATTATAGTATTTGAGTATACTTAGTTTATCATCGTTTATCGTTAGTTATTTTATTTACTTTTCTTTTGTTGTATTGTTCATTATATTATTTGATGTGATATTTCTCCGGTACAGTCAGTCGTAGTATAACGAATAGGTTTTAAAGTGTTATTAAGATGGTATTTAGGAGGTGATAAGGATGGTTATACGTCAGCGATAGTGAGGACATATGTATTATAACTTTAAGCAAAGGAGAACTACGTAGTTAATAGTAAATGATATTTAATATAGATTAATTGTATATTTATATTTTTATAATATTAATCTAATTTTATAATATATATAAATTATTCATTTAATATAGGTTAGATTATATAACTGGAAAGGTATAAAGGCGGAAAGCTGGAAAGATATAATTTGATATAATATGTTGTGGTAGTGAAATATTCATAATAATTATATATTTCTGCAGTATAGGTAAGTGTGTACATCTTATTATAATAAATATCATTTAAATAAACAACCCATAGAATATTCATTTTATATGTACAGAATTGTATTTCTCTAAATATATGTAATCTATTTTATTATACTTAATATATTCATAGAGGTTAGATATAGATCAGAAAAGTTATAATGTAATTGGTCAACACATATAATATTTTATGATTTGTCATAATTATAATTTTAAATTTATCATTAATAAATTCACCAAAAAAAAACAGTTATTATCTGTCACACATTATTATATTAACAGTAACACAATCTGTAAAAAGGTTGTTGTGTCAAAGTTTTACTGTGTAAACTTGCCTAGTTTGTATATAGCAAAACGCATATTTCCTATTTCGTACAGCAAAATATAGCGTATTCTATTGTACGATAAACATATTTTACACGAAAAGAATTTTACGGATTGTGTAGGCACCAAAAGGAGAACTATCCCTCCATCGCTAAGAGAGATATGTGGGTACTAGGTAGGTAAGTAGGTACTAGGTATGTAAGTAGGTACTAGGTATGTAAGTAGGTAACGAGGAATGCAGGTAAATTTAGAAAAGTTTAATCCGTACGATACATATAATACGATGTGATTCATATTTTTAATATATCATGAATGTAAACTAATACATTGATCAACTAAACAGTTAAACGGTAGAGTGGAGGTAAGTATTCAGTGTAAATTGTAATATTCACACAATACATATAATATGATTTTAATTTTTATAGTAAAATTTTAAATTTATCATTAAATCGAAATAAATAAAGCGAGCGAATAAACATCAGTTAATGGAAGAAAATTGTTGAAAGTGCTCGGGAAACAATCCCGATCCGGTAAGTAAGTAAGGTAAGAACATCAGTTTAACATCAGTTGAATATCAGTTGAACACCAGTTGAACACCAGTTTAACATCAGTTGAACATCAGTTGAACATCAGTTTAACATCAGTTGAACACCAGTTGAACATCAGTTGAACACCAGTTGAACACCAGTTGAACAGCGGGTTCTACCAGTGGTTAAGAGGCACGACACTAGGCAATCACGGGTAACCTGTATCCTCTTCTCCTTCTGTTCGAGTCGGGCGTACTTCTTGTGCAGTAGTATCAGCTCCGATCTGATCTGAGAGCTCCCCTCAGTTGGATCGTTATTCTTAGCGATCGCCTTCTCGCCGGCAGCTCCCGAGTGGGGTGAAGACAGCTTCTCCATCTGGCGCAGCTCCTAGTAGTTCGCGGTGTGTATTCATGTATAATAACGCACACATACGTGAATAGATCAGATTTACTATTAATGTTGTAAGCATGACGATATAATTAATTATAATTATAATAATAATAATAATAATTATTTTTTTTATTTTGACTTGTAAATGTATCGTTAGCAAATATTTATACTTTTACTTTCGATTATATATTTCGACAATGTATTTGCTGAAATAAATTATCAATCAATAATTATAATAATAATAGTAATTTATTAGAAGAAATATTTTTTTTATTTTCTTTTGTTATTTATATTATATATGT
Organism: Osedax fenrisi; assembly: GCA_964019155.1. Taxonomy (NCBI): domain Eukaryota; kingdom Metazoa; phylum Annelida; class Polychaeta; order Sabellida; family Siboglinidae; genus Osedax; species Osedax fenrisi. The sequence continues at coordinate 11,115,561 of OZ025244.1, read as the reverse complement.
GTGTTATTAATAAAGGGCTTCAAAACAATATTATATATTGTTGTCGCACATTATCAATATATAAATTTATTATTTTTTGAAAATAAAAAAATTTAATAATATGAAAATAAAAGAACTACTAAAATGAAATATAATGAAAATGTGATTTATACATGAGATGAATATGATTAATGCATACATGTTATTGAATTGTAACGATCGTATATGAAATCTATAGAGAGATACATTATGGAGAGGTCTATTATCTATTACTTGCAAGTAATTCCATAATATATTATAAGTTGGTCTACATGACTACCGTTCTTTAATAATATTTGAAATAAATTATATTTAATATTAAATAATATTTGATATTCCAATATGTATAATATAATGAGTAGTTTATATTAAATTTATTTACAATAATATTATTATAATACATAATTTTAAGCTAACTAATTATAATGTTATTATTATATTAATACATATACATAAATATAAATATATTAATAATGAATATACATTTTTTAATATATAATATGATTCTCATTATAAATTTATATATATATTTATAATCATATATTTTTAGTTTATACAAATTATTAAATATTCATTAAATATTACTGAAAAATAGAAACAATTTCAACGATAACAACCTTTGTTGTCATCTTCGATAGTTTATTATCGGGCATGGTATCCTCTTGTACCCCGTAGAGAAGAAAAGTAATGCATCCGGTCTCAAAGAAGTCCAGATGTTCTTGTGTTATTGAGTCGAATGTAAATATCTATTAATTATTTTTTAATGTTAAATAATATAATATATATATATATATATATATATATAAAAAACTAAAATTATATATAAAAAATAAACAATGAAATACACAATTTATTTTATTTGTTATGTATATATTTTTTTATTTTATTAATAATATTTTTGACGGCAGCCATTAATTAGTTATATAGAGAAATTGCTTGTAGCCTATTCAGGAAGAACACAAAAAAAAAGAATGGAGAGAAAAACATAAAGAAACAAAAAATGAACATTTACTTCATTCAATAAATTACTTCTATTCTAGATGGATAGCAAGATAATTTATTTAAACACAAATAGAGATAGTTATCATTAAAAACTATAATACATACATAAATAAGAGATAAAATAATATATAATTAGAAAAAAATAGGTATATTATATTAAATAAACGTGAATAAAAAAATAATATGACATATACACATATATATATAAATATATGTGTATATGTAATTAATACTCAAAAAGTTTTCTAAATAAATATCATAAATTAATTTCATTAACCATGATCAAACCTATGACAATCTTTTCATATATTTATTAGAGTATTGTTTTTTAAATAATACATTTTGTTATATTATATTCATTATAGTGTAACACCCACACAGAACGATATAGGCCCTACAATGTAGGGGTTGTAATGTAGGGAATGTAATGTAGGGGTTTAATGTAGGGGTTCTAATGTAGGGGTTCTAATCCATTTATAGATAACATATTAAATTTACGATTTTTATATGAAAATTGATAGATATGATATAGTTTCAAAAATATAAATTGTTATATAAATGTTATTATTATATAATATTAATAATATTTATTTATTGAACCACGAATATAAATGTAAAACCCCTCAAGAAATCATATAATTATACATAATTATACATGTTACAACTGTAAGGGGCCCAGGACAATACATAACAAATATGTATCATTTAACAAAATAAATGATAAACAATTATAGTAATAAACCTTCGCTCCCATGTTATTTTAATGAAATCTATGAAGAGCTAGCTTAGTATAGCCATATTTCATAAATATTAGCAAAACAGTAAATAATAATAATACTAAAAGGGGTTTCACACCAACTCGAACTCAATTATTAACTCTAATAATTAGAGGTTAAGTTTAACTCTAATATTAAAATCCAATATTTAAAATAAAATAAATGCTTATCCGTAAAAGGGGTTTCACACCAATTCTAACGCAATTATTAACTCTAATAATTATGTGTAAAACCCCTTTTACAGAGATATAAATAATATAGTTAAACTTTACCCTCTAATAATTAGAGTTAATAATTGCGTTCGAGTTGGTGTGAAACCCCTTTAATATAAATAATAATAATATTTATTAGAATATTTGTTTATTTTACGTTTCATTTTCTAGTTTATAATATTAATATTCTCTATTCTCCTAAAGGGCTTTAAAATAATATAGCTTATTTTCTTTTATTGTCTCCCATTAAATATAACTTATTGCTTTCTTCAACATCTAATATTTAGAGTTTAAAGATAGAACCTAGGGGTCAATGCATCCAGCGAATGACCTCTACCGACCTATGAATGGTACAGCTTAGGTTGAATACGCATGCACTCGCCTCTACCAACCTCTAATGAGTGAACACTAGACTTCAATACACCCCACTCTCGCGACCTTGCGACCTAGGGGTCACAGCGCGACCTCTACCACACGACCTCTACTGACCTCCGAGTGATTGTACTCCGGTGTCAGCGAACCCTTCAACAGTTTAGTCTCGGTGTACTTGCCTTCTCCGTGGACCCGGTACTTTATCCTCAGCCCTTTAGAGAAGCGGGCCTTGAACACCTCAGCGCTTCTGATGGATATCTGTAGGGCGAGGGATGGGGGGAGAGGGTAAACTCACTACGATATAGGCCGCCCTACATTATAGGGTATGGAGATTGCTATAAAGGGGGGCAGAGTGTACATGCATTACTATAACAGGGATGACGGGTATAAGTATCATTACGATGGGGTCTGGGTGATTTAACACCGCTATAATCAGGGGGCAGGACATTTCCATCGTTAATAAGGGGTTAAAGAAAGTTTCATTAATTATATTAATTCATAAAAAAGGGAAATTATATCGATTAGATCTGCTTCTATAATTACCCTGATGTAAAAACCTAAATCTGATAATAATAATAATAATAATAACAACTTTAAACGTGTGTGATAATGTAGGAGTATTATTGTACGTAATCATTACGTAGTAGTGGATCAGTATTCAGCGTAGTTCTTATCTATACACGTAATGAACGACTAATAACTTATCAGTCACTTTCAATATTATATGTACGCAATGCTTGGAATCGGTTACTGTGCTAAAATAAAATTGTTGCTAAATATTGTCCTAGGACAATTATATTTAACAACCGACCCCTGGTATGCTATACCTCGCTTAGGTACACCTGCACTCGTACGCGTAGGTACGCATGCACTTATACGTGAGAGATGATAGAGTCTGAGATTGCGGTGGCACTCGAGTCAGCCATTAAAGGGTTTGATTACTTGATGGTTAGTAACCATTGGTTACCGATTGATGGACAGAAGAACGGAAAGAAAATAAATAACTATCATTATTTCGTTACTATGAACAAATATATACCATCAATAAATATGTATCTATCTATATATTTATATATGTATATGCGTACATGTAGTTGTATGTATAGCAATCTATATATATATATATATATATATATATATATATATATACTATTATTTAGCTCAGTATTATAACATCTAGAAGACCTATTTAATAGCTTATTTAATCATGCGATTAAGGAATAATTCTAAAAAAATCGCGAATTGGATTAAAATCCGATTCATTAAAGAACTAGAATCTACAACTCCAGCCGATTAATAGATTATTACTACGAGTTCTATATACGTACAATGTATGTAGTACATGCATCGCACTAAAGGTAATTGTTTCAATGAGCTTTATCTTCTACAATTACCAGGGTCAAATGTCTAAATCTGATAATAACACTACTACATAGACGGCGTCATCACCGCCCTTGTTGTACTACCGACCTTGAAGTTGTACTACCGACCTTGAAGTTGTACTACCGACCTTGAAGTTGTACTACCGACCTTGTAGTTGTACTACCGACCTTGTAGTTGTACTACCGACCTTGAAGTAGTACTATCGACCTTGAAGTTGTACTACCGACCTTGTAGTTGTACTACCGACCTTGTAGTTGTACTACCGACCTAGTAGTTGTACTACCGACCTTGTAGTTATACTACCGACCTTGTAGTTATACTACCGACCTTGTAGTTATACTACCGACCTTGTAGTTGTACTACCGACCTTGTAGTTATACTACCGACCTTGTAGTTATACTACCGACCTTGTAGTTATACTACCGACCTTGAAATTGTAGGGTTTAGCCATGAGTTCAGAGGGGTCGTCCACAAAGTAGTCCTCGTCCAGGGGTTTGCCCTTGGCCGTTGTCGGGGCGACGTTCACGTAGATGTAACCTTCCTCTTGACCCTGGCAAGGTCATCGATAACTCATATTTATTACTTTAATATATATTATTTTAGTTTATTTAACAAAAATCAATAAACGTTTTCTTGAATCAATTTACATTTAAACTTGAACCATTTTATTATTTTATCATTTTTTGTTTTATATATAATTTATATAATACTAAATATTCAATAAAATAGACTTACACTATCGGTAAACATGTGCAATATTGATTATAAATTGTACATATAATAAATATATATATATAAATATATATATAAATATATATATATATATTTATAATTATATATATATAATTTACATTAAATACATTAGATATAACATAACATATAACTGTATCGCCTCAATAGCGGATAGAAACCTTATAATCTGCCACGACTAATTTGTCGTCGAAATCGAGAGCGTACGCCAAAGATTGAAGAAACACATTCGCCGTACCTATAGGTTAGATGTGTAACCATTAGATGTGTGTGTGTGTGTGTAATGTTACCATTAGACATGTGTGTGTGTGTGTAATGTTACCATTAGATATGTGTGTAATGTTACAGATGTTCGACATTTCATAAGGTTTCGGTATGAAATTATATCACTTTTTATGAACTCCTATTTTATAACATCGGCTACAATTCATGATGCTCTATCGCCGATAAAGCACAATTTAGGCATAACATTCAATGTCCAAAAAATGTATAAAAATAAATGCGTATCTATCTATATATAGACGTTGGGCAGGAATATTTATACTATAGAATATATTAAATATAAATTAGTGGCGTTTTGAATTAAGCGTATCCGTAGTAAATATATACCAGAATGCAACAGTAAATAACTCCACGCGTACATTAATAAATAATGCTAATATTGGATTTATTGTATTATGAAAAGTAGAGCCGTGAAAAATGCGTTATATTTTCTCCTAAATATTAAAATATATCTAGACCAGTTTTAATTGTTGTGGAAATATGTTTTACGAGTGTTAATTAATGAATAGTTTGTACGCGTTTATTGAAATCATAGATTGTTAAATATATACGGGGTACATTAAAACATTTGCTTATATTACTTTACTCGTATCATTCACGTTAAGCTGCTTTCCCGACAAATAGCTCGATATCGGCTGTTTCAAATTATTCGTATTCACTATAAAACATTTACTATATTGTCAAGTCAACGATTTAGGATATGAATCGTATCGTATGATAGTAGGTAATTTATATATACACGCGCGCGTAAGGCATGCATAGACCTGCCAGCTATTAGTCTGTAAGTATAGCTGTTCACACCGAAACTGCACTATTTTCATGTTCCGCGATATCATCATCATAATAATATAATTTATTGAATATAGAATATAGATATTAAAATGACATAAAACGGGAAAAAAAACTATTAATAAAAAATAAATAACTGTATTAACTAATTATTTATTTACGTATGCCATATCATTGTCTTCTTTTTAAATTTATTATTATTTGTGTAACTATTTATTTGTTTTATTATTTCAACTTGAAGCATATAAACGTCCATCGTTTTCTGAGTCAATAAATCTTTATATTATTATTATTATTATTATTATATCGGAAGGATATCGGTGGGCTCTTTAGGTCGGTGAGAAAGCAGCTTTAGCGATGTCAAGTTATCTGTTATAGAGATGCTTGTGATATGCACGCGATGCTAAACCGATGAGAACATCTTCCGCAGGTTCCCAGAATGGATCTTCATCTCGTGGTATGGTGGAGGCTACGTCTTCCCCGTCTAGCCACTTCTCGTACATGTCCTATAGGGGGGTGGGTAGATATAGGGGTAGGGGCGTGGGGTAGATATAGGTGGGGGGGGATAGAAAGAGTGGGGGGGGACGTGGTAGATATAGGGGTAGGGGCGTGGGGATAGAAATAGAGGGGGGGGGGCGTGGTAGAATAGGGGAGAGGGCATGTTAGAAAAGGGGGGGGCGTTCTAGAAATAGGAACAGGTTAGCTATGACTATTAGGCTACGTCTTCTCCATCTAGCTACTTCTCTTACACGTCCTATTAGGGGAGGTGGGGGTAGAAATAGGGATTAAGGTTAGTAATAATGATTGGGTTATATCTACCCCATTCAGTACTTCTCATGCATATGCTATTATGGGGGAGGGGAGGGACAGAAATAGGGGTAGGTTAGTTATAAGGAATATGCTACATCTTCCCCGTCTAGCCTCTTATCTTACATATCATATTGGGGGGTGGGTGGGATGGAAAAGGGGTTGGGGTAATAATTATTAGGTTTATATTGTATCTATTCAATTACTTCTCATACATGTCCTAATAACGGAGTGGGGTAGAAATATGAGGAGGGTAGTATTTAGTTATGATTTAGGATATGAAGTAAACAAACTAATATACTACGTGGTATTAATGTGTTATCCGTACAGACTTATTTCACGGTGTTAGTAAAGCTAGTAGCGATTCTAAACTTAGATCCGACAACATTACTTGTGATATTACTCGTATGTGTCTAGTTTTGTATCTATAGGTAGTAGTGGACATCAATGTATCAAGAAATAAGTTGTCATTTTAGAATTATCCAACTATATATATATAAATATATAGGGATATAAATATATAATATTAATTATATATATATATATATATATATATATATATATATATTTATAATATTAATTATATGATATATACATAATTATATATCATATGTTTACTATATTATATTAGATAATATTGATAATAAATTCATATTGCGAAGTGAATATATTAGTAGGTATTATACGTGAAGTAAAGATAACTTGTTGACCCATGTTCTAGTAACATTATTTGAGTGACTTTTAAATTTAATTATATTATGTGATTTTAGTTTGTTTTTTTTTTCGATTATTCTTTATTACGAAGGTTATAATTTGATAATTGCAGAATTATTTTATGCAAACCTCTTTTAACTCGAAAATTCGTAATATTATTTTGAATAACACAAAATAATGAGTGTATTTAAAACAACGATAGATTACGACCTATCTATCTATATGTGTCATTAACCTGCATAATATATCTTCTGTTCATGAACTTTGCCCTCTCCCACAGCCAAGAATTCTTAGTCATCAAATCTTTCATCTTCACCATAACTCTGAAGGAAGGACATGTAATCAGAGGACATTAATCAGGTATACATATATCATAATATATATAATCATAAATACATGTATAGATATCGTTAAGGGTAAAAACTAAGTTTATACACTATAATATATATATATATATATATATATATATATATATATATATATATATATATATATATATATATATATATATATATATATATATATATATATATATATATTAAATAAAGTATAATACATATATAATTATAAGTACAATTATTTTAATAATTACAAGTATAAGTATAATTGGAGGTTTCGACCAAATAAAGCCTAGGCTTTCACTGATCCTCCATAGAAGTATGATATACATATTATGTCGTATGTCTATGAACTGATTTCATTCATTCATTCATAAGTATAAGTATATTTATAAGTACAGGTATAAATATAAGTATATTTACAAGTACAGGTATAAGTATAAGTATATTTACAAGTACAGGTATAAGTATAAGTATATTTACAAGTAAAAGTACAGATATAAGTATAAGTATATTTACAAGTACAAGTACAGCTATAAGTATAAGTATAGTTACAAGTACAGCTATAAGTATAAGTATAGTTACTAGTACAGGTATAAGTATAAGTATAATTACAGGTACAAGTACAGGTACAAGTACAGGTATAGGTACAAGTACAGGTACAAGTACAGATACAAGTACAGGTACAAGTACAGGTACAGGTATAAGTATAGTTAATGAAATAAGTAGAGACTGTCACCACGATCTGTCCAATGATTAGGATCAAGTAAGTTTGTTACCGTATAGGAACGTATCAGAGGTATTGGTCAGATGAAGAACAGGGGTTAGGGTTGAAGTGAAGTGGGGGGTGGGGTACAAGGTACCGATGTGAGGGGGAAGTATTGCGGGGGTGATGTAATGGAGAAGAGCAGTGGGGGTGATGTGAGGCTCTCCCCCACTAACTATTAAGGCCTCCCCCACTAACTATTAAGGCCTCCCCCCACTAACTATTAAGGCCCCCACCCCACTAACTATTAAGGCCTCCCCCCACTAACTATTAAGGCCTCCCCCCACTAACTATTAAGGCCTCCCCCCACTAACTATTAAGGCCTCCCCCCACTAACTATTAAGGCCTCCCCCCACAAACTATTAAGGCCTCCCCCCACAAACTATTAAGTCCTCCCCCCCACTAACTATTAAGGCCTCTCCCACTAACTATTAAGGCCTCCCCCCCACTAACTAGTAAGGCCTCCCCCCACTAACTAATAAGGCCTCCCCCCACAAACTATTAAGGCCTCCCCCCACTAACTATTAAGGCCTCCCCCCACTAACTATTAATGCCCCCCCCACTAACTAATAAGGCCTCCCCCCACAAACTATTAAGGCCTCCCCCCACAAACTAGTAAGGCCTCCCCCCACAAACTATTAAGGCCTCCCCCTCCACCACTAACTATTAAGGCCTCCCCCCACTAACTATTAAGGCCTTCCCCCCACTAACTATTAAGGCCTCTCCCACTAACTATTAAGACCTCCCCCCACTAACTATTAAGGCCTCCCCCCACTAACTATTAAGGCCTCCCTCCACTAACTATTAAGGCCTCTCCCACTAACTATTAAGGCCTCCCCCCACTAACTATTAAGGCCTCCCCCCCATTAACTAGTAAGGCCTCCCCCCACTAACTATTAAGGCCTCCCCCCACTAACTATTAAGGCCTCCCCCCACTAACTATTAAGGCCTCTCCCACTAACTATTAAGGCCTCCCCCCACTAACTATTAAGGCCTCCCCCCCACTAACTAGTAAGGCCTCCCCCCACTAACTATTAAGGCCTCCCCCCCACTAACTATTAAGGCCTCCCCCACTAACTATTAAGGCCTCCCCCCACTAACTAATAAGTCCTCCCCCCCCACTAACTATTAAGGCCTCTCCTACTAACTATTAAGGCCCCCCCCACTAACTATTAAGGCCTCTCCCACTAACTATTAAGGCCTCCCCCCCACTAACTAGTAAGGCCTCCCCCCACTAACTAATAAGGCCTCCCCCCACAAACTATTAAGGCCTCCCCCCACTAACTATTAAGGCCTCCCCCACTAACTATTAAGGCCCCCCCCACATACTATTAAGGCCTCCCCCCACTAACTATTAATGCCCCCCCCCACTAACTATTAAGGCCTCCCGCACTAACTATTAAGGCCCCCCCCACTAACTATTAAGGCCCCCCCCCCACTAACAATTAAGGCCTCCCCCCACTAACTATTAAGGCCTCCCCCCACTAACTATTAAGGCCTCCCCCCCACTAACTATTAAGGCCTCCCCCCACTAACTATTAAGGCCTCCCCCCACTAACTATTAAGGCCTCCCCCCACTAACTAATAAGTCCTCCCCCCCCACTAACTATTAATGCCTCCCCCCACTAACTATTAAGGCCTCCCCCCACTAACTATTAAGGCCTCCCCCCACTAACTAATAAGTCCTTCCCCCCCACTAACTATTAAGGCCTCCCCCCACATACTATTAAGGCCTCCCCCCACTAACTATTAAGGCCTCCCCCCACTAACTATTAAGGCCTCCCCCCACTAACTATTAAGGCCTCTCCCACTAACTATTAAGGCCTCCCCCCACTAACTATTAAGGCCTCCCCCCACTAACTATTAAGGCCTCCCCCCACAAACTATTAAGGCCTCCCCCCACTAACTATTAAGGCCTCCCCCCACTAACTATTAAGGCCTCCCCCCACTAACTATTAAGGCCCCCCCCCCACATACTATTAAGGTCTCCCCCCACAAACTATTAAGGCCTCCCCCCACAAACTATTAAGGCCCCCCCCCCCACACCAACTATTAAGCCTCCCCCCACAAACTATTAAGGCCTCCCCCCACAAACTATTAAGGCCTCCCCCCACAAACTATTAAGGCCTCCCCCCACTAACAATTAAGGCCTCCCCCCACTAACTATTAAGGCCTACCCCCCCTACAAACTAACTGAGTTCCGACGTTACTGTTAAGGCCTCCCTCTTGAGCCGCCGCCGATATCAGGACCACTTCGAACGTTCGCTGTTTGTTGATTTCTTCACTGATAGCGTTCACTTCCGTCACCAGGGGAAGAATCTCTAGCACTTGCTCCTGGGCGATTTGCTGGTCTGTCGTCGAACGTGATTCATCGTTAGTGATTATACGTATTATAATGCTGTACATTCCATTATTTATCGATATCTACTAATTAATAATTACTTATTATTATTATTAATATAAATTCACCATTTCCTATAAAATAATTTCTATAATTATCATTAGCAGTAGCATTATTTTAATTATCATAATTATTATATGAATATAAATATATGTAATTTGGTATTAATTGTATGGCACAATAAGGTAAATTAAATATCTTTAATCTTTCTATTATTTATATATATATATATATATATATATCTCCATTAATACAGTAACCCCCATTACTACACGCCCCCCATTACTAGAGTTACCCCCATTACATCAACCCTACCATCGCCCTCTACCTTTAGACATGTCGGTACTGCCGACACTGAATCCCTTCGCCTGAGCGATCTCACGTTGTCCGAACTCCCAGGTGATCTCAGCGGGAAGGTCAGCAGAGGTCGGCTTAGGGTTAGCGGGGTTCACGAACACGTACATGTGATTTGAACCTGGTGAGTGGAATCGGGGTGATAAGGAAGATTGTTTGATTAGGTTATTTAAACAACGTAAAATAGTTATACAACTCTACATTGTATAAAAATATGGTGAAAAACATATAATAAATATATATATATAAGTAAATTTCAAATTAAAACTATAACATATAATACATAAATACACAATTAATAACTTGACGACAGAAATTTGGTTACATTGCGTCGAAAATAATTATAATTATTCATTTTTCTAATACCAAATGAACGCGAGTTCCAACTATTAGGGGCGGTTACATTAAAGGGTGATAATGAAGATGATAGCTTGTGTAATGAAGTGCAGATATTCAGACATTATTTATGTAATTTATTACTAAGAAATATTACTGTTATCTATGAATCGTCTATTAATTATTGATTATATTATATCATAATAATACTTATCGTAATATATAATGTTATCATTATCATTATCATATAGTTTGAACGTAGTCGACTAGTTACGTAATAATCTACGTATTATATAACATATAACACGATCGGCATTACATAACCACATTACATAACCACCTAACATATCACGTGAAGCTACGAACCGAATAGAATACGATCTTTATTAGCGAGAATAGTGGGTCCGGTTAAGGGAGCCCCATTAAGTTTAGTCTTGGCGCCGACGGAAGCGGGTTTTATCTCGGCTTCCCCCTTGGCAGACACGGTTATCACGGCGTGCTGTTTGTTGATGCTACACACAAGAGGCAGGGGGAGTGAAGTGTTATGTGACAGTGTAGTAGTAGTATGAGGTATATTAACATTAATGCTAAAATATATTATATAATAGTATTATAGTAGTAGTAGTAGTATCAGATATATTATTCATTAATGCTAAACGGGAAGTGATGGTAGTGGGGGGTGTCAGTTATTATGTCATAGTGTGGGGTGTCAGTTATTATGTCATAGTGTAGTGGTATCAGTGGTATTATGTGACACTCTTATAGTAGTATTCGGAAATATATTATTATTAAAGAGATGGCGTCAGGTTATGTGAAATTGTGGTGGTGGTGTCAGTTTTTATGACACTTAGGTGATTATATTACAAGTTACTATAGTTGTAGTATATATTTATAGTAGTGTTTTAGTATATATAAACAGTGGTAGTCATATTAAATGACACTGTAGTAGTTGATAATAATCTATTAATACTATTAGTATCAAATTATACAAAACTTTATTAAGAGTATATGATGGTAGAATGGTTTTAGAATCAATAAACCGAACTTTAGAGATCATTAAAGATATGCGTGAGGTATCTACACAGGTAGTGGTTTTAGTAGAAGGTCAGAAGGTCAAAAGGTCAGAAGGTCAGATGACCAGATGAACAGTCAGGTTATACATAGCTTAGATACAATCGTAGCCTGTCTAACTGACCAACCTTCCGGGCAACACAAGCTCACCCGATATAGTCACTTCATATTCCCAATCATTATTTAATTATATCTAAATTTCAGTATATTAATTTTAAAACCATATACTTCTACCATCCAATACACTTAATAAAGTTTCTTACAGTTTGATACCAATATTTAGTATTTATAGATTATTTATCACATCCAAAGATAGTGCGGGGTCGAGAGGTCAGCGCTGATGAATATACAGCGGGGGGGGGGGGGGGTGGACAAACCTAAGCCCGGACAAACAGACATGGGGTACGGGGTCGCAGTCCTTACGCCCCACCGTGAACTCGCCACTTTTCAGGTAGTGGAACACCACCCCACTGAGGAGCGGGTCTTCGTTTAGGTTAATCAGGTGGGCTTCCTATGGGCGGGGTGTGGGGTTAACTGTATAGGCTAGTGGGTTCCTACTGGCATTTAAAACTGGCATTATTGTACTATTGATATTATTTGTTATTTGTTATTTTGGAGGGGTATATATATATATATATTATTATTATTTGTTATTATTTGTTATTTTGGTTAAATTATTAAATTCCATCCCGATTATATATAAACATGTACTATATACACTATGAAATATGTTCATTAGTTACTTCAATTATATAATATAATCTCATGTTAAGACATCCATGGTTTTAATGAAAGCCAATCATTTATTTATAAACAATTATATAGGATCACTTCTAAAAATTATTTTAAGACCAATTTTAATGGTCTGGATGGTGCTCTACTGCTCGTGTGTCTGACGATATAGCCAATTATATACAACTATATATATATATATACATATATATATATATATATATAGATAGTAACGAAAAAATAAAATAAATATATATACAAATAAAATATGTGAAGATCTAGTATCTAAATTTGAATACAGTTAGAATAATGAATATTACGTTGTTCTTTCATTGATTCAGTTGTGGTATGAATAAAGCACAGGTCAAGAGGTCACAAAATAACAGAACATTTTTTAGTTACAGAATAATCAATCTGAGTTAATAATCCGCGATAATCAATAGTAAAATATTGATTTTTTATCATTATACTTTAGCGTGTATATTAGAATAGAAAACATTTCACGAGTGTAATCATATGAACATATTCTCCATAGTAGCAAATGAGTTTAATTACCTCGTATTTTTATAAATTACTTATGACCTGTATATTTATTAACTACTAAATAAGATAGCATATGATTATGTTGAGATATACACGTGGTAATGTAGGTATATAATATTATAAAATTATTATTTATTTATAACTATTATCTATAATGAAACTTATCATGTTAATAAAGTGGTAATTGTCTCGATAAGCAACATTGCTTCTACAATTACCCTGGCATTGCCTAAATCTGATTATAAAATAATAATAATAGTGAGAAATGGTTATCTATTACGGATATAACTTCTAGACACGCTAGACGAGCTTATTAGTGAAGCTGTAACTATAACGAATACATCGAACCTAAATATAGTCTGCTATACACTAGTGTTAATTATGGTTACAAAATAATTACAGAGTTAATTTTATTCATTAATTAAATAATAAATACCGTATAATAAAGAAAGGTTTATATATATATATAAGTGTGTGTGTGTGTGTGTGTGTGTGTTGGTGTATGTGTTTGATATACTTTAATCTATATAGACAATAGTTAACAACAACAACAATGCTAGTGTACATCGCACACATTAGTTACATGTCAGGCTGTACGCTGTTCACTACATAAACATGTCCCTGTGATTCACTCACGAATGAATAATGCATACCCCACACCCGCTCATTAATAAACTGTACTAGTATTAACGAGCATTTACTTTGATCTGGCGCGAACGTGACAACTTCACCCTCAGTCTATACCTAGTTATAGTGATACGGGTATTTTGTAAATTATTTTATTTTATGAATTGTTTATTTATTTATTTTACGCATTATTCTCGGTCATTGTCATAACAACATTATAGTGTTACCTGGGCCTACGAGAGGTAGATATACCCATGATAAACGTATAATACCCATAATAAGTGCCAATAAACAATCATCATCGTATATCCCATTATCGTTGTATCATTATTTATATCAAAAAAGCACTATAATTTTAGTTCATATTTAGCTAGTATACAAATACAACATTGAGCTATTATATTAGTTGCATTGTATATTGTTAATTATTACTATTACTACAACTATGATCAATATGCTAGATGTGTATACAGCTATAGATAAGAAGTGGTCCTCCCATTTCAATCCCCCGCGAAACACCGAAGAAACATATTTTATTATAATTTTTTTCTTTTGCATTAGTATTTGATTTCACTTTAGAGAATTATTTCTACTATTATTTAAGTGTCTAACTAAAACATTATTATTATTATTGAAATGAAACTGTTTGAATAATATATATAATTACTTGTGAATATAATGAAAATAGCTCCTTAAAGGCATATAAAGAAGTCTTAAAGTTGTATTATTGTTATATAAGAGTTTATCTCAGTAACCTTTTTACGTTTATTGGCAGCTTCGTTAGCCTCCGTTAAACCTTCGTCTGATCTCGCCTCGGCTAACTGTTGGTGTAGGGGAGTGATGAGTCATTGATACGATACAATGAGTCATGGCATTAATATCATACTATGAGTCATGGCCTCGATAGCACTAATATCGTATACATGCTGTGTATTTAATGTAGTTGTGTATATTATTTATAATTGACTAGTATCATCGTAGGGAATTACTATATAGTGATGAATTATAGTTATCAACTAGTTTATTATAGGATTATCACCATGTTTTACTATAGTATATAGATATATATATGAAGTATATATATATGAAGTATATGAAGAGTTATTTATTTATCTTTAATATGTAGAAATATTATTATTTCATAGATTTTATATATATATAATTATTAATATCATCTTATCATATATGTAGACATTACTATTAAGCATTATTTATTAGTTTATAGAATAATACAATCATTATTATTAATATAATATTATTAATTACCTATTATTACATATATTAATTTCGTAATTATTATAATTTTATATATAGTATAAATATTATAACATTAAAAATGATGTTTTAAAACTTTAGTAATATAGCGATATATAGAAATGAATCCTACCAAGATGGACAACTTTTAAAATGATTTAATATCTTTTTCCTTCTAAAGGCTTCAAAATGAAATATAAATATTTGCGATTATTGTACATTAATAAGTGTATACATAGATATTGAATTGAAAATAGTTATTGGGACAAAGCACAGACAAAGTAATACAAGTTCTTACCAGATAGAATATAGTAGATAACCTCGTAATCTAAATCACATAGTGTAGTCTCCATTTATATATATATATATATAAATATATAAGTTCTGATTATTGGTAAGAATGGAGATTAAATAACGCTAACCTTTTCATCCCAGCTCATTCCGCCTCCTTCAGCGCCGGCTAGTTCCGCTTGATTGGCCATCAGCTGAGCCCTAATCTCCTCCTCCATGTCGCGTCGCATCTTGTCGATGTCAGCCTGCGACATGCCCTGCGTCTCAGCGGATATTCCGCCGGCTTCCATCGCCTTCTTGAGCTTGTCATTCTCTTCCTGGTCAGATGTGGGAGAGATAGATGTAGAGAGAGATGTAGAGAGAGATGTAGAGAGAGATGTAGAGAGGGATGTAGAGAGAGATGTAGAGAGAGATGTAGAGAGAGATGAAGATAGAGATGTAGATATAGATGTTGAAAGAGATGTTGAAAGAGATGAAGAGAAAGATGTAGAGAGAGATGAAGATAGAGATGTAGATATAGATGTTGAAAGAGATGTTGAAAGAGATGTAGAGAGATATGTAGAGAGAGATGAAGATAGAGATGTAGATATAGATGTTGAAAGAGATGTTGAAAGAGATGAAGAGAGAGATGTAGAGAGAGATGTAAAGAGATGTAGAAAGAGATGTTGAAAGAGATGTTGAAAGAGATGTAGAGAGAGATGTATATAGACTATGTATAAAGATGAAATGAGAATATGTATTGAGATGACAAGATACTATATATATATATATATACATACAAGATAATAAGAATAAACTCTATACTATAAAATAACAAGAGATTTTGTAAATCATGATGATGTAGGTGATGTTGCATGTTCACTTTCCGTTTATTTATTGTCAATTAGATAAATAGATAGATATGAGGTTATTGTAACTAAATGAAGATAAATATATAAAAATCAAAATACTAAAGAAATAATTGATAAGATTGATGCGTGTTATTTAAGTCATTATCATGTACTACAGTCTTCATATTCACTATTTTCTTATCTATGCTTATTAATATACATATTTTATTCTCGCTTATTTATTTATATTTGTATTCATTTGATTTCCCTCTATTGAGCATACTATTATTAACAGTTTATAATGAACATCATCATCATCATCATCATCATCATCATCATCAACAACATCATCATCCTTATCGTAGAGTCGAAGACACAGTTGAAATATTTGTAAACGATATCTGATCAGACGCTATTGAAATAAACAAACAGTATTCGTATAAAATACATACTATATTATTGGTGTATTATTCTTTACTAGGTTACACTGTATTTTACATGAGAAAAGTATGTCCACGCGCTATGAACATATTGTACATATCGTCAGAGATTCCTAATGTTAATATGGCCGTACATATCGACGAGAGAATATTAATTAAAATATATATAATAGGTAGAAACTATAAAATAACAAAAACTACAATGAACACTATGTATATAACGATATACTTTTGTAGCAACGCGATAATGCAGGCCATAGTACAGATTCAACGACATTTACGAACTCTACGCGTAGTGATAATTACATAAGATATGAGTAAACATGGTAACTTACTATATACTGTGACTAGTTGGATAACATTAGTTAAAGTGACCCCATTACCTATATGACCTCTATTTAGTTTTAATAATCACTAGATACGAGTGGATTCAGATAGATATATTATTACGTATATAACAGTGTAGTGGATACTTGTAGAAGAAGGAGGATGAGGGTTATGTGTCAGTAGTCACACTGAGATATGGTGAGATATGGTGAGATAGTGACATATGACATCAGTGAGATATATTAAATGCACTATAATAGTAACATCATTATGTGTAGAGAGATCAAGTATGACGTCATCGATATCAGTGTGACATAATATGACGTAATCGTGTAACATAATATGACGTAATCGTGTGACATAATATGACGTAATCGTGTGACATAGTAAGGTGATTACATCATCAGCGTACTGTGATGTGGACAATAGTGACATAATTACCTTCAGTTCACGGATGAGTTTGTCCATGGGGTTTTCGTTGACCACTGCTTTGTTCTTGATTTTCTTAGCGCGGTCAGCGTATCTCAAGGTCGACATTGTCTCATCGTAGTTAATATCGGCGGGGGACAGGGCGGCTATCATCACTGTTTTACTGTGGAGGGGTAGGGGTGTTGGGGGGGTAGTAGTGGTGGGGGATAGGGCGGCTATCATTACTGTTTTACTGTATGGGTGGGGGTGTAGGGGGGGGTAGTAGGGGTGGGGGACAGGGCAGCTATCATGACTGTTTTACTGTGGAGGGGGGTAGGGGTGTTAGGGGGGTAGTAGGGGGGAGGTAGGGATGGGAGGTAGGGATGGGGATAGGGCAGTTATCATAACTGTCTTACTGAAGGGGTGGGGGTGGGGGTAGGGGTGTTGGTGGGGTAGTAGGCGCGGGGGAGAGGGATCCTATCATCAATGTCTTACTGTGGAGGGGGTAGGGGTGTTGGGGTGAGTAGTAGGGGGGAAGTAGGGGTGGGTAGTAGGGATAGGGGAGAGGGCAGCTATCATCACTGTTTTACTGTAGGGGTGGGTGGGTAGTAGGGGTGGGGAGTAGGGGTGGGGGAGAGGGCGGCTATCATCACTGTCTTACTGTAGGGGTAGTAGAGTGGGGTTTAGGGGTTTAGGGGTAAATAGCTTCTATAATCACAGTATCACTGTAGTTTTAGTTATTACAATTAGTATGATTATTTCTATTTCAAATGATATCACTTATATTGCTATCAGTACCACCTCTACCGATATCAATACTACCATCACTGCATCCAGTAATACTACTGACCTATTTCCACCGAGAGCATTCTGAAGTAGTTTGGTCAGAGAAGAGTCTCGGTAAGGCACCAGAATCTTCTTCTTGCCGGTAGATTGTTCAGCTAATGCCTACACATACGTGTGTGGGTGTGTGAGCACATTATAGGTGGAGAGTGTGAGAGAGAGGGTACGAACGAGAGGGGGTGTATGTGTACAAGAGAGAGAGGGAGGGAAAGATAGAGGGGTGTGTGTGATTGAGATAGGGGGTGTATGAGGTAGGGCCAAGAGGAAGTATGTGAGAGAGGGAGGGAATGGGAGAGTGGTGTGTGATATTTCATTAGGCTGTGATTTAAATTTTTATTAAATTATTTAAAAGCTCACAATTATCTTATTAATTCATGTGTATGCGCTTACTTTATATTTGTTAACCAAATGAATTTATCCAAAAATCATATTTATACATATAGTTATATATATATATACTCTACATCATTTTCGTTAAGCGATATTCAATGATATATTTATCTGTATATATCTCTATATCCGTAAATATAGTGTTCACTATGTTGGAGTGAAATTTGAAATAATTATAGCGATTTGGCTATGTATTATAGTGATGTAACGTTATACGTGAATTAGTGACATTATTGAACTCCACTTATAACATTACATCACTATCGCGAGTCATAACCAGATCGCCATAATGCTATAAAATTTCACTCCAACCCACAATGTATAGTGTATACTGTACACACTATACCGTAATAAGATGCATGTCTTACCGATATCACATTTCCTAGCGCCGAAAGCGATTTGTTGATGTTAGCCCCTTCTTTGAGACGATCTCCCGTCGCTCCGGTACTGTCAGCTCTCTCGGAACCTTAGAGGTCAACGGGTCAATAATGTACGCTGATAATGAGGATTACGTAGACTATAATGTATACGTCTATGGAGGTTATGCGTACGTGCATTATAAGGTCGAATACATCGAAAGTCTTCGGAAAATTTTATTTGTCCGTTTATTGTTTTTTCTCATGATTACAATAATAAAATGTATTTTATCTTATCTCATATACATGCTAGTAAGTTCGTTTAGTTAATATTTTACTTGGTTTAAGTTTTATAATTAGTAAATATTACTAATAAATCGATTTCGAATAGTAAATTAGACTTTTATCTGAGATAGACTACATAATCGTTACTGCGGTTATACTCTACTAGTACTACCGCCATCTAGGGGGCGGCACATTACCTGCTAGATCGACCAGATTCATACAGGAGCTCTTCTTCTTCTCCTCCCCGTCGACCTTGTAGATCTGATCAAAGGTCAAGGTCACGACGGTGTGAGCTCTCGACGACGTAGCGTTCATGTTCGTAGATGCCACAGTTCGGGCAGCGGTTCCTGTGTTTGTCGGTAGGAGTGAGGTGGTGGGTTGTGGGGTTGGGTTGAGAGGTTGAGGGGTTGGGATGAGGTATAGGGTTGAGGTGTTGGAGTATTGGGTTGAGATGGTGATGTAAGGTGTTTGGTTGAAGTATACATTGATATGCCAGTTATTATGTGAGTTGATATGATAGTTTAAAATACATTACGAATATGTTGTGTGTATTCTCTACTAGTTATATAATATATTATATTTATTACATTATTTGTATATTAACTTTTATTAAATTATGAATATAACTACGTCATACTACTACTATAGTAGAACTACAATAGTAGTAATGAAAAATTATATATATATAACTCTATATATATATATAGTTACTACAGTAACTTAGCACTATAGTAAATATAGTATTGTTATTAACCTTGCTCCATTCTGAGTTCGATTTCTTTGTAAGAACCTACCGGAACTTTCTTCAAGTCTTGAACGTAGAACTCACCAAGTTTAGGATTCTGGCGAATCTAGAGTAGAATTGGATATTTTATAAGTAAATATAATTATAATAATAATACTTAATAACATTGTAAATAATTAGTGAATAACTTAAAAATATTAAGCAAGAAGAACATAAAACTTTTAATTTAAATATAATTGAAATCAAAAATTTTCAACTATAATTTTTAGAATGTATTCAAATTAGGCCTATAGTAAAGAGATACTCTATAGGTATAGGTTTATAAGTATCGTATTAACATAAGTATCACTATTTTCCTATTACAATATGTCGGATTGTGTACCCGATATAATTGATTAATAGCTATAGCCACACATATACACAACTATATTAGCTATAATTACACGTGGCTGTCATTATGCATACTGGAACTGGATGAACGACCTAACCGAATATACACATTTGTCCTTAGGTAATTTATTAGAAAAACCATGGAATCGAGATGAATGGAAAAAGTTGTGTTACGGAAGAAGAAATGTGCTCCCCCTACGATGTTCGACGTCACGGGACTAAGTAACTAAGTAAGTATTTATGCATATTTAATAATTACGTACGAGCAACGAATGACTAGACAGGGAAAGATGCGAGACGTGGAAAGATGCGAGAGGTGGGAAGATGCGAGAGAACCTCGATACAGCGTAACGATGGTAGCCGTGGTAATAACTAAAGCCTGTAACGAACGCTATACTAACGGGAAGTCCTCCTTTAGGATTGGTCTTAGAGAGGAGGTCTCGCACCTGTTCGTTATAGATCTCCAACATCGAGAAGGTTACTTCGAATCTCTGATGGGCGCGGTAGTAGAGTAGGGAGGGTTAGTAGAGTAGGGAGGGGTCGTTAGCGATGGAAATATTAATACTGATATGGGGCTGGGGGGGGGGGGTGGAGAGAGTGTGTTGTCATTATCAGAATTATTACCGATATGGGGGTAGGGCGATAGGGAGATTTGTTATCAATGGCGCTGTTTTACTGACATAGGGGGTAGGGTGGTAGGGAAGGGTGGTTAATAACAACTTGTTATCAATAGAAATATTATTACTGACAGTAGAGGAGTGAGTTAGTTTGTTGCCATTAGCAATGGTATTACTACTAATAAGATAGCTTACTGTTGCGTAAGAATAGTTGCACATATGTATTATACGTGAATTCATCATTTATAATCTATATATTAAAATAATTATTATCATATATTACTTTAGTAATAGAAATTATCCTCACTAAATGTATACAAATAATTAGTTAAGCGAACTAAATCTTACTACGGAACAAACACAAATGAAAACTGGAGGCGATAATATAGTATTGAATATATTACTAATTAATTAAATATATTTAATATACATTACTAATTAATTTATTAATGCGTTATGGATTATATAAATCTCGTATTATTATGTTTTTAAAAAAGTTGATCTCCAATATATAGTTTAATAGAATATAACAAAAACTATATTATAGATAGATTTATGATATAGATTTTATAGTAATATGTTTGTAGATGATAATTATAGTAGAGTTATATTAGTACACTAGTAATGCTATATATATAAACTGTATTAATATCATTAATAATAAATTAATACTAAATCAATACTCTATTAACTATAATACAGTATATATATATATATATATATATATATATATATATATATATATATATATATATATATATATATATATATATATATATATATATATATATATATATATATATATATATATATATATATTATTAATACATGTACAATATTAAAAAAATATATATTAATACTATATCGCTATTTAATCAATACTATAATACTAATATTAAATACAAACTTTCTCGGGGTCTTTATTAGCCACGATAGTTTGAAACAAAACATCGCATACAATAGGAACTATGCCCCTGTTTCAGTGAAATACATTGTGAATTTAGTATATGAACATATTCGTATAGAAAAATATCAATTTATTATTATTATTATTATCAGATTTCGGTTTTTACACAAGGGTAATTATAGAAGCAGAGCTTATTGAAATTAGAAATATCAGAATTATTTTTAAATCAGATATTCATCGAAAGTAGACATCTAAAAATGCCGAAGATGCATTATCGAATTAAGTATGGCAGAAGGGCTTTGGTATGGCGAGGTGGGGTCACTAACTTGTTAGAGCCGTAGCCCACCATGGAGTACGACTTGCCGGACCCGGTTTGTCCGTAGGCGAACAGAGAACAATTATAACCTGAGGTGAAGAATAGCGGGTAATGAAAATGGAGTGGTATCGTTGGATGTTTGGCTGTGTATGTTTGGCTGTGTGATTTAAGATTCATCTAATTTTATATTTTATAATTAATGTGCACCATGATTTGTATTCGTGTGTATGTGTGTATGTGTATGTATATATATATATATATATATATATATATATATATATATATATATATATATATATATATATAAGTGTGTGTGTGTGTGTGTGGATGTGAATATATTATAGAATATCACATCGGAACATAATGTAAAGTTGTATAAAGGATATTTATAACAATGAAACTAATGTTTACTTCAATCTATACGTGCTATTAGTTAATAGAGAATATATCTAACTCATATGGTATAATATTCTTAGAATAAAGAATAATCTCATCTAAAGGAAGACAATTTATTATCATAAATTGGTACCAATAATTATTGGTCATTTTAATATTCGTATATTTTTATTTAATATTATTTTATTTTGTTCACGTTTATTAATCTAACAATCCCATGGTGGAAAAGTTAATATATGACTTATTAAACTAATATATTGATTGATTGATAATTTATTAAAGCAAATATATAGTCAAAAGTATAAAGTAAAAATATTTGCTGACGATAAAATACGTTATAGAAATTTAAAAATACATTGACACTTTACATATTTTTAATAATATTATGAAGGATAAGTAGGTTATCAGTCATAAGATATTGTATGACTCATGCCATACCAAGAAAAATGTCAATTCCTAACAAATAAAAGCTAAATCTTATCACAAACGTATAAGTGACTTATAATAAACTAACTTAAATTGTGTATTTTATTATGAAATGACTAGATAATAAATGGCTGCTATTCGTTAAGAGCAGCGGAGTAAGTTGCCTATATAGTATTGGTTATAACCTTCGTAGGCGTTATCTAGAACGTTCTTTCCCAGCTCGTCGAACACCATCTGCTGACTTGCGTAGTTACTGCCCGACTTAGGGTTCATGTACCCGTCCTTGGTAGTATCGAAATCATCGTGAGACCTAAGTGTGTGTTGGTGTGTGAGCTCTGTATATATTTATGTGAATATTGTAGTTAATGTATGTGTATGTATCTCATATATTATCTGTAACTGTATGTGTTTACTCTAAATGTATATGTATCTCCGATATTATCTGTAACTGTATGTGTTTACTCTAAATGTATATGTATCCTTGTTAGTATCGAAACCATCGTGATATCTAGAATTCGACACATGGTATATATACTATAGTATATATAGTATATAATAGTATATATTATATACGCAATACTCTTTATTATACATTGATCATACATATTATAGTACGTGCATACATGTAAATATACGTGTATTGTAAATATAATTATTAAAATAATAATAATAATTATTATAATTATTATAATTAATTATTATTATAAATTAATTATAAAAATTTAATTTAAATTATTATAATAAATTATTATTAAATAATAATTTGAATTAAATTTTTAATATAATAATTATTATATTATAATAATTCTATTTTATTAATATTTAGTCAATGAATAATGTATTAATTTACTATTATAATATTATAATGATAATTAATTGTTTAATATATTAATACTGTCCAAGTTAAGTAATATTATAATATTTATTTTAATTGACAATAGTAAACAAATAATAATTAAACAATTTTTAAATAATAATTATCCTAATATAATCCAATTATCCAATAGGAAATTATATTATGAATATTCAAATTTGAATAAATTATCAAAGATCGTAAAATGAATATTATTGAAATATCATGACAAATAATCATAGAGCTAAATATGCAAATACTTCATATTTAGGACCATATACATTAAGGGGCGAAGCCATTAATATATGTATTAATATATAAAGTCTTTGTGTAGGACCATATATTTATAGTTTACTCATAGAGCTAGAGATAAACTTTCTCTCTAGCTCTATGAATTTACTTAATATACAAATCTATTTGCAGGACCTATAGTGTATGTTCCTACCTGGTATGTAGTACATACTATGTACCAATACCTCCTATAACCTCGAGGTTATATGAGTTATTGTATGTAGGTATCGTATGCCTATAATATACTACATTTTGTAAGTTATATAAAATATATCACATACTTTTTGACGACGGAATTTAACTCAAATATCTATGTTTAGAATATTGTTAAAATGCATTTTTATATTATTTGTTAAAATTTATAAAAACTATTTTCAAAATATAGAATATTAATATATAAATTCTATATAAAGGATATAAATTATATAATTCAATATAGCTACATAGCCATAACCAAAGACAAAGACGGCTTCGCCCCTTAGATGTCTATGGCCACATATAATCACAACTATACATTTAATAAATTAGTGTTTTTTAAACAGTATGATTATACTAATAAATATTTTCAATATAAAATTAAAAGTAGATTTATTCTACATGTATACTAAATTACCTATATGTATACCATTGTAAATACACAATTGTATGTTGTAATATGTGATGCATATTAAATATTACAGTCTATATAAAACTATACTATATATCTATAACGAATTGTTTATTATACTGTTTAATTAATAATCATAGTGTCCAATAATTGTCATATGTCTAAATATGAGGTACTGCTATTCTATAATTTAGTCGTCATTAGAAACATATGTTTTATTCATAACCACTAAAATAGATGGTACTATATAACTAAAACAAATTGGTGTGTTTATTGTGGAATTAAATATGTAAGATGTATCATATGTGATATGATATATTATTATATTATATCGTATTTTACGATAAATATCATTAACTATGATTACTCAGTAAGGTTTAATATATATCATGTAAAGTGATATAATTATCAATGTAAGATTATATAATATATGTTTATTCAGGATGCCTATTGAGGGGCTAGACATGGGCGTCTTCAGATAATGGTCAAAGATGACCAACATTTAAAATAAAATATATTTATTTATATATGTACTAAATGTAACGATTCTACACCATATGTTATAACACGTCCGAAGTATTGTATATATATATATACAATACTTCGGACGTAACTGGAAGGGTGAAACGTGCTCCATATTCTCTCTACAGTTACTACCGACATATAATGATAAGTGTAATTTGTAATAATATTACGATAAGGTAGGCCTATAATAATAATAATAGAAAGGTTTATTGACTCAGAAAACGATGGACGTTTATGTGCGTCAAGTTGAAATAATAAAACAAATAAATAGTTACGCAAATAATAATAAATTTAAAAAGAAGACATTATAATGATACCATATATGTATGTAGTCGACATTTAAAACTCATAAATGATGACATGGTGCGTAATTCATCGGGAAGACTATTCCAGTATTTCGGAGCAGCAACCGTGAAAGCAGCATCTGCATACATAGATGAGACAATCGGTAGAGAGAGTTTCATCAGCTCACATATGCGACTCGGACGAGTAGTTGTTCGAATTATGAGTCCCTTCGATAGGTAAGACGGAACTCCCATAAATATAGCCTTGTGAGTAATGCATAGAAGTCGAAACTTGCATAAATCTCGAAACTGCAACCACCCGAGAGTCGCCATTATGGAATGTATAGATATGGTTAAATCACTACGCTTTAGCTTAAATAATATGCGAACAGCTCTACGTTGTATTGAATCGAATTTTTTCATCAATTTTTGCGGAATATTAATTAAAAGCGAATTACAATATCTAAGTCGACTACAAACTAATGAATGTAATAATGATTTAGTTAAATTAAATGTTAGCTTAGAGCGAGCCTTGCCTATATTATACAGGACATAATTAGCAGTGCGGACAGTGTTTGATATATGTACTGAGTAATCTAATACATTATTTATAGTAAAACCTAGAGTAGTGATGGTGTTTGAGATAGGAAGTGAGATAAGGAATGGATGAGTGAGAGTAATTGAAGAAAGATATCTAGAAAGTATAATGCTATCAGTTTTAGTAATATTTAATGAAAGTGAATTACAGGAAAACCAAGAGATTAAATCTTTAATACAGTTAGCAATTGAAAGTTGAATTATGTCAATATCAGAACCAGGTGGAAAAAAAGTATAAATTTGTAAGTCATCAGCAAAGAGGTGATAACGAATATTTGGGTATTTTTTAAAAATCAAATTAATGGGAAGAATATACAAAATAAAAAGAATCGGACCCAGTACTGATCCTTGAGGAACGCCATGAGTGTGATCAAATGGAGCCGACAAAGATGACTTGATCTTTACCGAAGATATTCTATTAGATACAAATGACATCAACCAGTTGTGAACCTGTCCATGAATACCTATTTCACGTAGACGGTAAGAAAGAATCGTATGATTTAACGTATCAAAGGCACTAGACAGATCAAGAAGAACCAAATAACAAGAAGCCTTATTACCCATAGATAGTATAATATCGTTAAACACAATGTTTAGGGCAGTTTCTGTACTATGATTGGGAAGGTATGCACTCTGAAAGCAATCCACAATAGAGTTCGATATGATATAATCAATAAGCTGACGCGCAACTATGCGTTCCATAGTCTTAGAAATTGATGATAATTGCGAAATAGGACGATAGTTGGATAGTATGGAAGAATCGAGATTATGTTTCTTTAATATCGGAGTGATGTAAGCATACTTCATCGATTGTGGTACAATGGATGAAGATAATGATACACGAATTATACCAGTAATTATATCAATTAGATAGGGAGATAATATACGAAGTAAATTAAGAGGAACAGGGTCAAGTGGGGATACAAAGTAATGAAAAATAACAAAAATACACTTTATTTGTACGGCCTTATTTACCAAGTAGAATATTTACATAATTAAACATATACTTGTACTACAATAATGTTATCGTTATACAATTCACAATGTTAGTACACTATAACTATATAGTTATCAAAACTGTGTTTAGATGATGACTTAGAAGAACTTAGTAGGATATATACATTTCGTTAAATAATATTCTATTTTTCATGTATTATTAGAGAACTTAACATATATTTAGAAACATAGAAACAATGATATGTAAATAATATTTTATTATTATTTATTATACTTAATAATATTAATATCACTAGTCTAATATAGATATATTTATTTTGTCAAAGATTTGAGAATATTATTAGTATACGTCATAGAGCTAGAGAGAAATTTCTCTCTAGCTCTAGCTCTGTGGTATACGTGTTTCATTTGTATCAGATTTATACTCGTGTATATAAAATATACTATATAGCATTGTAGTGGGTCAAAGTTATATTCACATTTTTATAAATATTTAACACTAATAATTACAAATTATTAATTAGATATATTGAATTATGAAACGGTATTATATAATAATTCGTATTCCATCAACCGATTTAGACATATGCGTCAGCAGTAAAGTTTCATAAACAACAAAATGGAGGAGGCGCTGTGAGCTAAAGTGGTGTTACGTAATAATCGTAATGTTACGTGATTAATAACGTATTTAGATAAGCAACAGGCATTGTATTCAACAAACACACACTCACGCACTCACACCCACTCCCCGTACAACAACACACACAAACGCCCGAACGTTTACGATTAGAGTTGAACGAATTAAAATACCCTATTTAATGGATTCTGCTGATATTAAGCACGCCCACATTTGCATTAATGATTATATTACGTAATATGTAGTTATGCAATTAGATCTACGTCATTCTACAACGTACGATATGCAATACAATATGTTCATAAATCCATATCGTATAACGGATCACAAGAAGTATCAATATAATTAACATATTTAAGTCATTAAAGTATAAATTAATATTGATATACAAAAATCAAACATATATATATACAGTAGAAGCTCGGTAACTCAACATGCCGATAACTCAACATTGCCGATAACTCAACATCCAAAAAATATTTGGTTGGATTCGTATCTTTTACATGTTAACAAAAACCCTATTACTCAACAAATATAACTCAACATACATATAACTCAACATCGTTTTTATAATCCTAGCCTATACATTACATGTAAATATACATCCGATAACTCAACATTTATGAAAAATCAAAATATCACAAATATATGTTGTTGGATTCGTATCTTTTACATGTAATACATTGCTCCACAAATATAATTCAACATACATTATTCAACATGGTTTTATTTAATAATATATGGATATAAATATATAAACGTAAAAATACAATTACAATTATTATATTATAATACGAGTACTATTTTGAATGCATTTATGTGAACAAAACAGTAATTAAGTCATTAATTTATACATCCGATAACTCAACATACTCGCTAACTCAACATGAAAACTCCGTCCCGTCAATGTTGAGTTATCGAGCTTTGACTGTATATATATATATATATATATATATTCTTATTAAATATTTAATTAAGAATTTCTTAAGTATATTATTATAGGCAATTAGAATTGTTATATTTATTCAATTAATTAGTAAGTCAAATTTCTATTTATTTATATATATATATATATATATATATATATATATATATATATATAGTTATATAACTATAGCTGTTTTCCATTACTAAAATGTCTATACTGCACATTTTTGTTAGCTTCATTAAACCTGCATGTTAGGTATCCATGGATACGAATCACTGAATTAGACATAGGTTATATTACGCTAGAATGTAGTGGGTTCATATCGCGATTAATTATTGAATTGTTTAAAGTACGTGCATCTATGGTGTCTTTGGCTCCAAAACAATATGAATATATTCTGTCGATATTTAATCAGGGACCCTTTAAGTATGTGTAATAATTGTTATCATAACAATTAACAATGATATCCGTCACACTATGGTTAATGGTTATACGTTATAACTTCTATAGAAGTTATAACATATAAAATATAAAATCCCCATGCAGAAATTTGTTGTAATACATTAATAAAATATGTTATGCGAACAATTAATGAACACATTTTAAGTATGTTAACAAGTATAGGTTAGCGCTTATGCCATGGTCTGATAGTAAGTATTATGCGTTACACTTATGCTGTAACACCTCTTAAATGAGTTGTTAATTGTGCTAATACGCCATGCAATTATTGTAATAATCTATGGACAATGGGGCATGTAGTAAACATCAAGGAGTATTGCCAATGTGAATAACTGGTTTATATACACTTTCTGAGAAAATAACAAATGTGAGAAATATTTCAAATATCATTGACATAATAATAAGTATATTTTGTATTTGTAGAATGTATTATACATAAAGTATTGATTAACTACAAAGTATTGAAAAATTGAAATATTTTGATTTTACAAACTACTAATTATAAAATAATGACTCAGTTACAAATATGTATAATTAATAGTATTATATAAGTGGCCATACTATATACAATCTATATATTACATCTATACACAATGTAAATACTATATGTTATGATTTAGAAAATATGTCGGTACCTATCTGATTTTAAATAACTATCGGCTAACACCCTATAATCTATGATAACAATATATAGAATAGTGTAGGCCTATTCACAGGTTAGTGTTTACATTTGAACACATTTGAACTACAAAAAATACATTATCACAACAATTTTAAATATACAAATGTATCCACTAATACTATATCTTATTAATATTATTGTAAACTTTTAAATCATATAATTAAATATTTTAAAATATATTTATATTTTAATAAGTATCAAATTAGATCGGTCATTAGTAATTAACTCATTTCCACCTAAATGCACACTTAATGTAAGGAATAAGTTAAGTTGGTTTAACTTTAATAACATATTAACTTTAATAAAATTAGGTTATTTTAACTACACATCATCTAAATTAATATTAATTAATTAAGCTAATTTATATAATTTATAATACATTGTAAAATATATATAAATATATAACCTCACACATACAGGACATATGCCTATATACCCACACATAAAGGTTCGTATATGTTTACCATTGATTTAACCCGGATGTTTACTATAATGTGGACATTCAATCAAATAATGAAGTTATTCTAACAATGGTTATAGAATAAAGTAAACATTAAAAAGATACATTCTATTATACCCTATATACACATGATTACATTTTACAATACTAACCAATAGGAGTAGTCGAACGAGAACTTCTTCGGAGGCTCCTCTGTGAAATTGTATAATACATTAATAAGTAAATAGTGACAGCCTTACTAATTATATTACTACTACTACTACTACTACTACTACTACTACTACTACTACTACTACTACTACTACTACTACTACTACTACTACTACTACTACTACTACTACTACTACTACTACTGCTGCTGCTGCTGCTGCTGCTGCTGCTGCTACTACTACTACTACTACTACTACTACTACTACTACTACTACTACTACTACTACTACTACTACTACTACTACTACTACTACTACTACTACTACTACTACTACTACTACTACTACTACTACTACTACTACTACTACTACTACTACTACTACTACTACTACTACTACTACTACTACTACTACTACTACTACTACTACTACTACTACTACTACTACTACTACTACTACTACTACTACTACTACTACTACTACTACTACTACTACTACTACTACTACTACTACTACTACTACTACTACTACTACTACTACTACTACTACTACTACTACTACTACTACTACTACTACTACTACTACTACTACTACTACTACTACTACTACTACTACTACTACTACTACTACTACTACTACTACTACTACTACTACTACTACTACTACTACTACTACTACTACTACTACTACTACTACTACTACTACTACTACTACTACTACTACTACTACTACTACTACTACTACTACTACTACTACTACTACTACTACTACTACTACTACTACTACTACTACTACTACTACTACTACTACTACTACTACTACTACTACTACTACTACTACTACTACTACTACTACTACTACTACTACTACTACTACTACTACTACTACTACTACTACTACTACTACTACTACTACTACTACTACTACTACTTCTACTGCTGCTGCTGCTACTACTACTACTACTACTACTACTACTACTACTACTACTACTACTACTACTACTACTACTACTACTACTACTACTACTACTACTACTACTACTACTACTACTACTACTACTACTACTACTACTACTACTACTACTACTACTACTACTACTACTACTACTACTACTACTACTACTACTACTACTACTACTACTACTACTACTACTACTACTACTACTACTACTACTACTACTACTACTACTACTACTACTACTACTACTACTACTACTACTACTACTACTACTACTACTACTACTACTACTACTACTACTACTACTACTACTACTACTACTACTACTACTACTACTACTACTACTACTACTACTACTACTACTACTACTACTACTACTACTACTACTACTACTACTACTACTACTACTACTACTACTACTACTACTACTACTACTACTACTACTACTACTACTACTACTACTACTACTACTACTACTTCTACTGCTGCTGCTGCTGCTACTACTACTACTACTACTACTACTACTACTACTACTACTACTACTACTACTACTACTACTACTACTACTACTACTACTACTACTACTACTACTACTACTACTACTACTACTACTACTACTACTACTACTACTACTACTACTACTACTACTACTACTACTACTACTACTACTACTACTACTACTACTACTACTACTACTACTACTACTACTACTACTACTACTACTACTACTACTACTACTACTACTACTACTACTACTACTACTACTACTACTACTACTACTACTACTACTACTACTACTACTACTACTACTACTACTACTACTACTACTACTACTACTACTACTACTACTACTACTACTACTACTACTACTACTACTACTACTACTACTACTACTACTACTACTACTACTACTACTACTACTACTACTACTACTACTACTACTACTACTACTACTACTACTACTACTACTACTACTACTACTACTACTACTACTACTACTACTACTACTACTACTACTACTACTACTACTACTACTACTACTACTACTACTACTACTACTACTACTACTACTACTACTACTACTACTACTACTACTACTACTACTACTACTACTACTACTACTACTACTACTACTACTACTACTACTACTACTACTACTACTACTACTACTACTACTACTACTACTACTACTACTACTACTACTACTACTACTACTACTACTACTACTACTACTACTACTACTACTACTACTACTACTACTACTACTACTACTACTATTACTACTACTACTACTACTACTACTACTACTACTACTACTACTACTACTACTACTACTACTACTACTACTGCCACCTATATTGATATTGTGATATCATATTACACGCAAGGAGTCAATAGTTTATGGCGCTAATATCGTAATCTTATTAAGCTAGAAATAACGCACATATTATAAACATCATGTATGTATTGTAAGCTTTGATACGTTCCACAGAAGGTCATCGCATCAGAAGTATTACATTGTATTTTTATCACTAGTTACATTGCAAACCGGTTATATTAATTAGTTTAAATCTAGCCCTGCTATATTACGATGTATAAGCATTATACTCAATATATTTTTATTTTCAATATTATTTATATATATATATACAAATATTTATATATACATATATAAATATATTAAAATGTAATAATACATTATATTTATATCATCTATGAAATTCGATATTCTAAATAAAACGTGAAAATAAACAATCCAGATGTAGCGATTGCATTCGTCGTGCATGTATGCATATAGTACACCCCATATAGGTGGTATACAGTGTATAGTCTATACCCCATACACCCCTTTATAGCGGGATCATCAGTCACGTGCTAGGACACGGAACGCGTTGCTGCACGCCATGGCGTTAATTGATTACTAATTAATTAATTGTAAAATTAGGCGAAACATCGGACATTAATTTCATACCGTGGTTTAGTGCCCTATTTATTGCTATATATAGTTAGGTTATTATGTCATTAGGCTAGTATTATTATAGGTTGTATGTTTAAATATACATTAATTTAAATACATATGTGTACTATAGTATATTGTAGATCTATGCTGCTACAACAACCTATTAATGCCATATATGGTATATTTACCATTCACCGATTACGCAACATTATTGTAATACACGTATATTATCAATATTTGAATACGTCACGTGGTATCAGAACAGTATTACGTAATAACGACACGTGTGTTAGTGGTAAGTCACGTGTTCAATAGATTCAACGTGTTATACTATTGTCTTCCCCGATGTATACAATCTAGATATTTCCTCGCTCAATATATATATATAATTATTAATTAATATTATTATTAATAATAGGGTGCTCCATGGAGTTAATTAAATATAGGGTTTAGTGAATTTTGTAATAATTATGGCGGTCTGGTCTCGCGATAGTGATATAAGGTTGTAGGATGTTATATGGAGTCCAATAATGTCAACAAATTCACCTATAACCTTACATTACTATCGCGATACATAACCAGACGGCCATTATTATTTAAAAATGCACTCCACTCTATAGTATATATATATATATATATATATATATATATATATATATTGCATTAAATGTATATTAGACACTCAAAATGCTTGTATCCCCTTAATCAATTAAATTATGTTTAAAAACTGTTTATATAGAAATACCAAAGATACAAGTTGGCAATACTGACATACCATTTGAACAATAGTAACATACACCATATACATATGTGTGTGCGACGCGTTATAATGTTCGGAAATATTGCACGATACATCTGATTATAATACACACACACACACATATATGTATATCTATATGTATAGGTATGCCGTAGGTATATATGCTTGAGCTGATATTCATATATTATAATATAAGTATACTTATCTAGTAACTAAATATACTAGGATATATCCTATATAATACATGGAATACATTATAGTAATTAAAACAATACGATTATGTAAATAGTATTATTATATTGCAAACTATATATATATATATAGTGTTGTTTACTACATGAATATTAGTCATCATTAAATATATTATAAACAATAAAAATATCATATAATATGCAATACGGCCGCGATTTACTGTTTTTAAATATCGTTCAACACCCGTTGTTAGTCACGCGATAGTCACGTGATGTTATTACGACACCACGTGGCACCACGTGATACGAATCACTTACTTGGATTGCGGGGGTCCTGTATGGTGGTCATCTTCCCGTTCATTCCTATGATGACCTTGGACTTGCGGTCGATCTCCCTAGGTTAAGCGATGTGTGCGTTGTTATCATGCAATGAATGCGTTACATATTATCATCAATATATATAGATCAAAAGTGTATTGTATTAATGGTTATATGTATAAAAGAAAAAAGTCGTATAAATATGTTATATAATTATATAACATATATAATATATATATATATATATATATATATATATATATATATATATATATATCTAAATGTGATAACATTAAGACAAAACGATACGATACAAACAAGAAATAAACTGAGAAGTAAAATAAAAATAAAACTTTGGATTATACGAGCCGTTGAAATATATTTAATATATATATTTATATATATATATATATATATATATATATATATATATATATATATATATATATATAATTAACATACTTATTTATTTAAGGACATTTGATTGTTCTCTATGTAATTGTTCAGTCTATATTACATAATAGGTAACGAGTCATCACCGATGACAGGTGACAGGGTGACCAATAACGATATTATGACGACTATAGTTTATATATATATATATTATATATATTATATATATTATATATATTATATATATTAACTATTTTATATATATATTAGCTTTCAAAAAATTATATATACACAATATATAGATAATTAACTTATAAGAATGAAGTACGAATATTTTTTTAATTATATAAATATTAATTATTGATTTTCAGTTAGAAACAAACTATTTGTTTAAAATGGTTACTTAATTGTAGGGGCAAGTTGTTGCATTATATTATGCATTGTAAGGGCTTCACACTAATACGTAATCATTTGTATTTAATATACACAAATATTCATTTAATATAATAAATTGATTTTAAAATTATATAAATATTAAATATTTTAATACATGGCGCGATCCTATTAACACTAACATTTCTCAACTATTGACCATATATGGTCAACGCACAATACCCGCACTAGATTATGTAATCTATATGTTCATGAACAATTTGCTTTTTAATAAAAATCAAATTATTTGAATAATAATAACACAATTATTATCTCGATAGTTATTATTTAGAACAATATGCTGTAATAATATTCAAATTGTGAAACATATTATTAACTATTGATATGAGGTATATATCTATACCTATATACCTCTATACCTCTATACCTATATACCTATATACCTCTATACCTATATACCTCTATACAATTTTAATTGTTGTTCGCTTTAAAGCCGGCAATACACACGTCGCATACAATACCTTTCAGTTCCCTGTATATTTTGATTTATCCAAAAGGGCTTCACACTAATACGTAATAATTTCTATTGTAATACCAATATATATGTATAATTATATATAATTATACAATATTATACATATAAACACATACACACATATATAATATAAATATTACGCACACCTCTACACACTGTGTGTAACACACACACACACACATACGCACGTACACACACACACATACAAATAAATAAACTTACCTCTGATTAAAAGGCCTCACCCGAACTGCTACTTTTACACTGTGTGAAATGAATATGTGTTTTATTTATCAAGGGAAGTAAAACATATATTATGAAGATAAGTTATATTTATAATTTATATATATATATATATATTTATTCTTTTTGTCGGAAATTATTATTCCAATAGTAATACTACTTTTTGCAACTTATCATAATCCTATAGAGAAATTTGTCGATAAGCTCACTTCTATAGATACACTATATAATTATATATATATATACTTATATGCTATATACTATATATATATATTATATATAATTACCCGGTCATTAAAAGAATATCTGATGATAATATTAATTATAATAACAAAATATTAATTTGTATCATTTAATTGTTACCTATATATATATATATATATATATATGGATATTTTACGTATACATACGTACTATCATGCTCTATGGATATGATATGCAGAATATATTTTAATATAAGGTAAACTTCAATACTGATCCAAAGTATTTCAGAATAAATAAGTAATACAAATAATCTTTACATGTTAACTTTAAATATATATATATATATATATATATATAATTTTAATAATTAAAGCCATGTAAATAGCATGGTAAAACCATGTAAAGTTCATCTATCATTATGACATTTAATTGACAAATATATTTTAGGTGAATATTTCATAAATTGTATTGACACTCTACGATAATCCATTATTTCGGGATTACTGATTAGTTATTGATTATTGATTATCTATTGTCGCTTGTACTTTTCTAATACACATTAATATATATATATATAAAAGTAAAAGTTATTATTACGCTTGTATATATACACACTATAGTGGGAAAGATCCAACATCTAATCATACATACACGAGTTCCTATTCCTCCTCTGCAGAGGTAACTATTGTAAGTTTATTAATAATAAATATGTTATGTAATAGAGGTAATGATTCCCTTTGTATTCACGTAAACAAGGACACTGTGTTTACATACACAGGTACATAGTATGTACTACATACATACTTACATATATATATATACATACATACATATATGATATACGTTGTAAATATTGGATTATTTCAATAGTGGTTGGGATACTGGAAAAGTTAGTGTATTTAATGTAGTATATTGTAGTTTAGTGGACTAAAGTATAATTTAAATAGACATCTTGAATCACATATATAAATTCACTTATAAAAGGGAAGGGGTATGACTAGTAATAGATAATACA
The DNA here is from genome assembly GCA_964019155.1 of Osedax fenrisi. Lineage (NCBI taxonomy): Eukaryota > Metazoa > Annelida > Polychaeta > Sabellida > Siboglinidae > Osedax > Osedax fenrisi. Next base: position 11,077,672 of record OZ025244.1, on the reverse strand, counting down.
TACACCCGATATTATTCTGAGATGCACTAAGAACTTTCGATAACACGATGTATATCGTACACATATACATCGATGTATACGTCGTTATTTAGACTCTAAACCCGGACAAGTAAACGCATCGATACTATAGTATACTGATACTATAGATACGAGATCTCGTCACATATCTCGAGTAGTAGCTCCATTATCAGTAACAGTCGCCTACTAGTCGTGTGCTACTACGCCTCAATCGATCAAATGCTAGCGGTACAATGGGTCTATTGTAACCGATTAATAACTAGATAGAACTAGACCGCGCGTTGATGTATCGCCGACGAGATGCTATTGTCATGACATACATGACAATAGAACGATTATCTCTCCGGCCGAGTAGAGTGCCGTTACGTAACGCGATACTAACGATTCTCCTGACATGCTGACGGCTGACTGAAGGGGTGGTTGGGGTTGGGGTGGAGGGCTACGACGGGTTACCGTGTGTTGCGTACGACTAGCTAAGTATCTAACTATAGGGCGACGCGCTTCTAGTCGCACTCGAGTAGCCGAGCCGTGTTATTGTTTACCGGCGTCGCTAAGGACGCCCGCACTCGCGCCTCGTACGAGGCGCCCGACGCCCGCCATCTACTTTTTCCGTTGGGTAATAGAGTTTTAAAATTAGGGGAGTTAATTAGCGAAGGAATTTAACGTGTTCTAACTTGAAGTGATTGTTACAATAGATTTAACCATAGTAGGTATATAACTATAGTTATGGTCGGAGTGGTTGTAGTAGTATAGTATGAGTATGTGAGGATTGTAGCGGTAGTTGTATACTTAGTAGGTATACCTATAGGTATACTATAGTATAGTATATTATAGACTATAGACTATAGTCTATAGTTCAGTATGCTAACCTATACGTATATAAATATACTAGAGTATTATATAAAATTTGTAGTAGTAGTAGTAGCAGCAGTAGAGGAAGTAGTAGGGGAAAGTATCCGATTACCGACCCCTCCTAATACCGACCCCCTCTCGTATCTCAGTAACTATAAGAGATATCAAAAAATTATATATACATGAACTGTTAGTAATTTAATAATAAATTTGAATAAGTATTTTGTTTTAAAAAATATTGAATCCTACAATTGTTGTTTGATAAAATGTAATATTCTGTTTTTACTTTTTAAATATTTGAATAATAACTTGTTTTAAATCATTGTAAATACTTTATTAATTAAAAGAAAACTTAATTTTGTGCATAATATTGTATATCAATAAAATGTGTATTAATATTATAAAAATAATTTAATTTGAATAACTATTAAGTTAACCAACATATCTTAATTATTTTAGCAACCCATATGATTTTCCTATTACCGACCTCCGAAATTACCCTAATACCGACTCCATGTGATTTATAATATCCAATAAAAATATATCCTTATTTTACTATACATATATCGTAAGTTGTTTGTGTATCATTGATATATATTTGTGATTCATGAGTCAAGTTGATTATATACATATTGATTAATAAATAAATATTAATTAATAATATACACTATTTTAATATAATTACTATAATGTTTAAATTTATATTTAATATTACTATTAAAACATAAATTCAATAAAAAACAAATTGCGTGCATGTTTATAATTATTAATATTTATATATATCTACTATTTTTATTGGATATTATAATACTACAATGTTTTATACCACGATTATTTTAGGGGGTCGTTAATAGGATAAGGGGGTCGGTATTAGGCACATGTGTCCAATTACCGACCCCCCTGTTTATTCTTCTAAATATAATTATATCAACAATTTAAAATAGCTACATTATTCATTGCCATAATATTACCCTAATTACAAAATTTCAAATAAATATATTTAATATTGAATAAGTTATTACAAATAATCATTTAGGGGTCTGTAATTGGAGACTTTCCCCTAATACAATTAGTAAAACTAGATATATTTGTTATACATCAGTTGAGGAGAATATTAATATTCTAATTAGTCATAGGGGAGCGATGCTCACGTCATGATCTTCCATTGGAGGGTAGTAAATAATAATGTTAACATTATATTTCTATATGAGGAAAACTGAAGATGATAGATCAACGTTTCACAATAGGAATACGGAATGGAAAGGAGATAATTTGTAAATGAGATGAATATATCATGGCAAGACAATCATCAAGTCAATGCGTAAATATAGTAGCTAGACTTAAGGGGATGTCCCATAACACCGACATTTTGTTTATTTTACATGTATTAGATAGGAAATTGATAGGGTTATTAAAATACTATCTACTTTATGTTTGATATATGAATATAGGGGAAATTTATACAAGTTACTAAGGGTATATATAGCTACATCACTAAGCTCTCACTTTACCAAAAGTATATATACTGATGTATACATCTGCAGAGGTGTTAACTATGAGGAATGAGATATAGGTCAACATCATTATCATTATCGGTCAACAAAATGTAAATTTGATTTCGTACATATCTAGAATTGATTAGATGAAATGATTCTTTATTATGAATAGGCCTCTTTATTATGAATAAGAATAAAATAATAACTCCTTTAAAGTCACGTTTTATTGTTATGTTCGGATATTATATAGGATATTATATATACATGCATAGCGAATAAATACATTATATAACACATACATAATATTAATTTGAATAATTACGATACGAATAGATTTGATAAATTTGGTCGATAATTAATTGTTTTAATGTATTGTTAAAGGTAGAATGCTATAGTTTTTAAATTCTAAGTGAAGAGGTATTTTGTACCATCAAATTGATGACGGGTAATGCTAAATATTATCCTATTGTATTTGTTCGTACATATAGGGGAAAGTAACCGAATACGGACAGTGCCCGAATACGGACACTCTCGGTATCTCAGAAACCATAAATCCTACAAAAAAATGTTTAATTAATAAAATATTCATAATCATATAAATAGTCTAAAAAAGTATTTTTTATTTTTTATTATTCAAAATATTGCTGATATATCCAATAAACTGATTTTTTTATTACGATTTTAAATTTATCAAAAAAAAATTCAACTTAAAACCTTGTCAAGTATATATAAATGTATTAATATAAAATATAACAATATATTATTTAAAACTAAAGCATTCTAAAAATTGTATTTTTAATTTCTATATTTTTTATCAAATATTCATTAAGTTATAAGCATATATCTAGATGTCATATAAGTTCCTAATACGGACACTATAAATGTCTTAATACGGACACCCTATAACCAATCAACGCACAGCGTATGAACTATTCTGATTTTCATAAAAATCGCGTGCGTTATAATATTAATACTATCAATAAAGCTAATTCTAAAAAATTATTATTTAGACACTTAAATTGTATTATTAATTAAAAAATAATAAAAATAAATAAAATATTAACTAATTAAATTACAATATATTTTTCATAAAATTAATTATAAATAACGTAGGGGAGAGCGGGGCAGGTTGACCATAGGGGCAGGTTGAGTCATCTCAATTATTTCTGCTTTTAATAAATATCTTAATGTAATTTTTAATACATGTATACACAATTATATTTAGCATTAGTATAACAACTCAAAAATTATTTATTTTAACTAATTAAAATATTATTTAATTATTAATATTTTATGAAAATCTCGTTAGTGGGACAGTAAGTTTAAATTTGATATTATTAATATATTTTGTAATAATATAGTAGTATTAATGGTATATTAATAAAGTATATTTAATATACTATATATTATAAAATAAAAAATTAAAAACTTATCACTCACAAATTAATTAGATTACTTTTATATATACTAGTGATATGGGGCAGGTTGACCATAGTAAAACGGGGCAGGTTGACCATAGGGTCAATCTGCCCCGTTTATCATTAAACATATTTATTCATTAATTTATTTAATTAATTAATGACTTATTTAAATAATAATAATAATCTAATTAATTAAATATATAATTGAGTAATTATTTTAAATAATTAAATAATTTGTTTATATTCTGGATTAAAACATAGAAAATCTAACCTCTCTCCTAATCTAACCTCTCGCCTTAAAAGTTTCATTATTTTTGATATTAATATTGGTGCATATACTTGTTAATATACTAATAAATATAAATATATAACTTTAACTATGTTTATTTTTTAAATATATCTTTAATTTTGCATTTTTTCTATCTGGCTCAACCTGCCCCATTAGACGGGGCAGGTTGAGCCAATTAAAAATAAATTAAAATGTAATTATATAATTAATTATTTATAATTACACTGATTTATGAATGTTTTTAATTGATCATAAACTATATATATCTTATGCACTTTATTTTATTAAAATATATTCATAACATTATAAGATACATGTGTTTTTATAAAAACTGGCTCAACCTGCCCCGCTCTCCCCTAATTGTAATTTGTCTGATTGATTCATCAATAATATATAGTTTATCTAGTGGTATATAGGGTGTCCGTTAAGCTGGAGCGGCTCGTTAATTATTTTTTGAAAATTGCTGCACCTTCTAGCATTTAATGTTTGGAGTATTTCTGTCACAATGGTATACTTTTTTTTATATGTAGTATTCTCCGTGCGCCAGAGCTTTTAAAAATACCTATAAATATTTTTCTATAGAAAAAATACCGCTATTACCTATATTGAAATCACATGACAATTACATTATAAACCAATTAATTATAAACAACTAATTTTCAAATTTATATTCATTTTTATTATACTTTTTAACCACGAACCTTCTTACTAATACACCTTTTTATATTTTATATAACCCCAAACCATTTACTAAATGACAAATAACAACATATATCGATATAATCGGCTAATCTTACTGTATAAATAATAACTATAAAGATATTCGAATATGGGATATTGGTACTAAAATGAAATTTTATATATTTATGCTATTATAATAAAATTTGTATAGTTGGAATGCTTATCAAATTCTATAATATAAGTCATATCTTAGTTTTTTTTAATTTTTATTTAAAAAGGGATGACCACAATTGTGAAAAAAAAATTAGTAAAAATGTTAAATTTTGTAGATAGAAATTATGAATGTATACATTTATTTATAATACATATTATAACATAACTCATTCAATAATGAATATTATATAATGAAATTAACATAATATATTTATTATAAATATAGCTATCTAAATATTTATAGAAATAAAAAAAATATCTGCATTTCTGACCAATATGGGAACATTTGGGATTTTTTTTTTAATAATATTTTTTTTATCTAAAATTAATATAATTTATATTTTTACAAAGCTCTTTAAATTCTATAATATAAGTTTTATCTTGGTTTTTACAAATTTAAAAAAGAAAAAAAATTATAGAACAAACTAATAATTTAAAATTTAAAAAAATAAGATAAAAAGTAAAATATATTTAAAAAAATTTCTAACGATTTAAATTCTTTAAAAAAACCCTATTATTAATCCAGTCGATTGAACATTTTTTTTGTAATAGTGCGTAAACTTTTTTTTTTTCAAATATAAAATTTATCATATTTTTACATTAAAATAGTGAATAAATAACCATATGGTATACTATACATTATTTTTTTAAAATTAATTTCATGTAATAGTACACTCATATACTTATGTATATATATTTATGTTTATATTTTATTATAAATAATTTTTTTTAATTAAAATTAAAATATTTTGTATTTTTCCAAAATTTCCTGGAAATTTCCTGGAAAATCGAAAAAAAATATTGTACAAATATTATCTTATACAAAAATATATAATTCAAACTATAATTGCAGATAAAACTACAAAAAAAAAATTGTAATGATGTTAAATCGAAGTTTCAAATATTTCCTATCTCCTCCATGTTAAACTTCCTATCTCTTCATGTTAAACTTTAATGAGGTGGCGCATCTCCAATAATTAATTTTTTAAATATTTTTTTTTGTATTCAATTTATTATGTTATCTAGTTCATATAAAAAAAAGTGCAGCAATTTTCACAAAAAAACTTACCGAGCCAGCTTGTCCGTATTATAACATAGGGTGTCCGTATTCGGACATGGGTACCGAATACAGACACCCCAGTTATATATGGAATTAAAAGATTAAATCAAATTTTAAAATTACAATAATATCTATAATCATATACTATGAATATATTGTAGTTTTTGAATAAAAATAATGAGTCATAAAAAGTTAAGTCCATTTATTGTTAAAGTGTCCGTATTAGGTTACTTTCCCCTATATATGTACGCATTTGTGTATGTTTATGTATGTATGTTTATGTATATATACATATGTATATTTGTGATATGAATATGTAATTATACTTCTACAAATTATAATTCTACATCCTATTATTTTTTACATTTACTAATTTGTAGAATTATAATTAACCTATATGTATACATATTAAGATATTAATTAATGTTGACATTAATAATTACATACTATTAATGACGTAATATATATATATATATACATATTTATTCGGAATTTGAGAAAACAACGCGAGAACTATTGCTTTCTATAGAATCGTATACGATTTTCTACGTTTAATAAATAAATAACAGTTCTGTGAATAAATTTAAATAAAATATTATTTTATTTATAAACAACAATCCGTAACCCTGGCGTTTCCAAGGTAACGGTTGTTATGTTCGTTGTCCAATAATATTTACATGTACAATTAATTCGATAGCATTTATTTTGTTTCTACTAATATTTATCCATGGATATCATTAAAGAATTTGTATATAATATACAATTGTATTATATATATATAACAATACACAATGCTTGCATAACATAATGTTAGTATATTTATAATTATATATATATTTATATTTATACATATATATATATATATATATATATATATATATATATATATGTATATATATATATATGTATATATTTTAATACAGAATTATGTCCTATATTATGTTCTCTATTTAATAAATCATTCAATGAAGGAGTGTTTCCTGATTGTTTTAAAACTGCTATGGTTATACCTTTACATAAAAAGGGTAATACAAATATATTAGATAATTTCAGGGCAATATCTCTTCATCCTCAATTCTCAAAAATGTATGAAAAATTATTTAAAAAAAGACCTTTGTTTCATTAATAAATATAAAATTTTGAATGACAATCAATTTGGGTTCAGACACAATTATTCAACAGAAGATGCATTACATCACCTATCAGAAACAGTATGTGCTGAGTTAGAAAATACTAATAATTGTGCAGTGTTATCTATTGATCTAAAAAAGGCCTTTGACACTTTAGATCATAATATATTGATAAATAAATTAGATAATATTGGTATCAGAGGTTTACCTAAAGTTCTATTATCTAGTTATTTATCAAACAGATCACAATATGTAAAATTAAATGGGGCTATTTCAAATATGGAACGCATATCATTTGGTGTTCCGCAAGGTTCAGTTTTAAGGCTATTACTTTTTCTAATATATATTAATGATATGCCTAATATATTGAAATATTCTACACCTATAATTTTTGCAGATGATACCAATTTAATTTTCAGTAGTAAATCTTTTGATATTCTGCAAACTAATATACAAGATGACCTTTATAATTTAACTCACTGGCATTAAATGATTTAATCTAATTAACATTAAATGTAAAAAAAACCAAATTTATGCTCTATAATATTCGAAATTCTAAATCAAAAAAGAAACTAGAATTAAAAGTTTATAATGAAATTATAGAGCAGGTGAATCATTTATCGTTCCTTGGTATAATAATTGATGATACATGTAACTGGAATTATCATATAAATTATATCAGATCAAAACTAAGTAGATCCATTGCTATTATAAATAAAATAAAACATAAACTACCTTTACAAAATCGTATACAAATATATCATAGTATTTTTGAAAGTCATCTAAATTATTGTTCATCTATTTGGGGTAGTACATTTTTGTCTAATATTCAACCAATTATTATATTGCAAAATAGGGTAATACAAAATTTGTTTTTTTCTTTTAATGTAGATATAGATACAATTTTTAAAAAATTCAATCTTTTAAAATTTCAAGATATTATAAAGATTAATATCTTAAAATATATAAATAGATATATGACTAAATCTTTGCCTATAATTTTACAATATCTTTTTACACAAAATTCAAATATGTATAAGCCTTTATCAAAAAATTTGGTTTTACCCAAAATTAGAACACATAGAAAATCGTTTTGCCTTACTAACAAAGATCCTGAGATATGGAATGCATTACCAGCTTCTTTTCACAAATTAATGAATAAAAAAACTTTTAAAACAAATATTAAATTATTTATTACCTCTTCGTATTAGTTAACTTTTTATATTTTTTATTGTGTTTAGTTTCTTTATCTTTTTCTCTTTAATTTTTATATTTTTTACATATGTTATGCATTTATTTCATTTGTGTTATATATTTTTCTTCTTTTAATATACATTTATTTTATTTATATATACTTTTATTATTTATTATATTTTATTTTGTATTTAACTGAAAATTATGACCTCTCCTTGATAACAATATTCAAGTATATTCTTACTTATTTATTCAGCACGATTTTCATTTACATGAATCACATTTACAAATCAAATAAGTTTAATAATATATACAATAGTATATATATATATACAAAATTATAGTTCTAATGATATACAAAATTGAAATTTTAAAATAAGTTATTGTCATTTTATAATTTACTAATATTTTTTTTATTTTTTATTCTTGAATTCTTCCTAATGCTGTTATCAAGTTGAGTGGGAAAATACCTAGTCAAGCTTTGCTTTTGTATTTTCCTGAGTGTTTACACTCTATCTGATTAATATATGTATATATTTAGGAAACGATTGTTAACTTAAGTTCCATGTATTTTAGTATATATTGTATATATATTGTATATATATATATATATATATATATGTATATACTATATAGATAGGAAACTAGTTCCACGTGGGGGATAGTTCTAATAAGAGACATGTGAGGCATACAGTTGTCATGCGTACTCGGCATTCCCCGTAACTCTTTCCGCGTTGCCTGATGTTCGACTATGTAGATTTTCTCGTTCAATAGTACTTCTGATGTGGTTATATCCGTAGTAGCATCCTCATAAATATATATATTTATATATATTTATATATTATATATATAATATATATAATATATATAATATATATACATATATATATATATATATATATATATATATATATATATATTTATATATTATATATATAATATATATATATATATATATATATATATATATATAGTTATGTAATATATAAATATGTAATTATAGTATGAACACTATTTTCGCAATGTTTACGATTACAATTCTATTCATCGTGTTGCCTAGCAACGTATAGCCACGTCCAGTGGACGTCGTCCACTTCATCGTGTTATCTTTGGAATCTCCGTTCTCTTCCTTATTAGACTTCGCTACGCTGTTCGTACCCTGCCAGCTGATCATCGGTCTTAGCCCTACATTCGATTGTTATGTTTTGTTGACCGTTTATTAATCGGAAGCCTCGAGCGGCCATATTAATATGATTACGTAATATCGTGTTTCCTTATATGGATGATGATGAAATTAGGTTTATTAAGCACTAAAATAGGGTTATGTAGACCCATTCGCTCGTGCGGGAAGAAATAATTATAAAATAATAGTATTACGATAATAATTTAATAATAATATACATTGAATATACCACGGACAACAATATTAAATAATATAGAGTACTATTATATACTACAGTCTGCATTGATATGGTGTAGTGTTATATACTACAGACTGTATTGATATAGTGGAGTGTTATATAACAATAAGATAATAATAAAATAACAATATATGGATGTTATACGACTCCTTGTCAATCATCCACATAAATACATTGCCCACCTATTCATATAAGTATGTTCTTTACTAATATAGGACACATTTATATGATATAGGTTGACTATGAATTTATGTGGTAGAATGACAAGGTTTCACGGGAGGTAATACATCCTTGAACAAATCATGATCTCTATATATTTGTTAGTTATATATATATATATATATATATATATATATATATATATATATATATATATATATATATATATATATATATATATATAATATATATAATATATATTATATATTATTAATAATAATAATCATATAACTAATATTAATTATATTTATATGTATAGATATAAATATAATTAATATTATGTATATGTATACATAGATTACAATAATATAATATTAGAAAATAATATAATTTATTGAATATAGAAAATAGATGATATAAAACAAGAGACAACATTAATAATACAAAATAAATACATATATTAACATTATTGATTTACACATATGCCATAGGTAATATGATATTGTTGAATGTGTACTTTATAGATATTTAATATCAGGAACACCACCGTGAAACCATGGTTAATATATAGTGATATATAGTGATATATCACTAGTCGGAAGTAATGTATCCTGTGGAAGGTTTTGTTCGAAGCTCTTCGCATCTACACGGTCTACAATTGTTACGCTCTTCTTTGCTCTCCACGGTGTGTCTGCGTGTGTTGAGATGTGTACGTAGTTTAACACGAGCTTAACACGAGCTTAACACGAGCTTAACACGAGCTTAACACGAATTTACCCTAGTCGTTAGTTCTTGTTGATTTCTTGTATTTTCCTATGTATAACATTAACCGAGGTGCTGCTCCTGATTTAGTACGCATTCAAAAATATAATCTAATCATTATCTATGTACAAATACATATAATTAATATTATGTATATGATATTTTTGCAAGTTGTCAAAAATAATTATTATATATGACTATATACAGTTATACATATTATATATATATATATTTTTATACTATGTTATGTAAAGCTATATATATATATATATATATATATATATATATATATATATATATATATACGTCGAAGCTCGATAACTCAACATTGACGGGACTGAGTTTTCATGTTGAGTTAGCGAGTATGTTGAGTTATCGGATGTATAAATTAATGACTTAATTAATGTTTTGTTCACATAAATGCATTCAAAATAGTACTTGTATGATAATATAATAATTGTAATTGTATTTTTACGTTTATATATTTATATCCATATATTATTAAATAAAACCAAGTTGAATAATGTATGTTGAATTATATTTGAAATTATATTAATTATATTAAATGAAATTATATTAAACCATACTAATATGTAAAACAATATGTATTATTGATAATATATGCATATCATATAGTGTTCATATTAGATATATATACTAGGTTTATATACTATATTTAATTAGTATAATTTTAAATAATTATAAATTGTAATGAAATATATATTCATATATTTATATATTACATGTAAAAGATACGAATCCAACAACCTATGTTTGTGATATTTTGATTTTTCATAAATGTTGAGTTATCGGATGTATATTTACATGTAATGTATAGGCTAGGATTATAAAAACGATGTTGAGTTATATGTATGTTGAGTTATATTTTTTGAGTAATAGGGTTTTTGTTAACATGTAAAAGATACGAATCCAACCAAATATTTTATGGATGTTGAGTTACCGAGCTTCTACTGTATATATATATATCGTATATTGTGAATAGTTGTATGCATATATGAATAGTTGTATACTAAATATACCTACCCATTATTATAATATATAATGATATAATAAACCTTTAATTTAGTAAGAACATCGTATATTTCAAATATCACGGTGTTTCCTTAATATATTACTATAGTATAACATAACAATACACATACTAATATGTAAAACAATATGTATTATTGATAATATATGCATATCATATAGTGTTCATATTATATATATATACTAAGTTTATATACTATATTTAATTAGTATAATTTTAAATAATTATAAATTGTAATGAAATATATATTCATATATTTATATATAATGACACATATAAACCGATATAGTTGTATATACATGTAAAAGATGAATATTTTAATATAATATTAAATGCACCAATAGTATAAATGTGTGGAATGTCTGAAGAAGTTACAAGCACATGACTCCTGATGATTATCTGCTCGGGATTTTTCTATTTTCAGTTCAGATATTAAGCGTTTATTCTTATTTTAATGAATTTAAATTTCTTTAATAAGATAATTTCAACATTCAATATATTTTAAACACACATATATATATATATATATATATATATAAATATACAATCAACATATTGTTATAATATGTAAATATATGTCTATACATATGTACACATAATAACAATAAGATGATTGTATACCTAGACAACTAACAACACTACCTTAATTATCCTATACCGGAATAGCCGTATCTATGAGAGCGACTAACTTTTGTAAACTAACAACTAAAACTCCAATAGGTCAAGTGGATACTTTGCAAAGTATCCACTTGACCTATTGGAGTCCTAAATATATGTGTTCACTTAGTTACCACTTGTTGTTGATACGTCTATTAATTTGATTATAATACACCATATATAACAATTATTTTATATATAAATTACGATACAATATATATATATAGGGGAAAGTCTCCGATTATCGACCTTTAAATGATTATTTGTAATAACTTATTCAATATTAAATATATTTATTTTAATTTTTGTAATTAGGGACATATTATGGTAATGAATAAAGTTGCTATTTTATATTGTTGATATAATTATATTTACAAGAATAAACAGGGGGGTCGGTAATCGGATACATGTGCATAATACCGACCCCTTTTTCCTATTACCGAACCCCTAAAATAATCGTGGTATAAATAATTGTAGTATTATAATAGCCAATAAAAATAGTAACATATATAAATATAATTAATTATAACATGCACGCAATTTATTTTTTATTGAAATTATGTTTTAATAGTAATATTAAATTTAAACTTTATAGTAATTCTATTAAAATAGAGTATATAATGATGTAATATTTATTAATTAATCAGTATATATGGGGTCGGTATTAGGGTAATTTAGGGGGTCGGTAATAGGCAAATAATATGGGTTGCTATAATTAAGATATATTGGTTAATATTTTTAGAAATTAAAATATTTTTATATTTTTATTGATCTACAATATTATATTCATTATTAAGTGTTCTTTAAATTAATAAAGAATTTACAATGATTTGAAAAAAATTATTATTCACATATTTAAAAAGTAAAAAGAGAATATTACATTTTATCAAATAAAAATTGTAGGATTAAATATTTTTTTAAACAAAATACTTATTTATATTTATATTAATATTACTAAAATTTCATGTATATATAATTTTTTGATATATCTAATAGTTACTGAGATACGACAGGGGGTCGGTAATCGGAGACTTTCCCCTATATGTATATATTTAGGAAACAAGTTCCATGTATTATCGTGGGGGGTTGTTCTAATAAGATATATGTGAGGCCTACAGTCTACATACGTACTCGGTATTCCCCGTAGTTCTTTCCTTGTTGCCAGATATGCGAAGATATAAATGTTCTCGTTCAATAGTACTTCTGATGTGGTTATGTCCATCGCAGCATCCTCATATATATTATGTATTATATACATATATATATATATATATATATATATATATATATATACTAGGCAACACGATGAATAGAATTGTAATCGTAAATATTGCGAATATAGTGTTCAAACTATAATTAAATATTTATATATGTATATATATATATATATATATATATATATATAATATGGTGGGTGGCCGGCGTTGCCCGTGAATGAAACTATTTTAGGTGTGGGTGTAATGGGTTAGTTGAGACCATTGGGTCTTTTTTAGATTTTTATATAATGTTTTCTAGCAGTCAGTGGGCCGTTATTTATCTTTTTTTTATTTCAATGAAAAAAAACAATAATAATTTCATAATGTATTTATTAAAACAAAACTTTAACTACTTTGGTCTACTATTACTAATGAGTAAATTTATTTCTAAAAACTTCAGGGTAAACAACATTTGAAGTAATTTTTCCACGGGGGTTATAAATATGAATATTGGCTGGATTTCCAACTCGCGAAAGACTGACATACAACTGTCCGTGCGTAAAACAATCACGTTCGAGATACATGCCAATCGTGCCGAAGGTCTGACCTTGAGATTTATTTGTTGTCATGGCAAAAATTAGCTTGACGGGAAACTGTAGCCTTTTAATAGGGACATCATGGTCTGCTGCCGTTAATGTTATCCTTGGAATTAATACATGATCACCTGCGTAAGGTCCTATTGCGATTTCGGCAGAAATAATCTCATCGAATAGTTCCCTAATTATCAAGCGAGTTCCATTTAACAAGCGAGGTGTCTCTATTGATCGAATCAGCATAATTGGTGCTCCGATTTTCAAGTCTATGACGTGTGAGGGAATACCGCATACTTCAATCGTATTCAAATCCTCTACGGGTACATCATCAGCGCTTGTACTTCGCACATCAATCCATCTTGACAACAAACTGTATCCAGTGAGATATACCGTTTACATTCGCTAGGAATTAGATCGAGGACATATCTGTTTATTCTATTTACTACCGCGTTCAGGGAACATAGAATTGTACGCTGTGTGAGCCATTGTGAATTAGTAAAATTAGCTGACAATGTAGGGTATACAGCTTCAATTAATTTTGCCTCACTATCAAAAATAATCCAGTTACCAATTTCAATGGGCAATTCAATGTCGAAGTTATCCGCAATAATTGGTATTTCACCTCTACTTTTTTCATTAACATAAAAAAAAGATAAATATCGGCCCACTGACTACTAGAAAACATTATATAAAAATCTAAAAAAGACCCAATGGTCTCAACTAACCCATTACACCCACACCTAAAATAGTCTCATTCACGGGCAACGCCGGCCACCCCCCCTAGTATATATATATACATATATAAATATGTAATTATAGTATGAACACTATATTCGCAATGTTTACGATTACACTTCTATTCATCGTGTTACCTAGCAACGAGTAGCGAAGTCCACTTAATCGTGTTATCTTTAGAATCTCCGTTCTCTTCCTTATTAGTCTTCTCTACGCTTTTCGTACCCTATCAGCTGGACATCGGTCTTAGCCCAACCCATTCAATTGTTATGCTTTGTTGACCGTTTATTAATCGGAAGCCACGAGCGGCCATATTAATGCATATATGCATATATGTCTCCTTATATGGTGATGATAAGATCAATTTATTATCTACATAATAGAACAAATATTGACCATATTTATATACATAAACGTATTCTCAAATTTAATGATATTATTGATTTAAATATTTATAAATACATGTTTAAGCTTGATACAATAATAATATACATCCAAAAATTATTAAGTTATTTAATAAAAAAAGAGACAATATATTCTCTAAGGTCAACTAATTAATTCGTTGTTCCCAATATATCACGTTATTATAATAAATTCTGTATTGGTTATAAAGGTCCTTTGTTATGGAATTCACTATCTATTGATATAAAAAACACGTAAGTGTGTCTCGTGTCTGAAGGGGTGGGGGTTCAGCCTGTATTACGTCGTGTACCACAATCCGTAGTCTTTTTATTCACCAGCTCATCTACATATAACCAACAACGCATACATAATGATTAGTATAAAACTTCGAGGTTGAAATTCCTGTAATCCTCACATTCAAACTGAGTAAAAATCCACTTAGTATACGATACCTTGACGAGGTTAAGTGGCTCCTATTCATAGGTCCAAATTCGTATTAAATGGGTAATTCGGAATAATGAATTACCTGTTACATTATTTAAAATTGATAAATTAATTAACGCTTCTCCAGATATTTAAAAAATTATTATTAATAAATTCAATAATTTATATATATTCTCTTTATTTAGTTCTCTTTATTTATATATAATATATATAGATCTAGGGGAAAGTAACCTAATACGGACAATATAACAATTAATGGTATTAACATTTTATAACTCTATATTTGTATTAAAAAAATACAATATATTAATATTATATGATTATAGATATTATGCTATAGCGAAAGGAAATGCGCAGTAAATGAAAATATGAAGAATACAAAGAAAGCTAAATGCAGCGTTCCAGAAGAAAGCAATGCATGATAAATAGCAAAGCATTATAGATAAATGTAAACAAATTGAAGATAATAATAAAATGGGTAAAACAAGAGACCTGTTTAAAGAAATAAAATATATGACAGGATCATGTAGTTCAAGTTGTGTTGCTATGCAACTAAGTACTAGAAGAGTGGTTTCAGAAGAAAAGGATATAAAAAAGAGATGGAAACGATATACAGAAAATCTATACAGAAGAGATCTTAATATAAATTATATTTGTAATGAGAATTTATATGACGAACCTGATGTATTAGAAATAGAAGTGAAAGAAGCAATCCGACATATATATAATAGAAAAGCTTCAGGCTGCGACGGAATACTTATAGAATTCCTAAAAGCAGGAGGTGATAAGGCTATAAGAATCATGACGAGTAGTATTAGTAGTAGTAGTAACATTTGTTTATTCACATAAATCCAATTTGTAAGAAAATTGTTCGGACGTGATAATTTAATATATACCTAATTATGGCGACATCCATAAATAAATTAAATATAATACATAATAAAAATAATAAAAATGCACTACAATAAAGGTATCTGGGTAGTAAAATTAATGTAAAGCTAGTTAGTTGATTTCAAGTAAGTATCTGTGTAGTTTTGTTTTAAATTTAAGTGGTAGTTTTTCGTTAATAATAGTCTTGGGGAGTTTATTTCATAGTAAGGAGTAGTTAGTCAATGTGTTATTTTTCAATAGGATACTATTTGATGATATTAAGTTAGTGGTTTCTTTATATTCAATTGAATTTCTAATGTATTTTGGAAGATTTAAATGCATTGCAGTATGTATAATATTAAGAGTTTTATATATTGATCTATTTTTAAATATAAGCCATTTTAGTTTTTTCCGGTAGTATGTGGTGTGTGTACGTTTTGATAGTTTAAATATAAGTCTGCATGTTTGATTTATTATTTTATTAAGTCTTTTTTCTTGTATTTTTGGTATATCAGTAAGTAATGAATTGCAGTAGTCTAGTTTTGATATTATATATTTATTATTTATTTTTTTTTATTATCAGATTTGGTTTTAACAACCGGGTAATTGTAGAAGCAGAGCTTATCGAGACAATTACCCTTTATTATTTTGACAAGTCCTAAAAAAGTACAATTATAATTGGAATAATAAATTCCTGAAAAAAAGAATAAACTATATATAACATAATGTTATATCTAAGTTGACTTCCTGTTTACACTAAATCTAATTATGAATAAGATCAAATAATTGTACTTATGAAGGACTTGAAAAAATTATCAAAAATCATCATATAATATATAAAAATAAACAAAATAAACATTAAGAAAACTAAAACGACTAAAAAACTAAAAACAGACAAGAAAGGTTAAGAAGAGTAAATATATGAAAATTTAATATAAAGAATAATAAATATATGTTTGGCAAATATTCAAAAATAAATTTATAAATTATCTACACAAAGTAAAAAATATTTAGATAGTTTTCATAAGTCGAAGAGTAGTTATAGTATAAAATATGGAAAAAAGAAGAAATTAATGTAAAAATGTAAAATGTAAAAGTCTGAGTAAAGATAAAATGTATTAAAAATAGTATATAATATTATATAAAAGCGTAATTATAGTATAAAATATGGATAAAAAGGAGAAATCAATGTAAAAGTCTGAGTAAAGATAAAATTTATTAAAAATAGTAAACTTATTAAAAATTAAAAAAATGTTAAAATATAATTTGAAGTAGAAAAATAATAGTAGATTAAAAATCACAAGGTTAAAAAATAATTAAAAATATTATTACTGAAAAGGGAAATAGATACTAATTTTCTTTTATCAATATTTAATTCATTCCAAAGTCTTGGTCCATATGACGTTAAAGAATTATTCATATAGTTATATTTATTATAAGGTTGAATGAAATCAAAAGTACTTCTTGTATTAATTTTTTTTTTAGTTATTCTTTTATAATGTTTATAAATACTTGGACTACAAGTTTTATAATATATTCTATGCATAAATATTAGTGTTTTATATTTACACAAATCAAAGATATTTAATAACTTATGATCAATAAATAATTTTTTTGAACTAAAATCTATAGGTTTAGAAAAAACTAATTTTAATACTTTTTTTTGTATAACATAAATACAGTCTATATTAGATTTATATGTATGCCCCCAAATTTCTAAACAATAAATTAAATGGGGATAAAAAGTGCATAATAAAGTTTAATCATAGCTGATTCATTAAGGCAGAAAGATACATTTTTTATGATCCAATATATTTTTAATAATTTATTCTTTAGAAATTGAAAATGAGATTTCCAGTTCAATGAATTATCAATGATTAGTCCAAGGAACTTTGTTTCAGATACTTGAACTAGAAGCTCATTTTCAATTTCTATTTCAAATTCTATATCATTTCTAAATGACATGCAGTGAGTTTTATCAATGTTAATTGTCAACTTATTTGATTTTACCCATAACATTATTTCATTAATTGTCAGCTGTAATTTAACTTTTAGTTTGTTGGCTGAACAATCACTAATTATAATATTGGTGTCATCAGCAAATAGTATAAAGTATTATTAATAGAGCAGGTCGGCATGTCATTAATAAATATAAGAAAAAGAAGCGGCCCAAGAATAGAACCTTGGGGGACACCGATATCTATATTAGTAGTAGTATACATACAGTTATTATAATTTGTAAATTGACTTCTGTCTTTAAGATATGATGATAACCATGATAGAGGTAATCCTCTTATACCGTAAAAATATGCGGAAGTTATTATTTTGAGAGATGTATTTGTTTAATAGATGTTTTATTTGTTTAATTTGGTATAATTTATTATTACATTGTTTTACTATTGATGACATTTGATTGTTTAATGTTAAGTTATTATCAAGTATTATTCCTAGGGTAGTAATGTCAGTCTATATTTTAATATTAGAATTTACTATTTTGATATGTGATAGTGGATGGGGAATTAGGCGTTTTGTATGAAATATGATACATTCTGTTTTCATTTTATTGAATTGTAAGTAGTTATTGTTAAAATATACTTCAAGTTCGGTAGTTAAATTATTAATTTCAGTTAAGGTTTCTGGTAGGTCATTTAAGGTAGTTGACGTATACAATTGAGTATCATCAGCATACATATGGTATTTTATATTATGTAAATTAAATATGGTATTGATATCAGATACATAAATGTTGAATAATAGAGATCCCAATACACTACCTTGAGGAACTCCTATTTCCGGACAGTTATAAGTTTTGTTATGTGTATTTGATTTTATGTTGAAAGTTATATTTGTTAATTATGATCGTATTAGTTTTATTATTTGTTTATGTATCCCAATGGATTGAAGTTTAGCGTAGAGTATTTTATGATTAATGGTATCAAATGCGGCTGTGAGATCTAGTAGTATGATAATTACATAACGGTTATTGTTGATGTTGTAAGATATGTAGTTTGTTAAGTCAAGTATTAAAGTTTCAGTATTACGATTTGGTTTATATGCACTTTGTATTTTATTATCTAAGTTGTTATTCATTATATGTTGGGTGATATGATTTGCAATTATTTTTTCAATAATTTTAGATAAGAAAGATAAATTAGAAATTGGTCTGTAATTTTCAGGGAGTGATTTGTCTAGTGATGGTTTTTTCAGTATTGGTGTAATGATGGAATGTTTTAATATTAGTGGGAAATTGGCATGCTATATACATTTATTAATCAGGTCAGTATATGTGAGGCAGAAAAAGTTAAGGTTTCTCTTTAGTAGATAAGGTGTGATATTATCAATGTATATATAGGTTTTAAAATGTTTAGATCTTATAAGTTTTTCAACATATGCTGGAGTGAGTATGTGCAATAGCATATGGAAAACAAAGATATGGCCAAATGGAATAAATCAATATATGTTCCTATTTACAAAAAGGGCGATAAAAAGAATGTGGAAACTACAGAACAATCACCTTAATATCACATGCAAATAAGATACTTCTGAGAATATTGCAGAAAAGACTTGAGACCTTTCTAATCCCTGAACTACCAATAAAATGAGCCGGGTTTCGAAGAGGTTGAGGAACTAGATACTACATTTCTAACTTGAGATGGATGATGGAAAAATCTAGAGATCATCAAAGAGAATAAAATACTCTTCATGTGCCTCATTGACCACAAAAAACATTCGACAGTGTATATCATCAAAGACTATGGTGCACTCTCAAAGACATGAGAGTACCCGATCACCTGATAGTAGTGCTGAGAAAGCTATACACAAATCAAGAATCGACTGTAAGGACAGAGTATTGTGAAACAAGCAACATCCCGATTGGTAAAGGAGTACGGCAATGATGCATTATATCTCCATTGCTATTCAATATCTATGCAGAAAGTATAATGCTAGATTTCCTGGAAAAGTGGGATAAATGCATTAGTATAGGTGGAAGGAAAGTTACAAACCTTAGATATGCTGACGACACTACATTGATAGTAGGAACAAAATATGATCTCACAGAGCTAATTACAAAAGTCAAAAGAGCAAGAGAAGGAGCCGAATTATATTTAAATGTCAAGAAAACAAAGATGACGACTACAGGTAAATTGGACCATATAATAGTAGATGATAACAATATCGAAATCGCTGATAAATTTATCTTCCTGGGAGTTCTAATTACAAATGATGGAGTTACCGATAATGAGCTACGAAGAAGGCTGGTAATGGGAAAATGTGACATGGGAAGTCTGAAACGTATATTCAAAGACAGTGGCATTAGACTAACGACAAAAATAATTATTGTTAAAACACTGGTATTTCCACTTAATAACGAAAATTAATTAATGATATATATACCTTTGATAGTAATATTTATTATTCGGATTACTTATATAATTATTTATTGAGTATTCTTGTATATTGTTCTAACGATATATATTTAGTAGCTAATAAATGTAAATATGCACGTATTGAGTGGAAGAATAATGTACATGAGAAACATGTTATTGCCAGATCATACTATTTAACTTGGAAATATAATAACAAACCATTGGCTGGATAATTCTATGATAATATGGTTAATTCGAGAAAAAAGATTGCCTTAAAATTAATTAAAAATCGTAATCATTTTTAGAAGGTGATTTCAAACAATCTGAAGAAAAACAACTCTTCCACACCAAATAACATTGAAAATTAATATGGTATAGTTAATATTACTAAATTCTAGTATAATTATTTTAATAATTTATTCAACAGTACTACTAATATACCTTTCCTTACAATACTATTAATGTTAATGACATTAAATATACTAACTATGCTTAAATATCATCTATAATTAAATCAATTAAATGGGGTAAAGCTATAGGCCCTGATGGAATATCTATAGAACATATTTCTCACGCGAATAGTTTTGTAATTGAATTAATAATGCTACTAATTTATAGTATGTTGCGGCATTCGTATTTCCCGAAGAAGCTAATTTTATCTTATATTTTACCTATAGTTAAAAATAAAAGGTCGAATGATTCCACTAATTATCGGCCTATATGTATATCTAATTTTATCTGTAAGATAATTGAAAAGGTTATACATTATATAATATATTCATTATTAATTACCATGTATAATCAATTTGGCTTTAAACAAAATATTGGTACTGAAATGTGTGTGTTTGCCCTTAAGCAATATTTAACAGATTATAATAACAATAACACTAATATGTTCGTAGCAGTCCGTTTAGATGCTTCCAAAGCTTTTGATAAAATTAATCATAACATTTTATTTAAAGATTAAAAGATAATAATATTCCTTTATACATAATTAATTTTTTTAAATTACTGGTATAAAACCAACGGATATATATTAAATGGTGTAATAATTTATCGGATAGCTTTCCTGTTTCAAGGGGTGTTCGTCAAGGTGGCACTCTCTCACCATTGTTATTTAATTTATATACTAATCCTATGATTAAGAAATTAAATTAAATACATTCAGGTTATTGCTTAAATGGAAATATCATCAATAATCTCTGTTATGCAGATGTTACAGCATTATTTTCACCATCACTAAGGGGTTTGCATTAAAAGGCGTTTAGATTATTTATTTTTTTTAGTTTATTCTTTTATAATTTTCGTTTATATACTATGACCTCTGTATTTCATGTCTGATTTAAATAAATATATATATATATATATATATATATATATATATATATATATATATAGTAAAAAGCATGAAAAACATTTATATTTCAACAATAATTTATATTTATTATTGAAAGTTTATTTATTTATAAATTTACAAAATTATTTTAGTAAATGGCATCAATAATTTTAATTTAATGATTTAATTAAATAAGATATGTATACATATAATGAATTCATATTAATATATAATAAATTATATATTATATATTCTATTAATAATAAATCATTGTTATATATATATTGTATAAGTGTTTGAAGTAAATGAAATGTATACCAATTTTTGTATAGGAAATATATATATATAAATTAATAAAATTTAAAAATATATGTAAAATAATACAAACGTAAATTAAAATTAAAAATTAGTATATTAAAAATATAAAATATAAAATACCGAGTATATGCTATACTAAATAATTTACAATCACAATTATTACGCATCACATAAATAAAGATTTACGAGTATGGCCACCTATCGTCAATAGATTATCGTGACTCTCGTAGACAGGATTAACGTGACTGTCGCCGGTTTTAAGATCAGCCTCCTGATATATGTGAATCTCGTGGTCTTCGTGTACGGATGATGAGTCATGACTAGCATGGCTACCTATGTGCCATCTATTACGTCACCATTAGGCACCAAGTATGTACCGGGTAATTGTGTCTTCACCTCGTTGTGTCTTTGGTACGCTCCGTTTGAGTCTAATCTATACCAATCATGTTACTCGATATTATCTTGTATGTTACTTGTATTCGTAATATTTAAATTTATTTTACATTAACGATATTATAAAAATACATTTAATATTCGTGATAATGAAACATATTGGAGTATTATAAATTAAATCTAACTAAATTATTAATTTCATTTAAATTAATATATTAATTTCATGTAAGTGCGTATATAGTAAAAGTCGCTTGTATGAAAATATATTTCATTATTTTTGGAGTTTAATCTATTCATATTATTGATAAATGGATATTTTACAAGACATCGGATACAACATTATTTTGTATGTGGTCTAGAATTATTTAGTATGTGTTAATTATATCACATTGTATATATATATTTATAATTATGTTCAAATTATATAAATAATACCATTTTCGATTTTAATTTCTTCATAATGTTGATGATCTTTCTTTACATTTTCCTTTTCCACTGGGGAATCATCCTAATAATAAAGATTACTTGATTATATATATATATATATATATATATATATATATATATATATATATATATATATATATTTATACGTATATAAAATGTATACATAATATTATACTTATCTAGGGGAAAGTAATCGAATATGGACAGTGCCCGAATATTGACACTCTCGGTATCTCAGAAACCATTAATCCTACAAAAAATATGTTTAATGAATAAAATATTCATAAATATATAAATAGTCTAAAAAAGTATTTTTTATTTTTTAATTATTCAAAATATTGCTGATATATATATAATAAACTGATTTTTTATTACGTTTTTAAATTTCTACTTAAAACGTTATCAAGAATATACAAATGTATTGATATAAAATATAACACTATATTATTAAAAAATAAAACATTCTAAAATTATATATATAATTTTTATATTTGTTATCAAATATGCATTAAGGGGGTTCGCGGCCTTTTGAAATGATTTTTAAATAATTTTTTTTTTTTTTTTTTTATTTGAGAAAAGTATTATTTAATATATATTTAATATTCTCTGAAACTTGTAGAGCAAATAAAGACTTATAAATGATACAATTTGATGGTTTAGTACAAGACCTATTTTGTAAAAAAAAAAAATGTGTAAAAAATGGCCTAAATAATAGCAAAATACTCATATTTTAAACTTATAATATTATATCTATAAGTGTATACTGTAAAAAAAAATTTAAATGCAGTGTTATATACGATCTATTATTTAATCCAAGCGATCTCACTCTCTATCTTCCAATGCAAACTTATCAAATATGTAAACAAATCAAATAAATGTAAACAAACAACATGTTGGGATATAGAAAAATTAAATTTAAAAATATTAAAATTTATATATTAAATACATAAATACATAATTACTACTTAAGTTATATTTATTAATTTAATAGTTTTAAATAATATAAAAAATATTAAACTATTATTTAATACATAAATCCCTATACTTATATTTAAACCTATATTTTGAAAAGAGAATACGGGCGGGTGGCACAAATTAAATATCTATAAATAGCAAACTTCACTAGTTGCGCGCATGGCGTGCGTTACGCAAATTTATTATACGCTCTAGTGCACACGAACATAAAATCTAAATGAAAACATGTATATTTTGAATGATAACTTTATAAAAATATACGTATACACTATTCGTTTTAATTGATTAATTCATATTTTCAGATTGATATTTTTGGGTTGTTTGATTTAGTTTTATTCTTAAGTTTTTTATAGCTGCTTTATATCCCGAAGTGAGCCTATACAAAGTAATTATTAACTAAGAATAATTTATTCACGCGACGCACGCCTTGATAGATACGGATGAACTTTGTTATTTATAGTTATTTAATGTGTGCCTACTGTCGTACTACACTTTTGAAATATGAAATGTAATTTAAAAAAATATTTATTAAATTATTTAAGTATATATAGTTGAATATCAGGTTATATAACCTTTTTATAATATATTTTTATATACAATAAATAGTTAGTTATATTATAATTAATATGTAATAATTTATTATAATATATATGTAATAATAAACATTTTTTGATATAGTTTATAAATGTTTTAATTTTAATAATTTTCTTGATTTTCTAATTCCACATTTGACGATTTCTACAGTTTCTAAATTTTCAACTGATAATGTTGATTTTAGACAGTTTTTAATAAAAAATAATACAACTTTCCTAGTAACTACACACATATATCAGAATATTTAAAATGTACATCATTAATATTCAAAATATATAAAAAGGTATTACATATGTTTTCTTTATGAACGATATGTTTTATATACAAGTTGAATAAAATATACAATTTTTTTATATAATTATTAAATACTATAGTTGATTGAATACGATTCATACTATTTTTTGACATATCCATACTTAATATACACTTTAGGCGCTTAGTTCGCAGATATACACGGCAGTATCACGACCCGAAACTTAGTTCGCAGATATACACGGCAGTATCACGACCCGAAACTTAGTTCGCAGATATACACTGCAGTATCATGACCCTACACTTTAGGCGCTTAGTTCGCAGATATACACGGCAGTATTACGACCCGACACTTAGTTCGCAGATATACACGGCAGTATCATGACCAGACACTTTAGGCGCTTAGTTCGCAGATATACACGGCAGTATCATGACCCAACACTTAATTTGCAGATATACACGGCAGTATCATGACCCGACACTTTAGGCGCTTAGTTCGCAGATATACACTGCAGTATCATGACCCGACACTTAGTTCGCAGATATACACGGCAGTATCATGACCAGACACTTTAGGCGCTTAGTTCGCAGATATACACGGCAGTATCATGACCCGACACTTAATTTGCAGATATACACGGCAGTATCACGACCCGAAACTTAGTTCGCAGATATACACGGCAGTATCATGACCAGATACTTTAGGCGCTTAGTTCGCAGATATACACGGCAGTATCATGACCCGACACTTTAGGCGCTTAATTCGCAGATATACACGGCAGTATGACGACCCGAAACTTAGTTCGCAGATATACACGGCAGTATCACGACCCGAAACTTAGTTCGCAGATATACACGGCAGTATCACGACCCGAAACTTAGTTCGCAGATATACACGGCAGTATCACGACCCGAAACTTAGTTCGCAGATATACACGGCAGTATCACGACCCGAAACTTAGTTCGCAGATATACACGGCAGTATCACGACCCGAAACTTAGTTCGCAGATATACACGGCAGTATCACGACCCGAAACTTAGTTCGCAGATATACACGGCAGTATCACGACCCGAAACTTAGTTCGCAGATATACACGGCAGTATCACGACCCGAAACTTAGTTCGCAGATATACACGGCAGTATCATGACCAGACACTTTAGGCGCTTAGTTCGCAGATATACACGGCAGTATCATGACCCGACACTTTAGGCGCTTAATTCGCAGATATACACGGCAGTATGACGACCCGAAACTTAGTTCGCAGATATACACGGCAGTATCACGACCCGAAACTTAGTTCGCAGATATACACGGCAGTATCACGACCCCAAACTTAGTTCGCAGATATACACGGCAGTATCATGACCCTACACTTTAGGCGCTTAGTTCGCAGATATACACGGCAGTATTACGACCCGAAACTTAGTTCGCAGATATACACGGCAGTATCATGACCCGACACTTTAGGCGCTTAATTCGCAGATATACACGGCAGTATCATGACCCGACACTTAGTTCGCAGATATACACGGCAGTATCACGACCCGAAACTTAGTTCGCAGATATACATGGCAGTATCACGACCCTAAACTTAGTTCACAGATATACACGGCAGTATCACGACCCCAAACTTAGTTCGCAGATATACACGGCAGTATCATGACCCTACACTTTAGGCGCTTAGTTCGCAGATATACACGGCAGTATTACGACCCGAAACTTAGTTCGCAGATATACACGGCAGTATCATGACCCGACACTTTAGGCGCTTAATTCGCAGATATACACGGCAGTATCATGACCCGACACTTAGTTCGCAGATATACACGGCAGTATCACGACCCGAAACTTAGTTCGCAGATATACACGGCAGTATCACGACCCGAAACTTAGTTCGCAGATATACATGGCAGTATCACGACCCTAAACTTAGTTCACAGATATACACGGCAGTATCATGACCCGACACTTTAGGCGCTTAATTCGCAGATATACACGGCAGTATCATGACCCGACACTTAGTTCGCAGATATACACGGCAGTATCACGACCCGAAACTTAGTTCGCAGATATACACGGCAGTATCACGACCCGAAACTTAGTTCGCAGATATACACGGCAGTATCACGACCCGAAACTTAGTTCGCAGATATACACGGCAGTATCACGACCCGAAACTTAGTTCGCAGATATACACGGCAGTATCACGACCCGAAACTTAGTTCGCAGATATACACGGCAGTATCACGACCCGAAACTTAGTTCGCAGATATACACGGCAGTATCACGACCCGAAACTTAGTTCGCAGATATACACGGCAGTATCACGACCCGAAACTTAGTTCGCAGATATACACGGCAGTATCACGACCCGAAACTTAGTTCGCAGATATACACGGCAGTATCACGACCCGAAACTTAGTTCGCAGATATACACGGCAGTATCATGACCCGACACTTAGTTCGCAGATATACACGGCAGTATCATGACCCGACACTTTAGGCGCTTAGTTCGCAGATATACACGGCAGTATCACAATAGAATACTTATTTTTTAATAGATATATTACATATCTATAATATAAATATATAATTATATATTGTATTTATATATATGTGTATTTATGTAATGTATATATTTATTTATAAAATCACTATTTAATATAATATTTGTATATCTATATAATTAGATATCACAATATAAAATATAGAAATAATATATATATATATATAGTATTTGTATTTTGAATTTAATTCTGTCATTAAAAAAATACAAATAATAGGATGCTATATTACGTATCAGTGGAAAACCGGCACGTATATATATATTTGAGGATTACTATTTATTGGTTAATAATGTGCTTAGTACACTATTTTTATTTTATTTAATAAAATCATTTTTTAAATGTGCATACTTTGAAACGCGATGTATGCGCGCCGATGTCATAAGGTATAGCGCGCCGGTTTCCACTGTATTCTCATATTATATATTCAGCGATTTTATGACTATTTTATAATTATTAATGATTATTAATACTTTAAATTTTCGAAATAAGAGTATATAATACATTATAAAATATTTACATATGCTATGCATACCTCATAGAGTTACGATTATAAAATAGTCTTTATAATACATAATTAATTATAAAAAAAATTCCAAATAATAATTTTGTGAAAATTTTTTTCATATTTATTAACATATTGTTCATCATCTAGTGGAAATCTATGGTAGGGAAAGGTATCATTTATTGAATAGTTGTAACAATTCATAATGGCACATCTGAATCCCGCTTTGATTGAGTTTGAAGACATTTTCGTGAAATTTTATGAAAAATATAGTTACTATGGATTACAATCTATAGATCCCGTAATGGAGTCACTGGGATTTTGTTGTTTACATCCATCACTTTTACATATTCGGAAAATCACGAGAGTGAGAACGCTTGGTATTTAATATGATGTCAACTAGCGACATCTATAATTAACGTATTGATATCAAATGAACGCATTACATTGGCTGTAAAATTCGAATTATAAACAAAGTAATTGAGATTGCGTCATTAATTATTTTATTTCAAAATTCCAAGACGTAGTAGAAAATCTATCACCGGACAACTTAACCGTACTAAAACTTCATATGATGATATATTACAAGACCATGTTAGTAATACATAATATATAAATCATATAAATCATCACGATATAATGAAAATATGTATTATAGAATTAAAAACTAGTAAATATTGTTTATTTTATAAATTTTATTTTCATTTTCTACATGTCAAATAAATATACTAGTAATTATCTAATTATATTATTGTATTGTAATCACAACATATAATATATATTAGAAACGTAACATACATAATATATAAATCATAACGATATAATGATTATGTATTATAGAATTAAAAACGAGTAAATATTGTTTATTTTATAAATTTATTTTCATTTTCTACATGTCAACTAAATATACTAGTAATTATCTTATTTTATTGTAATCACATCATATAATATATATTATAAAATTAACATACATAATATATAAATCATATAAATCATAACGATATAATGATTATGTATTATAGAATTCACAACGAGTAAATATTGTTTATTTTATAAATTTATTTTCATTTTCTACATGTCAAATAAATATACAAGTAATTATCTAATTATCTTATTTTATTGTAATCACATCATATATTATATATTAGAAAAATAACATACATTATATATAAAATTATACATAATATATAAATCATCACAATATTATGATTATTTATCAAATTCAATACTATATATTGTTTATTTTATAAATTTATTTTCATTTTCTACATGTCAAATAAATATACAAGTAATTATCATATTTTATTGTAATCACATCATATATTATATATTAGAAAAATAACATACATAATATTTAAATCATAATGATTCTATCTTTAGGTACTTCATCTGTGGAAAGAAAATATACTCAATTTAGAGACAATTCAAGACTCAAAAATTCAAGAAAAAAGAAACTATTATATACTGTTTATATATTGTACATAAATAAATATGATAAAAAAACTTATTTTCTTGTAAAATAAATGTCATAAATATAGTTTATTATGTGTAATTGGTAATATAATTTAATATAAATATTATTAGAATAACTTATGAGTATATTATTGTGGTATTCTGTTATATTATAATACTAGAAAAATATTACTTAGTTTATATATAATACATACATAAATATGATAAAAAATTTATTTTCTTGTAAAAAAATTTCATAAATATAGCTTATTATATGTAATTATTTGTAATATAATATTATATAAATATTATAAGTACAACCTTATGGGTATATTAGTGTGGTATTCTGTTATATTATAATATTAGAAATACATATATATATTAGTGTGGTATTCTGTTATATTATAATATTAGAAATAAATAAATATACTAAAAAAAATAATTTTATTGTAAACATTTTTTTTTAAATGTCATAAATATTAGTTTATTATGTGTAATTATTGGTAATATAATATAAATATTATAATAATAACTCTATGGATATATTAGTGTGGTATTCTATAATAGTATAATGCTATAAATGTTGTCATGGTAGAAATAATAAACAAATATTACCATAAAATTAAAAATATATCTAGTCAAACTTTAAACTCGATTTACTCAGAATATTTAATTTAATTAATTTTCAATCTTAGAAATTTTTCAGCCCTCTCAATAATTATCCAAACTTGATGAATTTTTCACAGTATCTTCATTATTAGATGTATAATAAAACTTGCTTAAAATAAATGTTATAGATATAGTATAACATATATAAAATTATAAAAATAAAAAAAAAATAATTTAATTTAGCATCATATTTTGTCTTAAAATATTTTTGGTTTTCAGTGAACCACTTTTTTTTTAAATAAGCAAGTTTTATTAACATTATATTGGTTAACAATATGCAATTTACATAATTGAAATCGGATCAAAACCCTAGGTGCTGAACAAATTTAAAAATTGGTTAAAATACATAAAAAAAAAATATCTCCTATCTTAATACATTGTATACTCAAAAGGCCGCGAACCCCCTTAAGTTATAAACATATATCTAGAGGTCATATAAGTTCTTAATACGGACACGCTATATGTCTTAATACGGACACCATATAACCAATCAGCGCGCAGCGTATGAACTATTCTGATTTTCATAAAAATCGCGTGCGTTATAATAGTAATACCACCAATAAGGCTAAATCTAAAAAAAGTTTAATTTAGATACTTATAGTGTATTATTAATTAAAA
The DNA here is from genome assembly GCA_964019155.1 of Osedax fenrisi. NCBI lineage: Eukaryota > Metazoa > Annelida > Polychaeta > Sabellida > Siboglinidae > Osedax > Osedax fenrisi. The sequence goes on along the minus strand of OZ025244.1, from coordinate 11,046,535 downwards.
AATAATAAAAATAAATAAATTATTAACTAATTAAATTAGAATAAATTGTTCATAAAATTAATTATAAATTATATAGGATAATTGCATATGGATGAATAGCCTAATTGTAATTTGTCTGAATGATTCATCAATAATATATAGTTTATCTAGTGTATATAGGTGTTCGTATTATAACACAGGATGTCCGTATTCGGACATGGGTACCGAATACGGACACCCCCGTTACCTACGAAATTAAAAGATTAAATAAAATTTTAAAATCACAATAATATCTATAATCATATAATATTAATATATTGTAATTTTTGAATAAAAATAATGAGTCATTAAATGTTAAGACCATGTATTGTTAAAGTGTCCGTATTAGGTTACTTTCCCCTAATAACGACATTTTGTAAATTACTCTTAAATTGTTTATTTTTTATTATAATGCAAGGGTATTAATTCATGTATTGATATACGCTTAAAAGTATGGAATAAGTGTATCATATATATATATATATATATATATATATATATATATATATATATATTTATACGTATATAAAATGTATACATAATATTATACTTATCTAATATGGACCAGTACAAATATCAGCTTTAAAATAAAATTCAATTTATACAGATCGATAGTTCTATCTATACTACTATACGGTTGTGAAACCTGGACGCTAATGTCAAATGAAGAAAAGAGGATCTCGGCATTCGAAAACAAAGCTCATAGAAGACTTATTGAAATCAATTATCGACATATGAAAACTAATCAATATGTAAATAAGACAATAATAAAATTGGTAGGCAAATTCGAACCTCTGCTGAAAACCATCAAAAGAAGGAAAATGTCATACTATGGGCACATATGTCGCCATAATAGTTTGGCAAACACTATCATGCAAGGAAAAGTTGAAGGTGCAAGAAGCAGAGGTCGCCCAAAGAAAGACTGGATGTCAAACATCACTCTGTGGACAAACACGTCGTTAGATGAACTGTTGGAGAAGACGAGGGATAGAGACAGATGGATAAAAGTTGTTATTGTTGCAAGCAACATGATTCCCCCTACGATGCATGCGTCACGGGATTAAAAGTAAGTAAGTAATAACGAAATTTTGTAAATTTCTCTTAAATCGTTTATTTTGTATTATAATACAAGGGTGTATTGATATAATCTTAAAAGTATAGAATAAGTTTATCATACATGTATATACATGTGTGTTTAAGATGGATGCTATCACCTTCAGACTAACTGTACGGGTTGTTATCTGCTGTCTATTCTTGTTAGCATTACGAGCTACCACCCTAGACGCTGAAGTCCATCTCCTCCAGTAGTAAAACATCACTAGCACCAGTACTATCACAAGCAGTGTAGCCACGATGCCTATAACTATTGATAGGGTATACCCTATATATTCGAATATATTCGAAGACAGATTCTCAATTGTGAATGATTATGTTTAATTAATATTTATATTTTTCATGTTCTATAAATATAATTAATAACGTATATAACATAATTAGTAATTGACGAACACTATAGTTTTAAATATTAATTATATTTCTACAATATATGTAATAATACTTAATATTTTTATTAATATTATTAATAAAAATACTATTATAAATATATATATTTTGTATTTGTTAATATAAAGAAGTTCTAAATATTATGACCTATATTTTTTTGAAATGTAAATATATTGATAATATATGCTACATAAGTATTCACATTGGAATTATTTAAATCTATAAATAAAAAAGTATAAACCTACCTTTATTAATAAAACAAGATGTACTTATAGTGCACTTATCATTACTATTCACTTCAGATTTACACCATTTGCAGCCATCCACATGTTCGCATTTTCTAAATAATTGTGATATTGTTATATTATATAGGGGAAAGTCTCCGATTACCGACCCCTAAATTATTATTTGTTATAACTTATTCAATATTAAGTATATTTATTTGAAATTTTGTAATTAGGGTAATATTATGGCAATAAATATTATGGCTATTTTAAATTTTTTATATAATTATAGGAATAAATTACAAGATTAAACAGGGGGGGTCGATAATCGGTTATATGTGCCTAATACCGACCCCCTTCTCCTATTACCGACCCCCTGAACTAATCGTGGTATAAATAATTATAGTATTATAATATCCAATAAAAATAGTAGATATACTTAAATATAATTAATTATAACATGCACGCAATTTATGTATTATGGAATTTATGTTTTAATAGTAATATTAAATTTAAATTTAAACTTTATAGTGATTATATTAAAATAATAGTGTATATTACTATTTAATATTTATACATGGTATATATTTATATATGATATATATATATATATATATATATATATATATATATATATATATCAATGATACACAAACAACTTACGACATAATTTAAAGTAAAATACGGATATATTTCGATTGGATATAATAAATCACATGGGGTTGGTATTAGGGTAATTTAGGGGGTCGGTAATAGGAAAATCATATGGGTTGCTATAATTAAGATATATTGGTTAATAGTATTCAAATTAAATTATTTTTATAATTGTTATAAACATTTTATTGATCTACAATATTATGTGCAGTATTAATTTTCTTTTAATTAATAAAGTATTTACAATGATTTAAACAAAGTTATTATTCAAATATTTAAGAAGTAAAAACAAAATATTACATTTTATCAAATAATAATTGTAGGATTGAATATTAAAAAAAAAAAATACATATTTATATTTATCATTACTAACAGTGTATATATATATATATAATTTTTTTTATATCTCTTATAGTTACTGAGATACGAGAGGGGGTCGGTATTAGGAGGGGGTCGGTAATCGGGGACTTTCCCCTATATATATATATACAATGAACTTATGAACATATATGTGCATTATTTGATATAACCCAACACAATTCTAATTCGTCTATAATTATAGGAGATTTTAATTTACCAAATTTTAATTGGAAAGAATATACATATCCTAGTTACCCAAAAAGTTATGCATTACTTTACAATTCTTTTATTAAAAATTCATTTTCACAATTAATAAATAAGCCAATTCGTAATAATAATATAATTTATTTACTTTTACTAATGCAAAATAATTACTATCTAATATAAATATTGGATACTATTTCGGATTATATAAAAATAAAAGTGACAACTATCCTATTTCATTTAATGTAAATTTTAGTGTTGGTTTATTTAATTTTTAACATGTTTTATTTATAATATATTTCAAATTTATCATTTAATACTATATAAATAATAATGTATTACTATTACAGGTTACAATAATAAGAATAATTCAATATAGTTAAAGTAGAATTTGAATATGTTGATGCCATTTACAAAACAATGTATTTTATATCTATTTTCGATACTTTTACATTTTTTTTACGGTAACTTTAAAACCTTTTGATTTCTTTAATTATTCAATTTTGTATTATTATTTCTATATTTCTATAACATTTGTTATCGTTAAAGAAAATATTTATACTTTATACTTTCGATTATATATTTTGATTATGTAATTATCCTATTTGCTTAAATAAATTATCAATCAATCACTCAACCAATAAAAGAAAATATAATTAAAGATTATACATTGAACGTATATGTATATATATATAGAAATTACATTATAATTTTCTATAAAAATGATATTGTGGTTTTTTATTAGTTTATCTATTACGTAAATATATATATGATTTTCTTTCTATATTTTTTGAAAATTACAAAATATAATCTATAGAATACAAATGATCAATAAAAGATAAATTTTCTTATATATTCATTAGGATATTTTATGATTGCATAATTTATATGTATCTTAGTTTAACCCTTTACTGTAGAAATTATTGCAAGATTTCTGTATGCATATTTTGCCAGCTTTACGCAGAACTCTCACCTTCTCGAGTTCACCAAAGGAAGGTCTAACATATTTAATACTTGGCTCACTGGGTATCGATATGTCACTCTTCCTATTTAAATCATTTGTATAATTTAAATACTTATATGTGTATGTTTATACATGAGTTAATATAAATACTAAACTATCAAAAGCATTCTGGCATTTGTTATAAGAATCAAGCTTAGATATGTAACAAGGACTAAAACATTTTATACGTATAGGATCTTCAATGCATTCTTCTGTAGTGATTCTGTTTTTCTATGAATATTTATTATTAATTAATCATGTTATTACGAGGAAAATATTATAATAGAAATAATTAAACCATAATAATACTCATTCTAATAAAGTATTCTTCATAAAATACATGCATGTATTTTATTATAACATGTATTTGTATATGTATTTGAATAATATATAATATATTTAAATTAATTAATTATTTATATAATATATACATAATTAATAATGAAATATTAACCGGCATATTATGGCAGGCAACTTTTGTTACACTTCTACTAGACTTTTTAACAATTCCAAGAAAACTATTCGTATTAAGTATTTTCTCAATACGGTATTTGATTCCATTATTACTGAGTCTATCTAGGGCTTGAATTATATTTACCTGCGTATCAGTATCATATATATTAATTATAATGATTATACTTGTAAATAGTTATACATGAAGTTCAGGAATAAAATACTTTAGTTTAACGAGAATTTATTTATATACATTTAATTTATTACATAATACGTTATTATACTTTGATGGTATTATTTTTTAAATATATATTTGCACCCATAACCTACATATTATCGTATTATACTATCTAGTATGGGGGAATCATTGTATCCCATATAGAAGCTAATATTATGTTTCACTTATAAATAAATAACACTAATATTCCATCGGTCGGCTCTGATGTAAAACCATTTTTAACATGATCATAATATTTTGTTAACACACATATTTTTAAATATTAGTTTATAACCTATTTGTTATGTCTAGATAGGGTTTGTACCTGTATAGTTTGAACTATACAGTATAGTCTATACTATACTATATGGGTGACCAATGATAAAGTCTATTGGGCAACATATATGTATTTGTATGTGTATTTGTATATACATGTACCTATATGTATTTATATAATTATAATATATGAATGTGTATATGTTAGAAAATATGCTAACACTCCAAGTAAAATAACGTCTCCTAGAATTAAAATCTACATTAGAATGACTCTTCAAATAGTTTCCATTGATCAGATTTATCGCAACTTATGGTTCCTATATAGTATTTTTAATGTAATATTAAGATATACGTATTAAGAATATACTTGATAATAAATGGATAATTAATATATATTTTAAGATTAGAGTTTGATATAAATTCCTAGATAGAAGAAGAGTAAGAAAATGGCATATTGATTCTTCTACCTAAAATTAAAGATTGAGGAATAAAAATAACTAAAATTTATAAAAAAACAAAAATTAAATTTTATATATACATATACATTATAAACCAACGACAACTTTTTTAAATTCACAAATTAGGTATATGAAGATAATTTTAATATGTGGTAATTATCATATATTATTTATAAAAATTCAATTATTAATCAATATAAAAATTAAAGTACAGATTCTAGATGAACATATTAAAAATAACAAGTTAAATATATATATATTATGCTAATGTTAAGAAAAAAGGTAAAATTTAAAATCTTGTATATCTCCTCTAATTGATATATCAAATAACATTTACTTGACAATTTATCCTAAGTTAGTAATATTATGTATTATATTGATTTAAATCCTGACATAATTAAACTATTTTTAAATAGACTAAAAATTACACATACTTTTGTAACTGATTGGATTTAATCTTCTATATTATAATTATGATCTAATGAAGTATATAGACCTTTATATATTATTTTAATTTATCTTTATTATTGGGTTGTATATTGAAAATTTAGAAAAATACTATATTCAAACCAAGGTGAAAAAAAGGTGACTTATCAAATTCAAATAATTATATTCCGATTTAAATGAAATGTGTAATATGTAGAGTATTATAACGTATTATATCTAAATAATTAATTAGTTATTTAAGGCATCCAAATCTATGATATATATATATATATATATTGTTGTTATTGTTGATATTTTATTTTGGTGGAGTCCTTTCATCCCATCTAGGAATGATGTTTTCACTTATAACAATATGGCTCTGTATAGATTAACATTATAATGTCCCTTCGAAGCTGCTTTCGTGTTAATGCATCCATGGTTTTAATGAGAGCCGATCATTTATTTATACACAAGTATATAAGATCACTTATAAATATTATTTTTAAATCTATTTTAATAGTACGGACGGGGTTCGAACCAGCGTCCTACTGATTGTATGTCAAACGTCTTAGCCACTGAGCCACACACGCAGTTATATTTATGTTAATATACAAATCTCACCATGTTAGATTAATAGTGGCAAGTCGAGCTAGGTGCATAATGTTACCCGATGACGTCATCGTATACAGCTGTTCGTGTATGCGCTAGGTAAGATTAAGAGATTCAGTGAGTGTGAGTGTGTGTTCAGTGAGTAAGAGATTGGGTGAGTGTGTGTTCAGTGAGTAATAGATTCAGTGTATGTGTGCTCAGTGAAGCGTGACGCGCGTAATATACTAGCGCCTGTACTAGTAACCACGAACGCGAGCTCATTCGAAAGTTACGCACACACGCTGATAGATACAATAGGAGTTAAGGGCATATAGTAATACGTGTACAAGATAACCAGTACACACATCGACAGGTCTAGATAGTGCAATACCGCAACGCATATTTACGCGGAGTAATACCGGGGATACGTATCGACAGTTTCAATTGCAACGTAACCCTGCTATATATATACGTTACGTTCACCTGTATTATATTGAACGCGTTAACGATTGGAATACTATACTTTGAGGGTTTGTACTTATTCGTTAACATAGATTGTACTTATTTGTTAACGTTTACTTATTATAATTATAATTATAATTATAATTTAAATATATGATAAATAAATATTCATACATATAATTAAATAACGTTTACACATATACTTATATATATATATATATATATATATACGACTCGCCAATATACTATTTCCTAAACATCACCAGCGTAACAATATAACGTAATACTAAACCTTCAAATTCAATAAGTGTATTATATATAAATACTTTGTTAATGTATCACTTTGAAATGTCTCCCACACTATTAGCAACGCCATATACTATTAGTGGTTAGGGTATATTATTAGGGCTTTGCTATTATTGTTCTGACATTATATTATTAATAACTATGATATAACTGTCATAATACATACAACCTACTTATTGTCTCTTCGTCCTATATGTTAGTATTACCTATATATTAGTGTGTACACTCTACATGATGAACATTTATAATAACCAGCACCACTAATTAATAACCATTTATTGCGTAATGTTACTCAATCGAGGTTACGTCATAATTATGCACTCGATCGGGTTTATACACGAGTTAAACCGACTGAATATTTCCTACAGTTATAGTTCAGCGTAGTCGCTTCATACTAACTTACTAACTGTATTCTATGTAACGTGTGGATTATTGCAACATTGTATTGATTTTCTTATATATATATATATTTCAGTTGTATCGATATTCTAAGTTATAAATGTATTCCCATTATTACATTATTATTATTATTATTATTATTATTATTAAATACAAATGAGCGAATACAATTGTACTATTAATACATAGTTGTTGTATACACATAACACCCCGTACATTAAGGCGGATCGTTTTTGGAAATAGTATAATAGATACATTTCATTAAATGTATACTAGTATTGTAAACATAACTACCAAAGGATGTTATATATAAATATCGTCTTATACAGGCAAAAGATGATTTAAATAATATTTTGTAAAAAAATACTCAATTCTCCATACTAGCTCTTGCACATGCGCATGTCATGCGCAGATCGTTGTTTACATCTATCAATTTTGAAAATATAAAATTTAAAATGTTGTATTACTAAATATTTAAATATATATATATATATATATAAATATATATATATATACATATATATATATATATATATATATATATATATATATATATATATATATATATATATATAAATATATACTACATGTTTAATATCATCTATATAAAGAAAGTTTCTTTCTTTATATCGATATTTAATATATATATACTAAATGTGTATATAAATTGTTTATATATATATTTTAAATATATATACTAAATGTTTAAATGTATATGTATATGTATATATATATATATATATATATATATATATATATACATACATATACTAAATGTTTAAATATATATATATATATATATATATATATATATATATATATACTAAATGTTTATATATATACTAAATGTTTAAATATATATATATATATATATATACTCAACGTTTAATAAATAAATATATAATAAATATATAAATAAATAAATATATATATATATATATATATATTTAAACGTTGAGTATATATATATATATATTTATATATATATATATATATATATATATATATATATATATATATATATATATATATATATATTTAAATATATATATACATAATGTATAAATATATTTACTAAATGTTTATATATATATATATATATATATATATATATATATAATCTATACTATAATTGTGTATATATTAATAGTAGCTATATAATATTAACTATAAAATAATATATTCAGGAATTCATATTTTTAGGAAATTTTTTATTTTTTAAATCCTGTTTTCAAAAAATTTAAAATAGTAATTTTTTTAAAAAGTTATGGTCATATAGAAAAAAGATGAACGAATTGAAATATTAAAAAAAAAATTAAAAAAAAAAATGATTATGGAATTCCTGTACATTTTCAAATTTAAAAAAAAAATCCTTTAAAATCCTATTTTTTAAAATAAATTATTAATTTATTTACAAATAAAAGTAAATCATAACTGTAATGTATATATATATATTAATACAATATAACATTACCATTAAATGAATGTCATATATAAAAAAAATGATTTTTTAAAATTTCTGTAAAAAAAATTAAAAAATTCCTGGAAAATTGAAAATTGCATTTAAATTTTATTTTATTTTTTTAAACTTATCTAATATCGTAATATTTTCAGTACAATAAATTTCAGAAGTTTACAATATGTATTAGATACAGATAAACACAATTTAATTTCTTCCTATACTCTCCATTATAAAATTCCTATCTCTTCAATGTTAAACTTCTAGGCGATTTTGCCTGGTCAACCACTTATCGGATATCAATTTGGTTTTGATATTTGGCTTTATAGGCTCATTCTCCAAGTAACCGAAATTATCTAATATTGATTTTCAATAATCATATATCATATGAGCCGCCTTACCGTACATTCATTACCCCCTCACGTAACACCCCTTACCCACACGCCTTAACTTAATAAGTACACAATGCATTATGCGCACACCTGTACGCCGTACACTGTACGCACAGTGTGCGTCGCACACCCACACAGTGTGTGGCACACACACCACTGTAATATATTAGTAGGTATACCTACTACACAATGCACTGTTGTATTTGTTTACGTGAAGTTGTTTGTGGTGATAGAGCGTAACGTGTTCATTCATTCGTATGCACAATAGTGTATAGTTCTATACAATACTATATACACTATATATATATAGTTAGTTATAAATAACTCACTATATATATATATATATATATATATTATCGAATAAAATACACAATTAAAGCGTCTCAGATATCAATTATATATAATATATATATTATAATAGAAACATAAATAGTAAATACCCTAAATACACTAAACATCAAGGGCATATGAATGTAGACTATGTCCTATAAGTTATAGGCTATAACTATAGTTATACATACACATACCTGATAATACATACATACATGTATGATATATATACACACACATACATAAACGTATACATGTTCATATGCAAACAATGAATACACGCACAATGTATGTCGCACATATATATATATATATATATATATATATATATATATATATATATATATATATATGTGCGCAATTACAATATACCGATATATATACACGAATACACACAAACACATACACATAAATGCACACAAACTCAAAAGAATATTCTTAGATAACCTCTACATTAAAATAACTATATACATATACACATATAACGTTTACAAAAAGTGTCTTTCATCTGTTGTGTACACACGTGAATTTAGAATGGAATGTTACCGAAACATTCCGCCGGTCACTTTAGCAATACTACCATTAGAGATGACCGTCTGTCACGTGTTATCATAGATTTATAGTTTACAGTGTAAACTATAAATCTATGCTTATTATCATTGGGCGCTATCATATCACGTATATTACTACTTAATCAATGACCATATACCCTACAAGTTATATTTATATATATTAAGTTAAGAAAGAAAGTTAAATTAAGAATTATAACCATGTGTAATCCCTTCTAAAATATTATCTTCCTTTTTAAACTTTCGCCTCATTCTATCACTTTTACAAAACCCTACTTAAGTCTCGTAACCGCCTATTGAATAATATTATTAACTTTTCACTTACAGTATAACTTATAAATTACGTATTAGAAACAACTGCCACCCCCGATGGGTACTTACTAACCCCCCCCCCATCTATATATATATAGTCTGTACCCTGGGTCTGTACGACTACAGTCCATTATTACCATTCGATAACAAGTATTATGCTGCTTTCGGATGTGGTGTTTATACCATGTAACATTATACATATTATATAGTACCAATATAGACACGGATTCACTATAATCATATCTATGCATTGTATTCAGTGTATATAATAATAATAATAATAATACTATTTAGAAGAATTTTAAGAATTTATATATATATATATATATATATATATATAATGAATCAAGTTGATTCAATCAACTGACTTCCCATGTATTTATCTTACCAAATATCCTGATATAAAACCACACGCTTAATGTATCCATTATTAATACTGGCATCCTAGGACAGCTGTCATCTTATTACAGCCCTTCATTTGCCCCTGCATTATCTTTCTCGGTGTTAGTTCATTTCCCATCTATCTATTACCATGTTATACTCTTTATTTATTAGCATATTCTACCCTCTGTATATTATTATGTTTCCACTCTATAGATTACTGGTATAGTTACCTACCAGTTATCGTATGCACGTCTATATATTACCTAAATCCCATCATCTCTTCACACTTATCTCATTTTATATTTATAAAGGAATACCTCTCTCCCTTATCTATGTATATCTAGACCCATTCTCTCTTTACCTCTGCTCTCCTCACCTATAATCTACTAAATCATTGTATAATAGAAATATATTCTTCGATCAGTGGTATTAACTAAGTTTATAGTCCTATATTATAGATGTATCTGCTCTCACAAAGACATTATAATACTATACTCTATACCAGAAATTGTTCTATGGTTTATACTTCTCAAAATATTTGTATATAATATAGTATGCCCATAGGTATACATTATGACCTACACTATTTAGCCATTCTCAAACTTTGCATACATTAACCTTGACATCGACCTATTTTTTGTCATTATCACGCGTGTCATAATTTATCGCTATTACAGTTTATTTATTCTATTATTACTAATATCCATGCCATCAGATATTTCATTTTCTACGTTTACTATAAATCAACGTTGACTTATTTGAATGTATCACCATTATACACTATTATGCATTGTTTATATATTAGCGTACGATGAATGTATGTGTTAAATACATAATTATAAGTAAATAAATTATATAAACAGTTATAAATATACAAATATATATATATATACCTTAAAACATTATAAATCAATACTTGCGGCAAGAACATTTCGTATGAAATAATGTATGTATTGTATATAACATAATGTATACAAAATAATGTATACAACATAATGTATACTATAGTATACATTATATTACCATATATAGTATACATTATTTCATACGAAATGTTCTTATATAAATGATTACCTGTATAATGTATGCTATACAGGTCACTTAACACCCACATATATCTAACATGTAATGTTTATAAACATACGGTTAACAATAATAAATATTTAAGTAATTACTTTGTATCTGTATTAACTGATTAATGACATTATATTAATAGATACACACGTATATATATATATATATACATATATATATATATATATATATATATATATATATATAATATTGATTGGTGTGCATTTTGAAATGGTTTGGCGAGCTAAGTATGTCTCGCGATAGTGATTTAATGTTATTTATGAATTTAATGAAATTACTTAACTCCACAAATGTAATGTTATTTATGAATTGATTGACATTCCTTAACTCCACATATAACCTTAAATCACTATCGCGAGACATACTCAGCTCGCCATAACTATTTAAAAATTCACTCCACCATATATAATATATATCCATATATAATATATAATATATATATATATATATATATCTACTCCTCATAGAATAACGTTGTGTATGCACAATACTACACGAGTACACTACCTTACCTTACGTTAATGTTTACTTGACGCCGGTGACGTCATAAGTAGGTTATTTATCACACCTCGGCGTCTATTGTATGTTCGAGTTATATATATAGCAGACATACCTATGCTTTGTTATCGTGTTTAGTGAAGTGTTGTTGTTGTTTAGTTAATTATTTAGTTAATTATTTAATTAATAATTTATAATATATATATATATATATATATATATATATATATAGAATACAACCTAAATACAACCAAACCTACATATTATACAACCCAAATATCAGATATAAATTGAGTCATAGATCCCCTCAATAAGTCATAGACTTGTATAATGTAAAATATAATAACATACTGAATATTATGCGTTTTATTGTATTTTAGTTCATGGTTTATTAGATGCTTGATATATGCAAGATAAAGCACAATACTATTTTTATTCTAGAATTATAATATATTTATATTATATGATTATAGATATTATCGTGATTTTACAATTGTAGTTAATCTTTTTATTTAATATATAACAGGGGTTTCCAGCTAACAGTAATAACCTCATAATAGAAGCATAATAGCATATTTAATAGCTTCAAATATTTACATTGTGCTATTATGCTAGTATTATGTTTCCATTAAATGTATAGTACCTATTATACTATTATTAATTTGTCATGCTATTATGCTGCTGTTATGTGGCTATTTAATGTCTATTATGCTATTATAATGCTGCTATTAATTTTAAAAGTATATTATACTGCTATTATGTTGCTATTCTAATAATAGCATAATATACATTAAATAACAACATAACAGCAGCATAATAGCATGATAAATTAATAGCAGCATAATGGACATTTAAGGACAATATAATAGCAGCATAATAGCACAATGTAAACATTTGAGGCTATTAAATATGCTGTTATGCTGCTATTATGAGGCTATTACTATTGGGTGCTGGGTTTCCATGCTCGAATATAGGTTATACATATAGGTTACTTACCCTGAATTATAATATGGACATTCTCCACTGGACATCATACGTACCATATATCATTCTATATATTATTATTGAAACAATCTAATAAATTAAAATTACATTACATTATAATTAATTGTATAGGTGTTTGATCCATACCATGGTATGAGATATTTTGGTCAAGGCCAATATAATTACAACGGTAATAGATATACCTATATCATATATGAAAATATGTTACATTAAAGAACTATGTATAATGATAATATTACCAAACATGTTAATAAAAATTAATAAAAATTTAATATATTGAATAATATTATCGATTATGCATTTTCGGAAAAGTGCATTTTCTGCAATATTATTGTAATAAATAGGGTAGAATTAATGGTCAAATGTTCATATATAAAAATATAATATATAATTAATTAAAATTATGAGTGTATTACATCTTACGACTTAGTTAATTTAACTCAACTTTTATTAGTTGAGTATATAGGAAGACAAGTAGGATTAACCTATTAACGCATTCGGAACTATCGACCAAAATTAACTAACCCCAAACATACCATATTTCACCATTAATTACCAGTAGTATTATAACTGATAATATATAATTTTGTTATCATAGTCTAAAATCTAAAAATCTCTTAGATTAATATCTTTTTAATAAGTATTCTAAAATTTATATTTATTTCGCATTTAAAATTTAACCTTTAACCCTCAACTCATCCTTTTTGATCGTAACCTAATTAATATACTAAGATTCAATATTCACTGAGTATTACTAGTATAGCGTGTGCCACATTTGATCGACCAACACCCCCTCAAGTCTCCTAATAATTATTAATAATATAATATATAAATGTATAGTATTTTAATATATTAATTAAAATATGTTATTATATTAATTATTAATAATTATTATTTTAATATATCAATTATTAATATTTCATTATATTATTAATTTAAAATTATGATACAAATAATTAATTAATATATATATATATATATATATATATAAATAACATAACTAGATGTAGCTTCATTGATGATGAAATTTCTAGTATTTATATAATACTTACTTAGTTACTTAGTCCCGTGACGTCTAACATCGTAGGGGGAGCATATTTCTTCTTCCGTAACACAACTTTTTCCATTCATCTCGATTACATGGTTTTTCTAATAAATTACCTAAAGACAGATGTGTATATTCGGTTAGATCGTTAATCCAGTTTCTCTTTGGGCGACCTCTATTCCTCTTTCCTTCAACATATCCTTGCATTATTGTTTTGCATAAGTTGTCATGTCGACTTATGTGACCATAGAAGCTGAGTTTTCATTGTAAAACAATATCCAGAAGAGCCGAATTATGACCAATTCTCTTTCGATTTCAGCTCGAATGAATACATTAGTTTTATGCTCTCTGTAGCTTATTTGAAGTAGACGTCTGAAGGCTTTGGATTCGAAGGCGGATATCCTTTTTTTTTATTCTTGATATAACGTCCACATTTCGCATCCATACAACAGTGTTGAGAGAACTAGTGATTTATATAGCTTAAATTTTATTTTAAAAACAATTTCTTTGCTCCTCCAAATTTTTTCTAATTTCACCATTACTGATGTTGCCGTTGCAAGTCTTATACGGATTTCTTTTTTTGATGTTGCATCATCGGATAGTGTAGCTCCTAAGTACTTGAAATTAGAAACATTCTCTAAAGCTTTACCATACATCATAATCTTAGGCGCTTCTGTTTCTCCGTTCACTAAAGTGTTATTCTTGATATGGCTTATTTCCATTCCGAAAGACGTTGCTGTTTTTTCAAGTGAATCCGTTAGACTTTGTAATTCCGCTTCCGAACCAGCCAACAAATCTATATCGTTGGCAAATCTTAAATTAGATATTGGTCTCCCGCCTATTTGTATTGATGATTCATGATTTTGAAGTGTGAGTTTCATTATTCTTTCCAAAAATATATTGAATAGTTGCTGTAAAAGTAGGCAGCATTGTCTTACCCCCACTTTAGTACAGAATGTAGGGCCAATTTGATTGGTAAGTAACACAGAGCTGCTAGTTGACTCATAGAGGGATTTTATTATGTTAATCAGTTCGGTATCGATTCCGAACGATGTCATCGTATCCCATAGACCTTGGTGCCAAACCCTGTCGAATGCTTTTTTCAAATCAATAAAATTGTGAAAAAGTGGTCTTTGTTGCTCAATATGTTTTTCTATAATTAGCCTATAATTTAAGATCTGTTCTGTCGTACTTCTGTTTTTCCGAAAACCTGCTTGTTCTTCTGATAGTATGTTTTCTGTTTGTTGTGTTAGACGGTTCAGTATTATACGTAATAGTATTTTGTTTGAGTGGCTGATTAGACTGACTGTTCTATAATTTTCACAATTCTTTAGATCACCTTTCTTTGGTAGTGGGATTATTAAGGATATTGTCCATGCATCTGGGCATTTATTTGTAGACAATATTTTTTGGCATAAATCTGTTAATAATTGAATTAGTACTGGGCCTCCTTCTTTAATAAGTTCACTTGACACATTATCTATGCCCGGTGATTTCCCATTTTTCAGCTTCTTTATAGCATATTCGACTTCTGATTTTAGTATTGGCAAAATTGTGACCTCTTTATTTGCGAGAGTGTTCGTTTGTAGTAAAGATATATCTGGATTAATGGGGTAATTATATAATTCTTTACAATATTCCGTCCATCGTTCCATTTTTGCCTTTTATTTATATAATAGCGCACAGAATTTATATAATTTGTATTATATTGTTATGGTGACTTAATACAAATAATCAATTTATTGGATATATCAGACTTATGTTAGATAAAAAAAAATAAAAAAACTCCTTATTTAGACTATTTATACAATTATGAATATTTTATTCATTATATATATATATATTATACATATTACAATATTGTAATATGGATGCAATTGAAAATCAATACAATTATTTATATATACCTAACATTATTTCATTACTATAACTGTATAACCTATAACTGTGTATAATCTACTGGAATTTGAATATATTATATATTAATTGCTTAATTCCATGGATGATATTGTTGATCTTCTACTCGAGCATCAGTATTTGACAACTTAACCACATCAACAACTCTATCTAGCATGCTGTTTATTATCTCTTGCTTCTCTTAGAGACCAGTATCTTTTCTTAGCATATCCAAATAGTTAAAAGTCGGTGACCTCTGTTAGATTTGCCTTGTGTAGGTCCCCATAGAATGAGCGGTTGTGTTGATAGTTCAGGATGCCATATACAGTCTCTGGCAATATGTATCCTTCTGGATTTAATTTTGAAGGCAATAAGAGATAGTTTACCATTCAAATTGTTGTTTTAAAGTGTTCCTTCCAAGATATATTTATGGCTCTATGAAACATTCGGGTGTATGTGATATCCAGTGATTTCTTCTATTGAATGTTCAGTATCTTTGACTTAGACACATAGATTAGTACACTCTAAAGTTGCTACAAATAGTATTCTTTTAAGTGGAAGGTTTAACTTAGACTTCCATAGAATGTGGATACTATATAATGCGTTCCATGCTAGAGTATTTCTTATTTTAATGACCTTTTCTGATGAGTTGATCCAAAAACAAAGGTATTTAATGTATTTTTTCGACTTGTAACGTTTGACCATCAACTGATTTTAATACTATTGAGTCAAGTGTGTTAAATGCCATTACTTTAGTCTTTTTTTGCATTCAGACTATACCCTAAGCAGTAACTCCCTAACTTGACAGTATTGGATAATAAGGCTATAACTTCAGCAAAATCCAAATCTGTTAAAACAGTTGGATACAATCTTCGACTTCTGCACGGGACATGGTAAATCCAAATTTCTCTTCAAGTCAGTTGATTACTTTTCTAAGTGCATACTCTAGTATAATATTAAATAGGTAAGGTGATAGAGTATCCCCTTGTAGAACTCCTACTACTATATTTTACTCCTACTACTATCTTAAGATACGCCATCTTGTTGGTAAACTATCGCTAGTATTAGCATAGCTCCCATTTATTACATTAACGCTTAAAGCTTATCATGTATTCCATATGATCTGTAGCCATCTTATCCCTATGTATAGAATCAAATGCCTTATTCAAGTCAATAATGCATTCCAGGTAATACAGCTGGTTAATTCTTATTCGTAATTCCATCCAGTATCATTCATATTACTAGTCCTATCTGGCCGACCGTAGCTCTCTTCTGTCTGAATCCATTTTAAGTGGGTCTAATTAGAGGATCTAATAATGTCCGTATTAGATTAGGTATCATACAATTATAAGTTTTGCCTATAGAAGTGAGGCTAATTCCACGGTAGTTATCAGCTTTGGTGAGATCTCCCGATTTATGTACTGTGACTATGTTATAAATATGCCATAGGTCAGACTGTTCACTGTTTATATATGACTTGTTTATGATATCAAGCACAATGTCATCATTTGGAACATATTTGAGTACTTCTGGCATTATACCATCTTCCCTAGGACCGTTTAGACATTTTATTGATCTTTTCACTTTCTCATATTCATCAAGTGTAAATATGTCGTCTTTTATATGTAAGTTTTTAAAAACTGAGGGTATTTCTTCATATTTATCTGTCACTTCAGGTGAGTTCCAGAATAGTTTTTGAAGTGTTCATATCATAGAACAATTCTATACAGAGGATATCCTCTGCATTATAACCTCTATTACATATTATTGTTATATAATACATAGATTAGTTTGCTCAATTACAACATTTCTTTTCCAGTTCTTCATCATTAATTACCTTATAAAAATTATACATATATAAATAAATTTAGGTATGGTTCTCTTATAACAAACGATTCCTAATTCGACTCCTTTCTATTAACCATAAATCTATATATTCCTCCAATCCTTCATATGACTTACTCTCAATTTACTCCACCACCCACAATACATGTTCAACTTCTAGTATACATCTCGTTATCCCACAGCTATCCTCCGTTAAATTACAGTAACACTCATTATCCTACATTAGCCTATCTATCTGGAATACACTCCCTCATCTATAAGATCCATTCAATCGCCCACCTCCTTCAATACTCATCGTAAGTCATATATAATCTTTATCTAATTTCATTATATTAGTATTATCTTTTATATTAGTATTATCTTTTATACTTACACTTTGTTTCGTTAGTTTTTTCATTTGTTGTGGTTGTTGTGTTTTACTATTATTATTTATGTTACGTGCACTTACGAGCAGTGTTATCACTCTGTAATGGTATAATAAACCTTATTTCATCGTATTTAATCATATAATCGTATACATATTTTACTATTTCACATGCTAAATTATAAAGACATACTCTAAATTCTATAGATATATTATATTATATCTAGATGTTTAATATATGTAATGCTTTTATATATATATATATAATATATATATATATTATATATTATATATATGTATATATATTATTTATAAAATGAGGAAGTTCGAATACATAGAAATAACTCTATTATAGTATATCAATTTTGAAAGCTATGTAAAGTTATTTTTATATATATATATATATATATATATATATATATATATATATATATAAAATATATCATAAATCAGAGAGTACAAATACTTATATTATATCTAGATTTATAATATCTATGATACTTTTTCTATATAATTGTATATATATATATATATAATATATAAAAAGTATATATATATATATATATATATATATATATTGATTTGATAGTGTATATACAAATATAATATGATATGCATTGTTCTCTATTATGTAGACATAAAAAGATCTCTACAGTTATTCTTATGATAACAAATTTTCTATAATTATAATAACATTACAGGACTCATTATGATGTTTAGTTATAATAAATATATACTATTCAGCCCTAATGGGGAGCTACATGTACAATGTACATTGTACATGTACAGTTACTAGCATATAGCTAGAGAGAAGCTCTATGGTAGTTCTCTCTAGCTCTATGGTTAATACAATGAACAATAGTTTCAGATAGAAGATGTATATATATATAAATAGATATAATAATAAATGATATTTTATTAGAAAGTTTAGATACTTATTCAATACACTTATATTATAGTCACTTGAATAGTTCTATTCATAAGAAATTATTGACCAATATATGCATAATAGTCTGTGTATATATATATATATATATATATATATATATATATATATATATATATATATATTTATATACATACCTATCACAATGTTAGAATCATTATATATTCGAGTAGATTAAAACACTGAATATTAATAATACACAATACACAATGATCGATTACAATAACTCTATATTGTACAGGTACACTATGGTATCCGTGAGATTAGTTCTAGAAATCCTATTGATAATAACGCAAGTCACTGGCCAATTGGATACAGTGAAACTGGCCACCATTCTTTCTCATAATATCAGCAACAAACTATTAGGATTCCAAGATTTGCAGGTTTTGTATTTCATTTATAGGTTTATTGAACACATATTAAAATATTTATTTTAAATTACAATTAGGAACGTTGTTTTCTTATTTAAAATTTAAAGTTCAAGAATAATGGTATTCTTGTTACACTATAATGTAAGAGATAATGCACCCGTCATTACTCAATGAGTACTGTTAATAATGTTATAATTCTAATTATTTATCAAATAACTTTTTCATTTGTATGAGTAGTACTCATACAAACCTTTAATATTATTTATATTTATTTTTAAAAATAAATATTAAAATTATATAATTTTAAAAATTAATTAGTTATCTGATAAATAATTAGAATTAGAACTACAGGTAAATCATTTTTTTTCATTTATAACAAAACAAATTATATTAATTTTTTTTCATTTATAACAAAATAAATTATATTCATTTCAAACATCTAAATACTACATTTTGTTCACTAATAATTACATAATATAATGTAATACGTTGTATAAATATTCATTATTAACTTTTATACGTAGATAGTATTCGGCTATTAAGAAGCTTCCCTGTAACTTTGCATTGTCATAAAATCATGAAATACTGGTTACTTAGAAATAATCTTTTAAACCCAAACTTCTAAATATTTTAAAATTACCATCTACATTACCGTTAATTATTATTAATCATATAGTTAATAAACCATAATATTAGTGTTATGACCTTGGTGTTATAATAGAAATGTTATTTTATTTTTTAAGTTGGTTACATTTTTTTCTTCAAAATCTGAAAACTTTAATCTTTGTCTTATTCGTCACATTTGTAACTGTGTTTAGTCATGTTTCCCAACATATAGTAATAATATTAGTTCTTTCTAAAAATGTTATCACTATACTAATATATATATATATATATATAATTAATTATTCTGTAGTGTATCAGAAATTAGTGCAACAAATTGATAGAATCATTATAACTACTATTATAGTTTAATGTAGCCCCTATAGCCACAATATTCATCTACTGATTATAAACAATAGTATTTTAAGTGACTTCAATTCAGAAAATCATCAAGATTTGATCTAATTTTACTTAGTATAACCAATGCCCTAGGTATAACTCAGAGCTTTGGTATAACTCAGGGCTTTGGTAAAACTCAGAACTTTTTTTCTAAGGTCTAAAGACAGGCAATTGCCTGATTAATTTAATCTGACTAGTCATCACAATATTGCATCTATACATTTATATATTCTGTCTTCGCTTGTACCACTGCTTAAACCATACCCTTTCTTCTATATAGAATAAACTCCTCGCTTAATTATGTAAACTTCGATAACCCCTTCTGTCTTACCTAACCTAAATATGGGTAGATAAAATATCCAAATAAAGTATGCTCTTTGTATACGCCGTTTAAATACAAAAGTGTGTCCTTTAAAGTATGCCGTTTTTTCTGGGCATACATTTGACCATGTAAACGCAACCTTACATAAACTTGAATAACTATTATTTCTACAGTGTTACTATCTTTTTTATATTATATTATATTACCTATAAACTATTTCACTAATAGTGAATATCAGTGAGGATTATTTTTCCATCTATATAAGTATATAAATAAACTATTCTATCTTTTAATATTAAAATGTGTTATTTGATATGAATATTTTAACAAAATGTGTATAATAATTTACTTATATGATGGTATAACAATTATGGTCAGACAGTGGGGACGAGGGGATATGTCCCCCCCACTTTAAAATCTAAGGGGACCTCCTATGTATTGGTCCCCCCCCAATTTTA
The DNA here is from genome assembly GCA_964019155.1 of Osedax fenrisi. Classification (NCBI taxonomy): domain Eukaryota; kingdom Metazoa; phylum Annelida; class Polychaeta; order Sabellida; family Siboglinidae; genus Osedax; species Osedax fenrisi. Next base: position 11,024,691 of record OZ025244.1, on the reverse strand, counting down.
CCACAACATTTATTTTGATTGGTTGTTCCCCCTACATACAAATCGTTCCAGCGCCTCTACTAACAATTAGAATAACATTAATAAGTATTAATCCTATAAATAAAGTATTTATATTAATATAAATATATATATAAAATGTACTCAATGATATATATATATATGCTTATAATATATACTGAAATAAAACCAAATAATAAAGTTACACTTCTATTTTATATTAATATTCATTATTTCATTTTTAGGATAAAATATATAAAATAAATGTTCAAATTGAAAAGGTGAATCCTCAAGTTGTATTTAAAAAGGTTAGCTATGGGAAAGTTTGGCATTTATTAAAATAATATGGTTATATATATTATTATATAAGATCACTTCTACATATTATGTTAATACCTATTTTATTGGTTTGGATGTGGCTTTAAAACGCATCCTAATACCCAGTGTCTGTCTCCTTATCAAAATGACACATATGAGAATGTATATATATAGTATTACCAAGGGCTTTGGTATTATTTTATTATATTTATATTCCAATTTAGATTGCAAACCCATAAATGGTATAGGTAAAGCTATACTACATTATATATTACCTTAGATTTAATAGCATCAATTCCTTAACCACAAAGATGCTAGCCGATACGATAAGATAAACGATATTTAAATTACACAGATTCACGATGACCTTACGGATAAATTCGCATCTACCTTCTCGGTAGTGAATAACACTGTAGCCACTATTCTTAACGACTACAACACAAATGCTTACGGAACTTCTACCGAGGTCGACTTCAACGAGTGCTGTAAATTTATTCCCACGGAGGAGAATTCATCAAATAGTTTTACCTTTAAGCAATGGGTTAGTATAATTAGTTGATCCATAGATAATACTCCGATTTATAAGTTGTATATATATATATATATATATATATATATATACAACTTATTTAATCAGGTTTAATAACTTCATAAATACATAAATAAATATAATAATTATAAAAATATATTACTGAAAATAAACCCATATGAGTTACTTGCATTATATAACTTATATTAGCAAAACTCAAAGTATTTAGATGGGTTACATTATTAGTTTTGATTAAAAACTATAGAACAATCATTAATTAATGCTTAAAAGCCTTTAAAAGCCCATATGAATTTCTACGATTTACATATTATATATTTCTAAATATATATCTTAAAATCGATAAGATGGACAAATTAAAATAATCATATCAAATAGGAATTCTACATTGTTTTATATCTATCCACATTGTCTTATGGCTTATATATATGTATATGATATACATATATATAAGCCACATATACAGTATATCATTCTTCATATTTGTTTATATCTCATTAATCTGACTTCCTGTTGTGTTATTATAGAGATCCAGAAATAATTATCTGTAATACCTATAAGTATAATATTTTGTAATTTACTTTTAAATGTTGATAATAAATTATGATAGTTATCATAGATTATTTAAGTTACTTTGAAATACTATTTTCTATATATATTATTATTATTATTATCAAATTTAAGCAATATTGCATATGCCAGGGTAATTATAGAAGATGTGTTGCTTATCGAGACAATTACCCCTTTATTAATATGATAAGTTTCATTAAAGATAAGAATAATAAATAAATAATAATGTTATAATATTATGACAAATATATAGATAAGGAATACAAAATAAACATAATAAATATAAAATTATTTTGTATATGTTATATATGAATAAATATATAATTCAGCGATCTTTAACAACAATTTATGTCCCTCGTTCAAATAGTTAACATGATTATATTTCATATTATTAAACGACCGACATCCCAGCATTCTAGTGTATAGGATACCTTGCGGTGATTATTGCGCTAACAATTGTTAACAGCAGCGTTACCCCATCCACACAGATAAATATAATGTCTTCCTGTTATCGTTTCGCCGAGTTGGATCACAATAACGCCACCATCGCCATCAGCCTCAACTTAGTGGACACGGCCAGAAGGAATATGCACATAGCATCTAATACTTACATTAGGGTTAGCATGCTGATATAAGTTGGTATTTATATATTTACTGACTATGTGGCTCAGTGGCTAAGGCGTTAGACACACAAGCAGAGGACGCGTGTTCGAGCATCGTCCGGTCCATTAATTAATTTTACAAAATGGGTCTTAAAATATTGTTTAGAAGTGATCACTTCTTATAAGATCGATCTTATATAATTGTGTATACATAAATGATCGGCTCTCGTTAAAACCATGGATGCCTTAACATGAGAGCGGATTCGAAGGGACATTAGAACCATATATGGTTATAAGTGAAAACTTCATCTAATTCCTGGATGGGATGAAAGGACTCCACCAAATTAAAAAATTAAAAAAATATATATATATATACATATAAATGTTAGATACTATAAATGTATACATATAGCGATAAGCCGCTATATATAGCCAGTAGGTGAGTAGCCTATACACACTGTGCGGTCATGCGAGACGGCTATCATGAATGGGTGGGAGCGTATTCCAGGCACTCATCATGTATGCGTTATATCATGAGTGATGGGTCAACGGATACACAAGATGTACGCATGCGAACGATAAAGTACAATAATATATAACAATAAACATATTATATTATGTGCCTACTTATTCGTACAGTGGCAATACTATGGTACAGTAGAAGGAGTATCTTCTCAATACCCAGAAAGCAACAGTGTTGATTGCGACGATTACGATCCGAGATATAGGTAACTATTTACAAATAGAATATAATATTAAATAACTTTAAATATTAATATCTTTAATCTCAAATATTAATAATTTTAATATATATATATATATATTTACATATATAATATATTAATTAAGATCATTAGATCAAATTAAATCAATGTAGGTATTCTTAGTCCTAATTCTTATAAATATGATACTAAATATTTGATAAATATCTGCTATTGTAAATAAACATAACTTATTGATGATTAATCCTTTCTTATATAGGCCATGGTTCTCGAGAGTTGTGTCGTCAATGCCTAAAGATGTGGTATTTGTAATCGATAGATCACATTTCATGAAATTATCGCCAGGGGGCTATGCCATGGCTAAACGGGCAGTTAATATTACCATCAACTCCCTGGCACCATATGATAAGGTCAAGTATATACACTATAGTGTATATTATATATATATATTTATTAATAATTATTTAGCACTAGGTAGGTTAACCTCTCATAGGTGTGAATTTAATTGTATGACAAAAGTAAGATATACAATCTCAAAAATCATCAAAAATTATCATTATGAATAAATTAAATTAAATTAAAAATTAATGAATTGATAACTTTTCCCTATACATCACGAATTAATTTTTAAAATTATAAGCGCTTGTATCAATATATTTCAGTTACAATAGAGGCTAGTGTTCTTGTTCTAATAAATATGAATTCAGTAATTTGAGTGTATAAATATACTAATATCACACATTTATTATATCCTTTATATGATATAATAATACATTAGTCATTAAATGTTTGTCCTAATATATTAATAATTAAAAAATGATTAAACAGCAATATATGATAGTATTATATAGTATTATACATAATAATAGCTATTTTCCTATACCGTTATAACACATCAAATACTAGTAGTACAACTTGTATAGTTCCATGTACCTTCATGTTATTATTCCCTCAAACTCAACTGAAGTTAGTAACATATTTCGGTAATTATCGATTGATTTTGATTTTTATTAAGACATCAACAATTCTTACAATATTTTATTATATGAATTACCATTTTAAAATAATATTTTCAAGATTTTCTTTTAACATATTTTAGATTTGTGTGATAATGTATATATTTTTGTAGTTTTTGCTTCAAATTAATAGACTATTTTTTTTATTATTTCATATATATTAGCGGGTTTTGCCCGATATTTCCTTAAATATCTGATGGTTATTGATATATAATCATAACTTATTATAGAAAAATGTAATATAAATTGATTGTGTATAGAGTGTGACAACCTATAAAATAATATTAATTATAAATATATATATAGGTGATGTCATTATTTTATAATTGGTAGTATATAAAAATCAATGATTAATATAATTTGTTTGTATAAAATAATGTATTCTACTATAGTATAATATACAATATATTTATTTATTTTGGCAATGATAATTGCAACATTTATTATATGTATAATTTGTTTGAAATTTAATACTAAATGTTATATTCATATCAGCCAAAACCCCAAAATACACTCACATCTCCTATATTTAGTGTTTATATCTAGGTTATGTGTTTATATAATTTATTTAATAATATATATATATATATATATATATATATATATATATATATATATATATATATATATATATATATAGCTGTACAGTGTTCAGGATATGGTCTTGCTCAATTTTAATTTTTTTTACAAAATATACAATATTATATATAACTATGAATTTAGAAAATTTCAAAATATTTTTTTTAAAATGTATAAAATATAAAAAAAAATATTTACGAATATTTTAAAAATAGTTAGCTCTTCACCCGACATGTTTAAACCATGGAAAGAAAAAAATCATAAAAAATATATTAAAATAAATAGGTTTTCCTATACAGATTGTATTTATTTATGAAAAATATCCATAATACATACAATTAATCAAACGCAGCAATACGTGATACTATAGGTGTGCTAGTCACAATCTTAACTTAAATACCAATATTTAATGGTGAATTCAACGTTTATAATATATCATTAATGATTATATTTATAATTATATTATTATATAATTATAATTATAATTATTCAATATAATCTAAAATTAACAAACTTACTTAGAACTTTCATAACTATAAATAAAAGACATACCTTATATACCTAATAATAATCATTTAGTTACTCTAATTAAACAAATAATGAAATTTAGGGTATGTTTTATAAGATATAGGTAATATATTATTGATATTTTAACCTATATTTTAACCTACAATAAATAATAATATTTTAATCAAGAATAAATTACAAATTAATGAAATATCATCAATAAAAATAAGAAAAATATTAATTGCTATCATTACAGTTTAGTGTGGTGCTATTTTCCCGAGAAAATAAAACACCTCCTGGTTGCAATCAAATTGAAATGGCGGTGAATACAAAGTTAAACAGAAAGGTTTATTAGTGAATACATTTAAACATTAATTTTATAGATAATATTTGTTTTGATTATACATAGATATTTATATATATATATATATATATATATATATATATATATATATATATATATAATATATATATATAATATAATATAATATAATATAATATAATATAATATATATATACATATATACTATTCAATTCAATTCAATTCAATTTATTTTAAAGACTCTTTGTGCCATAGCAATCAAGCGTCTAAAGTAAAAACAAAAAACAATATAACGGAACATAAACGAAAATAATAAACTAATAATAATATAAATAGGAATACAGAAAGTACTCAACATTAATATAAATTGTAAATAAAATTGTTGATATTGATAAATAGTGATACAAAAAAATGATCAGGGAAATGCAATAGTAAATAGATATGTTTTTAATAGAGATTTAAAAGAGGTGGTGGATTGAGTGGAGCGTAGATTATGTGGTAGTTTATTCCATAGATAAGGGGCCGATATGTGCCATGTACGAATATTAGTGGTATGAAGATTAAGCTTAGAGGGTAGATGTAGAAGTTAAGTAGTAGTTGAACGGAGAGAGATAGTGTGAGTAGGAATAGAGATTAAGGAAGATAGATATTCAGGTCGGTTGTGGTGAAGAGAGTTATGAGTTAATAGAAGAACTTTAAATATTATTCTAAATTTTATTGGTAGCCAATGCAATCTATGTAAATATGGGGAAATATGTATTTGGGAAAAGCGATCAATTTTAAAAATTGATCGTACTAACGCATTCTGTAGTATTTGTAATTTTTTAATTTGATAGCCAGGTAAGGAGAATATTGCAGTAATCGAAAAGCGGTAATATGAAAGATGAGGCGAGAGTTATAGAAACACCTAGGGAGATGGAGTTACGGATAAGACGGAAAGAGTGAAGATGAAAGTTTATAGAGCGAAGAAGATTTGAGATATGACGATAAAAAGATAAAGAACTATCGAAATAAACACCAAGATATTTAACATTATCAGAATATAAGATATTATGATTGTTAACCATGATAAATGGTGGGACTGTTAATGGGCGTCTGGGAGAAGGGAGGTGAAGAAATATAGTTTCTGTTTTATTGTGATTCAGTGATAGAGAGTTATTTGAAAGCCAAGTATGTATAGATTTAATACAGTTAAACATAAGATTGGGAGCAAAATTGATATCAGAAGTGCATTTTACGTTAAGTTGTATATCATCAGCATATGAGTGGACTGATATAAGGGGAAATTTAGAAATTATATCAAAAATAGGAAGTAGATAAATATTAAAAAGAATCGGAAATATTTCTATGAGATGATATGTGCCCATTGATAAGAATAGAATAAGTACGATCAGAAATGTATGACGTAAACCATTTAAGTGCATTACCGGCGATACCAATATTAACCAATCGTGATATGAGAAGACTATGGTCAATTGTATCAAATGCTGCGCTAAGATCAAGTAGAACAAGAATTGTTCCATATGTATTATCAAGGTCACATAAGATATTTGTTGTTACCCTGGTTATTGCTGTTTCAGTAGATTTTTTCGGTACATAAGCACTTTGGAAAGTACAAAGTATATTATTAGTAGTCAGGAAAGAAGATAGTTGTTTTGAAACGACTCTTTCTAAGGTTTTAGAAAGTATTGAAAGATTGGAAATAGGTCTATAATTATTAAAGGATGAGGGGTCAAGAGAAGGTTTTTTAATGATAGGAGTGATAAGAGAATGTTTGAAAATGATGGGGACAGTACCAGAAATAAGTGATTCATGGATGATATGAGCTATATTTGATATTATATAAGGAGCTATATCATTTAGTAATTTTAAAGGAATTGGATCAAGAGAAGAAGAGCTGCGAGAATTTTTAAGTAAACAAATTAGTTGATCATTAGAAGGTAGAAAAAAGGAAGTTAGTGTATTAGTTGTAGAGAACGATAGAGCTATAGATATAGGTTTGGGTAATGAAGAAATAATATTGGTGATTTTATCATTGAAAAATGAATCAAATAAATTGGGTAATTCATCATTAGTAAATTCAGGATATGGCGATTTTTGTCTTCTACCAAGTATGCTATTTGCTAATTTAAAAAGTGACTTGCTATCATGTTGCATAGAAATAAACTTGTCATGAGTAAACATAGCTTTAGCGTTAATGAGATCGATACAATGTTTATTTTTCAAATTTTTATATATGGTTAGTGATGATGAAGATTTTTCTTTTTTCCATTTAGATTCAAGCATACGTAGACGAATATGAATACTATAATGATTAATACAAATAAATATGAAGATAAGACATCACTTAAAATGATAGATGGATTTGTAGTATTGATTTGGTTATTACACTTTTATTAAATACAAGATAAAAAATCATACACTAATTCTTTTATAATATATACAAAATTACTCTGTAAAATAGTGCAACGTAATTTTATACAAACCTCCACATGTCAATGTATAAGCAAAAAAAAGATATAATATTATTAAATCTAATATAATGCAAATTATAATATTGATAGTATCAGTTATAGAATTTGTTTTATTCCATAGAAATGTGTAGTCCAATGAATCGTTGTGTATCAATTTGATACACAACCATTCATTGGACTACATATTTCTATGGAATAAAACAAATTCTATAAATATATAATAAATAACATTAAATAAAAAATACATAAATCAATATATACTTTTATAATGAAAACATAAATTTATCCTTTATAATTATTACATAACCAAAATATAACCATTTAAAACAACTAATTAAAGATAAAAAAAAATATTAATCTGATATGCATATATAAAAATATAAATATAATCAATTAATATATTATAGATAAACTATTATTTATTATTATAAATATATAATATTTGATTATAATATGTAATATTTTCTAGAGAGTCCTAGATTTCATGAACAATTATAAGACAACGGATGAGGCTCCAGATTTTATGAAATCTCTTCAATTTGCATTCAATGTATTGAACAATAAAAATGATTCAGAAAAAAGAAGTAAGTTGTTACATATAATAATTAATCGTTGAAATATGTCATATTTACATTATAAAACTCTGAAATTATGATTTTATTTAAAATATATTTATATTTTACAACATATTTATATATTTTATTTTATAAATTTATTTAAAATCCACATTATATATATTTTATATTATATATTTAAAGGTAATTATTTTTAAAACCATACTAAATTAACTTATATAAGACTATGATAGCTGTGTTATTATAATATTAAATATGTGCTATTCATCCTTATATCATAAGTAGGGGAGTATAAGAATAAATCTCAACCTTCTCTTACATATTATAACTATTTTATTTAGGCAATACATTTATTAGATAAATACTTAGTAATTTATATCATGTAAATATATTGTTTATATAATATATTATATGGTGGAGAGATAATGAAATTATTTATTATACATTTTACATACCTAAAAATCAGTGTATTTATTTCAATATATAAGCATTAATGTAAGCATATTAAAGTAATTACTTTAAATATATATTCATATATATTAATATTTATAGATAAGATAATATTTTTTATCACACCTGGAGAGACAAGTGAACCAATCGATCTGATTCTAAATAAAATCAGAGATCTAAATATGAAAATGAATAATTCAGTTATTATTCTTACTTTTGGAATCGGAAATGTTAAAGGTACCATACAAATATAGCATTAATTAAATTTAAGTTTTTTAATTATTTATTATAATTTTATCATATATTTGAAACATATAACTGATATATTAAATATATTGTAATATATGTAATCTATTAAATTATTTTAAATACAAATTTGCAACAATTTAGTTATTCTACGAATTAATATTATAGAATATTTTTATAAAAATATATTAATAATACAATAATTTCAAATGAATTTTAAACGCATTTTGACTTTTTTATTCCTAGTATTACTGTATGCCTATATCATTATATACTAATGATGAATAATAATAAAAATCCAACATAATAATTATATTATTAATATATTAAATTATTTTAAATATAATTAACTGATCAATTCATATTTAATTTCCATATTAAGATTGTAACTAAATAGTTAATTAATATTGAATAGTCAGGAATCACTTTATTTTAGTAATATAATTAATTAAAGTTTATTTGTACACAATTATATCCCTATTTTGGTATTTTTAGAGAAGCAATATAGCCTATACACTGTATAGTATACAGTTCAAAATATTATATATCTATCAAAATTTAAATTACATTTATGTGAAATGAAATTAATAAATTTAATATAGTTTATATTATATAATTAAATTTATTATAAATGTTCATACATACATAACATCAAGTATCTAACTTATAATAAACAATCTAGAATATACACAACCTAACATATCTTCGAGTATCATATAAATTAGTTAACGTCGTATACCTAGGAACACAATTATATTAAATAACAATGTATTACGATAGATAATTATTAAATATATATATATATATATTTAAATTGTATTAAAATGTGATATTATCTAATAATATGATTATTATAGACGAACAGTTATATTTATTAACTGGCATCGCTAATCAAAGAAAAAGTGACCCGGCATATGGACCTATAAGAGTTACTATAATAAACTAATACTTATAGTAGTAAAATATCTATACATATAACCATTATAGAGATGATAATCTTATGCCAAGTGAATATTAATAAAGAATTGGTATTAAGTAGAAACTTACAAAAAATAAATATAAATACATATTTTATATTGTAAATAGTATATTTTAGATAAATGAATACATAAATTAACACATAATATATACGAATATCTAATATATGTTAATAATAAATATAAATAAATTATTTAACATCGTTTACCTATGAACACAATTATATTAAATAACAATATATTATAATAGATAATTATTAACTATATTGTGACTATGTAATATATATCACTATATATTATATAATACAATTTAAATAATAAATATTAATTTTCAAGTTATCATTGATGCAATTATAATATTAAAGTATTATATATTACATTAATGGCTTAATAGCTTAATGGCTTAATAGCTATATACCTAATCATAGTTTATTTTTATTATTTTATTAAAAAATATATTGATAATTATTAATACATAATTATTTTCCTCAGAGAGGAGTATACCAACAAGTGATCACTGAAACTCTAGAAAAACAATTTATGACATATTACATTAATCTAAACAATGAGATCGGCGAGGAGACAATGGTATCTGAACCCTATTACGATTATTCCAACATTGGTTTATATTATGTAATATTATTTAGAATCCATTCATAAATATTATACATACATTTAATATTATATATATAAATATATAAATAATATTAGTTATAATTTAGTTATAATTTAATAAGTTAGCCTGTTACATTGGTAACTTAGTTAAATGTATGACACGAGTATGTGTTATGTTCAATACGAATATTCTTCATAGTTCTCCATGAATTAATAGCTATTTTCTGAGTTTAACCAAATGATTTAATAGTACAATCTATAATATTTTCAATCCATTAATGGATTAGTTAATAAATATAGTTAATAAAGACGTAATATATAGTATAGTCATATTACTTGATATAATGGAATGGCCAAGATAATATTACAAGGAAATGGTTAAGACATACGCAGAATATACTAAACAATAATTATTAGTAGAAATTATTAAACAATTAAAAATATAATATATCTAATTACATCTTTATTAACTATATTTATTAACTCAATGTACATTGCACATTTCACACTAATATATTAGTTATGGTGACGATGAGTTTCTCATTCGTTATATGATCTCTATATATATAAAAAGTTTGTTGTCTTGAATAATATATTTATCGTTCGAGTTCAGCCGTTAATTTATGTGCCTTGCAACTATTAGGAGTGTTCTATAAACTTTACATTGAATCTTTATATTAGCTATATATAGGGTTAACATTAAAATATAGTTTTAGCATTCCACACCTTATATAGGTATGATATATTTCTTATTTGCGTGTCTATTATATCTTGAAGTTATACTTATGTAATGTAATCATCATCATAATCTCATGTAGTTTATCCGTTTAATGTAGGCTGTTAGTAGGGTTATTGCGGTAACTCTGGTAGCTAATACAGAGATACTAAGATATTTGGTGAATACCGATATATGTTATAACTGATAATATTATTTATATATACTATCTGCTATCTGCACATCAAGTATACATCAATATATCTATACCCCAATACACCACATTCCCATATTTCTATATAATTATAAATATAATCGTTTGCGACGTTTAATTATTTTATATTATAAAATATCGCCTACACATTATTAGGATTAATAATGACCGCAGCCAAAGCAGTTGTACATAACGGAAAATTCATGGGAGTTGCAGGTTCGTCTCATGAATATATTATTAGTAGAAGTCATAATTAGTGTAGGTTTAATTTTAATTAGATTAAATGGAAAGCATGATATTTTTTCGATTATCTATATATATATATGCACAGGGGTTGATTTGCAAGTGACTGATCTATTTGTAAACCTGCTGTATTTCAACGAGGGCAGTAACAGTTACGTGTTTATCATCAACAAAGCCGGCCGAACGCTAATGCATCCTCTCATGGTTTCCATTGAGACCACAGATGAAGTAGAATTCGTCGATATCAACAATTTCGAACACGGCGACAAAGTTACCCATATCATTGACAACATGAAGAGGTATGTGATTGCCATTACTAATACACATTAATTAGAATATACCCTATTTGTATTTCATTTTCATATGTTTATTTATTAAATGAAGTTATGTTATTACAATATTTTTACCTACATATTTTCTGTATAGAAAATACAATAATTGTTGATATAAGAAATTAAAATTAAAATTATAATTTATTAATTATTATTGTATATATACCTGTTACATAGAGGAAAGACTGGAAGATCTACAATAAATAGAATGCAGGCTATATCATTGGGGGATCCGAAGCGACAAGGAATGCGATACATCAATATAACTGTGGAATATATTTACAAAATGGTTTGCATCAACATTTATTCATTCACGAGTATATTTTATAAAATCTCGATATTGATTCCTCAAACTTACTATAATAAAGCGCGATTGTGATATATATTATCGTGTAATGAGTCATTACACGATTACTGATGACTGCATATATTCCATTTCTAATAGATTGAAGGAACTGATCTAAGTGTATGCGTAGTGATAGCCTCGGATAGTCATGTGGTATCAGAAATCTACAGCAATTATAATGTTAGTATATATTATATATATATTAGTATATCACTTCCTGTTTACATATATTTTATTATAAGACGTATATTTTTATCTCTTATAAAATCAAGTAATATCATTATTCAGATAAGTAATACATATTTATAATTCATATATTATTTAAACTTAATTTATTAACTTTACATTAATATATTTATTTTATTGATATATATTTATTTACACCTTATTTGATTGCTTTTTCTATAGTTATTAATTTTGTATTGACATTTTTCTATATAATATTTCATGCATCAGTGATTTTCTGTTTGTTTTTCTTCAATTGCTTTATACTTTTTTATGTACATTTTAGTTTTATATACATTTATTATATATCTTCTATTGAATTTAATTTCATATATATTTATTATATGTATTATAGAAATAATAAATAATTTGTAGAATTTATTTATTATAGTATTATATATAGATGCAAATAATTTAATTTAAAATAATTTTATATATCTTCTATTGAATTGAATTTTCATATATATATTTATCGTATGTAATATAGAAACAATTTAAATGATTTGTAGAATTTATTTATGTTAGTATTATATATAGATGTAAATAATTTAATTTCATATATATATGTATCTATTAGGTATTATATATTAATAATAAACATTATATATAATTTATTTATTTTGGTATAACATATTGATGTATATATATATACATGGTTATCATTAGTCACATACATATTCTAATAAAGTTTTTCTTGAGTTTTTTCACTATATAAATATATTTATTTATATTATATATAAATTTCATTCACTATTGATATTAAAGACTTAATTGATTTGCTGTGTATTTCATTTTACTTTGATAATGATTTAAATAAATACATTTTTTTTGTGTTCATTAAAGTTTATATTTTAAATTTGATTACATAACAATATTATTTCCAATATATGATTTTACATTCTATACAATTTTCTTGAATAGATTTATTTCTATTTTATATTTTGTACATCATACATTTCATATATGTGCCTATTTATATTATTTATTTAATTTGTTGCATATATATTTATATGTTTATATGTAGATGTAAATTTCATTATATTTCATTATCTTTTTAGTATAAGTATTGTATTGATTAATTTTATAATTATATATATTTATATATTTTCAGTGACATTATGACGCAAAAACAAGATATTAATGAATTAAAAAACTCATTTCAAGAACTGCATACAGTTGTATCTGAATTAGTAAATAAAGTTGATGAACTAACTGCAGTTGTAAATAATAAAGATAAAACAATTATTGAGTTAGAACAAAAAATTAATAACCTTGAACAATTTTCAAAACAAAATAATATTATTATATCTGATCCTAAATTGAATTTTGATTTAACTCAACGTAATCTAGCACCATCTTTCATCACATTTGCAAAGGAAAAATTAGATATAATTATACAACCGTATGACATTGTTAAGATACTTAAATTAAAAAACAACAAGAATAAACATAATAAAATTTTAGTCAAACTACACCATAACTCTACTAAATTTGAAATTATTAAAAATTCTAAAAAATTAAAAGGCACTGATACATATATAAATGAACATCTAACACAATTTAATTCTGATATTTTCTACAAAGCTCGACAACTTCGAAAAGATAAAGTGATATTACATTGTTGGACTATAAATGGAATAACTTTTATTATAAAAAACGAAGATTCGTCTCCAGTAAAAATAACAGATATAAATAAATTCTCTGATATATAAATATTTTATTTTGTATTTATTTTTCGTTGTCGTTTGTTCTAATTTCATATTACATTCTATTTTTAACATTTTATTATAATTGGTATTTACATATATTTTTTATCTATATCTTTAATCTTTTATATTATCTTATTCAATTTTAACTTTTTAATATGTGTACTATATGAACTTGAATGAAATCTATCCGCAATTTAATGTTGATCAAATTAACAATTTTAGTTCCAATAATGATAGTTTTAATAATAATAATTTCTCAAATTGTAATTTTAATTTTTCTCAATGAATCCAATTATTACACCTCAAATGAATGGAAGTTGAATTCTAATAAAAATAATTTATTTAATTTTAATATTATTAACATCAATATTAGGAGTTTAAAAAAAATTGTGATAAATTAATTATGTTTTTGAATACGTTTGATGATCATTTTGATATAGTTTCAATTACTGAAACATGGTTGAGTGATAATAATATTTTCATTTTTAATATTCCTGGTTATAACCATATATGTTCAAATCGTAAACATAAAAATGGAGGTGGTGTTTTAATCTATATACGTGAACATTATCAATTTAATATTCTATCTACCATATCAAATAACTATTATGACAACATATCAATTGAAATTATTTTTGAAAAATCAAAAAACATTATTTTCAGTACAATATATTTTCCTCCTACTTTAGAAAAAATAGCTCACTCTACATTTATTGATTTCTTGATAAATAATTTTCAGCAACATGTTAGTAATGATAAAAAAATGATTATCTGTGGTGACTTTAATATTGATCTAGTGCATATAAATACAAATAAAGTGGCTAATACCTTTTTTGATACGATGATTTCACTAGGTTGTTCCCATCTAATTAATCGTCCAACTAGAATCGACACTAAACATAATTCTTCATCTATAATTGATAATATATTTACAAATTTTAATCTTAATATGAAAAGATTTTCAGGAATAATTATTTCAGATATATCTGACCATTTTCCAATTGTTTTAAATTTACAATTGTCTACCAAACCTCAAGATAAAGTTAAATCTACTAAAATCAAACAAAATCAAATTAATGATAGAACCATGTTTAATCTGTTTGAAATTTAAAAAAAAACAAACTGGGAATTCATAAAAACTAACGATACAGAAAAATCTTGGAATTTATTCTTGGAATACTTTATCTTAAATTTTGATAGATACTGTCCAAAAATTAATAAAGCCTCCCACAAAAATAAACTCATTCCATGGAATACTCGAGATCTTAAAAAGGCTTGTAGAAAAAAACAGATATTATATAAAAAATATAAAATATCTAAATCTGAAAATGACTTATTTATTTACAAAATTTTTAAAAATAATACAACATCTTTAGTTCGAGAAGCTAAGAAAAAGTATTATTCAAATCTGTTAAAAAATTGCTCTGATACAAAAAATACATGGAATGTACTAAATAATTTACTTAATGTTAAAAAAAAATTCAAACAACTACCTGAAAATTTTAATGTAAATAATGTGAATATTGTTGATTCTAAACAAATTGCTAATGAATTTAATTCTTTTTTTAGAGACATTGGTTCTAATTTAGATAATAATATAAATAATTGTAATGGTGATGACTTTAAATTCTTTTTACCTGAACCTAATATACATAGTTTTTTTTTAACACCAGTAAGTTCAGATGAAATTATTAAAGTATTAAATGAATTCAAACCAAAAAAATCAAGAGATCATTATGGCATATCCATGCAGTTACTTAAATGTATTTTTCCTGTATTGGTTTATCCATTTGTTTTTCTTGTAAATTTATCTTTTGAATCAGGCGTTGTACCGGATTTCTTAAAATTATCAAATATTATCCCTTTACACAAAACTGGTGATGATACATTTTTTAATAACTATCGTCCAATTTCTCTCACCTGTCAATTCGCAAAGATTTTAGAAAAAATATTTTATTCTCGCTTTTATAGTTTTTTATCATCTTTTAATATATTATCTCCTTCTCAATTTGGTTTTAGGAAAGGATACAGTACATCACATGCAATATTTAACCTCCAGTCACAAATCAGTACCTGTTTTAATAATAACAATGTTGGCGCTATAATCTTTATTGATTTAAAAAAAGCATTTGACACAGTTAATCACAGAATATTACTTTTTAAATTAAAAAATATTGGAGTACGAGGCATTGCACTTAACTGGATAATGAGCTATTTAACAAATAGATATCAACAGTGTATATATAATGATGTAATTTCAGATAAACTAAAAGTCATAACGGGTGTACCCCAAGGCACCATCCTAGGACCCATTTTATATTTAATTTATATTAATGATATTACAAAATCATCTTCTTTATGTAAGTTTACCGCAGATGATACTACTTTATATTTTGAAAATACATCAGCCGAATTACTTAATTATATTTGTCAAACTGAATTAAAAAATATTAATAAATGGTTAATATATAATAGGTTATCATTAAATTTAAATAAAACTTGCTTTATGTCTATTAATTCAAGAACTATTATAAATATAAATTTAAATAACAGAAATATTGAAAGAGTTACATTTTATAAATTTTTAGGCGTAATTATAGACGATATATTAAACTGGAAACAACATATCTTGTTTTTAAAATCAAAACTAAAAAAAATCATATGGATTACCAACATTATTTCCAAATTTATAAATAAAAAAGCATTACTTCATATATATAATTCCATATTCTTGCCTCATATAAAGTATTGTAACATATTTTGGGGAAATACATATAAATCTAATGTATCATGCATATATATTCTTCAAAAGCGAATGATAAGAATTATATGTAAAAAACATTTTTTACATCATACTAATCGACTATTTATTGATAATTCTTTATTAAAAATAAATGAAATTACATATATAAGTACATGTGAATTTATGTTTAAAATTTTCAATGATCTTCATCCTGTTATAACAAATGCATTTTTTTCTGTAACTTCATCATCTCACAACACTAGGAGCATAAATAATTTCTCAATTATTAATTTCAAAAAAGAACTATGCAGAAGAACATTAATATACATTGGACCAATTACCTGGAATAAGCTTGATAATATTTTAAAAAATATTTCAAATTATAAATTATTCAGGAAACGTATGTATACACATTTGTTATCTTCTTACTCAGTATACTTATAATCTAAATCTCATTTTTCTAATTTTATATCTTTTATCATGTCTTTTATCTAATATTGTATTATATACTAAGATCCACATTTTATTCTTATTTTAATTTATTGACGTTTATGTAAAAATTAAAAAAAAATTAATACTTTTGAGTGTTTTACTTTACAATATTTTATTTCCCCGACATTAATAATATTATTTTACTGAATTTTTGCATTTTATATTTGAATTTACTTTCATGTTTTCTTTCTTTTTAATTGACGTTTATATAAAAATAATAAAATTAAAAAAAACTGTTAGGTATTTCTTTTTTCTTTAGTATTTTTTATTTCCCTCTGACTAATAATATTATTTGACTTTATTTTTAATTACATAAACATTTTGTATTGAATCTTTTTTCTTGTATACTTGATTATACTTCTTTGTTTTATTTCTCTTTATTGACACTTATATAAAAATTAGTAATTAAACTAACATTTCAGTTTGAACAAATATTTTACATTCTTTACATTATTACAAAAAAATTCCTAAAACTTATTTACTGAAAAAAAAAAAAAAAAAAAAAAAAAAAAAATGTTACATACAGTTCTTACCATCTTTCTAGATATTCTTTTTGTTATGTTTTATTCAGTTTTATTCAGTTTTACTTCATTTTACTTCATTTTTTTCTTCTTTTATACTAATACATCTATATTTTTGTTTAGTGTATTATTTTATAGTACTTATTATTTATTTTAGTTATTTATTTATAAATAATTAAATGATGATTACATAATTTTATGGCAAGTTCAAACAATTTATATTATTTTTCTATTTTATTCATTGTATTGTATCTATGTAAACAGGAAGTCATCTAATATTTTATAATATTTTATTTATTTAGTTTTTTTTTTGAACTTGCTTTAAAATTAAGGGTAATTGTCTCGATAAGCTTTAGCTTCTACAAAAACCCTGGTGCAAACCTAAATCTGATAATAATAATAATAATAATAATAATATACACGCGTATCTTAGCATATAGGTTTTATATGTGATTAGTAATATAATCGATATTAGGTACATATATTTTATATATGTTTATTAAAACATGTGTATACAACAAATGATTATAGAATATAACGTATCAATTAAACTTAACACAAGTGTTATGATTCTATCTTTTTAACCATGGTTAACCATGGTTAACCATATATAAACTTAACAACAAATATGGGTCTTCATTATCATTGCAATTGATACGTCTATTGCATTATTACCACGTTATAATTAAAACTATTGTTTATGTACACTAATTATATTAGGTACAACCAAAGATGTTATATATGTATACCTATAGGCCTATAGACTAGACTAGAATTATAGGCTAATATTTAATATCGCCCTTTAGATGTCTATGGGTACAACTATGTAAATGAGATGGTGACAAATAAATTTATATTAATTATAATTATTTATAGATTGCTTTAAAACTATTATTTAAATTAATCAGTCTATACATAATCTATCATATTTGTTGACGAATATTAATATTTTATATATTAACATCTTCTATTCCCTATCTGATAATCATTTTTACCTTACCTATAACCATAGATTTATAGTTTACACATATGTAAACTATACATCTATGCCTATAACCATAACTTCAACTCCAAGTTGCCTATTATTTAAATGTATCACTGAATGTGTAATCTTCTCTTGAATTATCATCTTTATTACCTACACTAGTGGACATACAATCGAAAGCATACGCATTTACGTAATGCATTAATATTATATATGATATTGTTAAAATAAATTCTTGTTAATTTATTATGTTCATCACAGATCACTCATCCATCTGCTAAATATAATACTAATAGTATGTATCTATAACCTTTATTTTTTTAATTTTGTTCAATATTTTTTATAATAATATCAAAATATAAATAATTATCTCAAAAATTACATTTCATAAAGTATAATTTAAAAGTATTACCATTTGTAAATATTAAAACACAAGTTTGAGAAAAAATGTTAAAAATGATAAAAATATGATTATATTATATTTAAACAATTTTATAAATCGATCACTACATATTTTTTTATTGTATATATATATATAATATGATTTTCATTTTATGTTGCTTATTTAGACACTTTTATTTATTCATATCTACCTATAGAATACAAAGTATAAATAATGATGATATTAGTATTTATTATCTTAAATATACAATTACAATTTAGGAAGGTCTTTGTTTTAAAAATTTTTTAAAATCTTTGAACATATTATATAACTTTTTAACTTTTTTCAAAAAGTATAATTTGTGTACTCCTTTGTTGAATCTTTATAAAAAATAATTAAAAAAATTATAAATCTCAAGATTTGATATTATTTTAAATTACCTATTTTTTATTTATCATTTACATGTAAATACGCAAATATTATTCCGGCCATTACATATCTTAAATAGACAATTCTATCAGATTTATATATATATATGTATATATATATATATATATATATATATATATATATATATATATATATATATTTATATATGTATATATATATATATATATATATATATATATATATATATATATCTCATATATAACATAATTGTTATCTTCTCCCATATCCTTATCTAACAACATTTACTTCCAAAAAAAATCCTAAAACTTTATTCTAATTTTCAAAACTCATAAAAACTTCAATAAACTTTTCTGTTAAAATTGTTTGACTAATTAGTTAATTAATTAAATGCTTATCTCATTGAATAGATATTTATTTATATTTATAACTTACCTTACCAGGTCGAGCTTGTTCGGCATTTCATAACACGTAATTTCCATTTATTTCTATCATTCATTGCAGTCGGAAGTTCTTCTATCTTAAGTATTGTGTCTTCTTTTAACTGATCTATATATGATTTCCTGGGCCTTCTACGGGATCTCTTACCATGTATTGGGTTCCATAGTAGTAGATCACTAGCCAGTTCATCCTTACTCCTCCAATAATGTCCTGCGAAACATAGTCGTTGTTTTCTAATAGTGTCAGATATTTTCGGGATGTTCTTATATAGTTCTTCGTTAGTCAGGTGTAGATTCCAATGCTTGTTTTTAATAGCTCTTAGCATCATCGTATATGTTCCATCAATTTTTCTCTCCATAGCTACTTTCAGTATCCAGGTTACGGATCCGTAGACTAGAACAGTTTCTACAGCAGCTCTGAAGAAGTTTATTTTTAGGTTTTCTCTAAGATTTGATTTCCATATTATATTTAGGTTATTTAGTGAAGCCCATGCCTTCGCAATTCTAATATTTATATCATGTTCTGTAGATCCTATATAACTTTCAAGGTATTTGAAATCATCTACTTTTTTAATATTTTCTCCGTTTAAACTCTTAATAATCGACGTTGTTTTCTCATTTTAGTTAAAACTCATGTATTCAGTCTTTCCTGAATTTATTTTTAGACCAATTACGTTTGCTTTCTCTTCTATTAAAAGTAATAGAGTATTTGCTTCTGATAGGTCGTTTGTTGTTAGAGCAATATCGTCCGCGTAATCTGCATCTGTGATACTTACTGCTGGATATCTACTGCTCTTCCTTTTCGAAATGGTGAAACCTAATTCTTTATTGCAATCCAGGGAATTCTTTAGAATATAGTCAAGGCATATTATGAATAAGAAAGGAGCAAGTGAATCACCTTGTAGTACACCGGTTGAAATTTCAAAGGTGTATCACCGTCTGGTGATCTAACTATGGACCGAGTGTTTTTGTTAAGAATCATTATTGCATTTACTGTTTCTGAAGGAAGATTTTTAGACCATATTTAATTAGAACTATTTTCATCATTTCGCGGTTTATGGTGTCGAAAGCCTTAGAGAAGTATATGAAGAGTAGTGTACGAGGTAGATTTTTATCTTTTACACCTTCGAGTATACGGCGAATTGTTAAAATTTTTCCAGTTGTAGATCGGTTTTTTCTAAATCCATTTTGATTTTTCCTTAGTATGGGATCAATTTCTGTTCTAATTCTGTTTAGTAACATTAGGTTGTAAATTTTTGCTGCTATAGGAGTTAATGTGATACCTCTGTAATTTTTGGTGACAGATAGATCGCCTTTTTTTGGGAAGGGAAGTAAACAGCCTTGAGTCCATCTTTCAATTGGTTCTTGCCAATATAACTTATTGCATGAATCAATTAAGGACTCTTGAAATTCGTATAGTTTCCATACTTCCACAGGTATTTCGTCTAATCCAGTGGCCTTGACGTTTTGTATACTTTTAGTCGCTTTTATGAGTTCTTCAGATGTAAAATTGCCAGTTTTAATATCAAGTTGATCGTATTCTGTAGGATGGTCTTCTGTACTGGTTTGGTTGCTTATTGGACAGCCCAGTAAATCTTTAAAATGATTATGCCATAGATCGATACGTTCTTTCTCGTTTTTTGCTTTTAATTTGGCTTTGTATGTTTTCTTTCTTCCACTTATTTCATTAACCGTTTTCCAGGCTAAAGCTGACTTTTTGTTTGTCGCTGCATTTTGTATTTCTTCTATTTTATTCTCGATGTAGTCATTTGCTCATTTTCATAAAACTTGACGAATGAGCTTTGTATAAGTTTGAAGTTCTGTATGCGCTCAGGCGTTGGATTTTGATCTTTCAATTTAGCAGCTTCGTGTAAAGAAGCACTGATATTTATCATTTCCCATGGTGATCTTTGTTTTAATTTCGCTTTCAATGGTATTTTTTCTGCCGCAGTATTTCTACAATATTTTTTCGAACTGTAAATATTTAGTATTTGCAGACGAGTTTGATTCATCATTTGATGTATCTTGTAGTACAGAAAATGTGTTTTTTATCTTAGTAATAAAATAATTTCGTAATTTACGGTCATATTTTAGCCTAGACCAGTCGTATGGTTTGTTTTTGCTACATTTCTTCTTATTTGCTCTGAGACTTAGTTTAATTTTAGTTGATAAAATACGATGATCAGATGCTATACTTATAAAAGAGTTATATGCTCTGCAGTTTATAATGCTGTTTTTACATTTCTTATTGATGATTAGGAAATCAATTTGTCACTTATAGTCGTTCGGGGAATTATGTGTCCAGATTTATCCTGAATTGAAATTTTGTGTTTAGGCATAAGAGATTATTTTCCTCTAGATAATTTGTTAGCATTGTTCCATTTCGATTTGTTGTTTTATGATAAGAGTATTTGAAACCATCTGTTAGTCCGAGTTGAGCATTGAAATCGCCACTAATGATTAGGACATTATTTTTCGGGATCCGTCTTGTTAAAGAATTTAGTTCCGTATAGAATTCTATCGTTTCTTGTTCGTCACTTACATTTGTTGGACTATAACATGAAATAATAGTCGTTTGTGGATTTCCAGAAAGGTTGATAGTCATTATTCTAGGGGTTATATAACCAGAAGATATCTTCTCTATATCTGTTATTGCAGCATATGCTTGTTTATAGACTAGAAAACTTATTCCACCTGTGGATGAATTTATAGAATTTCTCCAAGCTGAGCAGGTTATGAGTTTCCAAGTTCCATAATCATGTTCTTTAATAACATTTTCATCATGAATTATTCTATGTTCTTGAATATAGATAATGTCATGATTTGTTTTTTCGGCTGTTGTTATTAACTCTGGTATTTTCAAATCTGTCTAAGTGTCTGTGTATTCAGTGTTCCAAATATGAGAACTTTATTTGCCTTTAGTAGTTTGGGGAGTTCAGATTTTTTGGATTTCAATATCTTTTTTTTTGACTGTAACCTGAGGTGGTTTTACAGGACACGCTCCTTGTTTGACCGCGCGATGAGCGATGCGGTATGATAAATGTGTTGGTTGTAATGTGTCATTTGTTTGCTTTCGGTAGCTAATATAGCATTGTGCGGGCGCTGCTCCATACACATGCTAACAGTGCTCAATAATAGAATTAAGGTACCTCGGCTAGTATTAGCTTTGGTACATCCGCTTACCCTGTTTTCAGTAGACTTCACGTAACCCTGATCGGGTGGCTAACAGGTAATATGCCTTGCCAAAGGGCACCCTGGCTTTTGTCCGGCACTGCTTATTGGTTATTCGCAGTTGACCACTATATCTAGTGGCAATTCCCCTATCCGCAACCTGGAGAGCCGCTGGGGCGGAGTTTAGCATCTCCAGTAAATATCTTCAGTAAATAATATTTATAAAGTAGTTATTAAAGTAGAAAATTTTTATAATATTACATATAATAGTGTATGTTTTAAATAGTTACCAGAAAGTATTCTTTTTTACACCATTACTGAATTCATTAGGATTAATCCTCCTGTATCTTCATCATTATTTCCTACTTCATTTAGTTTTTTTCCTAAACGTATTGATTTCTTTTAACTATTTTATTTGTTTTATTTTAAATATATTAAATATATACACTTTTAATATTTTGTATGTATTTAGTTTTTGGTATTATGTAACCTCTATTATTTATATTACTTAGTTAATAATATGTTATACATTATAAGGATATTAGGTATATAAAATATAACATTTATACATATATATATATATATATATATATATATATATATATATATATATATATATATATATATATATATATAAATTATATATGAGAGTGTTATTGTATTGGAATATATGCTGTATAATTAATAAATTAAATGCCGAATACTAGGTTAAGAATCTTCATTATCATCTGGAGTTAATAAAAGATGAAAATGTATGTGCTCTTGCAAACGATCATGTGGGAGTAACTGGTATTTAATATTAATGTATATTTATAATTTGTATAATTATTGGTATTAATATTAATTATAATTAAATAATTATTACTAATACTTAATCTGTATAGTTATTTATTACGGTCGTTATAATTAATTATAATATTATTATGAAATTATAAAGTAAGTTATCTATTATTTTATAATTTAATTAATATTTTATGCTTTCTATTCCACTCAATTGATTACAATTAACAAGATTTATATAAATTGTATATTTATATAATAATAATTTTGTATTTAGAAAAATCTTATTATATTTATTTATAATATCATTGTCATCATAAATCTATAGATTTAAATATATTTACTATTATATTTATGATATTTACACTATCATTGATAGTCTATCACAATCATATTATAACATGAACATTTATCACACAAACAGATTATTCTATAGTTAAATTTGCTGGTTGGATATTCCATGATGCTACAATATATTTCAATTACCCCGAACTTGAAAAAATAGATTATTATAATTCATTTTTCACTGGTAGCAGTTCAAAATATGAGAATATAAAGGTTATTATGATTTTATTATTATTATAATTTGTTAGTTTGAATTTTCTATTCTTAATATATATATATGTATAAGTATATAATACTTATATACACAACGATTTTTTCGAAGGAGAGATATGTCATTCTAATGAATTTGTGAAAATAATGAAAAATACGCCACCTTTACTGATAACTATTTATTTTAATTATATTTTTAGTTTATATTTGTTAAATGTCAATTTTATAAATATATTACTATTATAAATGAAATGTTATGTACATTTGTGAAAACAATAAACATTTATATATAGTTTTTGTTTGACGATTATAACATTATTTTATAATTAGAACTATTTTTCTTAAAATATAAAGCCATATTCGATAAATATAATCAATAGATACATTGTTTTTCAATGTAAAATTATACATATTGAGTACCTTCTAAAGTAGTATGTAAAAATATTTTGATAATTAGCTATTGAAATTATTTAAAACAATAATATTTCTAGTAGTAATTTGCCACCTATATTTAACACTATTCAGTATTATAATTTATTTCACGTAAATATATACAATTGACATATATTGACTTCGCTAAATCATTAATATACATAAGGAATATTCAATATAGTATGGAGTAAAGCAACTAGTTTACGCTTCTGCAATTCTGGATGCGATATGGAAGAAGTCGTTTAATGGTGGCGAAGTAACGTGGCTATACGTGAGTTTTGTAAATGGCATCTTTAGGCTGTATCCCGGTGAGATTTTGTCTAAACTTTTTGATCCGAGTCAAAGAGATTGGTTATTATAATATACATATGTTATCATTAATATGTTAATTTTTCAATATATTTTAGCAAATATTAAATTTTTGTTATATAATTACGAATATTAATAAAATTATAAAATATATTTATTATATTTTAAAGCTTATTTAAAACATACTTTAATATATTTAATCATTAATCGAATGTAATAATCATAATATAAATACTATTGATTAATACATATATGTAAAGGTATAAGATGGCACTGGCTAATCCTCGAGAGATTATTCTGACCCCACCCTACTATGACCAGGGAAACATGGGCATTGTGGTTACAATGTCCATCACACTTCACGATAGCATGTTAGTCACACGATAATCATGCGATAGTCTTTTCACGACACATTGTATCATAATATATTGAATTTATACACAAATGTCGGGTATTATATCTAAGCCGGAATGTTACAAAATAATAACAATATTGATTATACTAACCATATGTTAATGGTGTTTATAATACCATTTTTAAAATTGTATTATAAAATAACTTATTTGTTAAGAAAATTCACTTTTTCAAGTTGTATGGATACTTAGGAAAGGGCTAAATTGTATAAATAAATTAATTGTAAATGATATATGGATATTGATATTTAATTAATATATATTATATATAAATATATTGAAGTAGTGAAATAGGCCATGAGTATATTCTATATTGTTGATATGTATTGCTATTTCATTGAGACTCTAAAGCATTGATTATGATACATATTTATATACTTATTAGTTGTTATACAATATACTGGTTATGATTAGCCTGATAACATTCAGAACTATCAAGATTATTGTTATTCAAATTTTGAATAAATGAAGTGTTTTTGGAAATCTAATATCAATATATATATGTATCCTGATTTTTAACTTTTTTTCAAATAAAATATCAATATTATTTAGATATTCTATTAATATTTTGAATACAATTATAACTATCCATCTATAGAAGATCTTCTTTTACATTGGGAGTCATGGGAATAGACTTTACTCTATTTCGATTGGAACAGATTATCTTATCTTCCAATCCTAAATGTAACCTAGAAGAAAATATGTAAGTTATTATTTTAATTACTATTTAAATAAACGACCTTATATGTATGTTCATTACATAGTTGTTTTATTATGGAATCATCTGGTAATATTGTTTACCATGAAAGTTTCACGAAAGGAGCGATATCAACATTTGTGCATATCTCCGAAAAGGTAAGTGGTAACAAATTTATAAAATATATTATGATTAGTTAATTTATATAGTTAATAAAATTTATTAATATATTTTAAATTAGTATATAAAAAAACCGAATATTATTTTGTTGATTTTTTACTCATTTTTGTCAATCTTTTTAGATTTTTGATTATAAATTATTAGTTTTAAATACAAAATTAATTGTTTAAATATATTATGTTCTCATGCTATCTATACATATAATATTGAAAGTTGTATAACAAAGTTTTATTTTATACAAATTGTTGTTAAATCTTGATAATTCAAGTGTTTCTAATTTAAAATCCAACCTCTTTATATAATTTATAATAAATATTTTATAAATATATATATATACTACACATAATATAATTAATCTTCTAGTAAATAGTCGATGAATTCTTTCAATTAAGTCTATTAGAATACGAAATTTATTAACTTAAAGAAACAGAAAATATGATATATTATGGATTCATATTCTAAAATTGGTCTATAATTATAGAATATATTTATTATAATAAATGTTATATGAATTTAATAATGCTTTAGGTGATTTTATAGTAATACATTTTAAAATTGAATTAAAAGAAACATATGCTTTTTTACAAATATAATTAATATTTTATTAAATAAAAGGCTATTTTCAAATATTATACCTAAATCTTTATACAGATTAACGTATTATAATTCAATATTATTTATACAATAAATATTGTAAAAATAAATATAAATTATTTTATAAAAAAGATATTCTACTCTCAGATGTGTAAGAAAAATATTTGTTTGTATCATATGTAAATAAATCAATATGATTTTTTTTCTAGGGAGATCATTAATATACAATAGTAATACAATTGAGTCTAAAACCAATATTTGTACTCAATATTTGTACTACATATTTTACAATAGAAACATTACAAAAAAAATTGTCAACCCATTTAATTTGAGATCTATTCGGTGAAAAATTATAAAAACATTTGATTAGAGTTACCATATGATTAGATATAGATAAGATATACCATATTATTTTAACTTATATAATAATTGTTTATGAGAAAAACATTACATTTAAGCATTATTAATTAATTTATTACACCAACAATTTAAACATGTTGATGATTGTTAATTCTGTAGATTTTCCACTTATTAAAACCATATTGATTTTGTGTTAATAAATTATTAGATTTTAAATACAAAATTAATTATTTAGATACATTATAATACTCTACACTTTACACATTTTATTTAAATTGGACTATAGTTATTTGATTTGATAGGTCACCTTTTTTTTAAATTGGTTTGATTAGGATCCTATAGAATTTTTCTAAATTTTCAATATACAACCCAATAATAAAGATAAATTAAAAATAATATATCAAGGTCTACATACTTCATTAGATCATAATTTTAATATAGAAGATTAAATCCAATCAGTTACAAAAGTATGTGTAATTTTTAGTCTATTTAAAAATAGTTGAATTATTTCAGGATTTAAATCAATATAATAAAAATTGTCTTAAATAATATTACTAACATAGTGTATATTTTCAAGTAAATGTTATTTGATATATCAATTAGAGGAGATACACAATATTTTAAATGTTACCTTTTTTCCTAGCATTAATGCTAATTAGCATAATATATATATATTTAACTTGTTATTTTTCTATTTATTTTGTATTCCTCAATCTTTAATTTTAGGTAGAAGAATCAATATGCCTTTTTCTTACTCTTCTTCATCTAGGCATTTATATCAAACTCTAATCTTAAAATATATATTAATTATCCATTTATTATCAAGTATATTCTTAATACGTATATCTTAATATTACATTAAAAATACTATATAGGAACCAGAAGTTGCGATAAATCTCATCAACGGAAACTATTTGAAGAATCATTCTAGTGTAGATTTTAATTCTAGGAGACGCTATTATACTTGGAGTGTTAGCATATTGCCTAACATATACACATTCATATATTATAATTATATAAATACCTATGTTGCCCAATAGACTTTATCATCGGTCACCCATGTAGTATAGAATATACTGTATAGTTCAAACTATACAGGTACATCTAGACATAACAAATAGGTCATAAACTAATATTTAAAAATATTTGTATTAACAAAATATGAAGATCATGTTAAAACCTAAATATTTGTACATAAAAGCCATTCAATGGAATATTAGTGCCATTTATTTATAAGTGAAACATCATATTAGCTTCAATATGGGATACAATGATTCCCTCATACTAGATACGATAATATGATAATATGTATGTGGGCAATTATATATTTAAAAAATAATACCATCGAAGTATAATAACATATTATGTAATAAATATAATTTATATAAATATATTCTCGTTAAACTATAAGTATTTTATTCCTAAACTTCATGTATAACTATTTACAAGTATAAGCATTATCATTAATATATATGATACTGATACGCAGGTAAATATAATTCAAGCCCTAGATAGACTTAGTAATAATGGAATCAAATACCGTATTGAGAAAATACTTAATACGAATAGTTTTCTTGGAATTGTTAAAAAGTCTAGTAGAAGTGTAACAAAAGTTGCCTGCCATAATATTCCGGTTAATATTTCATTATTAATTATGTATATATTATATAACTAATTAATTAATTAAAATATATTATATATTATTCAAATACATATACAAATACATGTTATAATAAAATACATGTATGTATTTTATGAAGAATACCTTATTAGAATGAGTATTATTATTGTTTAATTATTTCTATTATAATATTTTCCTCGTAATAACATGATTAATTAATAATAAATATTCATAGAAAAACAGAATCACTACAGAAGAATGCATTGAAGATCCTATACGTATAAAATGTTTTAGTCCTTGTTACATATCTAAGCTTGATTCTTATAACGAATGCCAGAATACTTTTGATAGGTTAGTATTTATATAATATATTAACTCCTGTATAAACATACACATATAAGTATTTAAATTACACAAATGATTTAAATAGGAAGAGTGACATATCGATACCAAGTGAGCCAAGTATTAAATATGTTAGACCTTCCTTCGGTGAACTCGATAAGGTGCGAGCTCTGCGTAAAGCTGGCAAAATATGCACACAGAAATCTTGCAATAATTTCTATAGTAAAGGGTTTAACTAAGCTAAATATAAAATTATGCAATCATAAAATATCCTAATTAGACAATTTATCTTGTATTGATAATTTATATTCTATTGATTATATTTTGTAATTTTCAAAAATACAGAAAGAAAATGATATAAATATTTAATAGGTAACCTAATAAAAAATACAATATCATTTATATAGAAAATTATAAATTAATTTCTATATATATATATACGTTCAATATATAATCTTTTAAAATCTTTTTAATTATATTTTCTATTATTGTATATATATATATATAATATAAAAATATCACAATTATTTAGAAAATGTGAATATGTTGATGGCTGTAAATGGTGTAAATCTGAAGTGAATAGTAATGATAAGTGCATTATAAGTACATCTTGTTTTATTAAAAAAGGTAGGTATATACTTTTTATTTAAAGATTAAAATGATTAAAATAAATTTGAATACATATGCTATCAATATATTTATATTTAAAAAAAATATATAAATTTATATATTTATATATTTAATAAATATAGTGCATAATATTTATAACTTCTTCATATTAAAAATTCAAAATAAATATATTTATTATAGTATTTGTAATTAATTATAATACTATATATCTTAAGGTATATAATTTATTAAGTATTAATACATATATTGTTAAAATATAATTAATATTTAAAAATATCGTGTGCGTCAATTAACTAATTATGTTATATACGTTATTATTATATTTATAGAAAATGAAAAATATAAATATTAATTAAACATAATCATTCACAGTTGAGAATCCGTCTTCGAATACCCTAGCAATAGTTATAGGCATCATCGCTACCCTGCTATTGATAGTACTGGTGGTAGTGATGTTTTACTACTGGAGGAGATGGACTTCTGCGTCTAGGGTGGCAGCGCGTAATGCTAACAAGAATAGACAGCAGATAACATCCCGTACAGTTAGTCTGGTGATATCTTCCATCTTAAACACACATGTATATACATGTATGATAATCTTATTCCATACTTTTAAGCTTATATCAATACACCCTTGAATTATAATAAAAAATAAACGATTTAAGAGAAATTTACAAAATTTCGTTATTAGATAAGTATAATATTATGTATACATTTTATATATGTATAAATAAATAAATATATATATATATATGTATATATATATTTATAATCAAGTAATCTTTATTATTAGGATGATTCCCCAGTGGAAAAGGAAGATGTAAATGAAGATTACCACAATTATGAAGAAATTAAAATCGAAAATGGTATTATTTATATAATTTAAACATAATTATAAATATATATATATACAATGTGATATACTTACCACATATTTGATAATAGTAGACCACATACAAAATAATGTTGTATCCGATGTCTTGTTACATATCTATTTATCAATAATATGAATAGATTGAACTCCAAAAATAATGAAATATATTTTGATACAAGCGACTTTTACTATATACGCACTTACATGAAATTAATATATTAATTTAAATGAAATTAATATTTTAGTTAGATTTAATTTATAATACTCCAATATGTATCATTATCTCGAATATTAAATATATTTTTATAATATCGTTAATGTTAAATAAATTTAAATATTTACGAATACAAATAACATACAAGATAATATCGAGTGACATGATTGGTATAGATTGGACTGCAAACAGAGCGTACCAAAGACACAACGAGGTTAAGACACAATTACCCCTCGGTACAGACTCGGTGCCTAATGGTGACGTAGTAGATGACACATACGCTAGTCTTGACTCATCATCTGAACACGAAGACTACGAGATGCACAGATCTCAGGAGGCTGATCTTAAAACCGGCGACAGTCACGTTAATCCTGTCTACGAGAGTCACGATAATCTATAGACGATAGGTGGCCATACTCGTAAATCTTTATTAATGTGATGCATAATATTTGTGATTGTAAATTATTTCGTATAGCATATACTCGGTATTAGATATTTTATATTTTTAATATACTATTTTTAATTTTAATTTATGTTTGTATTTAATTTTAATTTATGTATTATTTTACATATATTTTTAAATTTTATTAATTTATATATATATTTCCTATACAAAAATTGGTATACATTTTATTTACTTAAAACACTTATAGAATATATATATATATAACAATGATTTATTATTCATGGAATATATAATATATAAATTATTATATATTAATATGAATTCATTATATGTATACATATATTATTTAATTATATTATGAATAATTAAATTATAATTATTGATGCGATTTTACTAAAATAATTTTATAAATTTATAATCAAATCAACTTTCAATAATAAATATAAATTATTGTTGAAATATAAATTTTGTTCATGCTTTTTACTATATATATATATATATTATTTTTACTAAATAGTTTATTGACTAACAAATATCATATGTTTATCATCGTCATATAATACAATAATAATGAAGGTAATAAAAATTTGAAAATAAATAACTATAAAAACAATAACAAGAACAATATATATATAAAAGAATGAGAATAATATTAAATAATGGAGTTATATAGAAATAAAATAGTTAAATAGGATACCTACTTTACTTTTAAATAAAGGTTCAGATTCAGTTGATCTGATATGAGCTGTCAATGCATTCCAACAATTTGGAGCTAAGACTGAAAATGCAGATTCAATGTATACTGTCAGTGATAGGTTGATGGAGCATAATTTGTAAGCAAACATGACGAGGTCGATAGTCCGTGCATAGGTAATAACATCAGGGCTGGCTTGTAAATGTCTCTATACTTAATGGATAAAGGAGACGGAACTTGAAAACTAGACGGAACTTTAACCTTCCAAGCGAATGCATCAAAGATGAAATGGAAACCATTGTTCGACAAACAAGTTTGTAAAGTATTCTTACTTCACGACTGTGAATAGTTTCAAGTATGTGTATTAAATTGTGTATTAAATAAAGGAGGAGTTAGCAAATAAGGAACACCAGTACCGAAGTCCACTGAATTCAAGAACATGAATTAGAAACTTGATAAAAGGAGTAGAACAGTGAAAAGATAATGAAGAATTAATTTTGACAAACGAAAATCTTTTAGATACAAATGAATTCAACTAGTTAAGAACTTGACCGCTAATACTAATCTACGTCAACGAAACGAAATAATGTAAAGATTAAGAGAGTCAAATGATTAAGATAAATCTAAGAGAACAATACAACAAGGACTTTTGTCATCGAGGGATAAGAATATAACTAATAAGCTTTAGTGCTGTCTCAGAGCTACGGTGAGGGATATAAGCGCTTTGAAAGCAATCAACAATATAATTGGATGTAATATATAGGTATATATATACCTAAATATATATTGAGACAACTCATTCCAAAGTCTTTGACATGGATGAGATTTGGGATATTGGTCTGTAGTTATATAAGTTGAGTGATCCAAAGTCGATTTATTGAGTAATGGTGTTATATATGAGTATATCATCGACTGTGGTACAACAGAAGTGATAAGAGACAAATTAATTATATCTGTAATCAACCAATGAGATAAGGAGAGCTGGAGTGAAATGGATATAATGGAGCAGGATCTAATGGAGAGTGTGATTTTATAGAATTCAGTAAAGAAAGAACTACTGTCTGAGATGGAAGTGTAAAGAATGACCAGTGGTTAGTAGATGTAATATGTGTTACATCAAAAAGTGTGGGATAAAATCCAGAGAGAGAATCAATTACCAAAGAGATATTTCGTTCAAAGAAACTTAAAAAGTCAGTGCACAGAAAAGAGTCTGGTTGATCTGGAAGACGTCTATTATGATCTCGACTAATCAGTTTAAATGAGAGTTTAAATGCTTGTTTAGAGGACATACCGAAATTATTAAGCTTACCAGTAAAGTAGGAGATGTATATGTTATAGTTTACATCTATAAAGTAAGCGAGATACTTTGAAGGATTTAAGATCAGCATCGAGATTAATATAATGATAATTTGTTTGGAGTTACTCTACGTGAACGAACGTCGACATATATATATATATATATATATATATATATAATAATGTTTATTTATTGAATCACACATATAATAGTATCTGATACAAATGGATCCCTAAAGAAATCATAGACTTGTACATGTTATAAATAACAGTGAGGAGCCCCGGACAATACAATACAAATAGTAACATTTTTTTTCTTGTGTTTTGATGTATCGTTTATTAAATTCTTGATAAACACAAGAGAAAAACAAGAACTGTCTGGAGTCGAACTCGGGACCTCTGGCTTATAAGCCAGAGCTAGTATACTATAGTATATATCTATAAATAGATCTATAAATCTAGATTTTTGGTTGTCCCACTGAGCCATCGTCCCCAGACAAATATATATATATATATATATATATATATATATCTATATTAAATAATATTATAATTATAATAAGCCCATCTATAACATATTAAGTCTATATTTTATAACCACAAATTGTAATTATATCGCCTCAATCATCGATAAACTTATACAGAAAACTAATACTTAATACTTCATCAATGGTAATATATGATTGTGAATTATTTATATTAGTAAATGTATTGGATAGATATATATATATATATATATATATATATATATAAATATATATATATATATATATATATATATATTACTACACTATAAAAGAGTTACTATGCTAAACTCGATAGCAATGTAAATGTATGTAAAAGCTGCTGTTCTATAAAGTAGAATAATATTGTGAGTCATGCGTCACCACTGTATTTTACATTATAACTTTTAACTGAAATAAAACTTTCTAAACAATTTATAATAGTCGATCAAACTAATTATAATGTCGTAGAACTGATAATATATCAACATTAAAAGGTAGTTTGCTTTCCATTCATATAAATACAAACTAATTATTGTTAATACATTTATTTTCAATAAAAATACGAATGCTTATGAATATTGAGACTAACTAGGTATAGAATGAACTAATATAGATGGATTTATTAACATTATTTATAATTGTAATACATTTAAGATATAAGATATAAATTAAGATATATCAATTTGATTTACTGACTGATCCATATATTTTAAAGAGTAGGTTTCCTATTCATATATTATTTCACAAAAAACCTTAAATAATACAAATTATAAATAATATAAAATAATGACCCAGGATAATGACTACCAGTAAAACCATATGAATTATTCTATGTAATGCTAGATCAGTAAGAAATAAATGTACATGTATTAACAGGAAGTTTTAAATAGTTTGTTACTGACAGTTACTTTAACCTCATTGTAATATCTGCTACTTGACTTACCGACTTTTACCATATATCACCGACCATACCAACTGCTCACAAATATAATATTCTACTACATAACAGACTAAACAATATAAAAGTTGACGTTGCTAATTCATTTAAGAACTATATTAATAGTATATTAGTCTTCTTTATTATTTATTACTTCCTTTTAAGCTTACTTATGTTTATTGTTCCACCACACAACCTTGTTGATCTGTTCATATATATATATATATATATATATATATATATATATAGGGGCGTCGGAACGATATTTTTTATGGGGGGGCTATTTATTTTTATTTTATATTATATATCCTATTATTTATTTATTTATATTATTTATAATATAATTACTAAATAATATCTCATTAATATAGGATACTTCTTTGGTCTATGTTAATATTCATTAATAATGTTTAATTTGTATATCAATACTTAAGTAATCTATTATATTAGAAAATAAATATAAAACATTACAAAATATATTATTATATAAATATAGATTTTCTAAAAGTTTGATCAATTTCATTATGCCGGGAAATATTTTTTGTAATTAGAGAAGGTTGTTCCATCATGCATATGTTTGCCTCATCTATGGTATTAAACATATTGATTGATTTAAACATAGGGGAATTATGTCTAATACGGGCCAGTGTGTAATACGGGCCACTGCGATATCTCAGTAACTATTGTTCAAATCAAAACAAAATATATACAAGATTTATTCAGTATCACATTTCTATCAATAAAGGGTATTTTTTTTTTTAATATTTGCACTTATATTTCTAATATTGATCATTAATCAAAAAATAGTTTACAAATGAAAATTTACTAAATAATTATTTATTTATCCACCATTTTCATTAATAAATATAACATTAATTAAATAATTCAAAGCACGATTTGAAAGATTAATTAAATACGAAGAATATAAATATATACAATCGACTTTATATTCAATATTAAGTGCATGGGGGTCATTTAACAGGTGTATCAAATGTTTGCAATACGGGCCACCTAATTGTTAGTAATACGGGCCACATGACCAATGAAAATGCTTGATTCTATGTCACTATTTTACAATATAATATCACTGAAATAAAATGTAATATAAGTGCGTGCGACATCGTGCGTATATTCATACCATCGATATAAAGTTTCTTTATATCGAATATTCATATATGCGTTTATTGATAGATCAAACTATTATGAGAGTGGTTATAATGAATGTGTACATTATTATCATAGAAATACAATTAGGTGATTCTAATATATATTATTATTACACTGTATGTATGCGTGTTCACGTATACTTATATGTAGCTTTACGTATACATACATATATTGGCATGAATGCGTATACGCATATACTCATATACGAATATCCATATGTATTGATATATAAAGGCATATTATATGTTTAAATATATATGCATTTATAATATTGTACATATATTTTAATATATGAGAGGGAATATGTGTAATCGTATATGTACGATTATATTATATATATATATATATATATATATATATATATATATATAACTTTTGTAAATGTGATATTATTTATAATTATATCAGTGTATCAATTTTAATATTAAATAAAAAAATCATAATTGGTATCTATAGATATCTATAATTATCGATTATGATCGAAAATAAATATTATATTGAAATGTAATTGATATAATATAATATGTATATATAATGATATAATATAATATAATAGTAATATAATAAGTAATATAATACGTATTAAAGCATAATGTAAATTTTAATATACAGTATAATTAATATTATCTAAAATTAGTGAGATCGGAAATTATTGTTAGCTCATCGAGATGGCATATACTATATATCTAGCGAGGAAGCAATTATATTTATGTGCATTGTTTGTTTATAATATAATTATGACAGAAAGTCGTATACGTAGATCTATAGATGTTACAATGTATTTGATTTGAAGTAATTATAATATGAATTACTGATTTATTAATGTGTGTATTAATACTATATAATGTATACAATGTATTATTATTTCTATGGTATTAATATTATAAACCATATGTTTCGTAAATAGTTTATGTATACAAGTATATGTTTATGATTATATGATATTATTTATAATACATAATTTATAATAATTATTTATATATTTGTCAATAAATAATGAATGGTATCTCATTCCTAATTTCCATTCATTATTATATGATATATCAAGTGATAGAAAATAATTATAAAATATGACATAGTCTCTAGAAACACATACGTATGCATGTTTACATTATTCAGCATAGTATACGTCATATAGAACAATTAAAGTTACGCTCTATCGATATTCTATAGAATTTATTTAATGCATTTTATTGTTAACTTTTTTCATTGTTATTTCTATTTTATTTATTTCATCTAACTTAATGTAGTTAGATTATAATATTTATATATTGCTCAATTTTTTAACAACATTTTTGTTTATTCATATAAATTATTGTTATATTTATTTATCGACATTTTCTTTTATTATTTATTTTATATTTTATACACCATTTTCAAATGTATTAAGTGAATAATATTCACCAATAAAAACATATATAATTAATTATTAAATTTAGTTTATATTTTTAGTTTATATTTTTTAATTAATATTGTTAAATTCTCTATATCCTGCATACTGTACAATATATATATATACAGTAGAAGCTCGGTAACTCAACATGCCGATAACTCAACATGCCGATAACTCAACATGCCGATAACTCAACATTGCCGATAACTCAACATCCAAAAAATATTTGGTTGGATTCGTATATTTTACATGTTAACAAAAACCCTATTACTCAACAAATATAACTCAACATACATATAACTCAATATCGTTTTTATAATCCTAGCCTATACATTACATGTAAATATACATCCGATAACTCAACATTTATGAAAAATCAAAATATCACAAACATATGTTGTTGGATTCGTATCTTTTACATGTAAAACTACATTTCTCAACAAATATAATTCAACATACATTATTCAACATGGTTTTATTTAATAATATATGGATATAAATATATAAACGTAAAAATACAATTACAATTATTATATTATCATACGAGTACTATTTTGAATGCATTTATGTGAACAAAACATTAATTAAGTCATTAATTTATACATCCGATAACTCAACATACTCGCTAACTCAACATGAAAACTGGGCAAACGCCGTTCGATATACAGGCACACATTATAACATATAGTTCAGTGAAAAGTTTAATTTTATATTTACAATTCTAAATACTATTCTATTAATAATCAATAATACAATTAAAATTCGCCATACAGTTCAACATCTTATTATGCAATACATTTTGATTCATTTGATTTCTATAGAAATCGATATTTTTTTTATAAATATATTTTACATGTATCGTATATTCTAACATTACATTGATGTTCATATTAATAAATTTATTATAAATATAACTTTATTAATGAAACATGTTCACCGAATACGTCTACACCTAATACCATCTAGGAACGCTAAACAGTTCCTAGATGGTATTATAATACCTATAGGTTTAGAAGTATTCGGTATAAATAGAAGTAGTATATATAATCACTTATCTATTAAGTATACTCTCACAATATATTGATAATAATACATATTAGTAATCGATAATAAGATCATTTAATAATTATATTTCCGTATTAAATATATA
Organism: Osedax fenrisi; assembly: GCA_964019155.1. Lineage (NCBI taxonomy): Eukaryota > Metazoa > Annelida > Polychaeta > Sabellida > Siboglinidae > Osedax > Osedax fenrisi. Next base: position 10,985,698 of record OZ025244.1, on the reverse strand, counting down.
ACAAATATATTAATTTTCATATTTTATGTTCAAAAAATGAATTAAAATTAAAATAAATTAATGACACACATTAATTATAATAAATACAATACAATAAATATAATTAATTTTAAGATGTGTAGTTACTTGTATATATTTTAGGTTTAGATCAAATAATTAAAAAAAAATAATAACCTAATACTACTTAAATATGTCACCCTCGTATTTTAAATATATTAACTACAAATAATATACATTCAATTATACTACTACTACCATTAATACTACTACTACTACTACTATTATTATTATTATTATTATTACTACTACTACTACTACTACTACTACTACTACTACTACTACTACTACTACTACTACTACTACTACTACTACTACTACTACTACTACTACTACTACTACTACTACTACTACTACTACTACTACTACTACTACTACTACTACTACTACTACTACTACTACTACTACTACTACTACTACTACTACTACTACTACTACTACTACTACTACTACTACTACTACTACTACTACTACTACTACTACTACTACTACTACTACTACTACTACTACTACTACTACTACTACTACTACTACTACTACTACTACTACTACTACTACTACTACTACTACTACTACTACTACTACTACTACTACTACTACTACTACTACTACTACTACTACTACTACTACTACTACTACTACTACTACTACTACTACTACTACTACTACTACTACTACTACTACTACTACTACTACTACTACTACTACTACTACTACTACTACTACTACTACTACTACTACTACTACTACTACTACTACTACTACTACTACTACTACTACTACTACTACTACTACTACTACTACTACTACTACTACTACTACTACTACTACTACTACTACTACTACTACTACTACTACTACTACTACTACTACTACTACTACTACTACTACTACTACTACTACTACTACTACTACTACTACTACTACTACTACTACTACTACTACTACTACTACTACTACTACTACTACTACTACTACTACTACTACTACTACTACTACTACTACTACTACTACTACTACTACTACTACTACTACTACTACTACTACTACTACTACTACTACTACTACTACTACTACTACTACTACTACTACTACTACTACTACTACTACTACTACTACTACTACTACTACTACTACTACTACTACTACTACTACTACTACTACTACTACTACTACTACTACTACTACTACTACTACTACTACTACTACTACTACTACTACTACTACTACTACTACTACTACTACTACTACTACTACTACTACTACTACTACTACTACTACTACTACTACTACTACTACTACTACTACTACTACTACTACTACTACTACTACTACTACCACCACCACCACCACCACCACCACCACCACCACCACCACCACCACCACCACCACCACCACCACCACCACCACCACCACCACCACCACCACCACCACCACCACCACCACCACCACCACCACCACCACCACCACCACCACCACCACCACCACCACCACCACCACCACCACCACCACCACCACCACCACTACTACTACTACTACTACTACTACTACTACTACTACTACTACTACTACTTCTACTACTACTAATACTACTACTACTACTACTACTACTACTACTACCACTACCACTACTACCACTACCACTACTACTACTACTACTACTACTACTACTACTACTACTACTACTATTACCACTTATTTAAATCAAATTATGTAATCTATTATTTATTTTATTCCTATATATATAGAAATAACGTAGATAGTATCTACTAGATATGTAGGTTACATTAGTAGGTTGCCATAGTTCACTATGGTGTACATTAGTTTAAATCACTGAAATAAATTCAAGTATGCGTGATAAGTATTCTTATAGCGTGAAAATTGTATCATCAATATAACAATTCATTTGATTGGTTGAAAAATGATAACTACTTTCGCCATCTATTGGATGTTTCACCCGGCCCGTATTAAAACCACCTGGCCCGTATTACAAATATTGTTTGCAATACGGGCCGGGCACATTTTCGACAATAAATAACATTTTTACAAAAATTGAAATTGTAGTGTTATTGACGTTTATAATATCTAAATCGTGATAAAATTTCATTAATTTATAATCATAAATAAAAAAGTTATTTGATACCATAAAAAGTGGCCCGTATTAGACATAATTCCCCTAGATAATTCCATCATTAATCTTCCAATCGATAATTTTTCATACATTTTTTTATGTACATCTGTTAAGTGTAGCAAAGAGAGAGAGAGAGAGAGAGATCCAAATTAATAGGATTAATAAGATTAATCTAAAAAATAAATGGATTTTTCATAAATTATATTATTTTTTAATAATGATTCCTTTAATTTATAATAATATATAAATGATGTTTACTTAGTATCAAATTTGGTTTTAATTTTCATCATTATGGAATCAAACAACTCAGTATATTTTCTTATGTAAATATTAATGATACAGAATATATTATTATATTAACATAACATTAATAATGTTATATTATTTTATCTAAATAAGATTCATAGTTTTTTGAATTTTCATTACTATTCACCTCATACATATTTATAATAATTTATATTATATTTATTATTATTATTCTCTGAATTAGATATACTTAAAATTAAATTAGATATATTTAAAATTAAAATAAATTATTATAATATTATATTATAAACATTTATTATAAGTTATTTTATATTATATAATATGTTTTATATAATATTTTTATACAATTAGTTTATTAAGCTTGAATCAATATAACAAATTGTATATATAAAATATAAAATACTTTTGTTTCTATCTCTTGAATGAATGTGTGCAAACTATTTCTATCATTATTAAATTTAATTAGAATAATCTTTACTGCATTATCTGATCATTTATGTTTATTTATTATTGATAATTATTATGATTATATATAATTATAATCATGTATGCTTTAAAGTATATTTTTTATAAATTTTACCTTAAATAGTATTTGTTGGTATCATGAAAGATTTCAATATCATATCCCAGCTCTCGTGAAAAGTATTTTTGTGGAAAGTAGAAATGGCAATATTTTAACAGAGGACTCAGAAATAGTCAAAAGATGGACAGAATAGTGAAAAGAACTCTATAACTATTCAATAAATCCAGATGAAAATATACTTAATGATAATCGATGTGCATGCGTAGAAGAGAACTTGCCGATTTTAAAATCAGAAGTAGAACATGCAATACGAAATCTAAAAAAGGAAAATCAACAGGTATAGATAATATTCCAAGTGAGATCATTATAAATGGCGGTTCATAAATGGTAATAACAATGACTTTACTTTGCCAGCAAATATGGGTTAAGAAAGAATGGCCATGTGAATGGGCACAATCTTTAATTATTCCAATAACAAAGAAAGGTGACCCAAGAAGTTCAATAATTATAAAACTATTAGCCTGATATCACCAAACAAGATCATGCTGAGAATTATTTTAATTCGACTTAATCCAATAGAAGAATATATCCTAGCTGAAGAGAAAGCAGGTTTCAGAAAGAAAAGAAGCACAATAGAACATATATTAAACGACAGCAACCTCTACGTTAGTTAGCTTAATCACTATATGGAAGAGTCGAAACATATCACTACAGACAAAAATGCTACTGTACAACTCACTAATATTATCTATACTACTTTATGGCTGCGAAACTTGGACATTAACAGAAAGACTGGAAAGAAGAATTACTGCATTTTAGCATAAAGCCTATAAAAGAATCATGGGGATTACCTACAGAGAAAGAAAAAAAAGTATTATGCCAAATAATTGTTGAATGCATATATCAAGTTGAGAATATCCTATCAAAAGTAAAGAGAAGGAAAATATAATATTTTGTTCACACGATGCGTTATGATAGTCTGAATAAAACTGTGATACAAGGTTGCGTTTTTTGGTAAAAGAAGAAGAGGATGATCCGGAAAAAACTGGATGGATAACATAGTGGAATGGGAGGGGTCATAAATGGATCTAACCCAACTACTAGAGGATACACGGAACCGTGACGGATGGAATAGAACTTGTATTGCAGCTATTTATATACCCCTACGTCGTAGTGCCTACGATCAACCAGTTAAGGGACTTAGTAAGTAAGTAAATCCAAGCTTTCAAATATCAAACTTGAAATATTCATAAAAAAAAAAATATTTGACTTATTCATATTTTTTAATAATAAATGTTCAATATATTTTTGGTAATATGATCAATATTGGTAATATAATCTAATTCTTTATATTCTTTCAATGCATCGATTAAACCACTACATTGATCTAATTTTGTTTTAATAAATGACTTTCGTAGTCCATCTTGTTGGGCATATTTGTGTCACTGTCTTAACTTTGTTATTATTAGTATTGTATACATTCCGGAATTTCATAGTTTGTTCATATACTAATCCCTAATCATGAACCACTCTCAAAGATTGTCTTATATTTATATTATTATCTAATGAATATTCTATTAAGTTTGTGGGATGAACTCCACAGTGTGTATTAAAAGCTAATGGCTTTCTAGTCACTATTATAGTCTTTACACCATTACAATTACCATACATATTAGCTGCACCGTCATATGAATGTCCTCTTAATTTAGAAGGCTTGTTAAGATGTTCAAGTTCAGATAAAATTAAATTTTCTATACTTTCCTTAGTTGTAGCCTCAGTAATATTGCATATTCATATGTATATTAACTTAATTCATATGTATATTGTCTTTAATTTCTAGTTATAATTTCAAATAACGAACCTCCAAATTATCCTTCTACCCCTTCCATGTATATCTTGAATTCCATCACATTGAATCGAGAAAATACCATTAATATATATATATATATATATATATATCAATAACATAATTAATAATTCAGTTTTATTTAGTTGAATAATTTCATTCCGAATATCGCCAAATAATAAATATTATCATATTTCATGGAGGGGGGTTAATCAAACAATAATTAGCCCCCCCCCCCATATGTTTGGTAATATTCTTTAGCAAAAATTTTTATTAACAAAGACAATATACTAGATTTAATATATATATATATATATATATATATATATATATATATATACATATACAATTTATTATAACATATTTCATGGGGGGGGGGCAAAACATACTTAGCCCCCCCATATTTTTGAATGGGGGGGTCCGATACTCCGATAGTTCCGACGCCCCTATATATATATATGTATATATATATATATATATAGACTTCTTATTTATGATATTAATAATTTATTTACTGACTTTAATAAAATAGTGTCTAGTATCAAAATACCCAACACTATTTTATTAGATTGTTTTTATATTGATTTAAACAAAAATACTACTTTTTTTCTTTGATCAAAAAACATATGCTTGAATAATATCTTTAACAAAATGTTACCATTAATACCCGAATTTTTGTAATGTTATTTACTTAATAATATCTCCCTCCATGATAACTTTTACTATATGAGAACAGGAATATCATTTCTGATCACTTTTCTAACCTTTTTAAGATTATTCAGCCATAATATTGTCTAAACAAATTTAAACTCATTTTACTCTAAATAAATATATCAGGAAATATATAATTCTTATTATATTCACAGGAATATTTAATTTGTTATAACCATGATTCTTATAGATTATATATTATTCTATAACCCATTCAAATACTATCAACAATACTTCTATCACATATCAGCATTACTATAAATGTCTGATTACAATTGATAGAGTTCAACTTACAATACTTATCTCTATTCAGAATTTATTACAAAATAATATGTAAACAAACAGGGGGGGAGGACATTGCTCTTCAGGTCCCCACTTTCCACTCTGCGGGCCTGATTTTAACGTATACTTTCAAACACTAATTAAACCTTACCTATTAAATCTAATGATATAAATGATGGAAAACTAAGTAGCTATACTCACTCATAGGGGAGAGTAACCAAATACGGATACTCTCGGTATCTCAGAAACCATAAATCCTATAACAAATGTTTAATGAACATGTTCATATGCATATTCATTAATATGCATATTCATAATTATATAAATAGTCAACAAAAGTATTTTTTATTTTTTAATTATTCAAAATATTGCTGACATATCCAATAAACTAATTTTTTTATTATGTTTTTAAATTTATGAAAACAAATTTCAACTTAAAACCTTCTCAAGAATATAAAAATATTTCGATGTAAAATATAATACTATATTATTAAAAAATAAAGCATTCTAACATTATATATATAATTTATATATTTGTTATCACATATTCTTTAAGTTATACGCGTATATAGAGGTCATATAAGTAATACCTAATACGGACACTCTATGTGTCTTAATACGGACAGTATCCCATCTGACACCCTATAACCAATTAGCGGGCAGCGTGTGAACTATTCTGTTATTCATAACAATCGCTTGCGTTATAATATTAATACAACCAATAAAGCTAAATCTAACATTTGTATTATTTAGATACTTAAATTGTATTATTAATTACAATAATAATAAAAATAAATAAATTATGAACTAATTAAATTGTAATAAATTGTTCATAACATTAATTATAAATAATGTAATTGTAATATGTCCGATTGATTCATCTATAATATATAGTTTATCTAATGGTATATAGGGTATCCGTATTCGGACATGGGCACCTAATACGGACACCCCCGTTATATATGGAATTAAAAGACTAAATAAAATTTAAAAATCACATTAATATCTTTAATCATATACTATTAATATATTGTAATTTTTAATAAAAATAATGAGTCATAAAATGTTAAGATCATTATTTGTTAAAGTGTCCTTATTAGGTTACTTTCCCATATATACCTATATAAATGTATCATTGTGACATCCTTCAATAACATAAAAAACAATTTAATTATTTGTTATGTTATTATATATATATAAATAATATGATATCATATATATATATATATATAAAATAAATATATGTATTTGTATCACGTGAGGTATCCGTACGGAAATATTTAAATTATTTGTTATTTTATTGAAGGATGTCACAATGATACAGTGATATATATATATATATATATATAATATTAATTCTATTAGATGTCCGGTGATTTTCACAATATTGATCATCAACTAATTATTTAACGATTAAAATCCAATGGTATATCAGTTTGATTACGTGCATTGTTTAAATCACGTGATTTTACACATATCTAATTGAACATATTTTATACTGAACGACCCATTCTCATATAGTTACCTATGCACGATTTTCCTCGAGTATCTGTTATTTGACGAATTATACTAATAGTTCATATCATTCCTTCTTCGCCATTTTCTCTAATTATTCATCTGGATAATATCAGACCTATGCAGATGATATGCAACTATATATATATAATCTTATACTATTAACTTATTTGTATTTTTTAAATGTATTTTTTGTAATTATATAATGCATAGACTAATTATTATAGTGTTAAATTGTGATTGATATAATAGCAGTACAGATACGCTATAAATACTATGTAATTCTATTGTCTGATCAATTTGCTTTGTCCGTATACTCGACAAGAATTTGTTAGATATATAATTAAAATGTAATTTACATATTTATGTAAGGGCGAGACTATTGTATATTAATAATACAGATAATAAAGTATATGATAGACAGTATAGGTTACATTGTATTGTGTTTGGTTAATATATATATATATATATATATATATATATATATATATATATATATATATATATATATATATAATATAGAAATACTATTTTACTAGTAAAAGAGTATTATATTATATTATATTATCTATTACAAATAATAAGAGTGTTCGTGTATATGTCAAATATCTATTAATTTAATTAGCATATGTACAATAATTAAATTTATATAAAATGGAATGTTTATAATACATACGATATATATATATATATATATACTGTGAAATTCGAATATAATATATATAACAAATACAATTTTTATAATTTTTGTAAACACATATTCATTGAATTATAGAAATATCTGTAAACACAATTATGTTTATAATAAGTATTATAACATGTTAACATATGTAAATAATATACACATTACATACGTATAAAGAGCTAAACAAGTAATGAACGTTAATGAATACGCGTTGAAGAAAACGAATGACGAACACATAATACGAAGTTAATTCAGATATCTAGAGTATACATCTAGACGTATTAACGTGTATACATGTAGGTACCTATAGGTATTGCGTGGGTGGTAGGTATAACTAAGAGATTTGTAGTTAAATAGTATGTAATGTATATTACTGGATGGAAATATATTGATCATATTGTGTATACACAATATTATATATATATATATATATATATATATATATATATATATATATTCATTATAGTTAATATGTTGATAAATATAGTTAAAATGCAGAGATTAAAATATTTAATCTAATAATAATTAAATATTGAAATATAAATAAAGACATCGCACTGTACGTTGGTAATACCGAGGGCATGTCCTTTGTAATACACTGTCACGTTAGTTTATGTCACGTGCGTGTGTGTGGGCGTGTTTTCATTACGGTTCGGGTAGACATAGTTCGGGGTTAGCGAACATGAAATCTACATCTCCGGCTGTCAACTTTCGCCGGAATATGCTAATCTGTGTTTTGACGTGATAACGTTATTGTTAAGGTCAATATCAAAATAGCGGGGAGGGGTTATAAGCAAAGTTTACAGTGTCTATTATAATATGTACGCATATGAATACCACATATTCCTGTATACATATGTAAATATATATATATATATATATATATATATATATATATATATATATATATATGTGGCGTCAGACACACAAGCAGTAGGACACGGGTTCGACCCTCGTCCGGACCATTAATTAATTTTATAAAATGGGTCTTAAAATATTATTTAGAAATGATCTTATATGATTGTGTATAAATAAATGATCGGCTCTCGTTAAAACCATGGATGCCTTAACATGAGAGCGGCTTCGAATGGAAATTAGAGCCATATATGGTTATAAGTGAAAACTTCATCTAAGTTCCTGGATGGGATGAAAGTACTCCACCAAATAAAAAAAAATAAAAAAATATATATATATTGTTATTGTTTTTTTTTACGTTGGTGGAGTCTTTTCATCCCATCCAGGAACTTAGATGAAGGTTTCACTTATAATCATATATGGCTCTAATGTCCCTTCGTAACCGATCTTATCTATGGTTTTAAAGATAGCCGATCATTTATTCATATATAATTATATAACATCGTTTATAAATATTATTTTAAGACCTACTTTAATGGTCCTAATTATATATATATATATATATATATATATATATATATTTATTATTTATTATCATATTTATGTTTAAACCCGGGTTTTTGTAGAAGCTAAATCTTATCGAGACAATTAATCTTAATTTTAAAGCAAGTCCAAATAAACTATATAAATAATAGATAATAAACTATTATTTGACTTACTGTTAACATAGATATATGAATAAAATATAAAATAATATAAATTGTTTGAACTTGCCATAAAATTATGAAATCATCATTTAATTATTAATAAATTAATAACTAAAATATATAATAAGTATCATAAAAGAATAACTAAATAAAAATATAGATAAAATCGATTAAATGAAATAAAAAAAAAAAACAGAACAAGTATATTCAGAAATATTGTAAAAAAAACTTTATATACAATTTATTATTTATATATATATTTTTTTCTTTCAAGAAATAGGTGTTTGTAATTAAAAATAATATAAAGAACAATTTATAATGTAAGAATACACTTTTTTAAACTAAAAAGTTAATTTTTTATATAAATATTAATAAGTAGAATGAAAACAATGAAGTAAATTAAAATATAAAATCCAAAAGTTCAGTAATATATTATTATTAATGTCAGTAAAATAAAAGAATGTAAATTGAATTAGACACGAAATGGTATTACATTTTTTAATTTTTTTTAATTTACACATATATTAATTAATTAATTAAAATAAGAATAATAATATGATATTAGTATAAAATATCATACTAGAGAATATTCAAGATAAAAGATTATAAGTACAATAAATAAAACATAGATTATAAATAAGTAAACCAAAGATTCTGCCAAGCAAAATTGTCGGTTATTTATATTTCAGAACACCTTTGAGTTATCTGAGTATGAAGATGACAAGTTTTTATACTAACGTTTCCTAAATAATTTATAATTTGAAATATTAAAAAAAATATTATCAAGTTTATTCCAGGAAATTGGTCCAGTATACATTAAAGTTCGTCTACACAGTTCTTATTTGAAATTAAAAATAGAGAAATTATTTCCTATAGGAGTTATGAGATATTGACATTAAAGAAAATGTATTATTAATCATAAAAGGATGAACATTATTGAAGACTTTAAACATGAATTCGTATGTATTTATATATGTAATTTAGTTTTAATAAATAATTTAAAATAAATAGTCCTCTACTAGGTAGGATATAAAATGATATATGATATAAAAAAATGTGTCTTAAATATAATCATTATAATTCGATTTTGAATAATATCTATGCATGCTAGATTGTATGTATATTTTTTCCCCTAAAAATATTACACTACTTTATATGAGGCAAGAATATGGAATTATATATATGTGATAATGATTTTTTATTAATAAATTTGGAAACAATGTTAGTAATCCATAGTTTTTTAATTTTAAAATGCAAGATATGTTTTTCCAGTTCAATTTATCCTCTGTAATTATACCTAAAATGTATCAAATGTAACTCTTACAATATTTATGTTATTTACATTAATATTTATAATAGTTCTTGAATTTATTGACATAAAGCAAGTTTTATTTAAATTCAATGATAACCTATAATAGATTAACCATTTATTAATTTGTTTAATTCAGTTTGACAATTATAATTAAATATTTCGGCATATTTATTTTCAAGATATAAAGTTGTATCATCTTCGAACATTGTAAAATTACATACTGAAGATGATTTTATAATATCATATTGAAATCAACTAAGTTTTCGTTTTTATTCTTCAGGAATCACATCAGTAATAAGGAATTTAGGATTTTTTATCATACGATTAAATATTAACTTATTACTGGATTTTAATCAATTTTTAATCATAGATCAAATACGTATTACTTATATAGAACTTATATTACTGATGGTAATGTTGTAATAGACTGGTAAAACTCTCGATCAGTATCTGATGCTGATATGAAGGAATGGTCTGACTCATTTTTAGTTTATAGCAATAGTTAAAAAGAAGGTTAAATGAGAGAAAATTCTTCTATTTCTCAAAATTGACTAAACTCGTTATGTACCATTGCCTTAACGCTAGATATATTAAGAAAAATTTTGATATTATGTTAGCCTATATCTCTGAATACAATACGACAATCGTTACTTTTACTGAAACAGGGTTATCTTCAAATAATATGTATACCATTACTATTATCTCTAATTTCTCAACTAATTTACATAATTATTCTTTTATTCGTAGTGACAGAGTGTATGGTGTTGGTATTATGATTCATAACGATTTTCGTATAATATAATCACATTGTCTTGTCTTTTCATATAGTGATGGACTAACTATTACTCTAAAATCTTCCAATATTGATATCATATGATATTATTTTTAAAATTATTATTAATATCGTCCACCAAATAATGATGTTATAAGTTTTGTGTACACTATAATATGTTAACAAAGAACTCATTATTATATAACCGTGTCGAGATATCCGTTCAGGTTTCCGAACGATAATGCATTAGCCGAAGGTAATATAGAACTGTCTGTAATCGGTGGTGATCCGTGTATTAATCATAGTGCTATGTTTATGTGTATATTTATAAGCATGTAAACACACATTTATATATATATATATATATATATATATATGTACATTTATACGTTTACTACATCAAATGTCATAGAAGCTTTACGAATACAACTAAACATTTCGGCATAAAAACCTCGGTTTTTATATTTTTTACAGATTATGGATACTCAAATATATCTAAAGATATAATATATATATATATATATATATATATATATAATATACAATATAATAATATATATCTACTATAGTTAATTGGAATTAATTGTGTTTAATAACTAAAATATAGCAGATGATCAACGGTGAAGGCCGATGTCCAAGTCTTATTAATATATTAGTTGTGGGTATATTTAATTATATATTTAAGATCTTATATAGCAACTTTAAATTTAATAATATTGAAATAAATTTATTTTGGGATTTTTTTTTTTAATTTGGGATCCATTGACAAATTCCGGAATACGTCCCGAATCCCATAAATAACTATAGACAATCCATATATGTTATTAAAAAACTCATGATGTTTTGTATGAGTTATGCATAACAATATAGTATTAATATATATCATGGGTTATAACTTATAACTTATAACCCATAACTACATATTATGTAGAAAATGTAATGGTCTAACATTTCGTTGATGGGTAAACAATGTTCACTAAACACCAACTTATGATATTTAACCAAGTTAATCTATATAGGTTTAAGGTGATACGAGTTAAGCTGTTATACAATGTACGTTTTAACATTAATGTTACTTACCACTTAACGTTCTGGTGGACACGACTCTATTGTCTAAATAGGTAGTGATTACTCGCTCGGCAATAACCATGACGTAATGATGCCATTCAGTGTCACTCACATATGCCTGTATCGTAGAGGTATGCATAATTATTTATCATATTACATTATCGATAATTAATCTGTAATTAAATATGTACATATATAAAGAGATTTAGAAAAAATATTATATGTATATTATTTTAATAATTATTATAATTAATTATATAAAAGTACAAATCATTAAATAAAAATAATAAATATATATATATATATATAATATGTTAAATATTAATTTACATTATAAATACTTACATCAAAGAATGTGATTGAATTTGATTTGGAATCGATCAGTTTTACTTTTACTGTTAATAATATTTATAATATAATTATAATAGAATATAATGAATACTCAAATATTATATGATGTATTATTTAATAATGTATACTATAATGAGTATGTATAGTTAATAACGTATATGTATTTACACAAGGTATTACTTGATTAATTAATTATATATTTATAAGAAAATCCTATAAAAATATATGTAGTCAAAAGTAGAGTAAAAGTTAATTATTTTGAATTTAAATATCTATTAATCTAAACAAATAGAGTTCCACTAACCGTAGACACGCCCATTCTCGTACACCAGGTCGGCCGCTAGGGTAGTTCTTGGGTCATTACCTCGATCAGTACCGAAGAGATACGCTCCGGCTTTCTGATTGGTTAGCATCTCCTCGTCCAACTTGAATAGGATACTGATCGAGAGGGGCGTCAACATGTTTCTCCGGAAGTAGGGTATAGACAGATATGACCTGCGGTATAGTTATAAGTTGGTATTTATTTATTGGAGTCCATTTATCCTACCCAGTTAATTAGATGAAGTTTCCAATTATAGGCAAATGTTACCCTTCGTGTTTTTAACTAGAAACCATCTTCACAACCTATTTTAAATAATATAATAATATTTCTAAATATTATTTTAAATTATATTTTTTTGGTCATGGAAGGTATTTAATATGGTTATAAGTTATTTAATATTTATATTCCTATATGGGTGTCTAAAACATAAGCAAATTGAAATAAATATGCAGTTATATATATACATATGAATACTTCTAAATAACTATATAGTTATATATATATATATATATATATATAGTTATTTATTTATTGAAGTCCATTTATCCACCCAGGTAATTAGATGAAGTTTCTAATTATATGCAAATGTTTCCCTTCTAAACCGCTTTCATGTTAAGGTATTTGCCATCATGTTTTTAACTAGAAAAGTTCATTTTTTTTAAAATAATTATTTAAGATTACTTCTTAATATTAATTTAAGATATATTTTATTGCTCCGATTATGGATTAAACTATCAACCCTAACACATATATATATATATATCATATATGGTATACCTTATAAGGTATACCATATGTATATACCATATATATATACGGCATATGTCGTTTTATATATATATATATTAATACTTTATATATATTAAAATATTATTCATTATAATACATTATCTATAATTATATATATATTATTGGTTATTATACATTAACGTAATGTGTGTATATCTATAGGTTATCGTGCTAACCCTATACTAGTTCTCGCGCATGCGTCAGTCACACATACACGTTTAGCACGCACGGAGGGTAATAGTCGTACCCCTCCGTTTCTAAGGTAAATACCCCTAGTGCAGGATATACCGCCGCTAGAGGGGGTATTGAACTGCACGCACGTGACCTCCGTGTGGTCGTAGTAGTCCTCGGCTTGATCTGTTGACAGTTTGTGTGTCAGGTCAGTTGTTATCATCGATATAAAGAAAGTGGATAAGTAATTTAATGTAGTGTATTGTATTTTGCAATAGAGGCTCGAAGTTAATATCTTGTCGAAAGTATAAAGTTAGACCTATATTTACTAACGATAATACGCACACCAGTAAACAATGTAGAATGAGTTACACTGACATCATTAATACTATAGTATGTATTATTATGATGCCGTGAATCCTATGTTCATATTATATTATATATTAATAATGCCATAATAGTATACTATTATTGATATATTAATAATGCCTTAATAGTATACTATTATTGATATATTAACGAATATAGCAATATTGTAATAATGTCGATATTAAACCATTGAGCTATTACTATAGAGATATCGTAGTATTATTATTTAAATATATTTAAAATTAATTACTTAAGTGTATATTATTTCTATCTACTATTAGTCAATAATTTTATAAATATAATCAAAAAGTATAATTTATTATTGAAAATTATCAATTAAAATGATTGACTAATAGTAGATAGAAATAATATACACTTATATAACTGACTAATAGAAAGTAGACTAAAGTAGACTACAGTAGACTAAAGATGACTAAAGTAGAGAATTATCGTATCGTCTGCTAATTAATTAATTTTAATTATGATAAATGGCCGAACGTAAATATTAGGTGTGTGAATAATTACCAACTATAATTGGGGTACGTACGACTAATTAGTCATCGTACACGGGTGACTATAGGGCATGGGTGTTAAGTGGATATTGTTCACTGCACGACGTGCAGTGGACTCAGCGGACGTGCACTGTAAAATATATACGTATTTACACAAGAAAGATCATAGAAAAAAAATATCGCAATGATATTAAACAACGATAGTAAATTAATTAATAATTACAATTGCTAGTGATTATTATTTCGTGGACAAAAATGTTAATTTTTAATTTAGGGTTGTCTCATAAATTAATTAAGTAATTAATAAGTCTTCTAAAAGCCAAGAGGCCGAATCGAATTTACGATGTTTCCGATGGATTCTATGTAAAAATAATAAAATATAATTAAACGTATACGTTTTACAATAATTATCACAGGTTTTTTTGTTGTCTAAAAGTAAATCACATATGACTTATATATCATTTAAATGATTGTTTTCAAGGTAATATATAATAATGGCATCGGGTTAAAAAATGCCAATTATAGAATTGCAAAAAGTCAGTAATTTACTGTAATGCATTTATACGCTTTGTATTACTGTGATAATATATATATATATATATATATATATATATATATATATATATATATTATATATATTAGCTTTTATTCAATATGAGAGTTAAGGCGATAGACATGATTAAAGGAAACAATATATTGTCGAGTTATTCACTCTTTGAGATTATGAGGAAAAAAGCCGATATATATATATATTTAAAAGTTCATAAATAAATATACAAAATATACAATTATATAAAGACATGGATACAAATAATATAAATATAGTGTTACCAATAATGAACTGACATTAATTTAATCATATAATTACTTAACAAATCAATAATAATTAAAATAAATATATTTTACATACATCGGTAACTGTTTTTCAAATATAGGGGAAAGTAACCTAATACGGACACTTTAACAATAAATAGTCTTAATATTTTATGAATCATTATTTGTATCATTTATAGTTTCTGGTATAACGGGAGTGTCCGTATTTGGGCACTGTCCGTATTCGGTTACTTTCCCCTACTTGATCAAATAAATATAGAATACAATTATTTTAATTAAATGAATAATAATATTATTCATTAACAACCAATAATATTATATAATTATAGATCAATATCATACTTATTACATATATATAAGCACTAACAGAGAGTAGAAGTGATACATTCACATGTCACGTGGTCTAATTCCATCCCTAGAGGGCATTTCGAGTGGTCAACCACCCGCTCATTGGTGATAAACTTGCGGTCAATAATAGGGTTTAAGTTGCACACTGATTTACCTGTTAGGTGTGAATCAGTAACTATATTAATTAGTCTCTATGTATTTACAATTTACATTGATTTATAAACACTTATTTAAATAAATTGGCTTAAGTAATTAATATTACATATTTTTGTTGGTATAGGACAAAGCAATAATTATATAGTTAACAGTGTATATTTTAATAACACAATAATATAATACAAAAGTAAAGTAGTATATGTATGTATATGTATGGTATATATATAATGTATAATATATATATATATATATATATATATATATATATATATATATATGTAATAATCATAGTATATGTATATAATATATACATACACTATGTATATGTCTGATGAAATAAATGGTATAATGGAATTTCGTTTTATGAAGAAAACAATTATATTTTTATTTTCAAATTAAAAAAAATTAATAATACTTATCATATATTATTATTATTATTATTATTATTATTATTATTATTATTATTATTATTATTATTATTATTATTATTATTATTATTATTATTATTATTATTATTATTATTATTATTATTATTATTATTATTATTATTATTATTATTATTATTATTATTATTATTATTATTATTATTATTATTATTATTATTATTATTATTATTATTATTATTATTATTATTATTATTATTATTATTATTATTATTATTATTATTATTATTATTATTATTATTATTATTATTATTATTATTATAGATTTAGGTACAAGTACCTGTGTAATTGTAGAAGCATTGCTGCTTGTCGAGACAATTACCCTTAATTTAACTTGTTGGCAGATATAACATAATTTAATTCCATTATATAAATATAATGGAATGAGAATATTGTGGAATAAAAATATATATAATAATAATAAGGTTGACTTCCTGTTTACACTAAGATAAATATAATATGATAACATTGTATAGGTATAGCTAATATAACCTATAGCTATTATAATCTAGTACTATTGTAATGTTGATTAGGTAATTAATTAGGTATACTTATATGCATTATTGTAAATATTATTGATGAATAAATAAATATATATATATATATATATATATATATATATATATATATACAGTATATTCATGATATTCCATACATGAAAATCCTAAGTTGTACATAATTCAGATTATAAATCTTTGGGTTTTGATTTTAGAAAAGTAATTTTACAGTTTACAATATATACTATATATTATAATATACTATACTTTTTTTACAATGGTGTATGATAGTGTATCGGGGATGTCACAAACTATATATAGCACTATAATATAGATCTATCGAATAATAGGATATTGATTAAAAGTTTATCAGAAAAGCAGCCATCCCGTAATGCAATGACACCTAGATATGTAATAGATAAAATAGTATTATTTTTAATATTATATATTTACATGTAAAATGATGCCGAAGATTGGTTTACTATGATACAATATAACATAGAGAATATCATCGCTAACACGAACAGTTTTTAGTGGAACCCATATCTATGCTTATTTACAAATAACTTTAATTGGGTATACCGTATACGAAATATCTACCTAGTTAGTGCATAATTATCATCAACTACCTATAGATACCCTATATAGATACCTTACATATATACCCTATAAATACCCTATTTAGGTACCATGCATGGTGTATCGCTCTATTCCGTTATTGATGAATATTACGATCTCGGTATTAAGGTGTAATACACAACTACTTGATGACTCATAAACTTCTTGATGACTCATAAACTACTCGATGACTCATAAACTTCTTGATGGTGCGACTCATAAATCTATAGTACGTAATAGCACTACTAGAAACCATTTACAATTGTGATTTATATACTACAAATGTTTATGATTTAATTTATAACATATGCGATAAACATTGTTATCAAACATTTTTCTATGGTTTTTTTTTGATTCGTAAAGTATTTACTTATAGGTCTATAAAGTATTTACCTACAGTCAACCCTATGATTCGGACTCGCAAGGGACCGGGAAAATTGTCCGACTTAGCGAGATATCAGACTTATCCGAGATTAATAATATCATGCAAATAAGTCATGCTACGCGCAGAGTGAGTTAAAGGGTTTCAAAAATGTGGAATTATGCAAAAACCAATAACATAAAATGTGGTATTCAATAATATTACTTACTAAAGTTATAATATACATTATTCAAATTAAACATTTCAGACATTTTATAAAAAGTCTTACTTATCCAGTATAAAAATCTTAAATTAATATAATATGTGTCCGACTTATTGAAAATTCCGACTATACATATATATATATATATATATATATATTAAATAATCAAGTAGTACATTATTAACGATTGTTTTAATTAATATATATTAATGATATCAGTAACATACTTTACAATAATATTATATAATACTTAGTTTTGATATTTAAATTAATATTTATAAAACTATATTTATTTAAGAAACCATACAACAATTATTATATTTTAAAGGTTTGAACAAATTTTAGATAATATAGTATTTGTGTATTTATTTATTTGTATTTGCACTGTTAAATATAATAACTATAACAAATACCTAGTTTACTTTAAATACGAGGTAAAGGGTTTTATATAAAAAAACTTTAGTTGATTAAAGGAAAACTAAAGGGTTTTGGAAAACCTTTAATTGTTATTAAATAATAATGTAAGTGTTTCGATCCCTTTGTTTATACCTTCTAGTGTTATAGATTTCTAGTTAATATGTAATTAAAACCAGATGTATTTTTGATATTTTTAGTTTTTGTAAATATTTAAAACATATTTTGTAAGTAACATTAATCAATATATAGTTTATAAGTAAAAATAGTTTCCTATATTTACATTAATTTTATATGCAAATGTTTATTTTGGTTTAAATTGTATTTTTTATAATAGTATACTTTCACATAGAAATATTATTTAAAATGCAATTATGTCTTATCTGACATGTATGTTATATTTAATATATTATGTTCGCTAAGATGATAATGGAGTTTACTTGTTGTCAGCAAACGTTTACAGTTTAATTAATGCTGTATATGTTTAAATTATACAGTTATATGTATGACAATAATGAATTATAATTACAATATATATATCATAGATATTTGAATTACATAGATTTAAATTTGAGATCAATTGTGTTCACCAATATTTTAAAACCATTTAGTTAATATAATATCAAAAACCTTTAGTTCAAATGTATTCAAAACCTTTTAGTTAATACAATTTAAATAACCTTTAGTTCAAATAAGTTATAACCCTTAAGTTTATCAAACACATTTAGTTCAAATAAGTTAAAAACCATTTAGTTAATATTTTTCAAAACCCTTTAGTTCTTTATGTAATAAAACCCTTAATGTTTAACTAAAGATTTTACTAAATGGTTAGAAAATCCTTAACTCAGCAGACCACAAACTAAAGGTTTATTCAGCGAAAACTAAAGGCTTTTCTAACAGTGTGCGTGAGTGGTAGGATCGATAACAATTCTTGAAATATAATTGTACATTAAATTCTATTGACTTTTCCATATAAAGACCATTTTATTTAACGGATATAAAATTGTATATTAATACAATTGAACTATGCATAGTGAGTAACTCATGAGTATACCTATAATAACCTCAAATACTAATTTTATATAAGTTAACTATAGTTAACTTATATATATAGTAGATATGGTGATATTTTTTAATTTGCAATATAATCAATAATTCATTATATTAATTCACTATATTAATAATAATAATATAGATATATAGAATATATTAAAATTACATTATAAATACATATATTTATAATATGTATATACTAATAGGTTTAGTAACTTAATAAATTTAGTAACTATAAATATATATATATATATATATATATATATATATATATATATATATATATATAAATATAAGTGCGTAATTAAAATACTAAACCAATAAATTATGAATATATGAAATAACTGGCATATATATTATTATAAATATATATGTTAATCACCGTATATAATAATATAGTATATAATAACTTTATAATACACATATATATACACTGAAAGCCAATATTGTATCTTGTTTATAACCAGTACATATATTATTAATTCACTTTTCTCCAAATATTCATTAAACTACATTTACATCCGGGCTATCTCCGCATAGTTCGAATAACGTAATAATTCGGTTATTAATGGAATTCTTATTGGAAACCCATATATGAGTAGTAAAGTAAAGTATACTTTAAATATTCAGGAAAGCGAAACAGGATTACATGTGCGATATATATAAATAGTATTTATTAAATACGTATACGTTTCATCTCGACGTTTATACAATATTATAAATCTAAAGTAATCCATTTTCCTAAACTTATTTATGTATAGGCTTAACAAATTTGTAATAATATAAATATTATGGTCCATTTGTATCCGCTATTTGTATAGTATTCAATATATATATATATATATATATATATGATATTTAAATAAATAAATATTATATATAGGCATATTATTAATGGATATATTAAATATGTATATACATATACACTTAAAACATATTCGAGAATAGCACTCGCTAGTAGCGAGCCGAGTCGCTAGCGAGTCGCTACTATATATATATATATTAGGTTGGATTGAAATATAAAAATTTGAATTTTGAAATATGTCAATCAAAGTCTAGTATATAATATTGTATTCAAATATCATAAATAAAGAGTAATGTATGTATTTAAGGTTACTATAAATTAAATTAATTTTTATTAAAATTAAATGATTTTAGATTGTAATTTATAATATTGTATTCAAATGGCCATTTTAAGTCTAAATTATCATAAAATAATATGATTGGGAATTGTAGAAATCTTTGCAACATAAAGTAAACAATATTACTTAAATATTTAATTTCTATCCAAGGATTTCAATATTACGTTGTTTGTTTTGATAATAATACGGTTTGTATAGCTTATATTTTATATATTTGAAGTCTAAATATTATATATTACACATTTTACATATTACACGTAATTAAATATATTAGTAAATTAACAAATGTCATTAAAATTCAATAAATAACGATTATTTATTAAAATTATGATAATTTTATCTATTATAATTATTATCTAATCATTGATTAGTAATAATTACTGTAATTCATTATGTCATAAGTATTATGACATAATTAATTATTAATTCACCAATATAATATTCACATGTAGTCACCTATTATTATAACTTGAATTTAAAATTGTTTATATTAAATTACATAGTTAAATAAATTAAAATATACAATATTATATACTTACACCATAAAATAATTTTCCATATTAAATAATATTTAAATAATTAAAATATGATATTCATTAAACAATATGATATATTATAATTATATTTATTTAACTATCTGTTAATTATAATTACATTATGCTTATTTAACATACAAAATATAATAGAGTATATTATATGGTATATACATGTAGAGCTGCCTCCACACCAACTATATAGCAATATTATCTAGCAGATATTTCGCCACGGATATCCACAACAATTATTTTATTTAATAATATCATCTATTTAATTAATTTATAGTTAATATAACTATATAATATTATAATACAAATATAGTGATATACTACAAAATACAATATATCATAATATATAATATAATATTTTAGATATATACACTTAATAATATTATTTTTTACAATATATCATAGAGTATATTATATAGTATATACATGTAGAGATGCCATCATAACAACTATATAGCAATATTATCTAGCAGATATTTCGCCACGGATATCCACAATAATGAATTTATTTTATATATATCATCTATTTAATTAATTTAATTTATAGTGAATATAACTATATAATATTATAATAACAATATAATGATATACTATAAATACAATATATCATAATAATATATAATATAATATTGTAGATATATACACTTAATAATATTATTTTCTATCACTAGCATATTTACAATAAAAGTACGTAATATTGTCAAATCCATTATCTGTTCTAAATAAAAAAAATTAGCCTATACACATTCTCGCTAATATCCGAAGAATATCGTGAAATATCTTCCAGATAATCTGACTACTTGTTGGTGTGAACTAGTTAAATAATAATAGTATATCTATACAATTATTATATTTGTATACACGTTATTACTCTTCCATTTATTAAATTATATCTTTTTAATGATATGTATATATACACAATATAAATTATTTAACTCGCTAGACCAACTTTTATTTGGTCGAGGTACAGCCAAGTCAAATTAATTAACGGACCATCCACCAATGCACTCATATTTTTCTCGGTTGAATAAAGTTGAATAATGGAACACTCACAAAATATATAACAATATTTCGACACACCCATTATATAGGTGTAACTATATTTTTAGATATGTACATATCAGATAATTTAGTAGTATTTTTTGTTGAGCGATTTAAATGAATTTAACTAAAAATGTATAAAAGTTTACAGGAGCTCTAAGATGCAAGCAAAAGCGTACCCTAACACTTTTCAAATAATTAAGTATAGATTTAAATAATTTCATTTGAATATTTTCAATTTTGTGAGACAGTACTGTGTCTTTAAAAGTAAATTTATTATAAACAATTCTATATTCAATTTCTTATATTTAAATACATTGCGTTCTACTTACAATAGGAACCTACATTATTATAATATATAATATTAATTTAGAATATATAAATATTTATATTTAAATGATTAATAGTATTGTTTTAGATATGAATATTAATTTAAAAGTTGTAAAGAAAATTATATTTAAATTATATACATGTTAGATGTGTATATTAAAATAAATTATATAAAATTTAAATATTATTATTTTAATATTGCACTATATAATTATTTAGGTATTGAATTCCTTAGATTCGATAGAAGTCGTGTTGGACAATTATTTGCGAATAATAAGTTTTACTACAAAGAAATAGAATTAAAGGTTATTATTTATATTTATTATTATATTATAGGAGATCTATATTGAAAATTATCATAATAATTTCAATCATTAATATAATACTTGTTAACAAAATTATTATAATAACAAAAATAAATAACAGATAATAAAAATATACGTTATTATATACAATACTATATAGTTATAAATAAAATATTATATAATGAAAAGTAAAATATGATCACAAAATAAATACACGGACATAAATATTTAATGAAGTTATATTTTTAATTAATTATTGTAAACAAAATCTTTTTTTGTATTAAATGTTGGCATCGATGTTCGTGATTTGATCATATTCAATATTATCCCATCTCTAGATTGTTCACCTGTTGTCATTTGAGAAACCTGGCTGACATCTTGAATAAATCTCTCGACGGCTTGATTATGACATGGATATTCAAAAGTAATTTCTTCAAAATTCATATTCAGGTAATTATTGAGTGTACTATCTTCAATATTATAAGTTAACCTTGATTCATATATATTTATATTAAAATTTATTTCATAATAGTAATCCGCATTAAAATTTATATTTGGTAATTCAAAAGTTCTAATATTTGTATTATTATTTTTTCTGATATCTATTATAATTTTAATTGCTTTTCTTCTAATATCTATTTCCTTGTCTTTTAATATGCTTAGTAAAACACTCTCTGAATGAGCATAGAAACAGTTATTTGATATGCTCTCATCAATGATATCTCTATATTGTATATCGATGTATCTTGAATTTTGTATAATATAAAATAAATTTGTTGTGGCATCAGATATAGTAGGGTTTTTTTTTATTGTAAAATATGACGGCGCATATACTCTTACAATGTAGTTTGCTATTATATTTAAATTTTTAGTTGGATTAGTTGTCGATATGTATAGCCTTAATATATTATTTGCCAGAGTTAACCATCTGGCATGGTGTATTTTTCCTGGTTCCTCCATTTTTTAAAGTATCATTTACCACTCCTGCATCTATGCATTTACATATTTTATATAAATAATCAGCATAGTAGTTATTTGTTGTTGTAAAATTAATTTTGAATGTGATTTTTTCAAATTTAATTATATCTAATTTTTGCAGAGACTTTAATTGTTTCCCTATTTCTCCTGAAAATGGGGTAGGTCCAATATGTTTGCCATCTATATAAATAAATAGTTTTCTAAGGGGTAATTCATTCATATGTAGTTGACAAATATGTTTATAATATAATAAAATATCTATAAATAGTGGCCGCTAGTATAAGAATATGTAATAGGTGTCTCGTAATGTATTCGATTTATATTTTTTTAATTATTTAATATTAAATAATTATATTTATGATGCATACGCACCTTAATTTGATTCAATGATTTAATTACATACATACACACACCTTACATACATAAATAAGTATATATAAATATTCATGTTTTTGTTAACATTTGAAAACAAATTATTACGTAATAAATTAGATTAATTAATTATTTTTTTTAAAAATTACAGACAATTTGATATTTAATTATTGTATATAGAACTTTGTATCATATTTAAGACTATTTATGCGTTTATTAAAATGACCACTACTCAGTTCTTGGCCGCTACCTCATTCCATCCCCTATATATAAAGTTGTGTTGAATATAATTTTTATAATATATATATCTGGGTTGTTAGTTTTTTATAACAAATTAATGTTAAATAAATATTAGATTAGTGTAATTTGTGTTTATGATAAGATATATTATTTTAAATAATTAATTTATATTGAATTATTTGATCTATAACAATAAAATATGAAACATTTCATAAATAACATAGGTTATATTAATTGCCTAATAGTATTATTATTTTTAAAATTAATTGTTATTAATTATTATTATATTTTTTGATATTATATATGGTATACTTTATATAGTCATGTCACCAGACCAAAGGGGCCATCCAAACGAAACCTACAAGACAATATAGAAGGTAAAAGAGAGCGAGGCCGGCCAAATAAGATGTGGATAGACAATATCAAAGACTGGACAGGAGGCATGGAGATTATTTGTTAAAAAATAACGCGCCCACATTCCCCAGTTAAAAAGCTAATGGAACAAGATAATGAGGTAATACTTTATATAATATATAGTGTAGTTTAGTATAATATAGTATATTAACGATATTGATACTAATATTAAATGTCTTCAAATGAATATATATATTTATATGTATATAAATAAAATGTTGACCATTATAGTAATATAGTGATTTTAAAATAATATAATTATATATGATTAAAACAGTTTTATGAGATTATGTTTATATATAAATATATATTATTTTTTGCTAACGGCCCAGTGTACTTTGTGAGTAGAATATTCTTCAAGTTTTCGTATTACCCCATTATATTTTCCTGTGTTTACACATGCACCATCTGTTCCGACAATTAATAATTCTTTTAGTTTTCCATCAAGGTTCTTTATTATTGATGAATATATTTCAATAGATGTCGATTTATGTGGAGAAATGTGTCCTATATATTTATTTCCCGGCTCACTCAATAACGTTATGTGTTCTTATTTTTTGTTTGTTCCATTTCTTAATCTAGTTATATCATTTCGTCCATCAAACTATAAAATAAATGTAGGATAAAATATGGATAAATATGGATAAAATAATAATCTATATATAGATAGCTTATAAATGAATATAATAATGTATTATGATAAATTCAGATGTAAACTAAGATACAAATATAAGGACAATAAACTAAGGCATCTATACGATATGATATGATACAATATGATCAGGGGTAAACTACAATGCGCTTAAGGGTAAACTACAATGCGCTTAAGGGTAAACTACGATGCTGTCAGGGGTAAACTACGATGCTGTCACGGGTAAACTACGATGCTCTCAGGGGTAAACTGCGATGCTCTCAGGGGTAAACTACGATTATATCAAGGGTAAACTACGATGCTCACAGGGGTAACTACGATGCTCTCAGGGGTAAACTACGATGCTCTCAGGGGTAAACTACGATGCTCTCAGGGGTAAACTACGATGCTCTCAGGGGTAAACTACGATGCTGTCACGGGTAAACTACGATGCTGTCAGGGGTAAACTACGATGTTCTCAGGGGTAAACTACGATACTCTCAGGGGTAAACTACGATTATATCAAGGGTAAACTACGATGCTCACAGGGGTAACTACGATGCTCTCAGGGGTAAACTGCGATGCTCTCAGGGGTAAACTATGATGCTCTCAGGGGTAAATTAAAACATATTATAAGTTACCCTTAGGGGTAAACTACTGCTCCTAGTTAGTTTACCCCTGTGAGACTTCTAGTTTACCCCTAATTTCTAACAGTGTATATCTGCATTGATTTTTCTTGCTTTTATTCTTTCTCTTCTTAATTTACATCTATCAATTATATACTTGTTGTCGTGTCCATTGTTGTCGACATTATTGACATAGATGCAATCGCAGCACCCTTCCTATCAGGTATATTGTATCGGTCACATAATTCCTCAAGTGGCTTCAGATTTAGTCTATTTTGTTGACATGATGATGATGGTTGTTGCTCTTCTGTAAAATAATTAAATATGTGGTTTTATAATTTTTAATTCAATTAATTTATTGCATAATCAATATAAATTTTAATTTTCTAATATAAATTTATACATAATAGATTAATTTATATTCTTTATTTTTAAATTAATCTACTATTTAACAATATGTATATGACATACCAGTGTGAGTATTAGTTTGCAAGTCAGTATTATGTTCTTCTGAAATTTGTTCACTTACTTCATAATCATTATTATCTTCAATATAATTAATTTAGGATTAATATAATTTCAATAAATATCATTTAACTTTATATTTACCATTTACAGATTCAATTTGTCCATCTTCATCAGAATCAATAAGAATTGTGTTTTCTATTAATAAATTATTAATTAATATTATACACATTGTCATTATTTATAATATTAATTAATATATAATTATCAATATCAGATATAGCAATGTAGGGTAATTATAGAAATTTATATATTTTCATATTATTTAAAATAATAGTACTTTTTGTATATGTAAATAGAAATAAATATAATAATATATTTTGGAACATCATTTAATTGATTAAATAATCATGTAATATATACCAATATTATATTTAATCACTAATACAAATTAAAAATATAGGACGTTATTTTTAATATTAATATATTATAATATTAATTCAAATAATAACCTTCATTTTCTGGAGCAGTATTACAGTTATCTATTTTTTTAATATATTTCCCTCCTAAATTAAAAATATCTTATAAATTATAATAATTAATTATAAAATTGCTTCTTACATCCACCATAATTGCTTCGGGACATCCACCATAATTTCCATTTAGAATTAAAATATTTTTGTTTATATAATCATTAATATATCATTGGGTGTAAGAATCGTATCTACAATTTCTATATAAATAAGTATAAATGATATTTTATAATACCTACTATTAAAAATAAACATTCAGTATAGTATAATCAAGATATTATACTAAGTTTTATAATAGTGAAGGAAGTCCCCCTGAAATATATGAGACATATTTTTATTATAAATTACACTATATTATGTATGTTATTACCTCCTTTACTACAAGTTAAATTCCCATTCATTAATCTTCTTTTATCTCTTTGATCTAAAATAAAATCATGATCCTATAGAAATCACACAATCTTGTTTATATAAATCAAATAGCGTATCATATTCAATATATAGTCTTTTCAATCTTAATTTATTTGTATTATATAATTTATATTTATTATATATAACTGTAATGTTAGTTATAGTTTGATTTAAATGGTAATGTGGGACACTAGCACAATCCCAAATATTAATTATTTTTAAAGCAGTTTTTTTTAATAAAAATAAAATCATTTGATTTGCAATTCGATCTTCCTTTTTTTTCAAAATATATATCATTAATAACATCACATTTAGTAGGTAACATGAATAAATCCATTTGTTTATATTTAAAACTCATAATCATATAATAAGCGTTTTATAGAGTTTAATATATTTAAAAAAATTTTAAATAAATTTGGAATTTTGATTGGATTTAATTTTACTATCACTATTGTATAATCTTTGGTAAATATCATATGATATCTAATTTCAACCCCTATATTTAACCTTATAGAAAAACACCGATTTTAATTTAACAAAATCGTTAATTAAGACATACAAATATATATAATTTTTAAATCTAGATGAAATATCACATTTAAATAAAAAATAAAGTTATAATATATAATATATGTTAAAATATGATCATTATTGTGATTTATGTATTCAAAATGGCGATTTCCCAATCTTATAACATGGCAACATTCAAATGGTTATGGCCAAGTTGATAGTTATTTTCAGAATACAAAATTTATAAGTAATAATAAAAATGTATTATTTATTAATATTAACACCTTAAATGCTATTTTAAATTTAAAATAATATGATAATAATTGAATTCAAAATTTCACTCCACCCTAATATATATATATATATATATATATATATATATATATATATATATATATATTGAATACGATACAAATAGCGGATACAAATGGACCCCTCGAGAAATCATATATGTGTCTATATATAGATTTTTTCTATAGACTATAAAGTCTATAAACTTGTACAATTTATAAATAACTGCGAGGGGCCCATGGCAATAAAATACAAATAATAAAATGTTTGTTCTTGTGTGTTGATTTAACATTTATTAAGTTATTGATAAATACAAGAGAGAGAATATATATATATATATATATATATATATATAACATTCTTTAGTAGTATTCTATTGTCTATCTAATAAATTATAAACGATTTATTTGTGTTCTTCTATAAATGTATCTCATTAATGGGCTTACATTTGAAATATCAACCGTTCTATATACCGAATATAACGACAACACGCTTATTACGACACTCTTAGGACCTTGCATATCCATGCCAAATATAGCTATATATAGCTATATATAGCATGTGTTACGCAATATAATAATGGTGTTATTATTAAATATGAAACCACGTGACTAACTAATAGCTGTCACGTGACATATTAACATTGTCTACTACGCGACTTAATGATTTATATACCTGCATATTGTTAGTTGTTTTACATCCAGTAAATAGTATAACACAATTGTCTATTAGATTTACTCTGGTGCACTATTACGGAGGCGTATATATATATATATATATATATATATATTTAACAAGAAAATATGATAATATATTATAATTTAAATATATTTATTAAACATTTATAAATATTATAAATATATAATCTATATTGTATACAATTATATATATACTCTATAGAGTATATATATATACCGTAAAAACTCTCCATAAGGAACTTAATCATTAGATCATTATTATAAAACATATCTATTAGAAAAAAACTCTTCTTAATTGGAATTGCATATTTTTACCATAACATAATCCGCTATAAGAATGTCTTATATAAGAAAACCTCGCTACGATAAGAACTTAGTTCATGATGTGTATGAATACATATGTAAAATAACCCTTCTTACAAAATGATAGCATGATTTTTAAATATTTTCATTTTTCTTATATAAATTAACTAACAAATTAATTTGTAATATATTTAATACAATGCACTCATTTCACTAATAAATATTTATAAATACACTTATGACTCATGACACGCGATAATGTCAAGTCTATATCGATCTTAATTACGGGCACCATTGTCAACCGCCATTGTTCCTTTGTTCTAGCCGCTCTGCAGTTAATTAACATAACTCTAGACACTGAATACATACAACACCACACGTGGTTTGTATTCAAGTTTCATCTTAATTATATCGTTACTTTTAATACGTAATTATTAATTAAGTAATATGACTAATATTTGATATTTCATAGTATAAATATACGTATATATATAAATATACGTATATATATATATATATATATATATATATATATATATATACTTATATATACATATATGTAATTCAATTTACAAATCATGATTTGAATTAAATGCTCACATTAAAATAGAACATGGCCATTAAAGTTTCTTAAAGAGTGGTTCTACTGTTTATATATATTGTTATTGTTATATTGTTATTTTTATTTGGTAGAGTCCTTTCATCCCATCCAGGAACTTATATGAAGTGTTAACTTATAACCATAAATGGCTATAATGTCCCTTCGAAGCCGCTCTCATGTTAAGGCATTCATGGTGTTAACGAGAGCCGATCATTTATTTATACACAATTATTTAATATCACTCCTAAATAATATGTTAAGACCCTTTTTATAAAATTAATTAATGGGCCGGACAAGGCTCGAACCCATGTCATACTTTTTATGTATCTGACGACTTATCCACTGAACTACACAGACAGTTAAATACATACATATTTATAAATTAAATATAAATATTAGTATTATTTAAACATATACACATATTAATATAATTATTTATACGTATATATATATGTGGATATATTAACCTTGGCCATAGGAAATCATCATCATCATCACAATGAAATATGCAGTAAACATAGTAATATGTATTCACGTCTCGCTATAGAAGGGTAAATACTCAGGTGACGGGATGTTAAGGCTATGGGGGTTGGGTTATCACGTGATGTGATATGAATTATAAGACAGGATAGTGGGTGATCAACTGACGGTAGGGCCGCTGAATTGGGGTAGACGATACAGGGAAGGTAACTGTATACGGGTTGCGAGTATGGGAACACCTATGTAGTATACAATACTATAGTAGTAGTGGATATACGATAGAGCGAAGACGATGAGATAAACTTTACGAATAAAATTAAACTCTTCACTTAGAAATTCGAGTAATTTAAATAAGGGCGTGTCGTTATAACGAAGCCCGTATATAACGAATGTTGTTGTTTATCGTGCAATCGGAGATCGCCTGATGCGTATACGTTATTTGATAATTTATGATTTAAATATATATATATATATATATATATATATATATACATACATATACATCAGATATACGTAGTGTGCGTTATGTATAAAACTACCGTATACATTTGTAATATAATTAATGTTAATTAAATTCTAATTACGTTAGTCATTCATACATTGATAAAGTTAACAATAATGCACCTTACTACGTATACGTAGTAAGTATAAGTATACGTATACGTGTATATATATATGTATATATGTTGAATCTAAGTATACTAGTCATATATGACATAACATTAAGGATAAATACTATAGTATTTACCTTAGGTATACTTAGGTATACCTTCGCGGGCTTACATGTAAATAGATATTAAAATGACAAGTTTTTAAAACTCTCTAAATTGAAATATTGAAATATTTTTACATAATTTTTTGACAGATGTAATAATAATACTTCATTCTATCTAAATAATGTTTTAATTTTGTAGTATAACATTTGGTTTATGAAGGAATAATTCAAAAATAAAAATGAAAAAATTAAGAAAAACAGAAATAAAATGTTAGATATTAGATTTTTTTTAAAACGTAATTATTATGAATTTGGATGTTTTCTATATATTCTGTAAATTATAGCAATTTTCATAAAACAGAAAAAAAGTTCAGTACTTTTTAGTAAAGTAATATTCATAAAATTAACATTCTGAGAAAACAACTATCAAAGTATATTGAACTATTATCATGAAATTATAATAAATTAAGATGTAGTGTTTACATTGACATTTATTATAATATAAGTATGTTATAATTATGATTAGTTTACATAATTATAATAAGCTTAGATTAGTGTTTTTAAAAGTGTTTACAGATTGCAAATTTGTATTATATTCGATAATAATTAAAGCTTTATAATAAACACATACATTTACATTATTAACAATCATTAATCTTTATTTATAATAGTATGTGTTATAAAACATCAATTATATTACTAAATATAGCGAATTTAGATATAATCTTTAAATTAAATGATACATAAATGAGTATAGACATTATTTTGTATATAATATTTTATTAAATTTTATTTTAACTATATATATTTATTTAAACTATAGTTAAACTATATATATAGTTATATTATTAATTAGATAAAGTGTTAATATCTAACTAGTATTGTTAAATAAAAAGTTCTATCTCGATCTATTATATTTTTAAAAGAATAAATAATATAATATAGATTCAAATAGCAACCATTGTATACTGCATGTATACATATCATTTTTACAATTACCGTAAAACTATAGTAAATCGTTATAACAATAGATTACGATGTAAAACAGTAAATTATCATATTTAGTAAATCACCAGCTATGTATAATATATGTATTCGTAGGCTAAGGGTTGTATGAGGTATATACTATTTACATTAATTAATTGTAATCACTATGTATATAATGTAGCGTAATATAATGATATTTAAAATCCCTATTATAGATATGTGTTCTTTACATATGTATTTTATACTTTATAACAGCTTTATTTTTATCATTTATAAATCTATATTCACATATTCTACTTATGGTATTGTTATTTTATTTTGATGGAGTAATTTCATCCCACCAAGAAACTTATATGAAGTTTTCACTTATAACCATATGGCTCTAATGTCCCTTCGAAGCCGTTCTCATGTTAAGATATCCATGGTGTTAACGAGAGCCGATATTTATTTATACACAATTATATAATATTACTTCTAAATATTATTTTTTGAAATTTCTCTACATAAACTGTCCTCTTAATTATAGTGTTCCTCATAGATCTATTATCGGACCCTCCTCTAATCTTTGTGTTATTTTAGATGCTAACCTATCCCTAAATTCACATATAGATAATATATCTAAATCAGCTAACTATCACCTCTTCAAAATTCGTCGTAGAAGATAACACCTAATTCACCATATTACCACTTTCCTCGTAAACACACTCATCCTTTCTCGTATCGACTACAGCTCCTCAATACTAAACATCTTCCTAATACTTCATTATCCCATTTAAATCGTATAATTCGTGCATCTAAATGATCTATTTTCAGCATAAATCGAATTGATCATTCCATTACCGACTCCCACCAACTCCTATCCAACTGGTTCCCTCAACTAGGGGCGTCGGAACAGGGGGGGCGGGGGGTATCGGACCCCCCCATTCGAAAATATGGGGGGGGCTAAGTATGTTTTGCCCCCCCCATGAAATATGTATTAATAAATTTTATATATATTAAATCTAGTATATTTTCTTTGTTAATAACATATTTTTCTAAAGAATGTTACCATATGGGGGGGGGGGCTAAGTATTGTTTGCCCCCCCCCCATCTATGAAATATGATAATATTCATGAGAGAATCTCTGAGAGATACTTGTTATCTGGCGATATTAAGAATGAAATTATTCAATTATATAAATCTGAATTATTAAATACTTTGTACGGTCGGTTATCGGATACATGTTCCTAATACCGACCCCCTTCCCCTATTACCGACCCCCTAAAATAATCGTGGTAGGTAATAAATAATTGTAGTATTATAATATCCAATACAAAGAGTAGATATACATAACTATAATTAATTATAACATGACGTAATTTATTTTTTATTGAATTTATGTTTTAATAGTAGTATTAAATTTAAATTTAAACTTTATAGTAATTATATTAAAATAGTGTATATTATTATTTAATATTTATTTATTAATCAGTATGTATATAATCAAATGTAATTATGAATCCTAAATCTATATCAATGATACATAAACCACTTACGAAATATTTTAAAGTAAAATACGAATCTATTTTGATTGGATATTATAAATCACATGGGGTCGGTATTAGGGTAATTTAGGGGGTCGGTAATAGGACAATAATATGGGTTGCTATAATTAAGATATATTGGTTAATAGTTATTCAAATTCAATTATTTTTATAATAGTTATAAACATTTTATTGTTCTATAATATTATGCACAAAATCAAGTTTTCTTCCTTTAATTTTAATTAATAAAGTATTTACAATGACTTAAAAAAAGTTATTATTCAAATATTTAAAAAGTAAAAACAGAATATTACATTTTATCAATTAACAATTGTAGGATTAAATATTTTTTTAAACAAAATACTTATTCATATTTATCATTAAATTACTAACAGTTTATGTATATATAATTTTTTGATAACTCTTATATTTACTGATATATTAGGAGGGGGTCGGTAATCGGGGACTTTCCCCTAATATGACTGAGGATACACCTTAAATATAGCAAATTTAATGTTATCTGAACTTTAACATATTAACTTGCCTATTTCTAAATTAAAAAGACAGTCATATGACGGTGCAGCTAATATGGCTGGTCAATATAATAGTGTAAAGACTATAATAATGAATAGACCGCCATATATTTATATACATAATGTGGAGCTCATTGCATAAACTTAATAGCATAATCATTAGATAATAATATAAATATAAGAAAAGCCTTAAGAGTGGTTCATAATGTAGGATTATTATATGAACAAACGATCAAATTCCGGATTATATATAATACTAATAATGACAAAGCAAAGACATTGAAACCAATATGCCCAACAAGATGGACTGCGAAAATCATGTATTAAAACAAAATTAGATCAATATAGTGGTTTAATTGATGCACTGAAATAATATAAAGAATTAGATTATATTACCAATGACCACAAATATATTGCAAATTTATTATTAAAAAATATGAATAAGTCAAATATTTATTCTATGAATATTTAAAGTTTACTATTTGAAAGCTTGGATATGAAGGTGAAAGCTTTCATGATACCAACAAATAATATTGAAGGTAACATTTATAAAAAATATACTTGAAAGCATATATGATTATAATTTTATATAATAATAATAAAATCAATAATAAATAAACAAAGGATCAGATAATAGTAAAGATGATACTAATTAAATTGAATAATGATAGAAATAATTTGCACACATTCATTGAAGATATAGAAACAAAAGTATTTTATATTTTATATATACAAGTTTTTATGTTGATTCAAAGTTAATAACATACTTTTATAAACATATTATCTAAAACATTTTATAAAATACAAAATAGCTTATAATAAATGTTTATAATAAAATATTATAATAATTTAATTTTATTTTAAATATATCTAATTTAATTTTCTAAGTAAATCTAAGTATATCTAATTCAGAGAATAATAATAAGACATATAATATAAATTATTATAAATATGTATGAGATGAATAGTAATGAAAGTTCAAAAAACTATGTAAGGTACCTCATCTAGATAACATAATATAACATTATTAATGTTATGTTAATATAAGAATGTGATTATAGTGTGATTATAATGTGATCTATAGATATTATCAGTTAATATGTTAATATATAAAGTATATATACTTTATCATTAATATTTACAGAATAAAATATACTGAGTTGTTTGATTACATAATGATGAAAATTAAAACCAAATGTTATACTAAGAAAACATTATTTATACATTCTTATAAATTAAAGTAGGTTATTATTATATCTAATCATTATTACAAATAATATAATTCACGAAAAAAGGTTTTTTTTTTTAGATTAATCATATTAACCCTATTAATTTTCTACACTAAACTGATGTTATTAAAAAATGTATGAAGAATTAACGCTTGAAAGATCGAATTTCCATATGTCCAGCAAACAGTAAGAGCAGCATAATAGCAGCATAACAGCATATGCTAGAGCCTCAAATGTTTACATTGTGCTATTATGCTGCTATTAAATGTCTATTATTCTGCTATTATGCTGCTATTAATTTTAAATGTATATTATGCTGCTGTTATGCTGCTATTATGCTGCTATTAATTTTAAATGTATATTATGCTGCTATTATGCTGCTATTATAATAATAGCAGCATAATAGCAGCATAATATACATTTAAAATTAATAGCAGCATAATATTAGCATAATAGCAGCATAATAGCAGCATAACAGCAGCATAATATCCTGACAAATTAATAGCAGCATAATAGTAGCATAATAGACATCTAATAGCAGCATAATAGCACAATGTAAACATTTGAGGCTCTAGAATATGCTGTTATGCTGCTATTATGCTGCTCATACTGTTTGCTGGGTGTTCAAATCAATCAATAAGTTCAATACCATCTGATGAGGATAAACATATATATGATGGAACAATCTTCTAAAATTCAAAAAATATATTCTGGCATAAGAGATTTGATCAAATTTTATTGGTTTGCCCCTCAAGTTCTGTGTCATGTTAGCGTGATTTAGTAAGCTACGAATAATAAATACGTTGTTACGATCTACTATGCTAGATAGTAGATTAAATGCATTAGTATTGGCAAATATCAATCAAAAAATAATTCACACAATGAGATGGGTATATTTATAAATAAAAATCTATATTTATATAATAATAAATTATGTAATGTTTAATATTTATTTTCTAATATATTCCTACTCATTGTTATACAAATTAAATATTATTAATTGCATATTAAGAGGTTAACATAGACTAAAGAGGTATACGATATTAATAAGATATAGTTATAACTATACTATACTATAGTAATTATATTAGTAATAAATAATAGGATATATAATATAAAATATAAATAAATAGCCCCCCCATAAAAAATATCGTTCCGACGCCCCTACCCTCAACCATACTGTTCCCTCCTACACATTCTATCGCTCGCTCATAAAGCAAAATATTATACTTCTTCTTCTTATTTAACTTCCCTAATAACACTAATACGCCCTCTAACTTCCTTACGTTCAAATGCCGACATTTTCCTAATTTTCCCTCATGTCTCATACTTGAAATACTATAAATGCGTCGTCAGTTATATTGTTCCATCCATATGGAACTCATTCCCTGACTATATTAGATCAATCCATTAACACCCTTCCCTTATTACACACCTCAAAGCTTACATATCATTAATGTAACACATTCACTTATTTTAATCATACAACATTACTATTTTATAAATTATATTATTGTATTGTTTTGTTTATTTATTTATCTATTTATTGTTCTCGTTCTATTTTGTTATATGCACCTACGTGGGGTGGCCAAACCTATGATAAGTGCTAATAAACCGTATTATCATCATCATCATTATAAGCCGAATATTTAAATTGTAATGTATTTGTTAATTTATTGTACTCATTTTAGTTATATAACTAATTATGATAACGTAAATGAATCTTTATATACTTTATTTATATGATTGTTAATTAAAAACCACCTGTATTTGCAATAACAAAACGTTGTGTCTACCAATTGGGTATTACTTATACTTGATATACTTTACTGTGGATACACACCATAATATTTACTCTTATACGATTTTTTAATCCGATTACGCAATGATTTATTCGTTGTTTATTTATATTTATTCGCATGAATTATCGGTGAGTATACCGTTAAATTAAATATATCGTTATAACGATATATTTAAAATAAGCGTGTTTTTTTCTAAAAATACAAATAAATAGCTATTGCAATTAGTAATCAATTTATTGTCATCGGTGTTTATGTTCGGCGAGTTTATGTGTGTTCGGGTGTGTATTCTCACACTGAATGTATGTATGTCACAAGTGTGTGTGGTATTAGTAATTACTAATTAGTACATATATACGTGTATTGTTAATACTAGTAAAAACCATTGATATAAAGAAGTTTTCAAAACAAAACCTTTCTTTATATACATGGTAAAAACGCTTCTAAACAAATGTATTAACAAGTAATACATCCATCATAATTAAAATTAATTAATTTTCAGACTATAATATTATATTTTCAATAGTACATGAAGTAGGGTTTTTACATTTGGTATAAGTTATGTTTTACAAGTTATCATTTAAATTTAAAATAGTAATTAATAATATATTAATATTACAGGTTAGCAAGTTAAGAAGTATTCAATTTAATTATAATTATGAAAAATTGGCCTAATATGTAAATGTAATATTTATCAATGAGCGTTATTTTTATTATCAATTATGTATAGTTCTTTTTTACGATAAGTGTAAAACATTTCTATTTTTAATTATTCTTTGTATATTTCAATAAATGGTGTCATCGTTATCAAATGATTCAACGTTATACCTTCTATGTGAAAAAAAATAATAAATAAATAACCATAGGCGTGTACGTCAATAATCGTATTCCAAAACATTCATTTATCATTTACCAAACTATTAACAACATCTACATTTAAAGCGTATAAAATGTTCAAAAAAAAACTCTTAAATACATTAACACCAGTAAGAGTAGTTAACCAAACAGTCACATCCGATGAGGGGAATATAAAACTATTAACGTTCGTATTACATCTGGGGTCAATAGCCCAGTGAAACTGTACCTTGCTTGAAAGCGAGGGTATCCATGTTCTTGTTTTTATCTTGTATTTATAAAAGACTTAATTTATAATAAATCATAATACTAGAAATTTATATGTACTCTTTTCATTGTATTATTTGGGCCCCTTACATTAATTATATATTTACAAGTCTATGCATTTTGATGGGTCCATTGTATTATATACAATATTTATACTGGTATAGGTATATACAAATCATGATTAGCATGTATATTATCTCCACTTAGTCAAATAAGCCTATAACCATAGAGAACGAAGTGATAGAGAAGAAGCTTCGCTATAATAATGTATTAGAAATTAGCTCCCCTGTTGATAGAAAAGAATTCATATATGTGTTCCACAAATCCACTGAAATAAATAAATTATTGCAAAGATTTTTAACATTTAAAACAAAATTCCATTTCTATGATTTTTTCAAATATCCTAGAATTTAAATAAATATATTTGAATTTATTTGAATAAATATATATTACAAAATTCCGAGAGTATATTCATGTATTAAACCTCATTGTAATAATACAATATATAACTGGAAAGAATAACAATTACCACCTGTTTGTATTAATATTTATTATTATTCCTAATTATATTTTAAATTGATTTTAAATGATAATTTTTAAATATTATTATATAATTTGGGAAAATATCGTCACTATTTAAAATAATATGTGCATATAATATACTAATATTAGGTATATATGTGGTATATTTAATATAAATGTTACATAGTTTAAATAATATATTTGTTTTCACATATAATTTGTATGTTAATAATTATATTTGAAATTGATTTTAAATAAAAAAGTGTAAATTATATTACATAATTTATAAGAAATAATATCATACAATTTGAATATTATTATTAAGTATATCCAGGGATATCTCCCTGGTACATCTAAATTGATTTAAAATGTTAAATTCTAAATAATATTATATGGTATATTTCATATAAAAAAAGAGAACGAATTGAATTATATATTTCATGATTTTGAATGTAAAATTCTAAATTATATTATATGATATATTAAATTCATATACACTTTACAAATAGAGAATGAACAACGTTATATGTCTATTATATGTATATCTTACAATATCAATACTATATTATTTTAATAAATTATTTAAATATTTAATTTAATATATATTTTATAATATGTAATATTAGGAAAAATAAATATGTATTTGTATCGTAATGTTTGGAAAATATACTTTTATTTTGTCAAATTATTAAATATATACTTATTAATATTTGAATATATGTTAAATTAATTATTTGGGTATAAGATTAAATATTTCATTAATTATAAATATATTATAAATTAATAATTTTAGTACAAGATTAAATATTACATTAAAGTATAATATATTGTATATGATATATATATACTGTAAATTATTTATTCCTTAATAATTGTTACAACTACTTCAGTAATTATAAATAATTAATATTTTAAATGATTTAGATTTCCACGTTCTATTTGAAGACAACATATTTGGACAAATTCAATTGGATTCAATATTCATAACATTAAACCTTATAGGATATGATATGTAGCAAACAATTCTCCGCAAATAATTTTTACTATACTACAAAGAGATGTAAATTAGCAAATAATGCATATCCAAAACATGTTTGTATTATTTATTTTTAATGATACTTAAATTGTAAAAATATTATATAATTTATTTATAAATAATATAAAAAATAGTAATTCAAATTAGTAGTAAATTTATTTTATTACAATTATTAATTAATTATTTATTATGTAATTTAGGCAGATCATATTCATTATCCAAATTCAGTTTCTTCTCACGAAGTAGTATCCACGGTAAGTTCTTATAATCTTTCAAATTTCATATTGATATTGAGAATCTTATCTGTAAATAAAAATAAACATTACTTCTTATCATATATTAATAAGTTAAAATATATATATATATAATGATATAACATATTGTATTGAATTATATGAAATCAATAAACAATAATATTAAAATAAAATACTTACAATTTACTGCTATAGGAATATATTTACCTACATATTAATGAAATAGAACATATTAAATGTTTAATTACTGATGTTATTAAATAATAAGTAGATTAAACTATTCGGACATTATATTAATTAATTTTATATAATTCTCTATTATAAAAACAGAATGTTAACTTAAATCAAAACCATACTATTGATTAGCAGAATAATGAAATACAGAACATAACTGACGTTAGTAATTATAATTATATCTAATTTATATTTATTTATATAGTAGAATTTATATATTTATATTATATATTCTGCTAAAATATAATTATATATTGAGGAGGGAAAGTTATTGAGACCTATGTTTTTATAACCAAACAATACATTAAATATCAATTAATATAATAAATAATAATTCCATAATCTTTATATATGACTGCATTACGTAGTTCTAAATAATGGATATCGAGTCGATATTATCGACATATATTACAATTACACTTATTATGCAATTAGAATTCCTATATTATAAAATAATTTTCCATGTAAATTTAGATGATTTAAGATGGTGTCATACCAAAAATAACAGCTTGATATCGCGGCATATAAATATTAGGCAGTTTCGGTGTGAAAGGTTATACAGATTTCGAACAGGTCTATATAAAGAAAGTGGATAAGCAATTGACGTACGAAATGCATGTAAAAGATAGATACGCGAATGGCACTTTTATCGATAAATTAACAAAATAGTATCAGTGATTTTGATTGGATATTAGCCATAGTATGTCAAATATTAAAACAGTAGCCTTTTCGTCGAAATAGATTAAAGTGACTTATATCTATATCAATGGATTTAGAATATAAATATCAATGAAATAGTATGATATCTTCACTTTAAATACACAACATTACGATGAATGTTGCTATGATGTATTTTAAATATATAATTTTATTTTTAGTATAGATAGTACATTAAAATTGCTAGTAATTATCAATATATATATATATGTATAAATAAATATTATTATAAATAAAAAGTAGTGGGCCAGATAGTGGGTTTCGACTGCAGCGGCCGTAGCGAATAGTGCCAATAATACATTCATTTGCTTATCCACTTTTTTAATATCGATTGTCAACACACACTTTGTGAGTGCGGTTATATATAAATTACCTATTAAATCTTTGACTTGTCAGATATCGGGTAAAAGTTGTAAAATGAACAAATAATATCTAATTTGTATAGCCTGATATCAGGCTCTTATTTTTGGTGTGAAATCCAATTTATTCTAATTTGGACCTATATGTGGGTATTGTGGTCGATAGTATAGGGTACAATTGTGATATACACTAAATTCTTTAAATTATTTGTATATATTTAATCTGATATATATATATATATATATATATTATATTGACAATCAATTTTAAATATATACAAATAATGTAACATAGCGTTGTATTGTTAAATATTGAATGAAAATTTGAATTTTTATTTCTAATAGATTAATATTTATATAAATGACAAATTTGTTATACCTTAATTCATATACTTATATACTTCATATACTTAAATTATTAAATTTTTTTCATATATAATAATATATTATCATAGAGAAAGAACATATTTGTTTGTTCTAATGATTAATTCTATAAGATTATATTATAATTGAAGATAATTTATCTAACTATAATTCAATATGTAATAAATTATATAATGTAAATAAGTAATATAACAATTATAAATGATAACAATATTTTCCAGTATTATTTTACAAAGAATTCTATAGAATTAAATTATGTAAGTAATATAATATTACACTAGTAATTATATATATATATAATATATGTACATATATAACTATAAATAATTACTATTATTTTGTATAGGTTCAATATCATGAAATCTAATATTATTTATAACCTCAATTATTAATAAACTGAAAGAGATGACTCTGATTTGTGTAGCTGTGATTACTGATGAACATGCGTCGGACATCAGTACCTTTAGACATTTCGGAGCCAATTTGTCTTCCCATAACTATAGTTTGTATATAATTGTATATGTATATTAATGTTTAATAGGTACACAAATAAATATTAATAATAATGACCTGTTTTATATACCCGATGTAATGTATATGATAAAGTAATATCTGAATATATTTGCTGTATCAATTAAAGTACTTTGTTATGATAATGTTAGCATTTTACTTAAATACATTTATTAAAACTAATTTACATCATAAATACAATTATAATCATATAGCACGCTAATTTTGTTAAATTAGAAAATCGAATATAGATGAAATCGAATAATTGTTTGACAATAAATTTTAATTAATAAGCTTTACTATTATTTATTTATTTACAATAATCTTATATAAAATAAATTATTGAATATATAATTAAATTACAAATATAAAATAAATAGATCAATATGTTGGTATTAAATAGTGTATACACTAATATATACTAATATATTAGTACCAGTTTCTATATAATTTATTTATAAAAAGATATATACAATAATAAACATTATCCATTCCATATTAGTGATTATCAATATAGAATACAACGCATAGTATTAAACTATCGCAGCTAAATAACTAGATACAATAGTATTCCCCGCCCCCCCTAGTTATTACGGTGACTAACATATAGTTACGAGCTGCGAGATCATTGTGAACGTACTTCAAGTTG
This sequence comes from Osedax fenrisi, assembly GCA_964019155.1. NCBI lineage: Eukaryota > Metazoa > Annelida > Polychaeta > Sabellida > Siboglinidae > Osedax > Osedax fenrisi. The sequence continues at coordinate 10,942,017 of OZ025244.1, read as the reverse complement.
GTCAGGAACTTCATGCCTTAAGTTATTTGTATGCCGAATGTTATCAGTTCTTTAATGGTGGGGGTCTGTTTATTTGTTGATGTGTCAGTTAAGAGTGGGTGGTAACTATCATATTATTATTGTATCTATCAGTATATATGTAGCTTAATTGGTATCATATATATGATATACTTATATTTTATTTAATTAACTTAATAACATAATAATAACTATAAATTATTATTAGATGTCCGAAAAATATAATTAGAATATTACATAAAATGTGTATGTCTTAATAATAAATAATAAATAAATAACTAATCAATCTAATTAATATGCGAGTATTAAATAATAAATAATTACGTATAGTTTAAACTTTAATGTGGTATGTATAATGTACATATACCATTTTTAGTCAATTACGAGAACTAACATTTTTCTCATTCCTAATATATCTGAGCAGATCTCCGTGCGTCATTTAGGGTAGTATAACCCAGGATATGGCCCCCTTGTGGGTCTCCATGCTCACACCTATAAAATGTATGATGTTCTTTTGCTTAAACTTGTGCATGCACGCCTCATAAAACGCCTCGTCATGGAACTTCTTGATGATGGGTTCAGAGTGATTTGACATGTCGTGTACTGTTACGTATGCTGTAGAATGTAGTGTAGTATTGTATAATAGTATAATATTTAGTATACTAGTATAGTATCAAAGATGTATCATTCAGTTATCATTATTTTAATAAAATATAATTATAAGATAAATCTCTATATTGTATATAAACGGAAAAATAAATAGTTAATTAATATTTAAATTTATAATTTATTATCCCGGTAGATGGTATAGATTCTAAAATGATAACAAAAAATGCAATATTTTATATAATCATTAAAGAAATGGAATAATTTCATTATTTAGTGATTTCTATTTATATTGAAGTTATAATATAAGTGACATGAGTTGTAAAAAATACATTATAACTATGTTAAATGAAATAATTATTGTGGGTATATATGAAGTTATAACTCCGCATAAATAATAAGAAGTATTATAGTGAAATCATTGTAATTAGCTTACTAACTCTACAGTATATTATTTATATGTAAATATATGACATTTATATTTACAATGTGATAATTAATTTATATTTAAAGCTAATTATTAATATTTCAGTAAGAAAGAATATATTTGTAATAGTAATTTGTTAAAAAATATTTCGGCGATCCTATCCGGATCGGGATCGGTTTAGAAAGATAGGATCGGGATCAGCAAATGATCGGATAACGAATGGAGGATCGGGATCGGTTAAAGGATCGCATAAGAGAATAAATAGAGGATCGGGATCGCCGATCCAGGAAAAAAGGATCGGTGCCCATCACTGACTCTACTTTATAATACTTGTGATTATATTTAAGTTAAATTATTAATTGATTATAGACAAGTACAATTATTATATTTATTTAGATAAATTTAGATATAACTTAATAATTAAATACATAGATTGTGTATCTACTTTGATAAATTAACTTACTGTAGGGTAATTTATATACAATATAATAGGCTAAATATAATATGTACTGATGGGCACACGGAATCAGATTAATATAAATATAGACAAGCGATTTGGGAACTAATATAATACGTGTTATTGTAAGGATTGTAAGAACATGGATACATAAATATACTTATTTTTAAATTTTAGGTTTCTACAAAATCTTAATTTGAATACAATATAATTATTATAATAATATATATTATATTTTCATTACATTATTATTTATATAATTATACATATTTGGGTGTTTATGTTTTTTATTTTCTAGTTTAAAAAATAATGCTAACTATATTTTATTATAATTTAGTGTGGCTATCATCCATGTACTGAGTATATTATACTCCAAATCATTTATAATATTTATAACCTATATTTAATATATGTAATATAATATTACATTTCAAAAGTAATTAAATGATTATCATTTGGCAAATATTATATAAATGTTATTTAAAAATAATATTTTTTTAGTTTTTCATTTATTAATTTAAAAAGTAACGCACATATAATAAAGTATTTTATTTATTAATGTACTGTATATGATATATACAGTGTATATCTCAGTGTTTTTTTTGTTTAAAAAAATTATAAATACGATAAATATTATTAAAAATGACTACTAAAGTTAATAAATTAATTACGATTTGAAAGTGTCTATGTAACGTTTATTTTAAATAGTATTTAAGGTTTACATTTATAAATATTGTTAAACATAAATATACTGATATTAAGCATGTATTAAAATATAATTTTCGTATAAAAATAATTGTTGTATTCAATATATTCATATTCTATTAATTATAAATCGCATTTAAAATGAATTTATTTTAAAATTTAGATTATTTTATCTATTTTACATATTATAAACTACTGTTGAATAATATAAAACTAACCAGTTTATTCATAATATCCAAATTTGTAAAGTAGTTATGATAGTTTTGTCAAATAACTATTGAATTTAATACATTTATAAATAATATATTTAAATAATTTCAAATTAAAAAAAATCAAAATAATAAAGACAAACATATTTGCAAGGACATTTTGTCCTTGGTATTTGTTTAGGTACAACTATATGGAGCGAAAATCCACCGATAGGGACCGAAATCCTGGACATAATTGTCAATGTATTTAGATATAAGCTTCCTCTCTATCACTTCGTTCTCTATGCCTATAGCATCCTATTCACTTTATAGGGTATAATCGTATATATCTAGAATTAATGACCGTCGGTAATATCTCATTCGATGCAAATTCGAAGCACATTCTACTTAACGCTTACACATCTAATTCTATAAACATTGTTCTCTATATTCAAGTATATTTACTTTAGTAATACATCTTGTCACCTGTATCGTATATGCTATAATGATCAAATGTATGTATCCATATAAATATATATATATATATATATATCCGTGGTTTATCCTCCCTCTATTTCCATTATTTAGAAACTATGTTTTCAGTATTATCGCGTTTACTGAGACTTGGATTTCTCAAGATGATTACGTTATATTTCCCCTATTTCATTACTTTAGATATTTCCTACTCTTGTCAACACGACCATTTCAAGGAAATACTTGGTAAACCAACAATTCCCACATCAAACGATGAAAGTACATTGACAATACAAAATAGCTAGATATCAAAAAAGGGAATTTACAATATATGAATTAAAGAAAGCTACTAAAATCATACGGAATGGTATATGTGTTGGCTTTGATGAAATGCCATCTGAAGGATGGAAACTAGGAAAATTTTAAGACATCTTATTAAACTCGTGCAATAGTGTATATTCTCAAGAAAAAAAAGGATTTGTACTTCCTTTCTCTAAAAAAATAGATCTTTCTATCATAAAAAAAACACTCGGGCAATCACTCTATTTCCAATTGCATCAAAGATATATAACATGATTCTATTAAATAGGATAAGACCAGAGATAGATCCTATAGATCCTACTGAGAAATAATCAAAATGGCTTCTGAACAAAGAGATCAACGACAGGACAAATGTTAACTATTTAACGTATACTATAATGGATACTATTGGTTGGTATAATAATATCTAATATTAGAGTCCATCCGCCGAAGAAAATTAAAATGGTACGGTCATACAATTAGACATGACAACATTAGCAAAACAATCCTCCAAGGTATGGTTGAAGGTAATCGTAAATATGGCAGACCAAAAAGAAAATGGATTGATGATATCGAAGAATGGAGTAACTTGAATCAGTCCGACTTAATGATAAAGCCACATGACCGCAACGAATGGCGACGGCATTGTGTAACAGCCAGCTCATTGATTTCCCCTACGATTCGCGAATCAATGGAATAGAGTAAAGTAAATTAAGTATAATGGGTAAAGTCTAAAAACCTACAAGCTACTCTCCTATTTATAGACTTTTCAAAGGCTCGTCATTCAATAAATCGTGAAAAGATGAAAGATATCTTAATCATATATTGTATACCCACTGAAATCGTAAATGCCATATTGATGCTATATACAAACACCATGGTAATATCATTCGATGATGACACACCATTATTCGATATGACCACTGTATTACTACAAGGAGATACACTTTCACTAGTTATATTCATTATATGTATCGATTATATATTAAAAAAATCATTGGATATTAATTCAAATCTCTGCTTCACATTTATAAAAATAAAAGCAAGAGATACCCAACTTTACATATTACAGATATTGACTATGCTGATGATATTGCATGCAATAACTAATAGTCTGATCGATGCAAATATACTATTATACAAAATATCGGTTACATATAAAGTCAGACATGACGGAACAGATGTATTTAAATCACGAAAACCAGATAAACATGAAAAGCCTATCAGGTCATGATATAAAACGTGTAGAGAATTCTCTACATATATATTTTAACTTAAGTTAAAATATATATGTAGTTATATTGGTTCAACTCAACATGACGTAAGAATAAGAATAGGGAATGCGTGGGCAACCTTGAATAGCATGAACATCATATGGAAATCCAACCTTTCAAGTAAACTAAAATGAAACTTCATTATAGCTACAGTTGAGAATTTTCTTATATATTTCTTAAATATTCTTATTTTCTCTATCACTTGGACTCTAACTTCAACTTTAGAGAAAAAAGGCGTTGGAGCAAATACATGCATGCTGCGAACTGAACTAAATATGTCATGAAGATATCACATTAAAATAAGGAGCTGTACGTTAACATTCCTAGAATAATAGATACAATACGCGAACAGTAATTGAGATTCTCCAGTACTGCTGGAGAAACAGAAGCGAAGAAGTGAATGAAGTATTTCTCTGGAATCACCAACACGGACGACGCTCTCGAGGAAGACATCTGAAAACATATTTAGACCGACTAAGAGAGGAAACGATGTGCACAAATGAGGAATTACCGATATCGATGAATGATAGAGAGGAATGGAGGAAACATGCAATGAACTGCCGAGCAAGCTCGACATGGTAAGGTATATGGTAAGTGGTAAGGTAAGTCACACAAACTATTAGGTCGTGGTCGTAGGTTGACTTCATCATAAATTCTAATCTATTATTACAATTAACATCCACATCATATAACTTCTCCTATTCTGACTACATAAATATGTCATTTACCCAAGAACAAAAATATATATCCATCACATTCATTTATAGACCATAATTCACTTCTTTTCGGAGTATGTTAATGATTTTACTATTGATTTCATATATTCTCCCACATATTACACTATTATCCTTGGTAACTTCAACAATCAATTTAATGTTACCTCAAGTCCACATATTATGTTCACTACTTTAACAAACTTATTATCCCTATCATGTATATTTTCCAACTCATATAAATAGTAATATTATTGATCTTGTTTTATCCTGTCTCCTCAATTCTAAATTCATGGTGAGTATTGCTAAACTTGACCTACTTTGCGATCTTTTCTTCACCTCATACAAAAACAACTGTAATACCATCCTAATCAGAAAATACATATTACTTACTGGCCTCTTGAGAATATTAATTCTATTATATTCTCAGATGGCCTACATCTTCTGCCTTACTTAACTAGTATGCGTACATGGTTGTATTTAATTGAATACTGTCCCATCTACTGAATAAGCACACCTAAACAACATACATAACATATATTCTCCATGCTGATACCCAATTATTTACTTCCCACCAAATATCCTTAAAACGATCACTTCGTAATTATAAAAGAAAATATCTATCATTGTCATCGTCATCTTCTAAATATCATTCGTTGATCAACGTAAGATTTACAAGTTAGCATTTTCCTTTTTAAAATATAGCTACACTAATTAATGCTTATATCCGAACTTGCAGTTAACCGATTGTAGGAAAGTTGTAGAACGCAAGAATATTATTCCTACCAGAATTTAAAGGAAGTGATACTGTGATGAATGATATTCCGAATGAATCATATACGGAATCATCAAATGAATCATCTAAACACGGTTTTAGGGTTATTAACATTACAGTTGTATAGCTTCTTGACATATGAATCACGTATACACGGTTCGGTATTAACGATTGTAAGATTATGTACGTTGTAGGTTTGGTACATCGAGGTGGCTTATTGAGACTTTCCTTTTGTTCTCAGTATTAACGTTTTTCTCTCTATTTTCATTATTTCACTATTACCCGCACATGAGATTGAATCTATTCGATTCACTATGTAATTAAATAATTGTATAGTCATTGTATATTATTGGATTCTTTTTTTACTTATTATATAACTATATTTTATGTATACATATTTCATATATATGTATATATATATATATATATATATATATATATATATATTAAGTATGTATATATTATATATAATTAAAATAAATATGATGCATTCATTCTTACGTATAGGAGATATGTATACCTACAACTAAGGAGATTGAGAATAAGTGACAAGTAACACACTATAGTGTACGTATACGTATCACTTAACTCTGGCAGTTAGGTTGCCAGAACCGAAGTGAATTCATATTTAGATATGGATAAGTATATTATAATTATATATATATATATATATATATATATATATATATATATATATATATATATATATATATATATATATATATATATATATATATATATATTATTCTAGTATGCATAAGCGAAAGATAAGATACAATGAAATAATGCGGACCTATTGAGCATAATTTACAATAAGATATACAAACACACATACACACACTATATATATTAATACATGTATTTGACAAGAATAACATTTATTCATACATAGCGCCATTTCTTTTTGAAACCCTCGAAACCCTCGAAACCCTTGAAACCCTCGAAGTCTTGGAAACCTTAGACGCTAAAGTGGGCGTTGACGTGTACTTCGGGTCGACGTAGGACGCCTTTTTACTACAAATATTAATTATAATAAGTACTCCATATAAATAATCTTGAAAATATACATACATCATTTTATATATATATATATATATATATATATATATATATATATTATATATATATATATATATGTATATTTATGTGTGTATGTTTTTATACATTTATGATAGGAATATACAGTTAAATATGCATTTAATTGTAATTCTTGTAATATTGACTAAAGTATTTGTTCTATAACATATTATATGAATTTATGATACAATTTAAATGAGCCAACTAATCAACATGTAATAAGTAACCAGGCTAATACACACATATATATATATATATATATATATATATATATATATATATATATATGTGTGTGTTTGTATTTGTGTATGTGTGTTATTTACGTATACGAAATATATCCCAAGGAAAGATATAACACACGTGAAATAGTGTAATTCGACTGTGTACACAACACATGAACAGCCCCACCCATAGAGAAAGCCTACAACCTATTATCGATCACATTGTCATCGTTCTTATAGTGGTAGACCATGATTAAGATAGATTTAGATTTCGAACTGAAAATACTACGTTAACAACACCCGGTGATATAATATAAGAACTTCTAAATGACGTGTACATACATAGACGCGTGTATAATCGAACTAATACCAACGGTTAAGATATGTACACGATGTCTACACTACGAGAGATGTGTAACGTATATTGTACGCTAACATTGTACAGAGATTGTACGGTATACATTGTACACTATGGAAAATGTCGATATTTGTCAACAACGAGAATAACCTGACATGTTAGCTGATATTTACTCTTTAGTTATTTACTTAGTTTTTTTTTAGAAAATATGGACTTATCTATAGAATACAAATATGAAGTAAATCATGATTATAATAATAGAATTTAGACGCATTATAATAATAGCCTTAAACTTTAAGATATGTATTGCGCAATACAAATAATCATAATTGTTAGTATATTATATAGTCATATAATCATGGCTAATATCGAGGCTAATACATAACTTGCACAAAGACGATTAACCTTACTGATACTAACCACATACGGAACTGTACGCCGTACACCGAACACACTATATTACTGGGCGATAATAGCTATGTTAACTGGGAACTATACATCATCGTGTTATACACATTCCATTAGTATACTACAATCACAACAAATACTGAGTGGACAGGGTAATGTCGATGCGGGGGTAAAACGATCGGGCTAAATAGGTCAACTATATAATCGTGTATACTGAATAGACATTGTTATTGTTATCGTTATTGTTATTTTTATTTGGTGTTGTCCTTTCATCGCATCCAGGAACTTAGATTAAGTGTTCACGTCTAACTATATATATGGCTCAAATGTTACACATAGATATTAATACATACTCTTCGCACGGATAAATTAAACTATACGTTTAATATATTTACATCATTTGTTGCTGGATATCGGGTGCCGACTAGATAATGTCCTAACTAAATGGACAATAGTGATGCACTGAGAACAGGTAACATAGAATGCCAAGCCAACTCGACTCTGTGGCGATATGTATACGATTACTAATTACACATTATGTATTAGATTCATATATTGTGTGTGGTAAACGGTTATCATATATATATATATATATATATATATATATATATTAATTACTAATTTACCTACCGATACAAAATTATATCTTAGTTTAATTATAATTATTTATTTATATTAATATATTTATAATTATTAAAATATATAAATATATTATATAATAATAATGTAATATATATATATATATATATATTTAAAAGTGATGTATGTAGTCAAGCTGTAGTCACTAGTTGTACAATATTATTCTGAAAAGCAAGAATCCCATTATGTAATGGTTTTCAAGTCGTGTTTATCATGCAATTAATACATTATTAAATACGCCAAGATAACATCGTATTTACTAGGCGTACTGTATCTGGATCCAGGGCACCTCGAAGTCAATGCTTATATGTATAAGTCTATACCTTAAAGTGATATTTATATCCAATTTTATATATCTATGTATACCCAGCAAACTGTAAGAGCAGCATAATAGCAGCATAATATACTTTTAAAATTAATAGCAGCATAATATTAGCATAATGGCAGCATAATAGCGTCATAACAGCAGAATAATAGCATGACAAATTAATAGCAGCATAATAGACATTTAATAGCAGTATAATGGCAGCATAATAGCACAATGTAAACAATTGAGGCTCTAGCATATGCTGTTATGCTGCTATTATGATGCTATTACTGTTAGCCGAGTATTTATATAGGGTACTAACTCCATGAAACTGAACATGTGTTTGCTGAAAGCGACTTCGTCCGCAAACAGAGACGCGATGTTCATTTGGAACGCGCTTCCGATCAGCGAAAACAGTACGAACCATCCGATACAAAACCACACTCCGTTCTGTTATTCGAATTAAATAATAAATACGAATATAGAATTAAATTAAGGTGAATTATTCGGTATATATAATTAAGTAAATCTCGTATATAGACGTATATATCGCATGTTAACAATTACTCTGTTTACTATAGTAAGTATAGATCGGAGTATATTATTTAATATTTGTTACGTAGGTCATCTAAATAAAATACTCTATACATACAATCAATATATTTAGACTGATGTATCAATAGAAACCTACACGCCTAGATACTACATTAGCGAATTTTAGTAAGTTTTATTTTACATTCTGCGATTCACACAATATTCCAATAGAATATGTTTTCTTGTAATAATCTATAGATTATTTATATTTTATTCCTATTTTAGATTATTTTTCGTTTATTTTTACTGTAAATTATACACTATCACTGTTCAATGTACATTGTACACTGTACATACTTTTTACTTATCTTATTCTGATTATAATAAGAGAAAGGTTTATTGACTCAGAAAAAGATGGACGTTTATGCGTTAAGTTGAAATAATAAAAAAAAAAATAGTTACACAAATAATAATAAATTTAAAAAGAAGAAATTATAATGATAACATATATGAGTGTAGTCGACATTTAAAAGTAATAAAATATGATTGGGTCCGTAATTCATCTGGAAGACTATTCCAGTACTTCGGAGCAGCAACAATGAAAGCAGCATCTGCATATATAGATGAGACAAACGGTACAGAGTGTTTCATCAGTTATATACTGCATATGTATATTCACTTCTTTACTCGTTAAAATGGTTAACTTTTAAAAAACGTTGCCTATTTAAACTTCTATGACTCAGTCACAATGTATTATTTATGCATCAGCAAATGTACCTTTATAACCTCATAGATCCTATTAATACTCTCCACTCTCTTAGGTCTACTAGAGCCATTCGACTAAAAAAAGTATATATATATATATAAATAATAAAAATAGATTTTAAGGTAGATCTTTCAAATGTCTCATATAAATTGGAACTCCATTCTAATCAATATAATGAATATCCAAAACCACTCCACCTTAAAAACTAGATTAAAAATATGGTTACTACATAGGCAGCACTGACTGCTATATAACTCTGAATCATTACTATTATTATTTTATTATAATTCGTTATCGTTTCTTGTTCTCGTTATATTTATTATTATATATATATACTCATCATATTATTTTCTATATACATTTGAGATATGTTTTATATATTTAAGTGTTTAAATAAACCATTACACTATAAATTGAACAGTTTACATTATACACTTTATATTCTAAACTGTACATTATAAACTTTATATTCTACACTATACACTGTATATTAGGGTAGATCGTTTTTGAAAGTTTTGCTGGCTCAGTAAATATTATATTAAACATATTTGTGAAGTTTCATCATAAAATATTTAATATTGGTAAAGCACACTTAAGTACACTTAAGTACACTTAAGTACACTTAGTACACTTTAATGAAGACATAATTACATTTATGCTTCACTGTAAATTTCTATTTTACTTATATATTTTATGTATTTGTGTAAGTGTGCATTGTCATAAAAATAAAATATTTTACAAATAAGTATATACATATATTATAATATTAATAAAGTAAAAAATAGTTTAACAATTTAAAATTATTTTAATTTTTTTAATATTTATATTAATATAATTTATTCGATTATTTTTTTAATAAATTATTTTAATTAATCATCTAACTCTGTTGTAAGCTTAAAATGGATATCTACGAGGTATAATACAAATATTATTTATTTTTCTATCAAATAATTTTTGTAATGACTAATTTACTACAAAATTAAGTTGTTGTTAACATTCTCAATAAAAGTAATTTTTATAATAAGTATATGCTCTTTTTATATTAATACTTATAATTTTATATTCATATAATTATGATAAACATATATAATATAAAACAAAATATTTTTATTATTATTTTGATAATTTTTTTTCAGTTAGATCGATTACATTATTTTGTTAACAAATTTTAATATTGTTTAAGGATGTTTTTATATAATACATATATGTATATGTACATATATGCTAAAAGGAAATTTTTACTTGTACACATTTTTTCCTTCTTACATATTTTTTTTCTCGTAATTTTCGATGTAAATTCCTATCTTTTTTTTTAAATATTGTTTAAATTTCAGAATTTGTGTCGGTTTTCAATTATTTTTTTATTATATCTAGAATTATCAAGAGGAGTTATTCCGATTTAGTTGGCACTTTTCTATGAAGGGAACTAACAAAGTTACCAAAACAGTCTCCCCTACTGTACATTGTACGTTGTACATTGTACACTATACATTGTAAATTGTAAAATGTACACTGTACAATGTACACTATACAATGTACACTATACACTATACAATGTACAGTGTACATATATAGTGTACAATGTACAGTGTACAATGTATAGTGTACAATGTATAGTGTACATTGTACACTATACATTGTACACTATACATTGTACACTGTACATTGTACACTATACAATGTATACCGTATAAACACTAACGTATGCGTGTAAAAACTCAACGCAGAATAGATCCAAAGTAGACTGTAGGAGTTCCACCGGCTTTTTACATTTCATTTCATTTTGTATCTATATATAAATATATCATCATAGTATATACAAAGATTTTCCAAAGGACTTACTTCACAATATCTTTGGTATATATATATATATATATATATATATTATACTATATGTATCTAGTATATAATATCGAAACCAATGTAATGATAAATAAATATTGTAATATATATAATATATAAAGGAGTAGTAATTAAGAAAATGATGTATTCTACAAATTGATATAACTTATAACCTAAAAGCGAATAAGTTTAAAAGTCGTGTGCGGGTTGTGTAGTTCAGAAGTAAATAGGTAGAAAGCGGATTTAGGCACGAGTGATAGCGATACAGGCACCCACGTGTGTAACGCGGTGCTGTCACGTGTTCTTAACACCACGTGACTGAAACGGCTACTGGATAGAGCTGATCACATGTTGGGGAATAGGCGCTATATATTAAGTAGATATTAAGTAGATATTAAGTAGATATTAAGTAGATAGTAAGTATATATTAAGTAGATATTAAGTAGATATTAAGTAGATATTAAGTAGATAGTAAGTAGATAGTAAGTAGATATTAAGTAGATATTAAGTAGATAGTAAGTAGATATTAAGTAGATAGTAAGTAGATATTAAGTAGATAGTAAGTATATATTAAGTATATAGTAAGTAGATATTAAGTAGATATTAAGTAGATTTTAAGTAGACATTAAGTAGATATTAAGTAGACATTAAGTAGATATTAAGTAGATATTAAGTAGATATTAAGTAGATATTAAGTAGATATTAAGTAGATAGTAAGTAGATATTAAGTAGATATTAAGTAGATAGTAAGTAGATAGTAAGTAGATATTAAGTAGATATTAAGTAGATATTAAGTAGATAGTAAGTAGATATTAAGTATATAGTAAGTAGATATTAAGTAGATATTAAGTAGATATTAAGTAGACATTAAGTAGATATTAAGTAGACATTAAGTAGATATTAAGTAGATATTAAGTAGATATTAAGTAGATATTAAGTAGATATTAAGTAGATAGTAAGTAGATATTAAGTAGATATTAAGTAGATAGTAAGTAGATAGTAAGTAGATATTAAGTAGACGGGTATCCGTAGCTAAGCGTGAACTAATAGATGGTATAACGCGTTAGTAGATTTGTATAGAGATTCCGTGTATTCGACGTAGGTTAGGAATCAGCCGATAGAAGGAATCGTACGTATATCGGACTTGTAGAGTTATGTGTGGAGTTAAGAGAGGGCTGGGAAGATGTGTAGATGGGATATTGGAGTTAAGAGAGGACTAGATAGGAGCTGTAGGTAGTGCATGCAGTGGCTATATCCTATTGATATCAGTAAATACGGCGTCCACTTAAAATGTTTATTTAACTTATATATTATAATATATTGTTGTTTTTATTTTATTCTTTATAACGACATGGTATGCCGTACATATATATATATATATATATATATATATATATATATTGTATTTATATATCCTAATTGTTAACACTGTATATTTATACAAAGTTTTAACATTTATAAATACTAAATTATTATTATTGTATGTATATTGTATTTAATTTAAATATAACATTTGCAGTATATACTAGATATCATAGATACTATATATGTTTCTTTACGGAATGTATTAATATTTAATGATCGTGTCTAATATAAAATGTTAATAGTTATTTTATTTTTTTGTAAACCGTTTATAATGTTATATTAAATATACTAACATTTATTTTTATACTCTCCATAGAATTATTTAAATATTCTCTGATTTGTAAAATGTAAAAATTCGTTACCTAAATTGATATATTATTAAAATAGTGGCATGTAACTAATCATTTTACATGCAAATAATATATATATATATATATATATATATATATATATATATATATATATATATATACAGTCAACTCCCGATAAGTCGGACTAGCAAGGGACCGGGAAAAGTGTCCGACTTAGCGAGATGTCCGACTTATCCGAGATTCAGAATTATATGCAAATAATACATGAGATGCGCAGCGTGAGTTAAAGGGTTACCGAAATGTGGAATTATGCAACAATCAACAACATAAAATGTTGTATTCAATAATATTACTTACTAAAATTATAATATTCATTATTTAAAGTAAACATTTCTGACAATTTATGAAAAGTCAGACTTATCCAGTATAAAAATCATCAAAATGACAATAATATGTGTCCGACTTATAGAAAAGTCCGACTTATCCAATTCAACTTATCCGACTTATCCGATTAATTTAACATGGAACTAGATACAAATCCAACCAAACCAACTAAATGTGTCCGACTTATCAGAAGTCCGACTCATCCGTAGTCCGACTTACCGAGAGTTTACTGTATATATATATATATGATTAAATTAAAATATAATCTAATTAAATAACATTTTTGATATTTTGTTTAGTTTTATCTGAATTCAAATTGGTTTCAATAATCTTGACATTGTCAATAAATTTATCGATTTTTGCAATGAAATCTTTTATCTTGTTACCTTCATTTACCAGTGTAGTCTATAAATATAAATAATACTATTTTTAATTAATATACTTCTATTTTATAATGAATTATTTTAATTATTAATAATATCGTCATTAAATAAATATATCAATATCATCAATAAATTATATAATACAATATATTACAATATATAATATATATTTTGACTAAAATATAATAATAATCATTTTTATATATACTACTACTACTACTACTACTACTACTACTACTACTACTACTACTACTACTACTACTACTACTACTACTACTACTACTACTACTGCTGCTGCTGCTGCTGCTGCTGCTGCTGCTACTACTACTACTACTACTACTACTACTACTACTACTACTACTACTACTACTACTACTACTACTACTACTACTACTACTACTACTACTACTACTACTACTACTACTACTACTACTACTACTACTACTACTACTACTACTACTACTACTACTACTACTACTACTACTACTACTACTACTACTACTACTACTACTACTACTACTACTACTACTACTACTACTACTACTACTACTACTACTACTACTACTACTACTACTACTACTACTACTACTACTACTACTACTACTACTACTACTACTACTACTACTACTACTACTACTACTACTACTACTACTACTACTACTACTACTACTACTACTACTACTACTACTACTACTACTACTACTACTACTACTACTACTACTACTACTACTACTACTACTACTACTACTACTACTACTACTACTACTACTACTACTACTACTACTACTACTACTACTACTACTACTACTACTACTACTACTACTACTACTACTACTACTACTACTACTACTACTACTACTACTACTACTACTACTACTACTACTACTACTACTACTACTACTACTACTACTACTACTACTACTACTACTACTACTACTACTACTACTACTACTACTACTACTACTACTACTACTACTACTACTACTACTACTACTACTACTACTACTACTACTACTACTACTACTACTACTACTACTACTACTACTACTACTACTACTACTACTACTACTACTACTACTACTACTAATACAACTACTACTACTACTACTACTACTACTACTACTACTACTACTACTACTACTACTACTACTACTACTACTACTACTACTACTACTACTACTACTACTACTACTACTACTACTACTACTACTACTACTACTACTACTACTACTACTACTACTACTACTACTACTACTACTACTACTACTACTACTACTACTACTACTACTACTACTACTACTACTACTAATACTACTACTACTACTACTACTACTACTACTACTACTACTACTACTACTACTACTACTACTACTACTACTACTACTACTACTACTAATACTACTACTACTACTACTACAACTCACTTCCACTTACAATAATAACCATCTACCGACCACCGCATCAATCTATTCCTCATTTTATTGAAGAACTTGATACTCTACTTTACGCATTAAATCCTAAAACAATTCTAACCGGTTATTTTAATATTCCTATCACCTCTACTTCACATAATTCTCGACATCTCTACGATATACTTGAATCACACAATTTGTCCCAAAAAGTCACTACCCCTACACATACAGCAAACAATATTCTTGATCTTGTTATATCAAATAAATCATCTGATATAATTTCCAACACTGTAACTCATAACATTATAACTGACCACTACATTTTCCTTTTTAATATCCATGTCCCTAAGTCAACCCGCCTATCAAAAACTATTAAAATTAGAAATATTGCTAAAATTGATATTTCAAAATTTATGGGAAACTTTATTAATAATATTTACATTTGTGGTAACAACAAAACTTTATCCCATTTTGACTATATTCTTTCCTCTACTCTTGATGTTCATGCACCTATTAAATAAAAGACGATTATAGTACGTGATAACTCAAAATGGTTTAATAATAATCTTGTCATTGAAAAACGAAAACTACGAAAAGCCGAAAAATGCTGGCGTAGATCTAAATCTACTACCGACTTTAACATATTTTTACTATGCAGACAGCAACATCGTAGTTTACTTAAAATAACGAAAGAAAATTATTATACTGATCTACTTACTAACGCAGGAAAAGACTATAAGAAAATATTTAAAATATCCAATAAACTACTAAATGGACGCCGTATTCTTCCAGATACTTCTATATTAGATAATATTAATAACTTTGATATATTCTTTACCGCTAAAGTAAATGACATTATTACACCTCTTCCCTCCCCTTTATCATATGTACCAACCATCCCTCCATATTCTCTTTCATTACTGAACCTTCCATCTACTTCGCTGGTTGAGAAGCTTCTCCTGTATGTGAAATCAACATGTTCCCTTGACCCCATTCCTGTCACCCTCTTACATAAGCTGATACCTTATATTGTTATGTACTATAAGGAAATTATCGAAGAATCAATCATATCTGGCTCAGTACCTTCGTGTATGAAGTTAGCTAATGTTATTCCTACTATTAAAAAACCTGACTTTGATAAATCACTGCTCGCGAGCTACCGGCCGATATCACATCTCTCGTATATTTCTAAAGTACTTGAAAGAGTTGTAGCTATTCAACTTAATGACTATATACTCAGTAACAAAATCCTCAATAAATTTCAGAGTGCTTATACTAAAAATAAAAATACCGAAACAGCTCTTGTCTATATTATTAATTTCCTTCAGCGTGCATCCTTTAATAAACATAGCTCTGTGATCATACTATTAGATCTTTCAGCAGCATTCGATACCTTAGATCATAGCACTTTAATGTTAAGACTTCAGTCTATAGGTATAAATGGAACCGCTCTTGAATGGTTCAAATCATATCTTCAAAATAGATCTTTTTCTATTCAGATTGATTCTCTGACATCCACACCTCGGTCAATCCATCATGGTGTACCGCAGGGATCTGTTATCGGACCAATACTCTTCAATATATACATGATCCCAATATTTGATATTTTTAATTTATATCCAAATATTGGCTACCATTCCTATGCAGATGACCTACAAGTATATATGATTTTAAAAGACCCTACTAAAGATATACCTATACTCAACAACTGCCTTGAGGATATACGAACATGGCTAAACTCAAACTCTCTCTCACTGAATAGCTCAAAAACCATTGCACTCCATATTTCTTTATCAAATAAGTCCACTATTCCAAATATATATTGGTAATGATTGTATACCTTACTCCAGATCAGCCCGTAATCTAGGAATTATATTATACACCACATTATCAATTACACATCAGATCTCCAATATAATTAAATCAGTACATTTTATGTTATACACTATACAAATTATTAGACCTTCAATATCCACAGAAATTGCTAAACTAATTATAACATATCTTATTCTACCTAAATTAGATTACTGTAATTCGATTATTAATGGTATACCGGATTATTTACTACATAAACTACAAATTTTGCAAAATTCAGCAGTCAGACTCATATACAATATAAATAAATTCTCTAGAACACACATATCACCTTACATGAAAATATTACACTGGCTCCCAATTAAATACAGAATAATATATAAAATATGTATGCTAACCCATCATGCCACTCATTACAGCCAACCTGACTACTTACATACTCTACTTACTCCCTATACATCATCACGCCCAATACGACTTTGCCTCAAGTATACTCTAGTCATACCAGATTTGCGTAATGTATCCATAAAACAAAAGAGAGCCTTCTCAATCTCTGCACCTATAGCCTGGAATAGACTTCCTTATAACATTCGTTCTATTCTATCAACCACGTATTCAAAAATAAGCTTAAGACATATCTTTTCTCTTTGGCTTATCCTAATAACAACTAGTCAACATTTAATGCACGGCCGAAAATTGTTGATGAAGTTGATGGCAGTGCCTAAAACATTAGGTTACAGGTTACATGTTACTACTACTACTACTACCTAATACTATCATTATTATTTATTTTATATACATAAAGATATGAAATATATAAACTTAAATACAGATATATATATATATATATATATATATATATTTATTATATATATATATTTATATATATATCATATATTAGTTTACAATATTTAGTACATCAATATTTAATAATCACGTACTTACCAATGAATTAGTATATGTATCACTATTATTTGAAAGAAATTGTATGTTATCTTTTAAAATGTTTAAACTGCTGGTTTCAATTGTATCGTTATCCTAAATATATAAATATATATGTAGTAATGTTAATATTTTCATTTATTTTTTGAATATATAGATATATTTATTATAATTACTTTGATATTATTTACTGATAACTGTATTCCACTAATATATGCTGACAGTCCAGTTGTGTTTATCTGTAATTTATGAGTATTATACAATTTTAATACATACATTATATGTTTTTAATGTAATATAACATATATATATATATATATGATTTAATAAAAAAAGTTATATAAAATATTATATTATGTTTAATATTTTATCTAAATCATGTTCTGCTGTTTATTAAGAATATAAATTTATAAATTATTTATTCTTTATAATTATATTATTTTTATTTATATTATATTATATTAATTATTTTAATTTAATTAATTACTTTTATAACATTTTATATATTTTATATATTTTTATTTTTTATTTCGTTCACTCTTAATTCATACATTTTTCATATTTTATATTGGGGTGTATGGATGCATTTTTTTGCTCCAAACGTTATCAGTGTATATACACTTTACGAAAGTATGTTCCATTAGGTTTTGTACTTGATGAACCCACATTCGGCTAGTTGATATACTATGGGTGTTTGTACTTTATGAATTGATGATTTATTTTAATATTTGAATTTTGTATTATATTTGTTACTATTCCTATATGATTCTTACTCCTCGTAATCTTAAATGGATTAAATACTCGATAAGTGCTGCTTCTTCCCTGGAAATTACTAAACTGATTTTATTTTAATATTTATTATATATATATATATATATATATATATAAAAAATATTTGTAAATACAATTGTTAATAAAATGTCATTAATTTATACATTTATAATTTGTAATAATATAATATGTTATATCATTTAAATTTGTCATATTCAATTTATATTTTTGTAACTAATATATATATATATATATATATATATATATATATATATATATATATATATATATATATATATATATATATATATATATATACTATATTATATCACAATCTATTATAATTATGATTAATAAATAATCTCGATATCATATAAATAAATCAATAGTCATGCAATACCTGGGAATTCCGTGCACCCTATTATATATAATGCATATAAATAATAAATAACACGGTAACCTTCTCTAGAGAATATCGAATTAGAGTTTATAATATTTCTGTAATCTTGAAACGATACTATTTTTTAAATTGTTTTATTGTTTTGGTTATTATCTATGTAATTTATTTATTATTATTCTAGTTCTTTACATTGTATTATACGTTCACCATGGTCACACCTATGGTTACACCTATGGTTACACATATGGTTACACCTATGGTTACACCTATGGTTACACCTAAGGTTACACCTATGGTTACACCTATGGTTACACCTATGGTTACACCTATGGTTACACCTATGGTTACACCTATGGTTACACCTATGGTTACACCTATGGTTACACCTATGGTTACACCTATGGTTACACCTATGATTACACCTATGGTTACACCTATGGTTACACCTAAGGTTACACCTATGGTTACACCTATGGTTACACCTATGGTTACACCTATGGTTACACCTATGGTTACACCTATGATTACACCTATGGTTACACCTATGGTTACACCTATGGTTACACCTATGGTAAGTGCTAATTAACCCACCCACGGGCTGCGATTATAATCATCATCATCATCGTATGTATATATATATACCTATTATCAAGTATTATACGTTATATATATAACGTACAACTTATTCAAGAAATGTATACAACTATTTATCTCAGTGGAAACCTACTAATATTGTTTGTAATTATTATTTTATTTATTAATGTCCTTATACGTTTTATTCTATTTTATGTTTTTATTATTAATGGTATTTATTGTTTTACCTACTTTTTTATGTGTATTCTATATATAAACTATTGAAAAATCATTTATGATATATGTAATTGATTATATAATCTTTCAATATATGTATATATGTATAATTTTATATGAACAAATAAATTGAAAATGCGAACTTCTAATATATAATTATGTTTGTATAATATATTATAAAAATAATAACTGATTATTTCTAAATTTACAAAAATTCCAATGATTGATATATATATATATATATATATATATATATATATAGATATATATATATATATATATATATATATATATATATATATATATATATATTAGCGTTAATGAACACTTAATAAATGTCAGTGTTTACAATTTTTATATATATAGTATATAATTAAATATATATATATATATATATATATATATATATATATATATATATATTTATTAATAGTAACCTTTACAAATGTCTAAATTAAAGATATTAAATTAAATATTAATATAATGAAGTTTAAATTTTAAATGAAGACTAACTTCTATTTTAGATTTCATATCGCCATTAGATATGGATGTTAGTGTTGTTTCTACACCATCTGTTATCAAGTCGACAGCGAAATCTAAGTTAATGTCCGCCTTAAACTCAGACATATTTATATAATTCTGTCAAATGTATAATTCATTTATAATATAGGTATATACAATTATTAACAACCTATATAGAGGTATAGTATATATATATATATATATATATTATATATGTTCACTTACGTTGCTTATATTGATATTGTTATATATATATTGTATTGTATATACCGTCTGTCATATATCCATGTTATAGGGTGTGCACTAATAATGTATTCTGTCATGCATCCATGTTTTAGCTGACACTAACTATAGATCACTTAATGTAAATACTTCCTCATGATTAACTTAATAAACAATTATTATATTTAATATATATATATATATCAGGATATCCTTAACTTAAGGTTAGTGCATATCCCTATATATAACATGCTGACAGCGGCGAAAACGTATTGTAACTAAACTAACATTTATATTCAATTATATTCAATAATATCGATTTTATTGAAAAAAAAAAAAATATTTAAAAAAATAAAAAAAATAAATATTTTTTGCAGACGTATTATTGTTATTGTATTACTATAAAATGAGTGAATTTAGAGTGCCTGAGGTACTAGTAGTAGACAAGCAACGTGGTGCAGAAGAATGGAATAGATGGTTAGAAGAGTACGAAATATACGAATGCGCAAAGGAACTTGATTTAAAATCAGAAAAAGTACAAATTGGGAATTTTTTGAACATCATAGGAAGTGAAGGAGTCAAAATATTTAAAAATTTTAAAGAGGAAGAAATAACAATAAAAATAGAGGGAACTGATTAAAAGGTATCAGGAAAAACCAGATTGAAATGGATCAAGGATGAGTTTAACAGTTATTTTTTTCCAAAAAGGAATGTGACGTACGAAAGATATCTATTTTTCAAGAGATCACAGGAAAGTGACGAAAACATACATGCGTACTATACAGAGTTAAGAAGGCTATCGACAAATTGTGAATTTAAAGAATTACATGAATCTCTCATAAAAGACAGACTGGTAATAGGCATGAGAGACGAAGGCTTGAGGCAAAGATTGCTTCAAGAAGCAGCAAATAATAAATTAACATCAGAAAGAGTGATTGAGTTCGCAAAAGCTAAGG
Source organism: Osedax fenrisi (assembly GCA_964019155.1). Taxonomy (NCBI): domain Eukaryota; kingdom Metazoa; phylum Annelida; class Polychaeta; order Sabellida; family Siboglinidae; genus Osedax; species Osedax fenrisi. Next base: position 10,919,635 of record OZ025244.1, on the reverse strand, counting down.
AAATATGCAGTAGTCAGAACATAGAAATGAGAGAAAATATAGACTATGTGAATAACGAAAAATATAAGAAACCACAGAACGATAAATATGAAAGAAAAGAAAGTTACGAAAGACAGAAAATTAAATGTACAAAATGCGATCGTATCCATGAAAGAAAGAAATGCAAAGCATATGAAACCAAATGTGCCATCTGCAAAAAGACAGGACATTGGGCTGTGTGTTGCAAGTCGAAAAACATTGAGGAAATTAGAATCGAGAATGAATTTCAATTCTTAGGAGAAATAAAAACAGACATGGATACAAATGCAACGTGGATTCGGAACATTAGTATCAACAACGGACAAAAGAAAATTAGTGTGCCATTTAAAATAGATACCGGAGCAAGTGTTAGTGTTATGGAGAACATTCCAAATTTACCCAAATTAATGAAAAGTAATAAAGTATTCGTAGGTCCTGGAAAGACAAGATTAGAGATCATAGGATATTTTATTGCCAAAATGAGGTATAAAGAACGAGAAATTGAAGAAGAAATCTACATAATGAAAGAGCAACCAATTGGGTTACTCTCCAGACAGGCATCGGTAAAATTAGGCATGATATCATTAATATCTGAAGTAGAAACCATGAATGAAGGACTCGGACAATTAAATACAGAGTACAAAATTAAATTAAAGAATGATGCAGTACCCTACTCCATATATGTACCGAGACCAATACCATTGAGACTACAAGAAGAAGTCCAAGGAGAATTAAATAGAATGAAGAACTTGGGAGTAATCGCAGAATCAGAGGGACCCTCAGAATGGTGTTGTCCGATGGTGGTAGCCACAAAATCAAACGGAAAGATAAGAATATGCAGTGATTTAACCAAGTTGAACAAGAGTGTACAAAGAGAAGTTTATCCAATGGCAACAGTTCAAGGAAGTCTTTCGAAAATCAAAGGTACTTATTTTTCAAAAATCGACGCAAACGCAGGATTTTGGCAGATCCCATTAGAGAAAAGCTCATGGCAATATACAAATTTCTTGACACCATGGCGAAGATTCCATTATAGGAAATTACCTTTCGGATTGACTTCAGCGCCAGAAATATTTTCTAGAGAAATGAACAGAATTCTCGAGAAATATAAAGATGTTATTATACACATGGATGATGTCCTAATAATGGGAAATACAGAAGCAGAGCATGACAAGAATGTCAAGGATGTATTAAACAAAGTAAAATCAGCAGGAATGACATTGAATAAAAGCAAGTGTAAATTTAAACAAAAATAAATAGATTTTCTAGGATTTAAAATAAGTGCGGAAGGCATCGGAGCAGGAGAGACAATTACAGCAATTGAGAAATTCCCAGTTCCAGGAGACATCAAAGCAATAAAAAGTTGTTTAGGCTTAATAAATCAATACGCACGATTTAGTAAAAACATAGCAGAATATAGCGCACCAATCAGGATGTTATTAAAGAAAGACATACCATGGAGTTGGAACGAAGATCAACAGAAAAGTTTCCAGAAAATCAAAGAAGAATTCAGATCCACAAGAATACTGAAAACTTTTAGCATGGACAAGAAAACGTATTTAACAACGGATGCTTCAAATTACGGCATTGGAGCTATATTATGGCAAAAAGACTTACATGAAGAAAAGGCGATTATCGGAGCAGCAAGCAGATCTTTAAACGAAACAGAACAACGTTATTCCACAATAGAGAAGGAAGCGTTAGGAGATGTATGGGGACTGGAGAAATTTCATTACTATATCTGCGGAGCACCAGTGACAGTGGAAACAGACCACAAACCTTTAGTACAATTATTAGAAAGCAAAGAAGTAGAAAAGGTACCATTACGAATTCAAAGATTTAGATTAAAACTAATGAAGTACAATGTTCAAGTAGTATACATATCAGGAACAAATAATGAAGGGGCAGATGCACTTTCATGGTATCCAGTAGAGACAATTCAAGAAGAAACCTTAGAACAGGAAACAGAGGCATTTGTGAAACAACATACATTGAAATATGATGATGTACCCCGATGGAGTTATTTAAGAAAAGCACAAGAAGAAGATAGAATCATTATAATGATAAAAGAAAGAATCACCAACAAGTGGGAAAAGAAAGAAACCGTTAAAGAATGAGTAAGATACAATCAGAATAAACAATACTTATCTTTAGTACAAGGATGTGTAATGTATCAGAACAGGATTATTGTACCAGAAGGAATGAAAAGTCGAGTGATGGGAGAAATACATAACGCTCATCAAGGAATTACAAGATGTTTAGCCAGAGCCAAAGAAAGTGTATGGTGGTATGGGATTACAAAAGAAGTAAAAAAACATATAAGAGAGTGCATACAATGCAAAATTTATGAGAATCAGAAAGTGGAAACACTAGAAATGATACCATTGCCGAAAGGACCTTGGGAAATGGTCGGGAGTGAAATTTTTCAGTTAAAAGGAAAAAAGTATATATTAATTGTGGACTATTATTCCAAATATATCGAAGTGTCTATACTGGACAAAGGAGAGACCTCAAAAACCATAATAGAAAAGATAAAATCAATATTCTCAAGACATGGAATACTGGACAGGTTGATTTCAGACAACGGAAGACAGTACGTATCGGAAGAGTTCAAGAGATTTGCAGAGAAATGTAAGTTTCAGCACATAACATCATCACCGCATTATCCAAAGGGAAATGGAATGTCAGAGAGAGCAGTAAAAACTGTAAAAAGATTGATGTAAAAAACATAAGACCCTAGGGTTAAGCTTATCTGAGTCTACTCGAGTATCGAACTACACCCTTGGATTTTGGATTGTCTCCAGCAGAATTGTTGATGAACAGGAAATTATCATCTATCGTTCCAACAATCAGCGACAGACAAATAATAAAGAAACAACAGCACGAAGAATACAGAAATTTTCAGAAAAAAAAATTAGCAAGGATAACAGAGAAATATAACCATAATCCAAAAGTAAAAGATTTATCAAAACTCTCCATGGGAGATGAGGTATATATCAAAGATTTATACCGACCAGCTAAAGTGATAGGAATGGATGACAATGATCGAAGTTACTTAGTGGAAGGAGAAAGTGGAAATACAATTAGGAGAAATAGATCTGCCTTAAATAGAGACGAATGGATCGACGTATACAACGCGTTCGGGTAGGAGAGTTATCCCAACTAAACGGTATGCGGAGGAGTAACTAAAGGTTACTGCAGGGATTAAGGTTCATATTATGTATACGTTATTATTATATGTACATTATTGTAAAACATTTATATACTTAAGAAAGGGATGTTATATATATATATATTGTATTGTATATACCGTCTGTCATACATCCATGTTATAGGGTGTGCACTAATAATGTATTCTGTCATGCATCCATGTTTTAGCTGACACTAACTATAGATCACTTAATGTAAATACTTCCTCATGATTAACTTAACAATTATTATATTTAATATATATATATATATATATATATATATATATATCAGGATATCCTCAAAATAAGGTTAGTGCATATCCCTATATATATAACAGATATATAAAAAGCCTTTGGCAAGGTATCACATACCAAATTATTACATAAGATATATATAATATTAGTATATGTGGGAATGTGTATTAATTGGTTACAAAGGTTAATGGTCAATATAGTGATTTTACTATAGTACAATTATAATGTAACTTCAGGAGTACCACAGTGTTCTGTGGTACCACATACCCCTACGACGGCTTACGTCGTAGGTCCTCTCCTCTTTCTGATTTATATAAATGATCTACCTACTATTTTTAAACCACAAATAATCACCTCACTTTTTGCAGATGATGCTAAAATATCAAATATCTATAAATCTACAGTTGATCGGAAGATTTTGCAATCTGCGCTATTTGAACTATCATTCTGGATGTGTAAATGGGACCTAGAACTTGCTATTACAAAAATGTTCAATTCGACATTTGGTAATATCAATACACCTGTGTATACAATAAATAATATTCAATTGAATAGTCTAACAGAGTTCAAATATCTTAGCATAATTTTCAACATTAAACTGACATTTAATACTCATATAAATCAAATGTGTAGTAAAGCTTTTAATATTCTAAATATTATATTTAGATGCTTTATTAGTAATGACTTTTGTTACTTAACAATAGCCTTTATAACATATGTTATACCTTTATTAGAATATATTTCTTGTATTTGGAACCCTTCTAATATATATGTAGGCCTAAATAAATTGAAAAAGTCCAAAGGACATTCACTAAAAGGCTTTTCTATAGATGTGGCATACCATATACAAATTATGAAAATAGATTATTATTTTTAAACTTAACTTCATTATCTCAACGCAGGTTACGAGCTGATCTGATTCTCACCTATAAAATTATAAATGGTCAAGTTGATGTTGATTGTGCACTGCACAATGTGCAGGTCTACTTGAAACTTACTCATCAAGAAGTCGAGGTCCTTCCATTACATTTCTAAAAGACAAATGCAAGACTAATGTTACTTTGAATTATTTTACTAATCGTATTTCAGCTCCTTGGAATTTTCTATCTAATTATACTTGTTCAGTAACTTCTGTTTCTCAATTTATTACAAGGCTTGATATTTCATTGTATTAATATTTAAATTTTATTTTATTTTTATTAATTTTTATTATTCAATTATTATATTATTTTATTATTAGTTTTTTGGGGTTATTTTATTCGGTTGCATTATCTTTATTATTATTTATCGGGTATTACGGGTATCAGTGGACAAACTCTTAGGTCAAGTTTGACGATCACTTCCCTTAAAGTTGATACGTTGATGAAGTGTTTTAATCCGAATAAATCCCCTTATTATTATTATTTTTTTTTTATCATTTATTAACTCGATATCTTAACCATTTGTAACATGGCATTTTAAATCATTATATATATATTAATTTATATTCGTTATTTTTTTTGTATTATTGTTTTATGTCATTTTGTTTGTTTTAAACAATAAACTCTATCTATCTATATATATATTTGTCTATCATTCTATATATATAAATAAATCATCTTTAATAATCTTCAATAATCGTTATCAATAAATTCTATGTATTATATGTATTCGATGTCCTACGGTTAATATATATATTATAGTAATATATTATATAGTATATAATATTAGTAGCTAGTATATTATCTTGAGTATCGTTATCGGATACGTTATGTTATTTACTGCCGTACTATTCGTTATTAAGGGGATTCGCGGCCTTTATGTATACAATGTAGGTTATATAGGTTATATGTAGTTATATACAATGTAGGTTATATTCCTATTAATATAGGAGATATTTTTTTTTATGTTTTTAAAACAATTTTACAAATTTTTCAGCAGCTAGGGTTTGATCCGATTTCAATTATTTAAATTGCATATTGTTAACCAATATAATGTTAATAAAACTTCATTATTTAAAAAAAATGGTTCACTGAAAACTCTAAATATTTTAAGACAATATATGATGCTAAATTAATTTTTTTTTTAATTGTTATAATTTTGTATATGTTATACTATGTCTATTACATTTCTTTTAAGCAAGTTTTATTATACATATAATAATGAAGATACTGTGAAAAATTCATCAAGTTTGGATAATTATTGAGAGGTCTGAAACATTTTTAAGATTCAAAATAAATTAAATTCAATATTCTGAATAAATTGAGTTTAAAGTTTGACTAGATTTATTTTTAATTTTATGGTATTATTTATTTATTATTTCTATCTTTGACAACATTTATAGTATTATACTATTATAGAATACCACACTAATGTATCCATAGAGTTATTATTATAATATGTATATTATATTACCAATAATTACACATAATAAGCTAATATTTATGTCATTTAAAAAAAAGTTGTACAAGAAAATTATTTTTTTTTAGTATATTTATTTATTACTAATATTATAATATAACAGAATACCACACTAATATACCCATAAGGTTGTACTTATAATATTTATATAATATTATATTATCAATAATTACATATAAAATACGATTTTCTGCTACGTCTTGGCATTTTGAAATAAAATAATTAAATGACGCAATCTCAATTACTTTGTTATTAATTCGAATTGTACACCTAATGCAATGCGTTCATTTGATATAAATCTGTTAATTATAGATGTCGCTTGTTTACATCATAGTATATAATATATCGTATATAACACTGTATTTAGAATTATTTAAAAACATAAACTTATAGATATCATATTATAAGTTTGAAATATGAGTATTTTACTATTATTTACGCCTTTTTTTACACATTTTTTTTACCAATTAGATCTTGTACTAAACTATCAAATTGTATCATTTATAAGTCTTTATTTGCTCTACAAGTTTCAGAGAATATTAAATATATTAAATAATACTTTTCTCAAATAAAAAAAAAATATTTTCAACGCATTTAGACCGCGAATCCCCTTAAACATCAATGTCACGTGTTATTAACATCAGTATTTTATATGATGGTATATTCAAAACATTGATATTTTAATCTCAAATATAATCCTTTATATATATATTTATATTAAGGGGATATTAATGGTCTCAACTTTTCTATAATTTTTTTTTACAATTTTATTATAGATCATTAATATTAATTGATATGTTATTTATAAGATGTGCAAATTTCAAGTAAACATATGAATTATAAATATCATAAAAATATGTTTTATGAATGTACATTACATTTACATTTTACAATTTTCGGTTTTCGGACTGCGAACTGTGCTTATAAAGCAATCGGCCGTCTATATATATTTTAAGTTAATGTTTCATATTAAATAGGTATACCTATAGGTTTTCAGTAGTTTCTTGAAGTTGGGAGTTGATGGTGGATGTGGGGAGAGTTTTCCACGAGTATGGGACGGATATTACCCATGCGCGAGTGTTGGTTGAATGTAAGTTGTGTTTAGGAGGAAGTTGAAGTAGAAACGTATTGGTGGAGCGTGTAGTGGTACTAGTTGGTAATTTAAGTTTGAGTAGGGATGCTAGGTAGTCAGGAGAGTCATGGTGGATTGCTTTGTGAGCCAGTAGTAGAGTTTTATATATGATTCTATGGCGTACAGGTAGTCAGTGAAGTATAACTAGGAATGGAGATACATGAGTGTGGGAGTATTTTGTTATGTTGAATATACACCTAGCTATAGAATTTTGAAGAATTTGGAGTTTAGTAATATACGATAAGGGGGTATTGTAAAGGATAAAATTGCAGTAGTCGAATAGAGGTAGGATGTAAGCAGAAGCTATAATAGTAGCGGTGGATATTGATATTGAATGACGAATAAGGCGTAGTGAATGTAGTTGATAGTTTAATAGTTTTGTTATGTGGGACAGTTGTCTGTACAAATTAAAAGTATTGGTAAATATAACACCAATATTTTTGACATGGGTTGAGTACATGATGAGCTGTCCATTAATGTTAATTGGAGGGGGAGTTGGTAAAGTTTTATTTCGGAGTGGAAGGTGAAGGAAGATAGCCTCGGTTTTAATTGGGTTGAAGACGAGGGAGTTTATTGTGAGCCAGTTATGAATGGTGGTAATAGTAGAGGAAAGGATGTCGGGTGCAACATTAACGTTTTCTGTACATTTTACATAACGTTGGATGTCGTCTGCATATGTATGGAAGCTAACTGGAGAATTCGAGATAAGGTGGAGAAGGGGAATTATGTAAATGTTAATGTTAAGGTTATAGGTAGCCATTAATTTCTATTAATAAATTAGTATTCAATCATTTCTAATAAATTGTATAACTATATTTATTTTTATCAATAATTTACTCAATACTTTACCGATTTTTATATTTGAAAACTACATAATTCACATTTTCAATCACTCATTCTATTATTATTGTAGGGTAACTGGATATACAAATTCATATACAAAATTCCTATATATTTATCCATTTTTATTTAACAATTTTAATTTATAAATACATTATTTCACTTATATATATAACTCAGAAGATGTAGCGAACTACTGGGTAGAAAAAAAGCAAGGCTTATCTAGTTCTACCCTGTTAATTATTCGAGAATGGAAAATAATTATACAAATATATATGATAAAAATTAATAGGCAATTTGATAAATTTTTACAAAACTAAAAAAAAAATATATATATATATATGTAACCAAGTGTATTCACTATAGTATATAGTGTGTATGTGTGTGTGCCTTGCACTCGACCACTGAAGAAGGAACAATATAAATACATCATATTTGTAAATAAAATATAAAATTATATTGATGAACTTTAGATTCAATTTTCTCTAAATACTAGTATTCATACAAGGACATATATAAAAAGTTGTATTTCTCTTTCAATATTTAGCATATCTTTACAATTTGTGTATGTGTATTTTATATATAGGTATATATATATATATATATATATATATATATATCTTAGCATTTGTCTTAGAATTTGTCCAACTAGTTTGTGAAGTATTTAAACTTAAACATGAATATATACTGACTATCTCTCCAATACTAATTTGATACCATAAATACTTCCATAAATGTAATTAACAAATAATCTTATGTACACTATATAGTATATACTCTATAGGACCCAGATACATGTATAGTACACATGTGATTTATATATATATATATATATATATATTATTTTTTATATAAATAATATAACATTGTTAATTATATTATATAAGTTTAAATAAAATAGAAAACCTTCAATGCAAATTCTCCGTCGATATCCAAGTCTTTAATAAAATTACTAGGATCCAAAAGAGGTTTGTTTTGGTAACAATTTCTGAAATTTACATTTCTATTAACGTCAGATAAATAAAATATAATATATTATTTGTCATAATTAGCATCAGAGTATACTCTATATACATATATATATATATATATATATATATATATATATATATATATATATATATATATATATATATATATATATATATATCACATATTATGTTTATAAGCAATTATAATAATAAGCTTGTATTATATATATATATATTGTTATTGTTATTTTTATTTGGTGGAGTCCTTTCATCCCATCCAGGAACTTAGATGAAGTTTTCACTTATAATATATATGGCTCTAATGTTCCTTCGAATCCGCTCTCGTGTTAAGGCATCCGTGGTTTTAATGAGAGCCGATCATTTATTTATACATAATTATATATGATCACTTCTAAATAGTATTGAAAGACCTATTATTGTCTGGACGGGGCTCGAACCCGGGTCCTACTGATTGTGTGTATCATACTTAGCCAAATAAGTCACACTGGCAGTGGGTATATATATATATATATATATATGTATATATATATATATATATATATAAATATATATATATATATATATATTGACTAACGCCAATATATTAGATATATTCACAAAGGACGTATTTACATTCAGGGAATCCATGATATCACCAAGTTCCTGTAACACGATGTTAAGTGAACAATGGTCATTAGGAATGCTTAGTGATTATACGTAATTACTGATTATTACGTAATAGTAAAATGACCGCCATAATATACAAACCTCGCGTCTTTCTATGATGACATATCAGGAAAGTCATTATATTGCTTTATATTCTACCTCTAAAATCGAAAACTATCTATTATTATATACCACTTAAATCCCTTTTTTACAACGGCATTCCCCTGGGATCGATTATTATTTCTATTTATATCTGCCCTTTTTAAAAGCAGATTAATCTTTTCGAATATCCACTACCATATTTTGACAATAATATTAAACTTTTACGTAAATTCATAAAATAACATTAATAGAAATTTTTATTAATTTATCGAGAAATCAAATTTCATAATATTATGAATTATGAATCCTATCTATAGAGTAAACTACATATATATATATATATATATAGTTATATCTAACTATAGTTAAAGATAACTATATTTAACTAATACTAAAAACTACATCTCTAATATAAAATGACTACATTTCTCTAAATATCTAATGTTTCTTCTTCTTTTCCGCGAATGTAATACTTAACAACATAAGTAATTCTTAATTGATGTCTTCAAAAAACTATATTTTGTATTTTATCACAAATCATCATTTAAGAAGCACATATCATTCAATATACTCAAACTGTTAGCTGTTATGAAGTCTAAAATATACTGTTCTTATATTTTATTTCTGTATTCGTTATTTTATCTCATTTTATTTATAACCTATAGGTAAAACCTTAGCAATAGTATACTATTATAATCTATATGCAAAAGTACCTACTCTGTATCGGAAACAGTTGTCTATCAATGCAATTTTATTTGTATTTTATTATTTATCCCGCACGAGCGAAGAGCTAACATTTCCCTCATTTTAGTGATAATTAAATCAGATATCATCATTATATGTATCATACTATTTATATATTATTATTAAATCAACATACAAGACTTTTTATTTTACAATTTGTATTGTATTGTCCGGGACTCCTCGCAGTTATTTATAACATGTATAAGTCTATGACTTCTTGAGAGGTCCATTTTTATTATATACAATATATATATATATGAGATTTCAATAAATAAATTGTATTATTATTATTATTATTATTATATATATATATAGTTATAATCTAACGCTAGGCTTAACTTACCGAAGTGGTATCTCTGTCGGATAACTTGGTCACGTGTCTACAGATCTCGCATGACGTCACAACGCCGGCGGAGAACAGTCCGGCGGTCAGTACGGTCAGCAAAGTACACGACAACATGATCACGTAAACCGTACTGCGCGCGTAGTATCGAGAGAGAGTAGCGTAGCGATGATATTACGAATAAGAAACACGGCAACGCACACTCGGCTACTTTCAATACTACAGTACGCGGTACCGTACTGTATTGAAAGTACCGTTTGTTGTCATGTTTATTATTTATAATATTATATATATATATACATATATATATATATATATATATATATATATAAATTTATATATATATATATATATATTATAATATATAATACTATTTAATTACTGATCATTATCATAAATGTATTATATTTAGTCACATATCATTATTATGTAAATAGCATTAATGTATTATCATAATTCACTAGTCAAATTTATATCATTAGTTAATTATAAATAAAGTTAAAATATATTAAAAGATTAAATATATAAATAACATTTATATAATTTACGAAATAGTAAAAATGCGATAAAATAAAAAGTATAAATATTGAAAGTGTCAATTGTAAAATGCACTATTAAAATTAATTTCTATTATATAAAATTATCATCACTTTTATATAAATTGTATATATATGATAAGTTATAATAAGTACATACTAACAACATCATCGGGAAAGGAGATTTTTCAGTAACTATTCCAGTCGAAAAAATGAGCGAAACAACCATCAATATAATGATGACTACGAACAATGCTAAAATCAAATATACGGCAAACTTCCTATCGGAGAAATTAAAATTATATTAATTATATCATATATTTATATATATATATATATATATATATATATGTATTGATGTGTTTGTAAAGTATACGTATGCATATATGCAGAAATATCGGTTAATGTAATATAAGCTACATTTAAATTAAATTCAATTCGGTAATTATGTAATATCAATATATCTGCATACATAAATTGCTTTAGACTTCACGCTCGGTAGATTTCATAGCCGTGTATATATTTATTAAATGTTTATAATTAATTTGTTGTCATTTGTATAATTTGCTATTTCTTCATTTGTATTTTATATCTGTTATCGTATGTCAATGTAGTGTCGTTATTTTCCTATAAATGGAACGCCGCTCGGTGAGATCGAAACATTCTTAGTTCTACGTCTCATCAGGTTTGCGAGTTTAAAATGTCAAGTCACTTTAGATTTATAATATTAATCAACCAATCACATCACAACATAGATTTATAGTTTAAAACTATGCATCACAATAACATTGTTTTCAAAATAATTAATCAAATAAAAGTAAGTATACTTACTAATATATATTTACTTAAGATATATCTTTCAAATATTTCAATAAATCTATTTTATTTATTAAATTATAAAATATTGATTAGATTATTTCACAAATGTCAGTAATTAAAAACCACTATAATATTTATAAGTTATAATGTAATATAAACAAATGGATTAAGTATACGTATACGTATCAATAGATACATACACATTATTAGTAAGTAAGTATTATTCATTATACAAATGTATTTCTCATATAATAATTACTATTTCGTAACTTCAAATTTAATTATTATTTTATGTAATTATTTCCTATTTAAGTATGGTTCAATACAATATACAATATAATATATTACCAATATATCTTAATTATAGTAACCCATATGAATTTCCTATTACCGACCCCCTACATTACCCTAATACCGACCCCATGTGATTTATAATATCCAATAAAATAGATCAGTATTTTAATTTAAAATAATTCGTAGGTTGTTTGTGTATAATTTATGTAGATTTATGATTCATGATTCCAGCTGATTATATAATGATTAATAAATAAATAGTAAATAATAATATACACTATTTCAATATAATTACAATAAAGTTTAAATTTAAATTTAATATTACTATTAAAACATAAATTCAATAAAAAATAAATTGTGTGCATGTTATAATTAATTATATTTATGTATATCTACTATTTTTATTTGATTTTATAATATTAAAATTATTTATACCACGATTATTTTAGAGGATCGGTAATAGGATAAGGGGTCGGTATTAGGTACATGTATCCGATTACCGACCCCCCTGTTTATTCTTGTAAATATAATAATATCAAAAATTTAAAGTAGCTACATTATTCATTGACATAATATTACCCTAATTATAAAATTTCAAATAAATATATTTAATATTGAATACATTATTACAAATAATCATTTATGTGTCGGTAATCGGAGACTTTTCCCTACTTTGATGTTATTGATTTTTTTGTAAACTTGGTCATTGTGATGTGATTGGTTGATTAATATTTTAAATATAAAGTGAATTGTAATCTTAAACTCGCCACCGGTTTGGTACATCTAGTCATTGTAATTATTATTATTATTATTATTATTTTTATATTCAACAGGTTTTTGACAATTTACAACTTTCTTTGATAATACAGTTTATACGAAAAACATTCATTTTGTTACATATATATATATATATATATATATATATATATATATATATATATATAGTATTAAATGAGTCATAGATGAGGTCGGTGCCATGCCGACTCGTTGGTGAACATTAATTAAATGTAGGATATGAACATTATAAAGGACATGAATATATGATATAACGGAAGTAATTGATATAAAGTAAATATAGGAGGTCGATTATCTATGTATACACAAGAGGTTGAAATGCTTTAGGAATTAATGGATATAATTAGGTATGTGAAGTAGGTATTAAAGGGTGATTGACATATTAGTTACACTATTAACGAACATAGGTTCTACTGTATCATTAATGTAATCTTTGGCTTTGTCCAATTTGTCGGATATCACCGTCATGTTATATTCCTATGGATATAAATAATTATAGTATGATATATATATATATATATATATATATATATATATATATATAATATGTATATATATATATATAATATGTATATATGATATATTACAATTTAAATAACTTATTTGTTTACAATAAATATATATTATAGATGAATTTCAATGGAATATATTAGAAGTTACTAAATAAAATAATATTAAATTACGTGTATGATTAAATACCATGTATACACATGTATAATGCAACCAGTATAATGCAACCAGTATATAATTCATGTCTAATGATACACCACTATAGTATAAGGATACGTTTCTATAGGATAGGCGACGATAAGAGACATACCACAATATCACTGTTATATTGTGGTACGCGTACATTAATCATTATAAAGGTAGTACATGCATACATCTAGACCGCTTCTAGAGATTAAATAAGTTATCTACGTCAGATAATATTTAATGATGATAATATTATTATAGGTTTTAATAAAATAGTAAAATCGTATAATAAACCAAATGTGATATTTTCACAAATTAATGAAAATTATAAGATTATAATTAAAAAATATTCACCAGTGCAACTGATAATGACACACACACATATATATTACTATTTTCATTAACACTGTAATAATATAGATATTAATAGTAATCAACAAAATGTATACAACTTACATCAATATATCGATTACCAAATAATAATTGCATTCGTTAAATATAAAGCTAATGTGTGTGTTCATAAAGATACAAATTATTATGATTATTTAATATTATTCATGAATTCATTCATTCATTAATATAGTACACATACCTGATGCGTATAATGGTACATAGGGGAAAGAAACCGAATACGGACAGTGCCCAAATACTGACACTCTCGGTATATAAGAAACCATAAATCCTACAAAAAAAAGTTTAATGAATCAAATTTCATAAGTATATAAATAGTCTAAATACATATTTTTTTTAAATTATTTAAAATAGTGCTGATATATCAAATAAACTGATTTTTATATTATGTTTTTAAATTTCTGAAAAAAAAATTAAACTTAAAATCTTCTCAAGAATATACAAATGTATTAATAACACTATATTATTACAATATAAAGCATTCTAAAAATTATATACATACATTCTATATTTATTATAAAATATTAATTAAGTTATAAGCATATATCTAGAGGTCATTTACATCCCTAATACGGACACTCTAGATGTCTTAATACGGACACCCTATAACCAATCAGCGCGCAGCATATGAACTATTCTGATTTTCATAAAAATCGAGTGCTAATTAATACCACCAATAAAGCTAAATCTAAAATGTTTATTATTTGGATACTTAAATTGTATTATTAATTAAAAAAATAATAAAAATAAATAAATGATTAACTAATTAAATTAGAATAAATTGTTCATAAAATTAATTATAAATAATGTAATTGTAATTTATATCATTGGTTCATCAATAATATATAGTTTATCTATTGGTATATAGGGTGTCCGTATTATAACGCAGGGTGTCTGTATTCGGACATGGGTACCGAATATGGACACACCAGTTATCTATTGAATAAAAAGATTAAATAAAATTTTAAAATCACAATAATATAAATAATCATATAATATTAATAAATTATAATTTGTTAATAAAAATATGTAGTCATAAAATGTTAAGACCATTTATTGTTAAAGTATCCGTATCAGGTTACTTTCCCCTGCGAATACTCTTGGTAATATTAATATTTATAATATTATTGATATTTAAAAAAAAAATATATATATATATATATATAAGTAAACCCTATATATAAAGTCCTTAGCTTTGTCTGTATATTCCAACATCGTTTTATTCGCATCTTTTAATAAATCTTGAAAATCTATTCAATAAAATAAATTGTAAATGTATAGGAAAATAAGTTATTTAACATATATAATAGTATAATCGATAACCATGGTATGATATTACCTATATTTAGTAGTGTATCTAAATATGTATTAATAATAGTCATCTATTGGTTGATTAGTTAATGAAATTGTGAATTAAGTGAGTAGTAAGAATTAAATCTAGCAAATATAACATCGACAAATATAATTCAAATAAGTTCTCACTAATAATTATTGATATATATATATATACTTATTAAATATAACATTATATTAAATAACTATTAAAGGGTCTTATATGTATGAATTATCTCACAATATATTTAATAATATAGCAATATTATTATGTATTAGTTTAAGAACTTCATAAATAAAAACTATAATATTCGATGTCGACAACATAATTTAGAGTTACTGTAAACATTCATTAAATAATGTAAACTATGGTGTATAAACAATACTAGGTATATATATATATATATATATATATATATATATATATATATTACTATAGTATTGTTTATGTTCATATGAATCTTTTTTTACGTCAATAACGTTGTTATCGTATATACATTTTGAAGTTTATAATTCCTTGTGAACATATATTTGCTTATCTTAAAAAAAATCAATAGAAAAAAATACAACGAAAAGAAAAACCAGAAACATAATAAGACAATAGATGTAGAACTAATTATGATTATAAAAACAATATTACTTTTGAGCTAAATAATAGCAATTCGCTTTTCACTTAAATAGTTAAATAATTAATGAGATTAGCAGTGTGATTTGTATAGAAGATGCTCTGGTCAACTGTACAGGTGCACACTCAGTCCTTACGATACGACGGTCATATGTCCTTATGTCCAAATATCCAACTGTACTGCTATAAAAATCACACTATAAATATGTATAACTATCTAACTATTCAAGTGAAAACCTACTTTCAATTATTTCATGACCTCACTCTCTCATTAATATCCCGGTAATAGGTGTTCCTATTGCTAGCGATGTAAATAATGTTTATGCGATGTAAACGTTACCAGTGAAATCTAAAGCGTCGAGTAGTCTCATTCTCAGCTACATAAAGTCTCAACTCCTGTCGGGCTCGTTTGATTAGTGTATATGTTCGGATCGATCTCGTTTGCTTAGAATCTCGGCTTATATCGGACTCGGTTTTTTCCTGAAAATGAAAGTCTCGGCTCGCATAACAAATCTCGGCATCATTTACATCACTAGTTATTACTATTATGTACTCCGTTAATGGAGTACATTGCAAATAGTTGTCACGCTAACGAATTAATAATACAGAGAACCTACAAGAAGAGCAATATGTGTCATGTAATGGCAACTAAGAAGAAGAGGACTAAAGTTTGCCGGCCATTGCCTACGAAAAGAAGACGAGGTAGTTTCGGATCTGGTTCTGTGGCAGCCAACCCATGGAACTAGAAGGCGAGGAAGACCACCTGATTCGTATATAAAGACTCTGTGGAGCGTGATACCGGTATACGAGCGGCTATGATAAATCGTGATATTTGGAAGTCAATAACTGTTCGGGAATCAATAAAATGAATCCCGAAATAAGCAAGTAAGCAATGGTAATTACTTCTCGATCTCCATGTAGTTCAGAAATACGCTAACATACTATATATATATATATATATATATATATATATATATATATATATATATATATATATATATATATATATATATATATATATATAATATAAGCTTATATACTCGGATGACTATATAAACTAACAATTTGCATATAAAACAAATTAATAATTAGGTTGCATATGTTTATCACGGTGACCGTTACGCATGTTGTTCGCTTATACTATATGTCCTATAGGACATGTCCTACATGTATTACATATATTATTATATGTCCTATTACACCGATAGTTAATATATTAAATATAATGATCACATACCTTGTTCGTATTCAGATAACTTATCTTTATGACCAAATAAGTCGGAATCAGAATCTCCGTCCTATTATGTAATTATTTAGATATATGTGTATATATATATATATATATATATATATATATATATTATATGTATATTATGTAATTATGTAATTATATATATATATGTATATATATATATATATATATATTATGTAATTATGTAATTATATATATATATATATATGTATATATATATATATATATATATATACATTAAATAATAATGTTATAATATAAATTTATATTTACATAATTAATATAATTTGTATATTATTGCGTAATATACTAAATTAATGAATTATAATTAAATTATTAGGACTTACCACTAATAGTTTTTGAATGATTTCATTGTTTGTGATTTTATCCAATATATCTTTATAACTTGAAAAGTCTATTTTCTGGTTTAAATTCATTTATATACAATATTATAATATGCATATATATATATATATATATATATATATATATATAGTTATTATTATTTGTTATTGTTATATTTATTTGTTGGGGACCATCCTTTCATCTAATTCAGGAACTTAGATGAAGTATTCACTTATAACCATATGATTATAGTATCCCTTATAAGACACCATAGAGCCAGAGAGGAAATTTCTCTCTAACTCTATGTAAGACACTATCATATTAATGAATCCATGGTTTTAACGATAGCCGATAATTTAGGTATACACAATTATATAAGATCACTATATAAAATAAGATCACTATTCTAAATAATATTACTATTAATATTACTATAGACCTAGGACGGGGGTTTGAACCCTCGCAAAATGAGTCCTACAGACATATATATATATAATATTTAATTCAAGTACTTGATATAGTATTAATATTATCATATAGGTATTAGGTAACTTAATATAAGGTACATATAATATCATTATTTCGTATTTATAAGTATATATTAACGCACATTTAGTTGGTAATAAGTATATCGTAACGCATATATAGCCTGTAATACTTTTAATGTTGTCCTAGTGGTATATAATCATAAATTTGTTGATCAGTACGATAAATAGTAAATTATATAGTTTGTTCATAAAATATGGTCTATGATCATATATTTATGGTAGTCACGTTATTTTTCTTCAACAGACATGGTGCCTCGATTTATGTATTTTAAGATGGCCGACCATCACATATAAAATATTATAGAGCAGTATAAATATATAATATAAATAGATATAAAAATGTATTATGATATCATTTAAACATAATTTATAAGCGTGTATAGACAACACCAAAATATTTAAAAATCAATATTATTTGTTTGGATATTTGTTATTAAATGCACGTGTCATGCGATGGTCGGCCATCTTAAGATACATAAATCGAGGCACCATGTATGTTGAAGAATTTCACAATTTCTCGCGATATATAGAAATACCGTATATCTAGGTCAAGTACACATCATCGTCCACGATCAATAGCTACTTTAAACACTATTTAATAATAATATTTATTTATTGAAATCTCTTATATATATTGAATACAATACAAATAGCGGATACAGATGTACCCCTCGAGAAGTCATAGACTTGTACATGTTATAAATAACTATGAGAGGCCCCGGACAATACAATACAAATAGTAACATTTTTTTTCTTGTGTTTTGATTTATCGTTTATTAAGTTCTTTATAAACACAAGAGAAAATCAAGAACTGCCTGGAGTCGAACCCGGGACCTCTGGCTTACTAGCTTTTGGTTTTCCCACTGAGCCATCGACCCCAGACTATTTACGCCGATACATCGAGGTAAAATATATACGATATACTGTAATATATACACTGAATAGTAGTATTGTGGTGATGGATGCGGATGCATCAGTTTATAGGTCAGTATAATCAACACAGGTTTATTAATACGAGAAACTACTCTTGAGTGATGGGATGTAAATGAACATCATTATAAAGTAGGCTATATTTTTGTCTGGGGTCTATGGCTCAGTGGGACAACCAAAAGCTAGTAAGCCAGGGGTCCCGGTTTCGACTCCAGGCAGTTATTGCTTTTTTTCTCTTGTATTTATCAAGAACTTAAAAATGATAAATTAAAAACAAGGAAAAAATGTTACTATTTGTATTGTATTGTCCGGGGCCCCTCACAGTTATTTATAACATGCATAAGTCTATGACTTCTTGAGGGGTCCATTTGTATCCGCTATTTGTATTGTATTCAATATATATATTTGTGATTTCAATAAATTAATATTATTATTATATATATTATTTATATTGGTAATAACACATATATATTACAAATTAAACTATTATTATGTATGCTTATTTATATATGTCATATTATATATAACCTACTAATTCGTACTATATTATTTACCTTTCCCATGTCGGTGATTATTAGTTTATCAGTGGCGTCCTTGTTGTATCCTGAAATCAATTTCATTTCATCAGTGACATTCGTAATTTTCTCTACGTTGTTCATACTATTAGCGTATTCTTGTTTGAATGTTTCAATACTTTTAAGAATATTGCTGGTATCTATAAATTAAAAATATATCTAAATATATAGGTATTTTAAATTCCGAATTTAATGTTAAATAGATCTTATTCTAGTTGAACCTATATCATATATATATATATATATATATATATATATATATATATATATATATATATATAGATATATATATATATATATATTAGTCCTGTAAAATATCAAATATTTGGTTGTTCTAGAGAAATTCAACTTTTAAAATGTAAGTTCTCGAGAACTTCAAATCTTACAAAAAATATCAAATTCTCAGAACTTCAAATCTTAGATATTTTATTTGTATGTTCTCTAGAACTTCAAATCTTTTAATAATATTTTTAAATAATTTAACGAATACAAAAATGATATATTAATTAATTAATTATTAATAATATTAAATAAATTAATAAATAATAATTATTAATTAATAATAATAATACTACATTTATAGATAATTATTAATTGATAAATTAGAATTGAATAATTAATAATTATGAATATATAATTAATTATTATTAATTAATAACAATAATTGATAAATAAATATATATTAATAAATTATAATTTATAATTTATAATTTTTTATAATTTTACCTTATATATAAGGTTTATATGGTTAATTGACTGAATTAAAACGATAGACGTTTATAGTCGTCAAGTTGATATAATAAAACAATTAAATAAATAAATACATTAAATAAAAGAATACATTATAATGATAATATATGTGAATTATACGTGACATATGCAGTCGACATTTGAAAGTAACAAAATGTGATATGATCCGTAAGTGATCGCGAAGAGTGTTCCAGTACTTCGGAGCAGCAACAGTGAAAGCAGCATCTGCATACATAGATGAGAAAAGCGGAACTGAAAGCTTCGTCAGCTTATATTCGCGACTCGGACGAGTAGTTGATCGAATGCTGACTACCTTCGATAGGTAATCCGGAACTCCAATATATATCGCCTTGTGAGTAATGCAAAGAATACGAAACTTGCACATATCTCGAAACTTCAACCACCCTAGTATCACCATTACGGAATGGATATACATGGTTATATCAGTATGCTTAAGCTAACATAATATGCGAACAGATCTACGTTGTATTGAATCGAATATTTTCAGAAATGTTGGCGGTATGTTAATAAAAAGCGAATTACAATATCTAAGTCGACTAAATACTAATGAATGTAATAATGATGTAGTTAAAGTAAATGTTAGCTTAGAACATGCCTTACTCATATTATACATGAAATAATTTGCAGTGCGGAAAGTGATTGATATATATATATATATATATATATATATGTACATATATGTACTTAATAATCTAGTGAATTATTAATAGTAACATCTAGAGTAGTGATGATATTTGAGATTGGAATGGATGAGTGAGTGTAATTGAAGAAAGATATCTAGAAAGTATAATGATATATTTTTAATAATATTTAATTAAATATAATTATGAAAACCAAGAGATCAAATAAGTAATACAGTTAGCAATTGAAAGTTGAATGACGTCAATATCAGAACCAGGTGGAAAACAAATATAAAATTGTAAGTCATCAGCAAATAGGTGATAATGAAAATATGGGTATTTTTAAAAATAAAATTAATGGGAAGAATATATAAAATAAAAATAAGATGAAAACATATATATATAATATATATATATATATATATATATATATATATATCCATATAGCAAACTATAGTTATACATATAATACTAATAAAAATAACCATTTAGAAAATGTATTACTTCTTCATATGTCGATTTATCTTGTTCTAGTATTTCATTCAAATTAGATACTATTTTTCCAGGTAAACCTAATAATTATTAAATATTAATATATTATATAATTTAAATTAAAATGTCAATTGCAATATATATATATATAAATATTTACTAGAAGATCAAACTATAAGTATAATTATCTGTATTACAGGGTTAAATATAACTGCCTGCAGGTCAATCCATTTCCGGACAATTAAAATAGCTCTTAAAATAATATTTAGAAGTGATCTTATATCATTGTATATACATCGACTCTCATTAAAACCATGGATGCCTTAACACGAGAGCGGCATTATAAGGGATACTAAATCTGACTCGAGCCATATATGGTTATAAGTGAAAACTTCATCTAAAATCCTGAATGGGATGAAAGGACTACACCACATAAAATAACAATAACAATAATAATAACAATAACAATGACAATATCAAAAGTATAATATATGTATGATTGATTAGATTTAATATTATTTTATATTTGTAAACAGTATAATTTAATTTAATACTAATTTATTTTATTTATTATTTTCATATTTTATTTCCATAACTTTATTTTAAACATAATAAGTAATAATGATTACTTCGTATATAGTATACTCGTGAAAGAAGAACTTTATATTAATTTATAATTATATAATAATATTATAAATATTATAAATACATTACGAGACAACTATTTCATATTCTGAAACTAGCAGTCACTACGCCTAACTTGCATTATTGTAATGCTTTTGTATACCTTTTGTAATTCCTAATACATCGTTAATATTATTCAGTAATATATTATAGTAATATATATATGTATATATATAAGAGTGAATCAGAGTATTCAAGACCTATATGATTTATAGCTAATTCAAAAAAAATAAGATCTAAAAATGCAGTATTTATTTATATATATGAAGGTAATAATTAGTACCATTTGAATGGTAATAAATTATCGGCCACTACCCCGTTCCCTCCCCTAGTATATATATCCATGATACGCGTATGCATGATATATCATGGTATACCTATTCACCGTGTATCAATGATACGTGTTGAATAGGTATCAATCGTAATAAAGGACATATGAGCGCTATATATATATATATATATATATATATATCTGACTAAAGTCAGTATTACATGTATAACTCGCATATAGGGGAATATATATATATGTGTGAGTGTGTGTGTGTGTGTGTGTGTGTGAATGTGTGCGTATTATTATAGCGTATGGCTATAGCCACATGAATATAAGTGATGATTCATCAATATGTATATTATATCAATTATATATAAGGGATGTGGTGGGTATTTGGTCGAAAAAATTTAGCATTCGCTATGCTAGCCAGTATAATAATATTGAATCTTAATGTTTGAATTTTAAAATACTTATTAAAAAAAATATTAATCTAATAAATGGCTACCTAGCATTTTTATATTATGATAACAAAACTATATATTATCAGTTCTAATACTACTGGTAAATATCGGTGAAATATGGTATGTGTGAGTTTAGTTAGTTTTGGTGGATAGTTCCGAATGTGTAATACTTGTCGCCTATATACTCGAATAATAAAATGTTAGTTAAATTAACTAATTCGAATATATATTATAATGATATGATACTATTTAATACACTCATCATTTTAATTAATTATATATTATATATGAACATTTGACCATTAATTCTACGCTATTTATTACAATAATATAGCAGAAATTGCATTTTTACATAAGTATTAATAGTATTTATATATTTAATTTTTATAAATTTTTCCTAACATATTTGGTAATATTATAATTATACATAGTTATTTATTGTAAAATATTTTTGATAATATTATCGACCAAAACCACCTCATGATAGAACGAAAACCCCGCATCGCATATGGTATTATTATGTTATCTTTATTCAATTATTAATATATATTTTTAATTAATTTTTTTTTTCATGTTATATAGGGGAAAGTCTCCGTTTACCGACCCCTCCTAATACCGACCCCCTCTCGTATCTCAGTAAATATAAGAGTTATCAAAAAATTATATATATATATATGAACTGTTAGTAATTTAATGATATATATATGAATAATATGAATAAGTATTTTGTTTAAAAAAATATGTAATCCTACAATTGTTATTTGATAAAATGTAATATTCTGTTTTTACTTTTTAAATATTTGAATAATAACTTTTTTTAAATCATTGTAAATACTTTATTAATTAAAAGAAAACTTAATGTTGTGCATAATATTGTAGATCAATAACATGTTTATAACTATTATAAAAATAATTTAATTTGAATAACTATTAACCAATATATCTTAATTATAGCAACCCATATGCTTTTCCTATTACCGACCCCCTAAATTACCCTAATACCGACCCCATGTGATTTATAATATAAAATCAAAATAGATCCGTATTTTACTTTAAATTATGTTATAACTAGTTTTTGTATCATTGATATAGATTTAGTATTCATGATTCCAGTTATTTATATACATATTGATTAATAAATAAATATTAAATAATAATATACACTATTTTAATATAATTAATATAAAGTTTAAATTTAAATGTAATATTACTATTAAAACATAAATTCAATACAAAATAAATTACCTCATGTTATAATTAATTATATTTATGTATATTTACTATTTTTATTGGATATTATAATACTAAATTATGTATACCACGAATATTTTAGGGGGTCAATAATAGGAGAAGGGGGTCGGTATTAGGCACATGTATCCGATTACCGACCCCCCTGTTTATTCTTGTAAATATAATTATATCAAAAATTTAAAATAGCCACATTATTCATTTCCATAATATTACTCAAATTACAAAATTTCAAATAAAAATATGTAATATTGAATAAGTTACTACAACTAATCATTTAGGGGTCGGTAATCGGAGACTTTCCCCTAGATTATTGTATATTTTAATATAATAAAATAAAATTCAAGTAAATATCTATATATATATATATATAAGTTACGTTATAAATAACATATATTAGTTTCATATTGATTTTAATAATATTAACCTTTTATTTCATCTTTTAAATGTTGGCTGGCAACCGAGAATTCACCAATTATTCCAATGTCAATAAACTAACAAATAGATAATCGGTATTATGTATTTATATTAATAATCAATATTTATACACAAACGATAATATTAGAAAACACTATTTTAATATTATGTTGAAGCCCTTTTGAATCAATAATAACTAGAATAGTTTAATTCTTACACGAATTATATATATATATATATATATATACTATCTGATTGGCAATAGCCTGGATGAAAGAAAAAGCATGGCTTGTCGAGTCTTTCACCCACTAGATTATAAGGAGAATTATAGATAATTATATTAAAATATTCAAATAATATAAAGCTACGAGATAAATTATAAATAATAAGATAATAACAATTATAATATAAATAATTACATGAACATAATTAACAAATATTAAACAAAAACAAAAATTGTAATTTAAACAAAAATAATTTTTTTTTGTATCCAATATGAACTATAAATTTTACATGTAATTTATATGGTAACACGTATATTGGTAATATTTAACGCCAATAAATGCACCTTTATCATCAACTACTTTTACTATCAACTACATACCACTATCACTAATAATGTTACTCAATATAAACATCCAAAAATAACATAACCTTTAATATTAACTATTTAATATAAACTAAATATTAATATGTAATATATACTATAATATGTAATCCTACATTTTTTTATTTGATTTTTCATAAATAATTAAAAGTAAATAAATTTATTTTTAATATTTAATAATTTATTTCTCAATATGAATTAAACAGTATTAAATTTAATTTAACAGTATCATCAAACTTAAATATAAAATAAAATGTATTGTATACTATATCTGTATACAATATATATATATATATATATATATATATCATTATTAAATAATACTCAATATATTGAGTATTGAATACATGTACATTTTAAAGCTCTTTTTTGTAACATGTATAATTTTAGAAAGTTCGATCTATATATATATATAGTTATACTAAAATTATAATTATATAAAGTTAAGTGCTAAATGACGTCATTACCTCTCGTTCCACGTCGATTATGTAATCTTCGAACTGGTAGGCCTTCTCTTTTATCCTGCTAACAAGATTGTCGGAATCGTCGGTACCTATCAGCATGTTCTGTATGACCCCGTCGCTGATTGACAGGCAGTACGGAGATATCCTGTAGTATGTGTGAGCGTGAGCCATGCGTGCGTTTGTGAGCGTGAGTCATGCTTGCGTGCGTTAAGATGGAGTAATATCGCTGCACGTGAAAGTAATCCCATGGTGACAATTAAAAATGTTAAGAATTGGATATAAGTAAAGAATTGTATGTTTTTATTGACAATATTAATTATTGGGGTGACACGAGCCGCTCAAATTTTAACATGGCAGTTATAGGAAATTTAGCATGGAAGATATAGGCAATAATTTAAGGGGATGTCACTTTAATTTTACTAATATTTTTAAAACAATTTCTATAGAAATTGTTATTTTTGCAATTATACACATACAAATTTAGAAAATGTCTCTCGTATTAGTATTCATATTTATGTTATTTATAGAATGCAATAAAATTTAGTAGAATACATATAATAGTTTTTGTGATACCTACATTTATATACACCTACCTATTGCGAAATAATTATTCTGAGAAAACAGAATTTGAATATATATGAATACATTATATATCATATATAATGAAAGAAATATATAAACCAATTGTTATGTTATTTCTAGACTTTTTTCATAAATAATTTTTTTACAGATATTAAAAAATAAATCATAGAATAGTATTATTAAATAAAAAAATGTTAAGTAAATATTTTTTTTCACCAAAACAAGGTGTGTGACATCCCCTTAAATGAGCATAAATATATGCTTCTGAATATCCAATATAATTAATTTTGTATATTTTGATTAAAATCTTATAATTATATTCAAATGTTTATATTTTTTATCAATAATTATTACAATTTCAATATATTTTTAGAAAAAAACAGAAAAACTCAATAATGTCTATTCTTTTAAATGTCTTTTCTATTCTTGTACATGCGTTAAGAGTGATTTTAAACATGATGTCGATTATGGATTGCAACCCCAAATGGTGTACATTAAAATATGGGTTGGTATTGAGAATACTACCTATTGAGAATACTTATACCACGGATGTATCTAAGGTTTTTGTTTCGCATAATATTTGCTTATACTATAGTACACTATGTATATCAATCATACCGCGTGCACGATGATAATGTACACTGTACATTATACATACATGTACATACATTGTACAGCCTATATCACGAGTGGTCTAAACACTAGAGACGTTAATAGTTGGCCAACTATATGCGCGAAACAATTAGGATGACATAATTTTAAAATTAATATAGGCATACTTATAGGAAGTAAGTAGCCTATAATATATACTATATATAGTATAGTGATTATAGTATAACTATAGTGTATACACTACTCGGTTACCGGAATAGTACGTAGTTCCGGGGTTACATAACAAATGAGTATATACTATATACTATATATTTGATTTATACCTATGTATATATATATAGGTATATGATATATAACTAAATATAGCTATATACTGTATAGCTATATTGAGCGTGCTGCAATATAGGTATACACACTCACAATACACACTCACGAGTATACATTCTAATGCAACATGGTTAACACTTTAAAGTTATCGTTGACAGGTTAAGGAAGACTGCAACAAAGTTGTATTATATATCTATATTACAATGTTATCATAGCCACAATTATCCTATGTATATATATTCGTGTATATATTTATATATATATATATATATATATATATATAATATGATTACATAAGTATCCTATCAATTGTTGTTATTGAAATTCTACAAAACCCCTTACCCAAACAAATATAGTTACTTAAATCACATTATAAAATAACCCTTTCGATAATATGAAACTTAAAAATCTCTTTGTTGCACTTACTTTCGATATATCTAATATGATAATATCACCATTCTCTATAACTTTGTTAAGCATATCATAAAAATGCGTGTTGGAAAATAGATTAAATCGTGATCTTTGTAAACTAAAATTGTTATGTTTAGCTCATAAAGCTAATATGTTTAGCTCATAAATCTGGCTGAATTATTATCAATTTCTACCAGTAACAGACCAAGACGGGATTGCCATGCAATGAAACTTGTTATGCCTCATACAAATTCATGTTTTGGTAACTCTGCTTTTTCTGTTGCGGTACCAACTCTATGGAATTTACTTCCGAATATTATTGACAACTTCTCGATCTCAATTAAAAAGTAGACTCTTTAAACATTATTTAGTGAAATGAATATATATTTTGCGATTATTGTTATCTTCGTTTATATGTTATATTATTATATTATTATTATTATTATTATTATTGTTATGACGTCGAAAAATGATTTTCATTTATGAAGTCTTTAAACAAATAAATAAATAAAATAAATAATATTTTAATATTTTTTAAATACATTGGTTCAGGCTAGATATAGCAAGTATACAAAATTATAAATTTGTTTTTAATTAATTATAAATTCACGAATGAAATATTATTAATACAATATTCGTTATATGTAGGCCTATATTGTATTAGTTGCTATGGTAACTCATATAATAAAAAATAACGTATATCTTAAAAATCAACTTATTATATAAACCATAGTAGCACGAGAAAATTAATATATAATATAAATGACATTCAATTATATAAAAGTAATGTCATAAAATCAATAAGGTCAATTTTAAATGCATTACTAAATCTAATAAAATATATCGTAACAAAACAAAAAATGTAACACAAACATAACGTATAATTAGATTACCATTATATTATACAATAATCTATACAATAATACAATCATCTATTAAATAATCTTCTAATTATTATGTTTATATTTTAATACGCAATTATTGACCTATGACTTATTATCTAACGAATGTTTAAAGTACGACCTAAGCTACAGCATACATGCAATACTATAGCCAAGAACATGCCATTGTTATAACTATACTATTTAAATGCATAGTATTAATACATTATCTAACATTATTAAATATCATTATTATCGAGTACTAACGCGATTAGAATTATAATAATCACATTGATTAGAACCACGAAGTAATTGAAGCAATTTTCATATTCTGTGATAGTTTATAAATTAATTAGGAAATTATATATATATAAATAAATATTGAAAGATATAAATTACTGCTTATAGCGTGCACTAATATGATTAATATTATTAGATTTATGATTATATAATGTATATTATTAGACACCATCTACTGAAGATATAGCTTTACTAATATCAGATACAAAATAAACATTAATACCTGCGCTCCTAGTTATTTACTTATTAAAGAATATTAAATATATAAATTATCAGGGGCATCTTTACAAATTGTACTTATTAAAGTATTAATTTAAGTGTCATTACTATTACTACTTTGATGAAATAAATGTTACCTGAGGATCATTTTTGATTTATAATCATAATATTAACTTTATTTATATATTGTATTATATTTTGTTATGTGTATTACATATATATATATATATATATATATATATATATATATATATATATATACATATAACTCGGAATGTAATAAGAATACAAACTTGTAACTTGCTGTTTATAGAGGTCTCCTCCACATCCTCTTAATCCAAGCAGTATCGCTGTGACTATAAGTAAGGCTATGCATTGACATACCGCAAATATCACTATTATTGATACAGCTGTGAAGTGATCTTCTACCTGTAGTAGTAGTAGTAGTAGTAGTAGTAGTAGTAGTAGTAGTAGTAGTAGTAGTAGTAGTAGTAGTAGTAGTAGTAGTAGTAGTAGTAGTAGTAGTAGTAGTAGTAGTAGTAGTAGTAGTAGTAGTAGTAGTAGTAGTAGTAGTAGTAGTAGTAGTAGTAGTAGTAGTAGTAGTAGTAGTAGTAGATAAGTAGTAGTAGTAGTAGTAGTAGTAGTAGTAGTAGTAGTAGTAGTAGTAGTAGTAGTAGTAGTAGTAGTAGTAGTAGTAGTAGTAGTAGTAGTAGTATTAGTAGTAGTAGTAGTAGTAGTAGTAGTAGTAGTAGTAGTAGTAGTAGTAGTAGTAGTAGTAGTAGTAGTAGTAGTAGTAGTAGTAGTAGTAGTAGTAGTAGTAGTAGTAGTAGTAGTAGTAGTAGTAGTAGTAGTAGTAGTAGTAGTAGTAGTAGTAGTAGTAGTAGTAGTAGTAGTAGTAGTAGTAGTAGTAGTAGTAGTAGTAGTAGTAGTAGTAGTAGTAGTAGTAGTAGTAGTAGTAGTAGTAGTAGTAGTAGTAGTAGTAGTAGTAGTAGTAGTAGTAGTAGTAGTAGTAGTAGTAGTAGTAGTAGTAGTAGTAGTAGTATTAGTAGTAGTAGTGACATATTACTTATCATATGTACCATTCTTTAAGTATATTAATATTATTAATTTAATAGTATTATTATTTTCAATGTATATATATATATCACAGTATATCTTAAGATATATATATATATATATATATATATATATATATATATTACCGCATCCTTTACTTTAACCCATTCACTTTTACTTAAACTCGAAATCTTCCGGAATACGTCTTTATCGGCTATATGAATTATGAAGAATACATAAATAGCTAATATTAAATATATATTTACTGGATAGTAATATATATATATAATATTATATAGTTTAACATAAGACCTGTTCGTCATATTAGTATGTGATTTGATATTAGGTATGCTAGAAATTTTTTTTAATTTAAACATGTAACTCTTTATTTTAAATTATGTCAAATAATTAATTAATTAAAACATGACCAAACAGTTATTGTCGTAACATATATAGCATAACTATAATTACTATTTTGGGTATTTATATAATTTTGTGTATAATTAGTATTTCCTAATTATTGACAGGTTTCCTAATTATCCTACCTGATATTTTATATGATTTTTATAATATAAATAATACATTAATTCATGCAAGACTTTTATAGGTGACGATAAATGACGATTGGAAGGAAATAGTTAATAGTTAAGCCCATATTAGAATATATATATATATGTATATATATCCATATGAAATTTATATGTATATATTTGTATTCATATATTTATGTTGATGGAGTCATTTCATTTCATCTAGGAATTTAAATGATATTTTAAACTTAAGAAATAAAGATTTTAAAGATGGTCTATCATCTATTATACAGCATTATATGCCTATAGGTTATATCTTCGAAATATTAATATAATACCCATTATATGTATTCTAGAGGGGTTTGAACCAAACTCCTGTTGTTTAGTAAATTATTTATTAACGTTCTGATCTACACAGGCATATATATATATATATATATATATATATATATATATACAGTGAAAGCCGCTTACATCGACATGGTTGTGTAATCTCCAAAAATGTCGATATAGGCGGATTGTCGATATGAGCGATAGGGGCGTAGCCCTAATGATGTATAACGCATTAGTTTATTGATAATTAATTGTATGTAATAATATAATATATGCGTATAATATAATAACAAAAAGGTTTAATTACATGTTTATTAAATAATATTAATATTATTAATATTTAATAACTAATTATTTACACACCCATCGCAATTCAATCAAAGAATATATTAAAAAGTATTACTCTATAGAGTATATAGAGTAGGTATATAATATATAATATAGTATACTATATAGTATATATTATACTTAACTATAAAGTATAGGTTATATTTAACCTATACAGTATACTGATTAATACTATATAGGTTAAGTATAACCTATATATAGTCAGTGATGGGCAGGATCGCGATAATTGATCGGCGATCCTGGATCGGCTTATTTGATTCACGATCTTTATATTTATAAGAATATTTGTCTATTTTATTATTTATTTTTTGATAGTTTTTTTTATATAGTTATATAGTTATATCTTCCTTTTAAATTATTGCATGTATGTATATATGCATACTATAGTATACTATTAGTTTACATATTCGAAATCAAATGATGTATAATAGATAATATGATGATATTTAGACATATTGTATAATAATGAATTACTTTATTAAATATAACATAGGATATAGAAAAAATAAAAAAACACAATGGAAACTAATGACGTAACAATTCGTGATGCGACATGTTAACAAGTTACGCCAATACCTTTGATACTATTGATATTATGACCAAAATCTATTTTAATAATTGTTAATTACAATTGAGCTCATATACCTGCATCTGGTGAAGCACTGCACCACCGATTTGTACTCAGAGAGTTGATCCATGCAATATATTTGTATATCATATAATAGTTTATAGTATTCCCGTGCCATATTGTACTATAATACAATATATAACTCTATATAGTATTACTTATAATAGATAACATGATATTTAGATATAAATTGAATATAAATATATACCTACACAATGAGTCATAGGTGTTAGTACGTAATAGTGACGCCAGTAATTAAGGATACTATACACTACTGACACAATAATATATGACTACGGATTATATAGTTCATTGTTACTTTCCTACTTTTTACTACTTGTGTTAATGTTTTGATATTTGTATAAGATAAAAACTATGTATCAACAACTGAGTACAAATTGTGTATCTCTCGCGTACTTTAGTATTATAAAACTATAATATTATAATTAATTGTATTTAACATAAATAGAATATAGTATTAATACTGATATACAAGTAGTGTATAATATATTATAGTATATATATATACAATATGCAATATGTTTATATAATATGATATAATATAGTATAGCATATTATATTATATATGATACATATTTGTAGGCGTATATAAATATTGACCTATTACATAATATATTAAATATCAAGTTATTTATAGATATACTGACGATATTGTGTAGTATACCCCTATAGGGGAATATAAATGAATACGATGGGAATACTTTTCATAAAAATTAAAATTTGTAAATAATTTGTTTTATAATCAAATTTGTCGATATAAGTGGATTCAATTCCAAATATTACCTCATAAATATGTCGATAATGCCGAATTATCGATATAAGTGGATTGTCGATGTACGCGGATTAATTTACATGTAAATAGATGTAAATCCAACAAAAATATCTCGAAATGTCGATGTAGCCGAATTATCGATGTACGTGGCTGTCGAAGTAA
This sequence comes from Osedax fenrisi, assembly GCA_964019155.1. Classification (NCBI taxonomy): domain Eukaryota; kingdom Metazoa; phylum Annelida; class Polychaeta; order Sabellida; family Siboglinidae; genus Osedax; species Osedax fenrisi. The sequence continues at coordinate 10,886,598 of OZ025244.1, read as the reverse complement.
GCGGCTTTCACTGTATATATATATATATATATTTGTCATAACATATAATTCAAACATTGTAATTTGTATTATCTGTCTACACTGTTAGAAAAAATAGTTTTCTATACCATCGAAAAAGAGTTTTCCAAATGTCCCTGTATTAGAACTCTTTTCGAGCATTAAGCACATAGAAAACTCTTTTGCAAAAGGGTATTCTTATTTTTAATAAATATAAAAACTCTTTACCAAAAGAGTATTCTAGATTTTAATAAATATAAAAACTATTTACCAAAAGAGTTTTCTAACTTTTAATACATATAAAAACTATTTACTAAACTATTATTCTATCTATTAATAAGTTAAGTTGTTGATGTGGTTTTAAATATAAAATAAAATACTAAAATAAATATTAGTATCTTAGTGTAGTAAATAGTATTGTAACATGAAAGTATTAACTCGTATATTACAATATATTATATAATTTCATTTAAGTTAGATTAAAACTTAAATTTAATAATAATAAAATTGTAATATTGAATACAATATTTAATCAATATTCAATTGCCTCATAATCAATATCGAGCAATTATTCAACATAAATTGTATTATTATTAAATTTAAGTTTTAATCTAACTTAAATGAAATTATATAATATATTGTAATATACGAGTTAATACTTTCATGTTACGTTGTTATCATATATGATAACAATTGTAGTTGATAATTTAGAAAAATCTATAGGATACTTAAATCATTTAAGTTTTTAAAATAAATATTTTATTTATTAAAGCAGTTTATTAACTAGTTAAATATAATAATAATTTAATTAAATATACAATTAAAAAAATAATTAATAATTAATTTTGATAAACAACAATATAATAAATATAATTAAATAATAAATATATTAAAATAAATAAAAGGTATACTATTTTATTTGTTCTATATTAAATAATTAATATAACTTTAAATTAGGTAATATTTACATCAATTCTACAGAAAAGAGTATTCTACATTATAAAAAAAAGAGTATTCTACATTATAAAAAAAAAGAGTTTTCTAAATTTTAAACGCTGGAAAACTCTTTTGGTAGTTTGTATATCTGTTATGATATGGAATACTCTTTTGTAGAGTATTTGGCCGTATTAGTATATAGAAAACTGTTTTTAAATAAAGAGTTTTCTAGATTATAAAAAAAGAGTTTTCTATATTTTAATAAACGCTGGCAAACTCTTTTTTCTAACAGTGTACTTATTATCTTCAGTAATCAACTATTATATTTATTTATCTTAATAATACGATATACCTGTATTTACAAATATTATTATGATATTTTTTATTTATACTAAGGCTATTCTTAATATAAGCTACTTATAGCTAATGAATATCATTATGTAAATTATATTCAATATTCGGGAAATAAATAATCAATATAGGTATATTCACTATATAACATGCATTGGTCTGTTCTAAGGTTTTTTGAATAACATATTTTAAATAATCTATACAAATTCGTTCTACTTTTTTTAATATATTTTAAAATGTATACCATTATATACTTCTGAAATATAAACAATCTGTGTATACTATAGAACCTATAGCACCTATTAACTATGACTTTAATCTGAGTTTTTAATTAACTACATGGTAAATTAAATTTTAGATATGGTTTAGTGATCCTATAAAGGGAGGTCTATAGACCTATAGACATATATGTCCTATGTAGGTATCACTTATTATTATTATTATTATTATTATTATTATTATTATTATTATTATTATTATTATTATTATTATTATTATTATTATTATTATTATTATTATTATTATTATTATTATTATTATTATTATTATTATTATTATTATTATTATTATTATTATTATTATTATTGTATTACGGATATCCTTAGTATAAGATAAACATAGCTTCTGGGTATCCCTCCGATTATTATAGCCAATATTCGGTAAATAAATGCATTCATTCATTATTATAACGATTATCCATTTATTTTAGGAATCTATGGGTATGATGTTTATAATATTTGGAAGAATGGAAACTGGATAAACTACTATTGTATCTATAAAATATACAACTGCCTATACACCTGTCCATTTGACCATCTGTCCTGCTAAAAATACCACACATTTAGAACAATCGCTGACCAATCAAAATCGCTCTTAATTACGTACGTCCTATAGGTATACCATAGAGAACGAAGTCGCTTCATTCTCTATGCGTACTACTAACGTACTGTCTTCTGTATCTCGATAATGAGGCTCCGTTTATGGTGGGGAGAAGCGGATTTCACGATACCCTCCGACATCGACAGTATCATGTCGTATGTTGAGGATTCACTCCTGGCAGACGTAGATCCGCTGTTTCCGTTAACCGGGCCGAGGTACAGTAACGACGCCACCGTCACGATCAACATCGATTTATATTCCAGCATCCTATAGCATATTTATATATATATATATATATATATATATATATATATATATATATATATATATATACACACATATAAATGTATAAGTATTTCATTATAATATATATATATATATATATATATATTATATTTGTATTGTATTATATCGGATCGCTCATATGCTCCTAAGTATAACCGCGGTGACCTAGATCATCGGTTGGAGGAGGTATTTGTGTAACACTAATACATTAACGTGTATCTAAGGTGTACGATTATTTTATATGATTTTTATCACTAGCATATATAAATGTATGAATTACCAACTACTATGTTATAATAATAATAATACTATAGTGACACGCATATCAATACTAAAAGTCAGTATATATATATTAATAAATATCGCAACGATAAATAATGTTATATACATGGCAAATTAGTATTAACTACCATCATTACATATATTATTTTTGAACTAAATATATTGAAATATATTGAAATCACCGTTTCTAAAAACCTATAGGTTAACCATATAATTATATGGTTTTCTAATACATTTACCAAAGTCGCTCACTGTTTATTATTAACATTCTTAAAAACGTATAATATAATAGAAATTCAACTATACCTTTTAAATAATAATAATAATAATAATATCAGATTCAGTTGATGACCGAGATAAAAAACCCAGGTATGGTATAGAAGTTCTATTGAACTTACCTGCTCTTGGTAATATAATGTATACTTATATATATATATATATATATATATATGTATATTAACAAATTTGTTTTGGAATTGTATAGTTTTCATTAATGGTGAAATAAATTTTGTTTTGTCTTTATTACAAATATAAAAGGTATCTAGATTAATGTTATAGTTCTCATGTAAGAGGTTATATAAAAATAATATTATTCTAAAAGTTCATTAAATTTAAAAATAAAATTATATTTAAACATATTATTAGTGTATGGTAAACGAATCAAATGTAATTTAGTCTGGTCTATCATATTTTATTTTATGATAATTCTAATAATTTTGTTTGTATTAATACTAATTTTTTGTAATCTATCTTCATAAACATTACCCCATATTTCTATTCCATAAAACATATTTGATAAAAATAGTTAAATATATAATAGAAATAAATTGCGAATGTTAATAAATGTTAACTTTCGAAAAAGATATACAATTTAAGATAATGTATTACATTCATTTATAATATGAAACGAATATGTTAAATTACTATTCAATATACTACCTAAAAACGTATACCTATCTACTATTTCTATGATTGTATAATTTAAAGTGTATATTATTAATAGGTAATTAATTGTTGTGCCTAATTGTGGTCTTAAAATAAGGTAGTATTTTAGTTTTTTCAATATTCAATTTTAATTTATTTATATTAAACCAATGAGAATATCTATATAAATATAATTGCAAATTACTACTCAATTCGTCATTTGAATTTGTAAATATAGATTTAAATTTATATGATCATCGTTATTAAATAAATTTGATATATCATTTATAAAATTTAAAAAAATGGTTATAAATAATAAAAAACGTACATTTCTAACAGATGATACATTATTATTTATTCGAGTTTTAACTTTTCTATCTAATAGATAATTTTTAAAAACACATTTATTTGTCCCTAAAACTATAGTATTCTAATTTTGTTTAATAAAATGTCGTGGTCTACAACTTCAAACGCTTTTTTAAGGTCTAAAAATAGCGTAGCATTTTTTTTATTTATACTATATTTAGTAAATAAAAAATGTTGTAAATTAAAATGTTAAAGATAGGTAGGTATATTCAAATAAAGTATTCAAATTTTCTACAAATCCATATTGGTTATTATTAATTATGTTATTTATATATATATATAAAAAGTACATCATTATATTATACATTATTTTTTCGAAAATGTTACTTATCTGTGGTAATAACGAAATCGGTCTATAGTTGGTTATCTGTGTAGTTAGCCTATCTATGTTTTATCATTTGCTTTAAATACTGGTTTCATGATAGCAATTTTCATATTATCAGGAAATTCAGCATTAGTCAAGTATACATTAAATAAATATTCTAATGGTTTGGCGATAGAATTTATTAAAATTTTGATTAATTTCATGTCCAAGTTATTTATATCTTTGGATGATTTAGATTTCATATTAAGTGTAGTATTAATTATTTCCTTATTAGTAATTGGTAACAAATAAAAACTATTCTCACTGGAGTTTAAAAAAGATCTAAAATCATTATCATTAGTTATATTATTATTATCATTAGTCATATTATAATAATTATTTACAAAACTTTCATTTATTGTGTGACCCACATTTGAAAAATAATTCTTAAAATATTCACATTACACTTTTATATTTATAATTTCTTTTCCTTCATATTTAAATATTTTCGGCAATTCATCATTATTTGGATTTATTATATTGTTCAAATCTTTCCAATTTTCTTTTTGATTACAATTTGAAAAAATATTTAAATAATATTTATTTTTTTCATATCTTATATTTTTATTAATTTTAATTTTTAGTTTTTTATATTTAATAAATTTGATAAAGCAATATTTAGATTTATATGTATTTATATGCGTTATATGTGTTAAATAATTTTTTTTTAGCATTTTACAATTTACGTGTTACACTTAAAGGCCATGGATTGTTAATGCTATATTTATTTATTTTTTCTAGATATGGGACAAAACTTATTAAACATTTTATTTAATGTTATTACTAAATTATCATAACACATAAGATATGTAATTTTGTAAAAAAAAATAGTCTCATTTATAAATCGATAAAGTATTTACTAATGTAGGATATTGATATTATACATTTTTCTGATATATGCATAGTCATAACTTTTAATATATTTATTTTTTATATTTAACGTATTAATTAAATATTATAGAATGGTCAGATATATCTGTATTAATAACTCCATTTAATAAAATCGAATTACTATTTATTAATATGTTATCTATTAATGAATTCTTATAAGTTGATAATCTAGTTGGTATTTTTATTAAATTATTTAGGCCCAATTGTGAAATGATATTATTAAAATCAATAGTTAATGAATTAAAAACATCTAAAAAATCAATATTAAAATCACCACAAATAAAAATATCAGTATTAATATATATTAAAAAACAAATTATAAAATAAATCATTAAAGAAAGTGTTATTAATATGTAGTGCTCTATATAACCCTGTGAGTATTATGGGTTTATATTTAAATTTTTAATTTAATTGTATACTAATTATTTCAAGGTCATCATCAACCGCTGTTGATAAATCTTCTATATATGAAAAATCTAAATTTGTGTGTACAAAAATTGCAACTAATCCACCTTTTTTTAATTTGTAGTTAAGAATTTGTTTTGTTTAGTTATTAATGGATCATCAGTATCAATAAACCAACTTTCAGTTAGTTCTAATATATCTTTTTTACTGACTAATGTATCAATAAATATATTACACTTATTGATATTTTTATTGAAAATTCTAATGTTTGCATCAATATAGGATGGTTATATAACCTAGTTATATTTGATGTATTATTTATATTATTAAATTCCTTAATAGTATAATAAGCTATTTTTTTATTGTTTATTCATTTTTCTAATGTGATTCAGATATGTAAGATATTATTTTAAAGGAATTATTTATTAATTTTACTTTCAATTTAACTTTATCAGTTGTTTTACTTTTTTAAATTTTGTCTGATTGAATTATACGTTGTTCTTTGGGAAATGCATGCTTTCTAGTCCAAACAACTTTATTAAATTCAGAACCTTTTAAAAGAATTTTTGATTACATTATAATGTAAGATTATAATCTTGTCAGTTAAATTTTTAAATTTACTTTTTTAGGCCTAATTTTAATATTTTATAACACTCCACCATTTAGTTTTCCTAATATATGGAACTTAATTGCATTATTACATATAGAATCATCTGTAACAGTCTTAATTATAGTATTTACAAGTTTTAATATAGTATCATATTTACTTTTATTATCTATGAAGTCACTTTCATTGGCATTATATATTATAATTGATTTATTCTTTAAGTTATCATCATTAATTTATGAAATATTTTTATTTATTGTATTTTTAATAGTACTTACAATATTAAGTAAGTGTTTAGATGTAATATTTGCATATGTGTTATTATTATTATTTCTGTAATCTATATTATTTATTTTATATTTAATTCATCAATTTTTTCATTAAGCTTAATTATTATTTTAGTTTAATTTATAATACCTGTTTAATATTATCATCAAATAATTCCTTTATATAATCCTTAATTAATTCTAATAATTCTAAAATTGTCATTATAGGTGACATATTCAACAAAAACAAAATATCAAGTATATTTATATATTCAATAGATTATATATATTTTAAAGTATATCATTGCATAATAAATAAGTTAATACATAAATATACTTGTATTATAATTATAATTAGAGCTGATATTAATTTGTTTTTACAACTATTAATTTAAATGCATAAAGTTGTGATTTTATATGATATATTCAAAAAAAGTATCAATTATATACATTATATAGTTTATTTATATGTTAAAGTATATCATTGCATAATAAATAGATTATTATTTATAAATTTATATTATAATTATAGCTGATATTAATTTGTTTTACAACTATTAATGTATATGCATAGAGATACATACACATAAAATAAAATAAAATCACTTAGCTGTTTATATTGTTCACGGTCTATTGAATATATCTATAAATAGAAAAAATTACATATCGCTATGAATTCTAATACACGAAAGTGATATATATATATATATATATATATATATATATATATATATATATGAGATATTTGAATATAGTGAAAATTAGAATTACGAACAATAACACTATCTATGTGTATATATATAATTGGTTATAGTGATTATAGTGTATATATTATTAATATTAGTAGTGGTTACTTACTACAAATATATATATATGTGTGTGTGTGTGTGTGTGTGTGTGTTTACATACGTTTCTAACACTAAATAGTGTATGTTTATAAAGTGTTCTTCTTAATCGTTTAAAAAGAATTTCTATGTATTTTACTGTTGTTTATATTTTATGTAACTAAATTTTACTTAGTTTATAATTAAATAAATAATGTATTCATAAAATTTTAAATTTGTATTTCTACTTTTCTACATTATTCATTAACACGAGTTTGGTTAACAGTTCGTTAATCCTGTTTGTATAAGACATGTAACTCTACGAACAATACGAATCATAGACTATCACGCAATATTGCAACAATTTACCAAATACACATGAATGTTATCTGAGATAATACGAATAGCACATATCTGATTTTTTATTTGTAATAGCGTTATATCAAATCTAATTAACAACTGTGTTTGTATATTAATGAAAGCGCTACCTTTACTTTAAGAAGTGGATTGATGAAGCAATCGATGTAATATATATGTAGGTATACCTATACAATGTAATATAAATAGCTAAAATAAAATATAAATATATGTATAACTATAGCTAAAATATACATCAAATAAAGAAGAATCTATTGCATTAAAAACTGTTTCCAATATATCTCGCGTCCTCTCTGCATCGAATAGTAATACTTTAACGATGTTATTTTCTAAATATCATCTAAGCGGTTATATTGAAATGAATACTTGATGAACGATTGCTGTTGCGCGACTCAGCTTTATATTTGGAAACATAAATAAAATAACTTTGGGAACAGTTCGTACATTTATAGGTATGTATTATTAAAGAGATCAGATGCTAGAGACAGAGCGAGATGGAGAATATATAGCTATAGCTACCATGGATGACTCAAGGGGTCGGTTTCGACTCGACGGCACAAGGTAACAAGGTATTATTAAAAGTTTTAAATATCATATTTAATGTATTTTCGCATACGGTAATGATGTAAACATATATTAGATTTCATCGAGGTCCGATTATGGGTGGATATTCGAAATAGGTGGGATATCCCTATACCTATATACCTATATATATATATATATATATATATATATATATATATATATATATATATACCTATATCTATAATTCTAATCAACACCCGAATTACTGTACCCGTCTGTTATATATATTGCCTATGCATATACGTTGTCTGTATACATGCATACACAATTATATATATATATCTATATATATATATATATATATATATACATATATACACACATACATATATATGCATATACCCCTATATCATATATATATTCATATCACGTTATAATACGCAGTATTGCATACTCGTAGATATATATATTCCCATGTATATTTTGTGCCCATATATAGACACATGCGAAGTACCACGCTGGGTTAATTCCATGAGTTGTTATTGTCAAACACACGCTTATCGGGAATGTGAGCGCGCGCGATATTACGCAATCGAAGTCGCGCGCATTCCTCGATAACTCCCTAATATGGTATTAATCGTATAGGTGTGCGTTCCACGCTCCCTATAAGAACTCCCGGGTTTCTACACTCGGCAGTCAGCACACCACACTCCTTGATCCACTATCTCCCATATCCCCGTTTCTGCATAACTAATAAACCTTAACCTTGAACCTGGTGTTATCCATACATACATATCTATATACTCATATCCATTAGCAGTACACACACAGATATACAACATGGTGGCAAGTTACAACCCACAGTTTCCAACACCATCGTTCGACTGGATGTCCGACAATCTTTCGTCAGAGCTGGCAGAATTCAAGCTGCAGTCTGAGCTAGCGTTCATCGGCCCTATCAGTACAGCAAAGGAGGCAGCTAGGTTAGCTTATGTGCTCCTTTGGCTAGGTAGAACCGGTCGCGACATCTACAACGCATGGGATGTAGAAGACAGCCAGAAGAATCTGACTACACTTTGGGCGTATCTGAGAGAATACGTTGAACCAAGAACAAACTTCTGGCTATCCAGAATAAACCTTCAGAGATTGAAGCAAGAAAGAGAGGAACCCGTCGATGCATATATAACAAGGTTAAGGCTGCAAAGCCAAAAATGTGACTTCCGTGATAACACGGAAGTACAACAGCGCTTAACCGAGCAACTCATATATGGCATACGCGACAATGCAGTCCAAGATTGGATGCTGACTCAGGGCAAGTCCATGTCCTTAGATAATGCGCTGCAACACGCACGCTAAGCCGGAGTGGCTCGGTAATTTTTTTTTGAAAATTGCTGCACTTTTTTTTATATTAACTAGATAACATATTAAATTGAATACAAAAAAAAAAAATTAAAAAAATTAATTATTGGAGGTGCGCCACCTCATTAAAGTTTAACATGAAGAGATAGGAAGTTTAACATGGAGGAGATAGGATATATTCGAAACTTCGATTTAACATCATTACAAATTTTTGTTGTAGTTTTATCTGCAATTATAGTTTGAATTATATATTTTTGTATAAGATAATATTTGTACAATATTTTTTTTCGATTTTCCAGGAAATTTCCAGGAAATTTTGGAAAAATACAAAATATTTTAATTTTAATTAAAAAAAAATTATTTATAAAAAAATATAAACATAAATATATATACATAAGTATATGAGTGTACTATTACATGAAATTAATTTTAAAACAATAATGTATAGTATAAAATATGGTTATTTATTCACTATTTTAATGTAAAAATATGATAAATTTTATATTTGAAAAAAAAAAGTTTACGCACTATTACAAAATTTTTTTTTCAATCGACTGGATTAATAATAGGGTTTTTTTAAAGAATTTAAATCGTTAGAAATTTTTTAAAATATATTTTACTTTTTATCTTATTTTTTTATAAATTTTAAATTATTAGTTTGCTCTATCATTTTTTTTCTTTTGTAAATTTGTAAAAATCAAGATACAACTTATATTATAGAATTTAAAGAGCTTTGTAAAAATATAAATTATATTAATTTTAGATAAAAAAAATATTATTAAAAAAAAAAATCCCAATTTTCCCCATATTGGTCAGAAATGCTGATATTTTTTTTATTTCTATAAATATTTAGATAGCTATATTTATAATATATATATTATGTTAATTTCATTATATAATATTCATTATTGAATGAGTTATGTTATAATATGTATTATAAATAAATTAATACATTCATAATTTCTATCTACAAAATTAAACATTTTTACTAATTTTGTTTTCACAATTGTGGTCATAACTTTTTTTTAAATAAAAATTTAAAAAAACTAAGATATGACTTCTATTATAGAATTTGATAAGCATTCCAACTATACAAATTTTATTATAATAGCATAAATATATAAAATCTCATTTTAGTACCAATATCCCATATTCGAATATCTTTATAGTTATTATTTATACAGTAAGATTAGCCGATTATATCCATATATGTTGATATTTGTCATTTAGTAAATGGTTTGGGGTTATATAAAATATAAAAAGGTGTATTAGTAAGAAGGTTCGTGGTTAAAGAGTATAATAAAATGAATATAAATTTGAAAATTAGTTGTTTATAAGGGTTTATAATGTAATTGTCATGTGATTTCAATATAGGTAATAGCGGTATTTTTTCTATAGAAAAATATTTATAGGTATTTTTAAAAGCTCTGGCGCACGGCGAATACTACATGTAAAAAAAAAAAAGTATACCATTGTGACAGAAATACTCCAAACATAAAATGCTAGAAGGTGCAGCAATTTTCAACAAAAAAAGTCCGAGCCGCTCCGGCTTAACGCACGCGCACATGAAGCGAAACTCGCAGATATCGCGACATTCCGACAGGGAAACCCCGCACACACCTCAGTGAACCAGATACGAAGGAATCCCACACCGAGAAGGAACTACGACACGAACTCACCATCCACTTCAGCTCAGTCATCGTCCTCCGGCTACACTTGTCCGAACTGTACTAGATCCCATATAGGTAAAGAATCATGCCCCGCCCGACGGGCGGCGCCCGTACAGCCAGGTGCTTCAACTGCCAACAGAAAGGCCACTGGGCCGCTAAGTGTCGATCAAGAAAGCCTACTACACAACATCGACACCATGAGATCAAGAAGGAGACGTTCGACAAGGTCGTATTTGACACCGTAACATCGCGAGACGAGGCATTCACGGATGTCTGCTTCAGCTACCACGGCCGCAATGCATACCTCCGCGCCAAAGTAGACACTGGTGCACAGGGTAACCTGTTACCCATACGCACGTTTAATAAAATGTATCCCCTAGATTCCGACAGACCACATCTACAGAAGAACAACACATGTCTCTCGGTATACGATGGGTCAGCTCTTCAACAATACGGGAAATTCGAACTAACGATTAGTTCTGGGCGGAACCAAACGAAAGCAACGTTCTATGTCGTTGACACGCCAGGGCCTATACTCCTAGGATTCCCATCGAGTATAGCGCTAAAATTAGTAACTATGCATTGCGCGTTCAACAAGTCAAGTTGACTAGCCAATATCACGGAACTAACCCGTGCATACCCTAACTGCTTTGCTCCATTAGGTAACTTTGAAGGATCTTACAGAATTGTTGTCGACCCCACTGTACAGCCGGTCGTACACGCACCACGGAGATGTCCAATCGCACTGAGAGACGAAGTGAAGGACACGCTAGACCAGATGGAGAAGCTGAACGTCATCACACGAGTTCACGAGCCTACTGATTGGGTATCCAGTCTGGTATACAGCAGGAAGTCGAACGGAAAGATACGAATCTGCCTCGACCCTAAAGACCTTAACAAAGCGATCAAGAGACCACACTACGCCACGAAAACGCTGGAAGAGATAACGCACCATCTCGGAGGCGCCCAGGTTTTCTCTAAACTCGATGCCCGCTCGGGGTACTGGTCTGTACACCTAGACCATGCCTCGAGCATCTTAACAACATTCAATAGCCCATTCGGTAGATACCGATTTTGCCGATTGCCATTCGGTCTGAACCTAAGCCAGGACGTCTTCCAGGAACGAATGGACAGGATACTGGAATACTGTCCAGGGACCATCGGTATTGCAGACGATGTCGGTGTATTCGGAAACACCGAACAAGAGCACGACGACAACCTGCGACACCTGATGGAGACAGCGGGAAAACATGGCCTAGTCTTCAATGAGGAGAAATGCGCCATAAAGACTTCCAGCCTGACGTTCTTCGGCCTACGATTCGATAAAGACGGAGTACATCCAGACCCGGCGCGAATACTGGCCATCAAGCAGATCACCAGCCCGGAGAATCCTCAAGCCTTACGTGAGTTTCTCGGTATTGCTACTTACATGTCTCCCTTTACTAAGGACCTAGCACACCATGCCACACCACTACGTGAGCTATTGAAGAAAGACGTCGACTACCAATGGACGGCATCACACGAACAGGCCTTCAAGAACGTGAAGGAACGTATCTGTTCAGAGGCAACACTGGCGTACTACAACCCGAAGGACAAGACAACTGTCCAGGTAGACGCATCAGGCCTTGGGTTAGGTGCAACCCTACTCCAAAACGGAAAGCCCATCGCTTTCGCATCCAAGACACTAAGTCCTGCCGAAAAACGATACGCTAATATCGAAAGAGAGATGTTGGCAGTGGTCTTCGGATGCGAAAGATTCCATAACTACGTCTATGGAACCAGGTTTACTATACAGTCCGATCATAAACCACTCGAGATAATCTCTCGTAAAAACCTATACGCCGCGCCAACTCGGCTGCAAAGGATGCTCCTACGCGTCCAACAATATGATTTCGATATCACATACTTACCAGGCAAAGACGTCTTATTGGCAGACGCCCTCTCAAGACAACCCCTAGATGACGACGACCATATGGAATTAGAAATCCAGATCATGCCCGTCCAGTTCAGCATCAAGAAGATAGACGAACTACGGGAAGCCACCGACGCAGACCCGATATTCGATACACTGAAATCTCGCATCATAAATGGCTGGCCTAAAGACCACCGACACGTTGAGAAACACCTACGACCGTATTGGTCATTCAGAGACGAGCTGACCATACACGACGGCCTTGTACTCAAAGGTCAGCAAATACTAATACCCTCTAACGCGCGTCTCCCAATACTACAGACGTTACATGTCCCGCATCTCGGAATCGTTAACACTATGGCACTCGCCCGCGCACACGTTCACTGGCCTGGCATAGGACAGGATATCACACGGACTGTCGCCAGCTGCAGAGCCTGCCAGGAGAACCAGCCGCGTCAGAGAAAAGAACCACAGATGCCGATTGACCCGCCTTCTCGCCCATGGCAGAACGTCGGGACGGATCTATTCTACTACAAGGAGAAAACCTACTTAATCATCTGCGACTACTATTCAAAGTTTCCATTCATCTATTTAATGCCAAACCCCGTTACAAGCCGTGCGATCATCGAACGACTAAAGACTCTGTTCTCAGAACACGGCATCCCTGACAAGCTGATTAGTGATAATGGCGGTCACTATTCGTCAGATGCCTTTAAGACCTTCACCCTACAGTGGGACTTCATCCATCTCACCAGCAGCCCATACCACCCGCAGTGTAACGGATTCGCTGAGCGCATGATACAAACCGTGAAAGACCGTATGAAGAAATCGACAGACGTACCGAAAGCCCTACTGCTCCTCCGAGCCACGCCTGTCCGAGGTTCCGATAAAAGCCCCGCCGAGCTGCTCTTCAATCGAAAGATTTCGACCACACTCCCCAGCGTATACGATACGCACCAACCGCACGTAGACTTGCTAGAGCGAAACAGCGAAGTAGCCAAAGGCTACCACGACACACCAAACCCGAAACCACTCCCCCCTCTCGCGGAAGACTCCAACGTTCTATACCGCGATCCGATAACCCGCACGTGGAAACTGGCGACCATCACACAATGTGGCCCACAGCCTCGCAGTTACAACCTTCGTACTGCAACCGGAACACATATTCGTCGTAACCGCCGCGACATCCGCCCCGTACCTCCCGATACACTACCGTGTACACAACACGTTACACACGCGGAACACCCGTTGGACACGCCCCCCGTATTACGACGTTCCACACGTGTTCGACATCCACCCGACCGCCTAGGTATTGCCTCTTGAGTTTTGTTTAAACAAAGAGGGATGTTATATATATTGCCTATGCATATACGTTGTCTGTATACATGCATACACAATTATATATATATATCTATATATATATATATATATATATATACATATATACACACATACATATATATGCATATACCCCTATATCATATATATATTCATATCACTTTATACTACGCAGTATTGCATACTCGTAGATATCTATATTCCCATGTATATTTTGTGCCCATATATAGACACATGCGAAGTACCACGCTGGGTTAATTCCATGAGTTGTTATTGTCAAACACACGCTTATCGGGAATGTGAGCGCGCGCGATATTACGCAATCGAAGTCGCGCGCATTCCTCGATAACTCCCTAATATGGTATTAATCGTATAGGTGTGCGTTCCACGCTCCCTATAAGAACTCCCGGGTTTCTACACTCGGCAGTCAGCACACCACACTCCTTGATCCACTATCTCCCATATCCCCGTTTCTGCATAACTAATAAACCTTAACCTTGAACCTGGTGTTATCCATACATACATATCTATATACTCATATCCATTAGCAGTACACACACAGATATACAACACCGTCCACTGTAACATCATCTGATTAATATATTAATAAGGTATGTATAATCCTATAGGGTAACACTAATATAACCCTATGGGTGGTCTATTTCTTACATTGTAGGTCCTATAATTATTCTGGTATATGAAATGTGTATTATGTGAACTAAATATGTACTTTAGTACTACATAAAAAATATATATATATATATATATATATATAATAGTTGTCATGTACCGTACAGTGGTGCTACAATATGGGGGACGGTGTCCCTCCATCGTGGGGGGGGATATGTCCCCCCACTTTAAAACCTAGGGGCCGATCTCCTATTATTGGTTTAACACTTTTTTAACACTTTTAACCACACAATTTATTTTGATTGAATGGTCCCTCCTACATACAAAATCGTTCCAGCGCCCCTAGTTGTCATGTAACGTACATGCATTCAAGTAATATTAATATCCGGCTATGAATCTGCAGATTGGAATTACATTATAGTACTATACAAGTACTATGCATATATATATATATATATATAGTATTAAACTATTATTATAATATTATTATAATTATTATTATATATATTCGTGCTATATATATATACTTCTATTGTAATCAGTTTATTTTTAATTAATAAATTAAAGGACGAATTAGATTTTAAGTTCCTCCGCAATCTTTCACTCTTTCTTAGAAATGTTTCATGACCAACGGCTCAATGGGATTCCAGCCTTGAAGCCGACGTGTACTTAATGTGGATACAATGAGACTACGGGTACAAGTTTATGAGCGATTGACAATTTGAGTAATATTGCATAAAACCGATGTAGAATGACCAATATTAATATGGTAAATGTACTTTACCTAATTAAAGACATTAGTCGAAATGGTTAATTGAGGTGATATTAAATGTGTAAATATTGACAAATTTACGCTTTCAATGATGACTGGTGAGATTAGTATAGTTACTATAGGTTACTATATATATAGTTTAACTATAGTAGTACTATTTCTAGTATACTATAGTATACTAGTAATAGTACTACTATAGTTAAAGTTATACTATAGTATACACTGTTAGAAATTGGAGGTATTCCACAATGCTCTGTAAGGGTATTCCAGATGATCGTGTATTAGTACCTCTAGAGAGGTATCATGCACTCTAGTTTATCAAGTACCTCCAGACATTGACATTTTAATTACAGGGTATTACACAGAATAGAATCTAAAATACCTTCAAATTATAAGGGTATTACACAGAATAGAATCTGAAATACCTTCAAATTTTAAGGGTATTACACAGAATAGAATCTGAAATACCTTCAAATTACAAGGGTATTACACAGAATAGAATCTGAAATACCTTCAAATTACAAGGGTATTACACAAAATAGAATCTCTATACCTTCAAATTATATGGGTATTACACAGAATAGAATCTTAACTACCATCAAATTATAATGGTATTACACAAAATATATTCTCTATACCTTCAAATTACAGGGGCATTATAATGGTAATTGTACATATACACAGAAGTTTATTTGGTATAGATAAAAGACACAAAAAATGTAAAGAATATAGTCAAGAAAGTAAAGATGTTTTTACAGTTTATTAAAAACAAAATTATTGATTTACAGAATTAGTACAACTTTAGCAGCTCGAAACGGCAGTGAACTCTTTAGTAGATTGGCATGGATCTGTTGGGATAATAGATTTTTGAATATATAAAAAGATTATTATACAACGTTTATTTTAAATTTAAATAAGAATACTCTACAACATTATTAAATTTCATTGAGGATTATTTTATAATTAATAATAATAATCATTATATTAATTATATACATGATTTCTGGATAAATGTCTACTGTAATTAGTAATATTATTTGATGAATATAAACAACCTTGTATTATACAGTTTATATTCAGATTAGTATCGTTATGCGACAAACGCACATGTTTAAGATAATTAAAATGTACATTTTTATTTAATATAAATGTTAGATTACAAAATTGACAATTAATATTCATAATGGATAAAATAATTAGTAATTGTATATATATATATATATTACTTAATAATAGTAAACAATATTATAAAATAAAATATAAAAATATTATAGTTTATAAAAAGTATAAATATAAGACAAATTATAATAATAAATATATTAAAATTGTAAATTAAAGTGGTGATAAATAAATATTAATATTAAATTATAACCTTATAAATTATAAGTACTAATCTAGATACATATACATATATAAGTAAATAGCTAGATACAGATGAACATATAAGTACTAAGCTAGATACATATGAACATATAAGTAAATAGCTAGATACATATGAATATATAAGTAAATAGCTAGATACAAATGAATATATAAGTAAATAGCTAGATACAGATAAATATATAAGTACTAAGCTAGATACATATGCATATATAAGTAAATAGATAGATACAGATAAATATATAAGTAATAAGCTAGATACATATAAATATATAAGTAAATAGCTAGATACAGATGAACATATAAGTACTAAGCTAGATACAGATGAACATATAAGTAAATAGCTAGATACATATGAATATATAAGTAAATAGCTAGATACAAATGAATATATAAGTAAATAGATAGATACAGATAAATATATAAGTAATAAGCTAGATACATATGAACATATAAGTAAATAGCTAGATACAGATAAACATATAAGTGAATAGCTAGATACTGATGAACGTATAAGTAAATAGTTAGATACAGATAAATATATAAGTACTAAGCTAGATACATATAAATATATAAGTACTAAGCTAGATACTAATGAACATATAAGTACTAAGCTAGATACAGATGAACATATAAGTACTAAGCTAGATACAGATGCACATATAAGTAAATAATTAGATACATATGAATATATAAGTATTAAGCTAGATACATATAAATATATAAGTAAATAGCTAGATACAGATGAACATATAAGTACTAAGCTAGATACAGATGAACATATAAGTAAATAGCTAGATACAGATAAATATATAAGTAATAAGCTAGATACATATAAATATATAAGTAAATAGCTAGATACAGATGAACATATAAGTACTAAGCTAGATACAGATGAACATATAAGTAAATAGCTAGATACATATGAATATATAAGTAAATAGCTAGATACAAATGAATATATAAGTAAATAGCTAGATACAGATAAACATATAAGTGAATAGCTAGATACTGATGAACATATAAGTACTAAGCTAGATATTGATGAACATATAAGTACTAAGCTAGATACAGATGAACATATAAGTACTAAGCTAGATACAGATGAACATATAAGTAAATAGCTAGATACATATGAATATATAAGTAAATAGCTAGATACAAATGAATATATAAGTAAATAGCTAGATACAGATAAACATATAAGTGAATAGCTAGATACTGATGAACATATAAGTACTAAGCTAGATATTGATGAACATATAAGTACTAAGCTAGATACAGATGAACATATAAGTACTAAGCTAGATACAGATGAACATATAAGTAAATAGCTAGATACATATGAATATATAAGTAAATAGCTAGATACAAATGAATATATAAGTAAATAGCTAGATACAGATAAACATATAAGTACTAAGCTAGATACAGATGAACACATAAGTAAATAGCTAGATACAGATAAATATATAAGTAATAAGCTAGATACATATAAATATATAAGTAAATAGCTAGATACAGATGAACATATAAGTACTAAGCTAGATACAGATGAACATATAAGTAAATAGCTAGATACATATGAATATATAAGTAAATAGCTAGATACAAATGAATATATAAGTAAATAGCTAGATACAGATAAACATATAAGTGAATAGCTAGATACTGATGAACATATAAGTACTAAGCTAGATACAGATGAACATATAAGTACTAAGCTAGATACATATGAATATATAAGTAAATAGCTAGATACAAATGAATAGATAAGTAAATAGCTAGATACAGATAAACATATAAGTACTAAGCTAGATACATATAAATATATAAGTAAATAGCTAGATACAGATGAACATATAAGTACTAAGCTAGATACAGATGAACATATAAGTAAATAGCTAGATACATATGAATATATAAGTAAATAGCTAGATACAAATGAATATATAAGTAAATAGCTAGATACAGATAAATATATAAGTAATAAGCTAGATACATATGAACATATAAGTAAATAGCTAGATACAGATAAACATATAAGTGAATAGCTAATTACTGATGAACATATAAGTACTAAGCTAGATACTGATGAACATATAAGTACTAAGCTAGATACAGATGAACATATAAGTAAATTACCCCATTATTGATTATCACAGACTGGTGTTGATGTATTTATTTTTTATTTAATAAAATAAATAGTTGAAAGTATAAATATTTGCTAACGTTATTTTCATCTCAAGTGAAAGGTCACGGACTGATGTTGTCATCTCTAAGTCACCCCGTCATTGATTATCACAGACTGCTGTTGATGTATTGATTTTTATTTAATAAAATATATAGTTAAAAGTATATATATATTTGCTAACATTATTTTCATCTCAAGTGAAAGGTCACGGACTGATGTTGTCATCTCTAAATCACCCCATCATTGATTATCCCAGACTGCTGTTGATGTATTGATTTTTTATTTAATAAAATATATAGTTAAAAATATATATATATATTTGCTAACATTATTTTCATCTCAACTGAAACGTCATGGTAGATTTTTCATCTATAATGTGGAATCACAGAAGCGGTTACGGACTGCTGTATTAATCTCGGAGGTGTCACATCACTGTATATTTTGGACTGTTGTTGATTGATGTATTTCTTATTTAAGCAAATGTATAAATGAAATATATAATAGAAATAGTTATAAATATAAAGTATAAATATTAGCTAACGTAGTTGTTATCTCAAAAGCGAAAATATATGGACTGCTAGTGATGAATGGGTGATTAATCAATAGTGACGATTCATCACCCATTATAATTAAACATATTGTAAATGTATACTTTTTCAATAGTATAATCGTATTTTATTAGACTATTTGGATCAAATGAACTTTACGATCAACTAAAAAATTCGACGGACATTTATGTCCTTCTATCGAAAGTTAATTTGATTGTATTGTAGTTTAGCATATACATTTAACTTTACGATCGGCGGAAATCTATACATATAATACAATACAATCAAGTGAAGTTAATAATATGATATTATATATTCAGCCTTTTTAATATTATATTAAATGATATATTAAATATATTACAAATTAATATAACATTGGAACACTACCTTTATTTACTTAAATTGTAATCAAATATTAAAAATAAATTAATATACATATATTATTCAAAAATTCTGATTATATTTAATAAAGTAAAGTACAAATTAATCATTTTTTAAAAGATTAATATTTATATTTTGTATTAATAGAAAAAATTTATTTATCTATATATTTGTAATATTTTACATAAATAAACTTCATATTAACATATAAATGAAATATAAATAGAGTTTTCATAATTAAACATACATAAACTTCATATTTAATATGATATTAACTTATAAATGAAATATAAATATAGTTTTTATAATTAAAATAATTAATAATAAAAAAATATGTTAATAAAACAATATTTAAAAAATATAGTTTATCAACTTTATAACGTATATAATACGTATTTTTAAATAAAAACAAATAAAAAGGATTAATATAAAATAAATAACAAACTATCGGTATATAATAATACTTACTTTCTGATATATCTGGATCAATAAAAGAAATATTTTAATAAATTATATATTAAATACAAAAATTGACATGTGAGTGATAATCAATAATTATGGGATATACTAATATCCAGAAGTATTCCAAAAATCCAGAAGTAATCTAGAAGTAGAAATTATTTTGTTGTATATAAATCCATTTTGTTGATGTATTAAAGATAAATAAGATTTAAAATAATATGTTAAGTATATTATGATAATATATATTATTTTGTATTATATCATATAGATATATCATCACTATATATATAAGTAATACTCTATAAACACTACTTCTGGATTATTTATGGATTACTTCTGGAGTATTTGTTGTATATAAATCTATTATTTTGATATATTAATAAGATTTAACAAAATATTGTTAGTATATTATGATAATATATATTATTTTGTATTATATTATATAGATATATCATCAATATATATCAATTTTTAGTATATTTCTCTCACATTTTAACAGCTCATATTTGTATAGTTTACCTATATGTAAAATACAAATCTATGGCTCATAGATATAGAGAGAATCTCTAGCTCTATGCACATATGTATAATACATGTATAATATATATATATATCACTTTGTTTACATAGCAACCAATATATAGTTGTGTTAATAACTGCTTAGCTTTTAAATATCTTTTAATTGTATTATTATTATAAAGATAAGTACGTATTCATTTATTTTTTATATTATCTATTATATTAATATATATTAAATATTAATATCCAACTTATTTGAAATACATAATAGTTGTCTTTAAATTATAATCATATCTTATTTAGATATAATTATATTTAGTATTTGTTTACATTTTATTATAACAAAATAAAAATCCTAAAAAATAATTAATAATCACAAAGATAATAGAATTATAAATTCGATAAATTAATTAAATTCAAATATATATTACATACTGTTTATGTATATTTATACTTAGCTACATTATTTACTATTTATAAAATTAATTAACTAGTAGTTTATAATAATATTATAACTGATATTCTCCCGTGGATCTTCCTTGGGAATTTGCTTTTGGTAGTCGGATCTACCAACCTTCATTTGAGGTTAGCTACCAACTTACACCTAGATAGTCTACTGCTGTATTTACTTACATACAGATCCATCAATTCTACCTCGGACGATATACTGCCTTAAATCTCAGACAATCGGACCATCATTGCCCGGCTGCCACCAAGCATACCAGGAGCCTACTAAAGTCAACCGGTGCTTGTCAAGTCAACTCGATATATAGCAAAACGGACTGAATACCAAACTTCTTCAAAAATATCCCTGTTACGACCAGTTTTTATACATTTATTATTATATTTATTATTATCTATTTCATTCAATTTAATCCCACAATCTCAAGTATACCATGTCCTCAAATTGTTCACATTGTAACCTTCCCGCATGCGAATATTATCTCAAATGTAAAACATGTCCATCTATTTTACATTATAATTGTTTATACCCCGCAGCTATTATTTCTAAATCCTGGTTTCATTCTAAAAACCCCCCTCCCGCTTATGCTATTGCTATATTTAATTCACCTAACTTCATCTTCACATGTTCCTCATGCCTAGCCTTAAATAAGTTTCCTTCGACTAATCATACAACTACTCCACCCATTACTATGCCATATTCACCTTCTACTTTAACTGACAAATCTATACATAATACTTGTTCCAAGGTAACGCCAAATATAACATCTGATATATATTCTTCTACTACGACTATTAATATCCAGCCCAAGCATCAGCCCAATGCTAATACTTCTAGAAACATTCCAAAGCTAATGGACTTAAAATTTTCCTCAAATCACACACCAACCCCTATATTATCTAGTTCAACTTATTCAAAGTCTTCATCCATACGCTCCATAGATAATTCCCTCATACTAGTACTTGAACACCTTCTTCCTTATGAAGTTAACTATAATTTCATAGTATCATTAATTGACTATATAAAACTTCCACATTCTTATATTACTTCTGCCTCATTTCTTACCAGTACTGCTATATTACGTTTCACTAATATTTCTGCTCGTGATATATGTTTCTCCTCCCTTCTAAAAATCTCACCACATAGTAATTTTAAGCATATATTTATTCGTCATTATTTACCTGACTCTACTAGACTTCTTGGTAAGGTACTATATCATGCCCTAAAACAAAAACTCACGCCCATTTTGTATAAAGTATTTTTTAATAATCGTTCCCAAACATTTGAACTTAGGGATAACAAAAATCCTCTTTCATATCCCCCTTTTCTCATCCCTGAATCTGATCTAACAAAATGGTTTGATTCTTTTGATCACTATAAGAAATCATTTATAAATAATTCTTCCTCTCAAGCCTGACTATCCTCTAATATAGCCTTGATCAATATTCGCTCCTTGAGATCAAATATATCCCTTCTGTTCCCATACCTTAAATTACAAAAATTTATTATAATCGCATTGACTGAGACCTGGATTTCTAATAATGACTCTGATATATTTGCCTCCATCTTGGACTTTGGATATACACTCTATCTCGCTCCACGACAAACGGGCCGTGGTGGTGGGGTAGGATTTATGATACGTAATGATTTTTACCTATCTCCATCCATTTCATTCCCCCCCTTTTCATATAGTGATTGTATTTCGCTGACCCTCAAGCTTCCTAACTTAACTCTACATCTTACCGTTATCTATCGTCCCCCAAAACCTGAAACCAGTTTATTCTTTGATGAATTTCATGATTTTATCCATAAACTTCCTTCATCTTCATCCTATCTACCAATAGTTCTTGGTGACTTAAACTATCACTATAATTCTCCCATCTATCCCCATGGTGACTTTAAACTCCTAACTGAGTCTCTTTCCTTGTGCCAACATATATCATTTCCTACCCATTCTAGTGGCAATACACTTGATATGATATTTACACCCCTATCCAGTCCTCTTATTAGATGTATAAACCCTAACTCCTTTCAAAAAATTGAACTACTAACTGATCATTTTATTATTGAATTCTCTATAAATCTAAAATTCTCAAATATTAAACGAAAACGTATTACATATAGAGATTTTAAGTCTATCGACCTACCAAGATTTGTAAACAATATCAAAACTGAGATCTCTTCTTCAACTTCCCTCTGTCCGGTACTCCTAATCTCCACTCTCCTAAATATTATCAATATACATGCACCTACAAAAACTACATTAATTACCGACCGCCCTTTTTCTCCCTGGTTCTCCCACGAACTTTTCATCTTCAAGAAGAGTGTTCGAAAATTTGAGAAGAAATTTCTTAAAAATCCTTCTACTGAAACTAAATTAGCACTATCACTAGCTAGAAAAAATTACAAATCTACTATATCTCGTTCAAAATCTATCTATTATAACAAAAAGATAGCATTGATATCCTCCAATCCTCGCAAATTATTTAAAATAGCAAATAAAATTCTCTCTCCTCCAGATGAAAAAATCCTCCCCATTTTACCTAACACGTCAAATTTTCAACTGTGTTCTCTTTTTGAAAAATTCTTTAAACATAAAATTGCAATCATTAATAATATTATTTGCGCATCTACTCAACCCATACTCAATCCTACCATATATATTACCCATCATATTGACTCATTAAGTACATTCACTATTCCTTCACTGTATGAAGTAAATGACCTACTCATGAAATCTCACTGTACCTCCCCCACTGATCCCCTACCTTTATCATTATATCACAAACTTTCACCCTTATTTTCTCCTATTTTCTTGGATATTGTTGCGAACTCACTAAACTCTGGCCAAGTTTCACCCTGTCTCAAGACTGCCATAATATCCCCAATTCTAAAAAAACAAAACTTAGACCCAAACTCATTTAGCAATTATCGCCCGATCTCCCACCTACCCTTATTAAGTAAAATATTAGAAAGAATTGTTTCCAAACAACTCATAACCCATGTAAGTAAAAATAATCTTTTCGACCCGTTTCAAAGCGCTTTTCGTAAGGGTCATTCAACCGAAACAGCTCTCCTCCGTATTACTGACACTATATTATCTACCTTAAATAGCAACACGTGTTGCCAGCTAATCCTACTTGATCTATCATCTGCTTTTGATACCCTGGACCATAACATATTAATCTCGCGACTTACTTTAATGGGTATATCTGGCTTAGCATTAAAATGGTTTACTTCATATCTCACTAACAGGAATATCTCTATTATGATTGACAAATCTTACTCGCCTCTTTCTCCTCTTAACCACGGTATTCCCCAAGGATCTGTTCTAGGTCCATCCCTCTTTTCTATTTATATCCGCCCTATTGCTGATCTAATTAAGAAATTTCCAAATATCCACTACCATATTTTTGCTGATGATATCCAACTGTTTACCTTTTTCCCTATAAATTCTCATAATACCATTAACTCTGAATTAATCGAGTGTGCTAACTCCATAAGATTATGGCTCCTCTCCAATAAACTACTAATTAATTCCTCTAAGACTACTGTACTTAACATATCTACTTCTGAAACTTCCTTTCCAAACTTTACTCTAAATAACATGATTATTTCTCCTTCTCATTCCTCCAAAAACCTAGGATTAGTATTTGATGACAAATTATCATTTAAGAATCACATATCATCCATTACAAAATCATCCAACTTTCATCTCTTCAGAATTAAAAAAATACGGACATCACTTTCCAGAAACCTTACTAAAACTCTAATTAATGCTCTTGTACTTTCACGTATTGACTACTGTTCTTCCCTACTGAATTTACTTCCTGCTAAAGCTACTGCTCCACTTAATCGGATTATCCGTTCCTCAATACGTACTACTTACTGTTTAACTCGACTGGATCACTCTACTACAACATCTCATCAATCATCTCGTATGTGGCTACCCTTCTCCCTCAGGTGTAAATTACGTATACTATCTATAATCCATAAATCAATATATTCTTTTACCCCTAGCTATATCTCTGATCTAATTAAAAAACGTACTATATTATCTTCTCTTCGTTACCAAAATGCTCCTCTACTTATCTCCCAGAACTCTAGTAAAACGTCCCTAAATTCTAGAGCTTTTAAAAATTCCGGTCCAACCCTATGGAATTCCCTCCCTCCTACCATTCGTTCTATTAGATCCCACAAAAGATTCATAAATCTTACTTCTTCTTTTCTCTCTACCCATAATCATTAAATCATCCAACGTATTATTTGTATCCGTGTTATATTACATTTATATCATTATTAAATTGTTATTGTATTATTATTATCTTATTATTATATAACACTATACTATATCAATGCAGTCTGTAGTATATACAACTACACCATATCAATGCAGACTGTAGTATATAATAGTCCTTTATATTGTTTATTATTGTTTTTCCGTTGTATATTGAATGTATATTATTATCAAAAATATTATCGTATTACTATTATTTTATTATTATTTTCTTCCCGCACGAGCGAAGGGGTCTACATGACCCTATTTTAGTGCTAATAAACTCAATATCATCATCATCATCATCATATATATATATATATATTCATTTATAGGAACTTCATATATTATATATATATATATATATATATATATAATATATGCAGTTCCTATAAATATATATTTATATAATATTATATATAATTTAATATATATTATGTATATATATTATACATGTATTATATAATATATGAAGTTAGAATATATTGTATTCGAGCGGAAGAGTTACTAGTTAACCAACGGTTAAGAGCGGATGAAGATTTAATATCTCAACGGTCAAGTGCACATCGTATAGCCAATCTATCATAAACCATAGTTACGCTGATACGAATAGTCTGGAGAAGAGACAGGCACCGCTAGACTCTTAATGCCTGGAGTAAGAACACATGACAATTACAAATATAAAACATTCAATGCCGGATCGGCCGAGCCCCGGAATAACAACGCCCGCGCATCCCATCGGTAAATCCCAGGATGGATGTGATAAATCGACTACTGGATTGAATAATATATTAACAACACAACATAAAACAACACAACGAACGACAAAGACAATTAATAAACGAAGAATACAACTAGCAACGAATATTACAACGATAGGAACATGGAATGTTCGTACGCTTAACGGAGTAGGAAAAATCCAAGAACTAACGAGAGAACTTGATCGCTATAGATGGGATATTATTGGACTTGCTGAGACACGATGGAAAAACTCTGGTGAAGTAATAACAGACGAAGGTCATAAAATTGTCTATAGTGGACAAGAAAAATACCATCAACAAGGAGTAGCTTTTATCGTTAGAAAAGAGCTTACCACATCGATCCTCAATTACAGCACAGTTTCCAGCAGAATTATATCAATAAGATTAGCTTCACAGCCAGTAAATATGACTATCATTCAGATTTATGCTCCTACAAGCGATTATAATGACGAAGATATCGAAGTTTTTTATGAAGATATAGAACAAACAATGGCAGCGGTACATAAAAAAGACTTACTGATTATACAAGGTGATTGGAACGCAATAGTAGG
Source organism: Osedax fenrisi (assembly GCA_964019155.1). Taxonomy (NCBI): domain Eukaryota; kingdom Metazoa; phylum Annelida; class Polychaeta; order Sabellida; family Siboglinidae; genus Osedax; species Osedax fenrisi. Next base: position 10,859,102 of record OZ025244.1, on the reverse strand, counting down.
TGATGCAAATAAAGATTGGAGTAATGCTGTAGGAAAATTTGCGCTCGGGAAAACAAACCCAAGAGGCATCAGACTTCTCGAATTTGCTACCAAACATAATTTTACACTTTCTAACACACTTCACCCGCAAAAAGATTCAAGAAAAGCTACGTGGCACTCGCCAAATGGTCGTACCCATAACCAAATTGATTATATTCTAGCACCATTGAGATTCAAATCAAGTATACACATGTCCTCAACTAGAACATACCCTGGAGCTGTAATAAACAGTGACCACGACCTTGTTCTCTGTAACATGAGACTGAAACTACGATCACAAAAAATGAAGAAAAGCAATAGAATACGATATGATCTAGAAAAATTGAATAATGCAACTATAAGCCTACAGTACAAAGAAGATTTGAAATCGAAGCTATCAGACATCAATATTAATGAAATATCAACTGACAATGCATATACGCAAATTTCACAGTCATTAACAAGTACAGCAGAAAATGTTCTAGGAAAATACAGAATAAAAAAGCAACCTTGGATAACTGATGAGATTTTAACGCTATGTGATAAAAGAAGAAGTCTAAAATCAACCAAACATCAGAGTACTGAACATGCAGAAGAATATAAACGAGTCCACAACCTTATTAGAAGAAGTATGAAAGAGAAAAAAGAAGATTGGCTTAAATCCCAATGTAATTCAATTGACCACGACATAAAAAGAGGTGTTCATAGCAAGAGAGCGTATAACACGATAAAAGCAATCACTAACTCTATAGACAGGAAAATGTCAAATATTGAAGATGCTAACGGAGTACCAATAGAAGATGATAGTGCAAGATTAGAAAGATGGACGGAATATTGCAGAGATTTATATAACTACCCAATTAAAACTGATCAATCTAAGTTACATAATACTCGAGAAGAAAATGAAGAACAACCATTACCCATATTAAAAGAAGAAGTAATCAATGCCATAAGAACCTTGAAAAACGGTAAGTCACCAGGTATTGATAATGTGCCAGGTGAACTTATCAAAGGAGGAGGTGAGGCACTATACGATATACTTACCAAGCTATGTCAGAAAATCTGGTCTACAAACCAATGGCCTGAAGCATGGACGACTTCTTTAATTATACCTATTCCAAAGAAAGGCGATCTCAAAAAATGTTCAAACTATCGTACTATAAGTCTGATCAGTCACACGAGCAAAATTGTATTACGGATCATACTGAATCGCTTAACACCACAAGCAGAAGATATTCTGGCTGATGAACAAGCAGGTTTTAGAAAGGATCGCAGTACAACAGAACAAATTTTGAATTGCAGAATATTAATGGAAAAACATATGGATCATCAACGACAAGTCTACCACAATTTCATCGATTTCAAGAAAGCCTTCGATAGAGTATGGCATGATGGTTTGTGGAATGTGATGTCTGAATTTGGGATAGACAACGACTTGGTAAAAATCATAAAGTCACTCTACGAATCAGCAAAAAGCGCAGTACTATTGAACAACCAGATAGGAACTAAGTTCGATACGACAGTAGGAGTTAGACAAGGCTGCTTACTATCGCCAGTTCTATTCAATATATTTCTAGAAAAAATAATGCAAGACTCTCTAGTAGATCAATCGTCAAGTATAGCAATAGGAGGAAGAAAAATCAACAACTTAAGATTCGCTGATGATATAGATCTCATCGCTGGTTCAGAAAGTGAGTTGCAATCCCTCACAGATTCTCTAGAAAAAGCTTCGACATCATACGGTATGGAAATCAACCATGAAAAAAGTAAAATTCTTGTAAATGGAGATCATTCAACACCACCTGTGATCACTATGTACGGCAAACAACTTGAAAATGTTCAAAATTTCAAATATCTGGGAGCAATGCTAACCGACACCGGAAATTCAAAGAAATAAATCCAAATAAGACTAGCGACAGCAGTTACAGCCCTTGTGAAATTGGAGAAGATCTGGCGTAGTGGAGAAATTGATTTCAAACTTAAATACAGACTCTACATCTCTCTAGTTATTTCAACATTGTTGTACGGATGCGAAAGCTGGACCTTACTAGAAGAATCTAAAAAGAAGATACGTAGTTTCGAATCAAAAGCACACAGACGACTTTTAAATATTAGCTATAAACAAAGAAAAACTAATATATTTGTAAGCAATGAAATTAATAAAAAAGTCGGCCCATATGTACCACTTCTGGATATTATCATGAGAAGAAAAATGACCAAATTCGGACATATAACTCGTCACGATTCGTTAGCTAATACTATTCTTCATGGATATGTCGAAGGTGAGAGGAAAAGAGGAAGACCTAAAAGAAATTGGATGAATGATATATTCGAATTTTCCCATCTTTCTCTTAGGCAACTTTTAGATATTGCAAAAGATCGTTCGAAATGGAGAAAGTTGTGCTATTCATTATCATGTGTTCCCCCTACGATGGCGACGTCACGGGACTAAGTAACTAAGTAAGTAAGTATATATATATATATAACTAATAACTAAGTAGCATTTATAATATTATATATATAGTTATATATTATAAATTAATTATACATCTGTAGCATAGATAAAGGGATATTCTCTCTAACTCTATGATATGTAGCATAGATACTTAAAAATATGATATATGATATATATTAGTTGCCATATGAATATGTTGCACCACTATTAGGAACTATAGTTTCCAGGCACTATTATACGCAACTATTGGTACTAAAAAATATGATATATGATATATATTAGTTGCCATATGGATATTTTGCACTACTATTAGGAACTATGGTTTCCACGCACTATTATACGCAACTATTGGTTGCCATTGCACTATAGTATGCAACCATTTGTATATAAATATAATCCACTTTTGGTTCCTTGGGATCTTACTATGATAAATTAAATAATAATAAAATTAGGTATTGATTATTTTGTAGCATTTTATCATTACATTCTAATCCTAAAGGTTTACATCTTTCATAACTCATAAAATGTGCGATTACTTCAAATTAATTGTCGACCATATTATATTTAAGTTAACATTATAGTTTAAATAATACTTATATATGTTTTATATAAGTATATGTAGCAGATTTGTGATAATCATATAGGTGTGGGTAATTCACATAAAACTAGAGGTATTCCACACAATACAAATATAAATACCATTAAACTAGAGGTATTCCACACACTGACAATTTAAATACCATCATATAATATATTGTTTATATTTAATGGTATTTGACATTTTTAAGGGTATTCCACATTATAAAAATATAAATACCATTAAACTAGAGGTATTCCACACTCTGAAAATTTAAATACCATCGTAAAATATATTGTTTATATTTAATGGTATTTGACATTTTTAAGGGTATTCCACATTTTAAAGCTCAATAAAGTACCATTATTTTTAACAGTGTACTGTACTATTAACAATACAATACCTACATATAATACAATACTAGTACATTTAAGTAAATTAATTAATCGGAGTCAAATAATTGATAAGTTTTCTAATGATGATGACCTTAAATAAATCTTTCTTTTTATAATTGTTCGAAATACGATTTAGGGATTACAAAATAATAAATACGTAGGTAAATAATATCCCCATAATGATTAAATATGTTTAACAAGTTAGGTCATATATTTTCTATAGAAAATAAACCTAATAGTACTCGTCTATTACATTATATAATGAGTATTTATATACGGGAATATATTCCCTAATGTTATAGTAATATATAATAACATATGGATATAATATTATAATTAAGTAATGTATAATGTTTCCTTGATAATCACCTACCAATATAACTATTGTTATATTTCGAACTCTCGTCATCATTTGACACCATTGACCTATAGGTGGACCTATAGATCTATAGATGGACTTACCTATAGACTAGTCTAGTAGCTACAACTAATTTGAATTGAAAATATGGTATTACCAAAATTGTCGAAGCAAAGATATAAAACTCCCTATCTACGCAACATAATTAATAGGTGATAGCATTCTACCACGGATATGATATTGATGCACGATACTATCACTGAAATATAGTTAGGTTTGACGCGATTTGAAAATACAATTCGTATATTTGTCTATTAAATTACATGCAATATAAGTTAGATTTTATTCACCTCGTAGATATGTAGACCTATAGGTCTACATATATATATATATAGCATTTAAATCCAAACTATCATATTATTTTATTATATGATACCTAAACATCATATTTATACAACAATTCAACCCGATCCTAGTTTGCGCTGTTAATGTGTGAGTATAAACTCAAATTACACGATTTCTCGTAAGTGTTATGTTATTCGTATTATTGCATTATTCTTATTTGCCTACTATTTTGGTTATCCAATTATATTACTAAATATATCATTAAAATAGACATATCACCCTACTTTAATGTCGAGTAAGGGAATTGTGTCTAATACGGGCCACTTTTTATGTTATCAAGTAACTTTTTAATTTACGATGATAAATTAATGACATTTATCACGATTTAGATATTATAAACGTCAATAATATTAAAATTTCAATTTTTGAAATAATTTTATGTATGTACGTCGAAAATGTACCCGGCCTGTATTGCAAACAATATTTGTAATACGGACCAGGTGGTTTTAATACGTTAAAATATACATTACATTATAAATATATACCCTTTAATATTATTAGAAAATATAATAATTATATATTACTCTTATTTCTAATAATTAAATAAGAATACAATAAATAAAAAAAATCAATAATAAATTAACAACAAATTATACACACAAACAAATATTTAAAAATAATAGTGTATACATATAATTAACTACGCGTTATTATACATATTGAACGCAATTGGGATAGTAAAATAATAATATATATTATATGATATAAAAATATACAATTATAAATGTAAGTCTGTATTAGTTTCAAATGACGGGAACAATTGAAGATGTTCAATAGTAGTGATTTATAGTCACTGACTTTGTGTGAAGCTCTCTTTGTTTGATAATAAGCATATTCTAAGCTTCAGAAACAATAGAAATAATAAACTCCGTAATTTTATTATAATATTTGCATGCATGCATCAAATAATATATTATATTTAGCGAAATACTTATTTAGTATATATATATATACCAATATATATATATATATATAAAGATATTTCTTTAAATTATGCAATGCTTGACGATTTTCTTAACATATTTAACATTTCTAACAAGTTGTAGTGGTATACCACTTTTAAAGATACTATAGTATAATGTATGGAAGTATACTTCATGGATAATGGATAATGGATAATTGAACAATGGATGAAGATACTGATAAACGAATTATACCAGTAATTACTGGTATAATTAATTATGTCAATTAGATAGGGAGCTAATTTACGAAGTAAATACTTTAACACTACTCGGGTTAGCAATTTAGTATATTAGTAGTGCCTGTGTATAAATGAACCAATATATGATATATCATGACAACATCGGGATGAACCAACACGTGTTGGTACGTATATATAACGTACGTTATAATAGTAATATAGGTCCGCGGAGAGACATTATGATGTATTATGACAGCACCATCATGGTGTCTTACACTGCAGTTTGTGAGTCATTGAGATAGGTATTTAAAAGAAAGTATGTACTGTAGATGTTAGAGATTATGTCTTCAATTTTCAAGTAGATTTAAAATTGCGCATTCTGTCGATATATGGGTTAAAGGGAAATGGGGTAAACTATCGTTTGGTATGATATTTTATTAGGAAAGTACTTTTATAGGGTGAGGAAGGTATATTGATTGATTGAAATAGGTATTCATGTATCTATCATTCCAGCTATTTTTTTAGAAAGATAGCTAAAATAAAGGTTTGGAAATCTTCTGCATGGTTAACAATTAGAGTATAAAATAGTGAAAATTAAAGTATGTGAGTTTTTGAAAATCATATATATATATAGTAATATAAATGTATATATAGGAAAAAAACATTATAGTATCAGAAATAGATTTTTTAATGGTTATAGGAATAAATATGCTAGGTAGGTTGACAAGTATATATGATATGATATATAGGAAGGGTAGTACAATAGTATAGTCAAATTAGAGTTACTAAAATACAAGTTAATAGTGACATTATAGAGGATATAAAAATAACGTGTTATGATATGAACCTGTAATTTAGGCAATTTGTGGCAAGACCTCCTATAACCTCAATGTGATAGGAGTTCTTGGTTGTGGAGTGTTTAGTGCATGAATGTAACGTTTTATTTCCAAAAATAGTTCATACTTGAAGTGTATGGATGTAGTGATAAGAATTAGGTGATCTAAGTTAGAGCTTATATAGAATTAAAAATGTAGATGATATATCGGTATCTCGGTCGTATATGAAAATAGCATATAATAATCTCTTGAAAGTTAGTGAGTATTTGCAAGAGAGGTTAAACGCTGATGAAATTATACCAGAGTCAGTGTGTAGGTATTCTAGTCCAGTAGTGTTATCCACTATTCGTGTCCACTATTAAAATAATAAAGATTCGATAGACGTTAGTTCGAGTATTATGTGCGTATATTAATATACATTTATATTAATATACTTATCCTTAAACACGCGTGTTCGTTACATTTTTATAATTATATGAAGTTAAACGATAATGTAGTTAAGGATAATTATACACTACCTAGCATAATACAGCAGATGTATTGAATAGGGCAACGTTTAACATGTAACAATTGTTACATCTTTTGATTTAACTTCAGCTTATATCAAGACCTCCTATAACCTCGGTTATATGAGGTTATAGGAGGTATTGTTTATATACGCAAACCTATATAGCAATACCTCCTTCAGAGGTTATAGGCTAAAAATGTAGAGGTTATAGAATGTATTGCGTATAGCCAGAAGCATGTAGTAATATATGATATAGAGAAACCCGATATTATCTCACCTTTAGGGTTTATCTATATCATATATCACTAGGTCATATATCATATATCACCTACATGGTTCTGATTATACGCATTACCTTTGACTTTTCAAAGAATTATAAGTTAGTATGAAAATAACCAAATCCGAGGAGGAATTAAGGTGTTTTATGGTTTTATGGAATTATGTTTTTATAATAAATTTATAAAATATTTACCAACATGACAAGTATATTTAAAAAGTTACTAGTACATTTATAGTAATACAAATACAGTAGTATGTAATGTTAATATTATAAGGATATTGTATATTATTAACAATACCTCCTATAATATATAGGTTATAGGTGGTATTGTTTTAAGCATAGTATTAAAGTATATTCTACATTAGATAATATATTGGTTATATATAAATATATATTATATATTAATATATTAATAACTTTTCCAAGTTTCAATTAATATACAATGTATATTATACATATATAGGATAATATACATACATAAAGATAATATACAGCATATCAATATGTTACCTTGTTACCGTGTGCCGTCGAGTTGAAACCGACCCCTGGCGATGTCCATGGTAGCTATTATCCATCCCACTATGTCTCTAGAATGTAGTCGGAGATTTATAATATCTTTACAGAGATATTTTTGAATATTGTCTAGAAAAGTGCAACTTGGTGTGCCTCTTCCTCGCCGATCTTGCATTTTTCCTAGCATAATTTACAATTCCATCATATCTGATCTAACAACGTGTCCGAAAAAAGATAGGGCAGACTTGACAATTCTGGATTCGAGCGTTCTTTTAGGTTGTATAATGTCAATTATCTCAGTATTTCTCTTCCTATCTAAGTATGTAACTCCGAGCAGTTTCCTCCAGCACCATAGTTAAAAAGCATCAATTGTTTTCATATCTGCCTTTTTGATAGTCCAGGTTTCTGCTCCATAAAGGATAATTGGAAATACCAGTGTTTGAACAATAATTATTTTTGTAGTTAGTATAATGCCTCTGTCTTTGAATATACATTTCAGACTTCCCATGGCACATTTTCCCATTGTCAGCCTTATTCGTAGCTTCTTATCGGTAACTCCATCATTTGTAATTATAAATCCCAGGAACTTCCTGGGAGTTATAATTACAAATGGCAGGAATATAAATTTATCAACGATTTCGATATTGTTATCATCTACTATTATATGGTCCAATTTACCTGTAGTCATCACTTTTGTTTTCTTGAAATTTAAATATAATCCGGCTTCTTCGCTTGCTTGCTCTTTTGACTTTTGTAATTAGCTCTATGATATCATCTTTTGTTCCTAGGAACAGCAGCTGCTATCAATGTAGGGTCGTCAGAATATCTAACGGTTTGTAACTGTTCTTCCACCTATACTAATGCCTTTATTCCACTTTTCCAGGACATCTCGCATTATTCCAAGACCTCCTATAACCTCGAGGTTATAGGAGCTCCTACCCAACAAACAATGTATTCAGTATTTTAAAACTTTTAGAACTATTGAGAACTTTTTGGAACTTTTTGGAACTTTACTTCTCAATACTTATAATGGGAACTTTTTTAGAACTTTTGAGAACTTTAGTTCCAATAATATTTTATATTGAGAACTTTTTAGAATTTTTGGGAACTTTAGTTCCAATAATATTTTATATTGAGAACTTTTTAGAACTTTTGGGAACTTAGGTTCTCAATAATTATAATTGGAACTTTTTTAGAACTTTTGAGAACTTTAGTTCCAATAATATTTAATCCAGGATTTTAATATAATTCTAGAATTAGTGATTCACTCATTACAGACTGTAATTTACAGTCCTGGATTTTATAGATTTATATAGTTTGGTAAAATTCAAATATTAGATTACATGCAGTGTAAACAACTATATGTACATATATTTTTATATTTAAATATTTAATTTATAATTATACACATACATTTGAATTAATTATATTACAATATATAAAAACAATAATGTCTTCTCAAAATAGTTAGTAAATAATTATTTAGATTATAATATATATTTATTAATTTAATGATATTTTAATAATAAGATATTTTAAATTAAATTAAATATATTTGATGATTAGTAAATTATAATTATCAATGATAATATAATTTTATATATAAATATTTAGGAATATAATATAATATAATTTTATATATAAATATTTAGGAATATAATATATTATATGCATATAGCTATGCTAATTTAAAAAATAAAATGTTGTTATTAACCTTCAATGATTAACATTAATAACTTATTTTATATTAATTAAATAATTCAATTAGTTTATATATATTATTTACTTTTTATTACTTATAAATTAAATTAGTATACATATATTATATATTAATTACATTTATTACTAATAAATTTCATTCATTAATTAAATTATCAATTGATATAATAATAGGTAGGAATACATTTAAAATATAATTAGGTTAGTTATAATTATATTTGCTAATATAATTTTTAGTTATATATAGTGCACATATAAATATACTGGTTTGGTTAATTATGTATTATTGTATTTAGATATATTGGAGCAAGGAAAGTGTGAGGAGCCGTAGGAACCTATACATTAATTGCATCTGGGTTGAAGGCGATATAATCGAAATTAAAAAAAGAAAAATACTTTATAAAGGTACGATTATATATATAAATATATTATAATTACTATTATTTTACAGATACATATACAGATACAACTAGAAATTATTATTATAATATAAATTTATTCACGTATAATACTTATATACCGTATCAATGTTTACATTAGCTATCACGTATTCTAAGCATGTAACTTATCAATGTTAACATAATTTGTATTATATTGAATAACATATTATCCTTTTTTATTTTGATATTATATTATTTATTAAATAAACCTTTATGACATATACATTAAATGACATAAACAATAAATAATAATATAAAATCATAAAATAAACATCATTATAATAGAATACAAAAAATAGAAAATAAATAATATAGCAATGGAATAAGTGTAACAAGATTATATATAACAAGAGTATACAGTATACTCTTGTATACATGATTTCCTAGTTCATGTCCATTATTTGATCAACCAAATATTACACGATGATAAATAATGCCTTAAAATAACCCTTCTCTTGGTCTCTGATTCATTTTCCTATAATTTTCTTTTAAATAACCGAATTTGATTAGTATTTCTAAGAAAGTCTCCCAGATTGTTATATGATATCTTGACTTTGAGTAGACCTACTGCATTACTTTGCCAATCTATTTACCCAGCTAACAGTAATAGCTTCATAATAGTAACATAATAGTATATATAATAGCCTACAATGTTTACATTGTGCTATTATGCTGCTATTATGTAGCCATTAAAAGTATATTATGCTGCTATTAATTTTTCATGCTATTATGTTGCCATTGAAAGTCTATTATGCTATTATTATGCTGCTATTATGTTGTTATTATGCTGCTATTATGTTGTTATTATGGGGCTATTACTGTTAGCTGGGAATTGGTAAATTATTATTAATAGTAATAGGTTTTGTGTAGGTATATTATAGTATATTATAGAAAACAAGCTGTGTTTTCTAATACTTCTTATTTTAAATTATACATTAATAATACTATATACATATAAATATTATTAATAATATAATTTACTCTAATAATTGTTTGTTGGGTAGGTCTTGATTATTATTTCTGCATAGATATTGAATAGCAATGGAGATAAGATGCATCCTTGTCGTACTCCTGTACCATCAATATGTATGTATATATATATATATATATATATATATATATATATATATATATATATATAAACATATCAAATGAATTCAAACCATAGATTTATAGTTTATCATTTGGTAAACTATAAATCTATGATCCAAACCATTGATATAAATATTGATACAAATTTATTTACATCGATGATCCAAAAAATGTTAATTTACTTTATATTTTCAATATCTAGAGTCATTGGTAATTATAACAAACTAATTCAACCGTGACCATTTAAATATTAAAATTATATTGCTAAAAATAAATTCATATTCTTTCATAGATATTATGTAAATTTATATATTTAAATGCTTATTAATTGTAAAAATAATAATATTTAACACGTTATTAAATATAGTTATTTAGTTATATTATTTACACGTATTTGAGAAACATATTTATTAAACATTAATGTAAAACATAAATTATAAATAATAGCTAATAATTTACAATAACAAATTTAATTTGAAATTATATTATATAAAAGAAAAGCTAATTATATATCATAAAGGTAATTATATATTTATATATGAAATTAATATAACATAATATTAATGTTTACTCTATTTATAACATAAATAATATATGTTTGACTGTATTCAATACAATATTTAATATGATATTAAACTAGTATAATTATAATTATTATAATACCAAAGCCGGCTTTGATAATTATTATCAGATATAATTATTATAATAATAATACTTATATACCGTATATATTAGCTATTACGGTGAATACCCATCCATACGCGGCACATTATAATAATGATTATTATTATGATAATACGTGTTATTTAATGCAATTAAATCATTTTTAATGATTAAATGTGTGAAATGTTTATGAGGAGTATCATTATGATAATCATACTCAGTATGATACTGAGTATGATTCACACTATTATATAGTCACTATTAAATAGTAACTATATATTATATAATATATGATACGGATCAACCGAACTATTGGTCCACCGGTCGAATCTACGGTCATTTTCACGGACATTGTGTGGCCGTGTTGGGGTTATTTCTACTGTCATTTCTACTGTCAGAACTATTGGTCGACCGGTCATTTCGATTTTGAAATATAAGTTAAATAATAATCCAACTATAATACGTATATGCAAGTATAACTAAACCATTATTTTTATAATTTCACTATATATTATAAAATAAAAATCGAAATGACCGGTGGACCAATAGTTCTGACCGGAGAAATTACCCCAACACGGTCATACAATTTCCATGAAAATGACCATAGATTCCACCGGTGGACCAATAGTTCGGTTGATCCTATGATACTATAAGATACAGTATCATTGATAGTATATACTCGGTATATCATATACCGATATATCATATATCATATACGGTATATTTCACTCAATGCTAATTTGCATATAAATTTATTATAAATTTTATATAATTTGACTAGCTAATAACTAGTAGCTATACATTACATGTAAATCAGTGCGATACTTCGAAATGCATACTGATCACTTATTTATTCAAGAATGTCATATCCAATATGAATTATATATATACACTGTATAAATTATACACTGTATTATACACTGTATAATTTATACAGTGTATAATACAGTGTATATTATACACGTATTGCATGGATTCACCATATAATGCACTGTATTATATAACGTGTCCTAAACAATAGGGTTTATATGATGTAAGCTTACATCAAAGGAATATATTGTTATCTAGCGGTCAATCGATAATTAGTCGTCAGCTATGTATAACGCATTAATTACACCCTGTCATTGAAAGGCGTTTTTTTAAATAGGAACATTTTCATACTGATAAGTAATAAGTTATTGTAATAGGTTATTACTAATAACCAATTACATACGGATTACATATCCAATACTAATGTAGTATAACCATTCTAAATATAGGTTAGATTGGTCTGTATACGTTACAGCTGAGTAAATTCGCCATGACTTAACCTTTTAGGTACACGTTATTTAAAATAAATTATGCAATATAATTATTGTAATAATACTTTAGGAGTTAAATATCAGATATAAATACAAATACACTATATTAGTGTATTTAAATTAAAACACATATATATATATATATATATATATATATATATATATATATATAGTTTGCCCCATCCCTTTATATATATATATATATATATAGAATTGTATTATAGGATATATATTGGATATATATATATAAATATATATAATAAATATTACATTAATGTTAATTAACGGATTGAATACGTAAAAATAATAAAACGAGTATTTTTATGATTATTATGAAGATGATTTATTATCAAAATAATATAATAACATGTGCTATTTTTGAATTAGAAAATATCTTGAAAAATTAAATAGTTAATATATAATGCGTTAATAAACAATACATAATATAAGATCAGGTCAACTATTTTATGGAGCATATATTATGAGAATTATTTTAAATTATGAGTGCATATGAATATTATATGCGCATATTAAGGGGATTAAAACATATATTTTTTATATATATATAGTATATATTATACCAATACTATAAAATATTTCCATTGCTGATAATATTATTGTAAACATTATATTAGTATGGTATGGTATATTAGTATCATATTTGTAATATTAGTTTCCTAATTTATCCTAGGTTAGCAAATACCTAGTGCCTAATTATGGTAATATCAAACAATATCTTTACTTTACAGGCTTTTTTATTTACTTTTTAATCACATCCAACATCCAACTATACATCCTCTATTGTTATCATACCTTGTTGATCTCATAAAGCTGTCTTCACACCAAGAATCCGTATAATATATTTATTATCCAAAATATATTTATTCATATTATATTTTTATGTTTATGTTTACATCAAATATCTTATTAGACTTGTTAAGATACTCACGAAAAACGGCAGATTTTCAGTCCGGATTTATGAATGCTTTAAATATCTTTTATTTTTAAATATCTATCCGTACGGATTCTTGGTGTGAACTCAGCTTTAGTTATTTTTATCATCATTATTATTATTGTTATTATGGTTATTACTATTATTTAAACACTTGCTAATAACACTTCCAAGAATCTATTTTGTGTATTACTATTAAATTGATTATTTAATAAATATGTTCCATGGAATAAAATAGCTAATCAAAGTTGACAAATACATTCTTTATATGTTATATGTATATTTTTCATAATTATATGTTAACTTTTAGGCTTATGCAATTGATTGATTCATTTCTATATAGGAAAATGTATAATTTAATTAATACGCATGTTACAACATATAAAATAAATTAATTGAAAGTTTACGCATTAAATGTGTAATTCAACTACAATATTTGAGTTATTGAACAACCAATACTAATTAAAGAAGTTAGGAGCTAGTTGTATAGGTACTAAGGGTGAGATTAGTGCTGCAGGACATATGACCAGATAGACAGTCAGAGTTTATACATTAAGTAGATACAAAGGTGGACTGTGCATCTTGTCAACTGTTCAAACTACCCAAACCACACTCTAATATTAATGTATGCAACCGCTATTGCATCATCATATTAATACATTTGTAGTGTGTTACATTAGACGCTAATATATGCGTATGATATAATAATAATATATTCCGTTAGAATCAGTTCTCACCACTTGGAAGTAGAGTTTCTCGTGGTATGCCCAGCCTAATCTCTGTCAATAATATAAGAATATAATCATAGTGAAGTGTACCTTATGATATATTACTGCTAATAACATATACTATGCTATAATACAGTTGCGGAACTAACGGAATGGTGTGACATGGTGGAGAACATTGCTATCAACACTCTCAACACATTCAAGTATTCTTACGTTGAACGGCGATTTGTTCAATTATGAAATTCAATAAGGTTTTACTAGAGATATCAACGTATCTTTTATTTTATATCATTTGTCAATAATGTATACTTTAATTTAATTAATTATATGTGTATATATATATAAAGGGAGTAATTTGAGACGCCTGTATATATTTACCATTACAAATCAATTTCAGATGACCCTTTTAATAATGATTTTTTAACTAACATTTTTATTTGAAAATACATAATATATATTATTAATGTGTTAACCCGAGTGTTAACTTCTAAATTTAATTAATTAATGATTTTTAAATTTAAAAAAAAATATATCATGTTTTCAGGCTTTATAGACTTAATAATATAATTATCGTTATCTAGTAATATAATTATATATATTTGTATGTATTTATTGAAAGTTAATTTGTAACTAACTATTTATAATTGTTGTTAATATTCGAATAACTACAATAATACATAATGGTATTTTATAAAATATAGACAATGTGTATATTTACTGATAAAGATATCTATAAGTGTGGAGCTTAAAGGGCGAAAACATACATCTCATTTGTGATATTAATATAAATCATTTGTACTCTTAGTAATCATTGTTATACTATGATTATTAATTACTATTGTTCTCTATTGAGTAATTAACTATACAATAATGTATGTGTTCATAGGATGATATCGTATAATAAATCTCATGTGAACTAACACACACCAATATCAAGGTCTATAAATTTAATGTTTTAGATAAATTGGCATGGATTGGTGATGTCGGATACCTACATATATATATATATATATATATACCTATATATAAAAAAATATTAATTACATTATATATATATTTTTAATAATACTTTATTCAATAAATCTTCATTATTTCACTCTAATAATATTAGATTATATAATAACAGTAAATTATGTCGACTTTTTTTTATTTATCATCTATATTAAACTATTACTAATGAATGAAATATGATCACAGTGTATTCAATCAACTTCGTATACTAACAGTACAACTATAATTATGACTTTTGTATTAGATGTAATCATTATTTTTGCAGTGTATTTGAACTCTCTTAATTACATTTAATAATAAAATTCATATAGTGGTATACTTAATGTAAAGCAATAATAAACATAGTATCATGATCATGTCTCGTTACAATATATTATATATAGTTAATATATCCATGTGAATGTAGGTTCCTTTTAATGTTAAAATGAATATGTGTATAATATACACTGTATATATATATATATATATATATATATATATATATATATATATATATATATATATATATATATATATATATATATATATATTATAATATATATATAATTAATATCATCATCATACTTTATTTTATTAATTTTCTTAAACTTATGTATTATAAAACATACATATTTGATATTACTTAGATATTCTAATATTTAGATAGTGTACACCTTATTATTTTAGTAACATAATTAGCACCATTAGTTATCGCTGTTTTTATGTCATTTATTTATTATAACTCCAAATATTCTCTATATTCCGCTGAACATATGTTATTGTTATCGGATGATAATAAATGCATGTACGCCCATTGCTGGTAATACCCGTTGTGAACAACACCCAACAACATTGTTTCACTATAACGCTATGTTTTATGTGCGTGATTTATGTTGAAATACGACCGAGCGAGCTTTTTGTATTCGCCTCTAATGTATCGCAGTGACTCATCACCGTATATCATTGCGCCGTTAAAGATATCACACGTGTTATAGTGCACGCGATATCTCGTCCATATACCCCCCCGCTGCCCTCCACTACACTCTATTACCTATGTATACTGAAGCACTCGATAGTGTCGGGATGTTTCCTAGTGTAAACACCCGATTGTGCGTGTTGTGTGAACGATGATGTAACTCCATTGTGTGTTCGCACTTAACACGCGCGCCTTACCTCCACATACTACGCATACCGTCGATATAGCCATCTTGAGCTGATCGGTCTACCTAGGTCTAGGCACGTTTATAAATACTATCAAACTAACACGTCACATTTTATCTTTGCTATCATTTATTTTTTCAATTCTAATTTTGAACACTTTTTTTTTACCATAATCATACAATACTGATATGGGAATTATAATCTTTCATTCTCATAGTCTATAATCTAGATACATACTGTATACAGCATCAAATACTACATACTACATTGATACAACATAAAGCACATACTAAGGTCATTGACACCCGTAGTGTTCATATTCATTTGTTATGTATTATTAATGGCACACTGACCAATTTAAACACTCTCTCTCTCTCTCTCTATAGAATACATGCTTATGCTTGTATATTTCTATAACTCTGATTACTTGAAACTCAAATACATGCATCCACACCCACACATATATACACATACATACACACATATACATAGTCGTATAATTATAATTATAATTAACCTCTAATTACTATACTATAATTTCTCATTTCATGCATGCATTCCTCATGAATAAGTGATATTTAAAACATGTGAAATATGCCACATGCCATATCTTTATAATATGGGTGTGTACCAATATATATATATTAATATGCGTGTATTTATACACTTTTTTTATTTGTTATTTTTAAGATAAGATGAAAATAAGCCTATTTATTAGCAGTTAATCAGTTACAATGATCAGCTCTCCACTACTACTGTTGTATACAGACCAACCAGTACCACCTCTATTAGGGGGTATCACATCTATGTATATGTAATCTATACGAGAGCGTATGTATTCTATATATGTAATGCGATGCCGCATTATCGATGTTAATTATTATTGACATGTATGTTTGTGTGTATGTATGTGTATGTTTGTGTGTGTATGTGTGTGTGTATGTATTGGCATGTATTCTCTATTTAAATACACATTAACTTACATGTTTTCATTGGAAATACATGTGATATATTCACCAGCAGTATAGATAAATATATAGTCGTCATTACAATTACTAACATTTAAGGATAATTACAAATTTCTAAAAAAAAATGTATATAAACAAATATTAAATATTCAATTATTCTATAAACATAATATAAATATGATTAATATTAATACATTAAATATCTATTTAGTTAAGCTAATAATGTGTATTTGTTAAAATAATATCATAACAATATAAGTATAGTTTGTATATATTTATTAGAATATCTATTTGCATACCTCTTGTGTCATGTATGTTTTATTAAAATATATATACATGTATTAATATATATATATATATATATATATAACTTATACAAAAGTTTATATATATCATATATATATATATAATTATATGCATTACATATAATCATATGAATACTTTTTTGATTATTTAAAAATAGAGTAGTGTACATATAATATAATTATATAGTATATAGTGCATATTATAGATTATCGATTATATATTTACAGTAATTAGATCATTTTTATTTACAAATATACTTTTGTATATCTTATATTATAGATTTACTATTATTCTATTGTATATTAATGTAAATATATTATATAATAATATAAAATATATTGTATATAATCATAGACTACATTATAACAAAGCTCACAGTACATACATGGTAACATATTAAGCATATGTACATTTTAATGTGACACTTCACCCAATTAATAGGAAACATGGGTATTAAATTATACCATAGATATTAATAATATGTCTGATAAATAGAAATCAGATAACAATTAATTTAAAAATAATATTATTATTTTATGTATTTAGGAAATATCAAATGTATGCATATATTTATTAATAATATTAATTAATATAATAATAAAATTAATATTATTATTTATAAAGGGTTACAATCAAAAAGGACGAGTTGAGGGTTAAAGGTTACATTTTAAATGCAATATAAATTTGTATAGACTACCTTTGGGATGTAATGCAGCTAAAAAAAACCAAACAGGACGAAATTAAACCAAATAACCCACAAATGTCTATACAAAAATGATATATATACTATTAACTTGTATTTCAAATGTAACCTTTAACCCTCTTTAACTCGTTCTTTTTGATCGTCTCCCTTTATAAATAGGTACATTATTAATTTAGTAAATATTTAATAGGCATATTTCTTAAGATAATAAATACTATTTTTCATAATAATTATAAGTCATAGCCACATTTTGATAATGACTTATGTTTTGATAACAATTAAATAAAACTAACATATCACTTATATTATAGAATTTAATAAGCCTTACAATAATACTAATTATATTACATGAATATAAATTGTGTTATATTCCAATGTTTAATTTTAAAATAATTTTAAATTAATATTAAAATATTTATAATATAATACACTATTTTAAGTATTTAACAATATACGAATCTAAAAATAATTATTCTATTTAATAATGATTATAAATATTATATGTACTAATTTAGTCTCTAGGTTAATTATATTCTAGCAATTATATGTTTAATTGTATATTATAATACAAATTTAAATAAATTGTATATAAATAATAAACAAAATTATAAATACGACTAATTAAAAGTGGGTGTGTCTTAATAAATCATTAGAACGTGAATAAAATGTTTGACCTTATTGCTTTACCCTGTATCTTAGGCTTTGATTATACTAGATAAATTGTATAGTTACTTTAAAATTTGTGATCACTGCTAATTCCAGACATTAGAATTCTAATGTCTATTGCTAATTCTCATTAATTTAAAAAAAAATTCAAGAATAATAAGTATTTTAATTATCTATAATACTCTTTAGGGTATAATAATCTGAAACTCTAACGCCCCTCTACAGGCTATTGTTGTATACCTACTCCCCTACCATACCCTACCCTAACCCATCATTACATCACTTCTCACTAGGTTAAGCTGCTAATCTCCATACTGATGACTATATCTCTTGTTTACATCTACTCTACTAGGAAATATATAAAAAACAGGTTATTATATATCTATAAGCATATCATAATATAATAATATAAATATCATTTATTAATTTACGAGATAATTATAAAGGTCATAATATTAAGTACTATAAGTTAACTGTTTTTTTTTTAATAATATAAAATACTTGATTTGAATAATATTCTACTCACTAGGTGGTGTACGTTCACTTCAAATCTTGTAGTCAGCTAATAACTAATACATAGGTGCATGTTTAATGTGCATTGAAGCGATTAAGGACATGTTTACCATTGCAAATTATCATCACCCTTATTGTGTCAATGTTTTTAATTAATAATTATTAATATCATTCAGATATTTGTTACCCATAAATTCTGACATTTTCAAATGCTTATTGATTATAAGTTACCAAATAACAATATGTGTATATATATTCCTAATAGTAAGTAAACCTCATTAGTAATGTTCAAAGTGATTTTACACAGTATAATTAGTTTTCACTACTTATTATTATTAACAAAATATTATGCCTCTCATAATATATATTTTATTCTAAGTTGTTATTGAATATAGAATATATATATATATATATATATATATATATATATATATATATATATATATATATATATATATATAATATGATATAGTATAACATAAGACCTGTTCGTCATATTAGTCTTATAATAGATATATATAAAGGTATTATCCACATAGAAGTAATCTACTTTATAGTTGTTTTTTAAATGACTAAATAATGAAATTTTGTTAAAATTATTACTTTTTCTAATATACTATTATGGATTTAAATTATATTTACATTTATTAAGATGGATAGTATTTATAGATATATAAATAATCTAAATATAATACCCATAGCTTATTGGCAATAAGGTAAGAACTTTATAATCAATTTCTAAAGAGATAGACATTTACTTACCTATGTAATCATGTAATCACCCGTAATAATGGATTTCAAAACGCTGCCTTAAATGTAGATATTGCTCATATAGTTTGAATACATTACTTTTAGAAGTATGTATAGATAATTATAAGAGTAGAATGAGAATTATTATTATTTGAGCATATTTAAATTATCATTTTGGAGGTTTATCATAAATGAAGAGATAGCTATAATTATTTAAGAAATAATAATACATATATTATAACTTATTTAGATTAGATTTAAATCATTTCCTTTTATTTATGATTTACTAATTTCATGATAAAATAATAAATATATAATTAATTTTTATTTAATTTAATATTGTTTATAATAGATTTATATCATCATTCGATAAGATCACAAATATGAATTTTGATATTCTATAAGAGTAAAATATCTAATATATATATATATAAGCTTATAAGCATAGCCTTTTACTCGCGTAAATATTTGACCTATTGTTCAAATCCGCTAATCTGAAATGAAAACTTTTAATTAAAATCCAGGTTGCGATTCTTTGAATCCCGAGGTTCGGCGAACATTTCCATTAACGTCGTTAACTCGCCAACGACCTTTAATGAAGGAAAGTCATTGAACCTCACCTCTAGCGGTCATAAAGCATCTATTACTGTCACCGTCGCAGCCATAATTACGTTCAAACCATCACCCCTACCTACCGCGGCCTTCATTAACGCAATGTTAATATCATCTCCCCGTTCCACCGCTTATACTACCACTGCAGCCACCTCCATCTCTACTAGCGCATGCCTCTATCTCTATGTTAACTCCTACACACCTCCTCCCTCATTCAGTCCTCAAACCCAACCCCAACACGAGGATAAGACCACGATCTTCAACCACCAAACCCCAGCTCCATCCCCCCTATGGAGGTTAGTGTGTGTGTACACTATCTATAGCCTTAGTGGTAATACTAGTACTAGAGTATGTGCTGTTGTTCTAAATAATGCTTTAGTTCGGTTTCTATGCGAAGTAGCACAAAGTATACAATTGAGAAAGTTGCTGAGTGACTTTTACATTTTAGTGCCCGCGAGAACTTATATTTGTCATTACGATTGAATTCACTTCACAATAGCCTATATATATATATTATTCGATGCTATTATATAACGTAATGGTAAAGTATTATATCTATAACGTTAGGGAATTATATACGAGCTATATTATATTTATGAATAGTTAATTTATATATATATATATATATATATATATAATACTGACTTATCTAAAGTTATTATCTATGCACTATTGCATAAAATTAATATTATCAATATGAAGCTATATAATAGCATTTAATAATGGTAATATACGTATATGTTATTGTGATTAATTTGTATTGACAAATATAAGTTCTTGCACACCCTAATATGTAATAGTAGTGAAGCACGTGCAGCGACCACTTTCTCGATATTATACCTTATTGTTGCTACTTCGCAACTACTTCCCCCCTTTAATTCAACCCGTGCCTAATATTTAACTTATTATATAACTTATTATAACTTAATATATAAACTAATATGTAATTATAAAATAATTAAGATTGTATTATTATTCTCTTCTATACCATTACGCATGATAATTAAAACTCTAATTCGTAGTTTGTAATGTCGACTAATTAATGCATTATTTGCTACATTAGTAACCTTCAATAATACATCTAACTACGGGAGTCTTGTGGTAGTCATTGGTATACTTATGTAATTGTTACTTATGCTGATCATATGTTACAAGTAATGACATACCTGATATATGTCATGTTTATTCCAATAATATCAGCATGTGAAATATTTATTCCCCATACATACTCATATACAATTTACATGGCACATAAATCCATTTATACAACAGCTTTTTAGAAAAGACTCACTTATTCACTTTTGCATATTTTTAAATCAATAATTATATTTGTGTACATTTATAACTAGTACAGTTATATACATTTTATGTTATTTTAGTTCACATCGTATTTCACCTCTCTATTAATCGTTCATGATTATATTTTGTTTAGATTACTATGTCAATAGTAATCTCAAAAAAATAAATTTAATTTAATCTAATTTAATGCAATTCAATAATATCAGCCCTAATACTATTACATAGCATGACTAATGACATCATCTGATATAGTAAATACGAGGACACTAACAGCCCGGCAAGAGTACCTGAGATCAACTTACCAGTCGACTGTAAGAAACTGTTTGGCAATGAAGCAGCAGAAATCACTAAAGCTCGTTCTTTTGAAAGGTAAACACTTTGTTTGTGATTCTATGCCATCAATTGTATAAATGGTTTAAACTATGGTACTCAATATTTATATATATAAACTACCATATCATATATAAATATATACATATACATTATAATTATAATTATCATTCGTCAATATTACTAATATATTCATACATTACAATATCTAATTCTATTATTTTGTTGATGCTTGATAAATATAAAGATATCATCGATATAAAGAAAGTGGATAAGCAATTGAATGTAGTGTATGGCACTATCCGTTACGAGCGCTGCAGTCGAAACCCACTATCTGGCCCACTACTTTTTATTTATAATAATATGTTTTTATATATATATATTGATAATCACTACCAATTTTAATGTACTATCTATACTAAAAATAAAATTATATATTTAAAATACATAATATCAACATTCCTCGTAATTTTGTGTATTTAAATTGAAGATATAATACTATTTTATTGATTTTATTGATATTTATAATTTAAATCCATTGATATAGATAGAAGTCACTTTAATCTATTTCGACGAAAAGCCTACAGTTTTAATATTTGACATATATAATATGACTAATATCCAATCAAAATCACTGATACCATTTTGTTAATTTATCGATAAAAGTGTCATTCACATGTCTATCTTTTACATGCATTGCGTGCGTCAATTGCTTATCCACTTTCTTTATATCGATGATATAAACATATACAGTTGAATTGAAAATATATTTCAATATATTCTGTACATATTCATGTTTTATGTCCTACATTTGAACCATCTAGGCTATAGGGCATGCTGTAAGCATAGCACCCTAAACTGGAACAGCATACATACTCTATGTATACAATACAATATCGTTAGACAGTAGAAGACATCAACAGCCTTACACTACAGGGAATGACTAACCCATTCATCCACACTATATAGGTCTGGCAAACTCAACACCTTCTCAGTAGTGAATGGTTGTATTTGCTTTGTTTGTTTATGTTATCAATGTAATACACAGCCACATTAATGTTAAACATACTATTATTATTATATGTATAATACTATGTGTAAATCATAAAGTATTATATGTGTATTATTTTTTCTAGTTTTTTTTATTGTTTCATATCATCCTGAATATTATATCAATAAATTTGTATTTAATTATTAATTAATTAATTAATTAATATATGTAGTTACCACGAAACCGATGCAGATAAAGCATTGCTCGAAGAGACCAGACAATCTAAACAAATGCTGCTGAAAACCAACTCCTGCGAAGAGTATATTCAAATGGTATTCACTAAGGGTATCATATCCCCCCTCCCCCCCCCCAGCCTAAATATAAGATTACATATCTATATCTATACATACATGTATATATATAATAGCGAATATATGCACTCGGAATATACCCTTTATATTGTACCTATATAGAGATTAATCAAAGTTTTTAAATATCAAATCCCTGGTTTCGGGTATTTAGTATTAATTTGGGTCGAGAATGTAATGTTGCGAATATATATTATAATATCTATTTGAGTATATCAATCAATAATCTATTTTATATTATTTTAATATTTCAAATATTTACAACGAGAACAATTTTATAATAAATATATATATATTTTATCTATTTTAATAATTTATTATGCGTATTGTTCTAATAACATATAACATATGAATTATAACTTATAAATAATATTCATTTAAAATATGTATCGAGTGATTTTGCGAATACTAATCTCGAATATATTCTCGAAAACTATATTATCAATATTAGAACTTCTGGAGAACATTGAACTATTTATAAATACACCACAATACATTGTACCGACATACCTTATTCCTATATATCCTGTACAATGTACAGTGTACCACCTACAAATCTCTTATCTATATACATGTACCTACATACATTGTTCCTATATACATTGTACCTATATACACTGTACCTACATATATTGTTTCTATATAAACTGTACCTTCATGCATTATACCTTTATATCTTGTAACGTTAGTCACATAATTGTCATACAGGCAAAGTTCATCGTGGGTCCTACCACTACAGAAGAACAAGATTTTCCTATCGCCTACAGTATTCTCGTGTTTAGGGATATCCTCCAGGTTAATAGTAGTAGTAGTAGTAGTAGTAGTAGTAGTAGTAGTAGTAGTGTAGTAGTAGTGTAGTAGTAGTAGTAGTAGTAGTAGTAGTAGTAGTAGTAGTAGTAGTAGTAGTAGTAGTAGTAGTAGTAGTAGTAGTAGTAGTAGTTGTAGTAGTAGTAGTAGTAGTAGTAGTAGTAGTAGTAGTAGTAGTAGTAGTAGTAGTAGTAGTAGTAGTAGTAGTAGTAGTAGTAGTAGTAGTAGTAGTAGTAGTAGTAGTAGTAGTAGTAGTAGTAGTAGTAGTAGTAGTAGTAGTAGTAGTAGTAGTAGTAGTAGTAGTGTAGTAGTAGTGTAGTAGTAGTAGTAGTAGTAGTAGTAGTAGTAGTAGTAGTAGTAGTAGTAGTAGTAGTATATATATTTATATTTAATTTATTAGTTTAAACTAATTTATTCAATAATTTACATTTTCAATATTATTTTAGTATTTTCATATATAATATAATTGTATAAATAGTAATTTTCGCAGTAGAATACTTAAAAATACATACATTTTCTGAACTTATGAACTGAAGTTCATTATATAATCATAAAATGGTAATATTCATATATTCATAATTTAATAATTATATAAGGAATTATAATTATAATATATATATATATTATAATTATAATTATTAATTAAACGATCGTAAACAATTAAATAACTTAATCTTTATCACTTATAATCATAAACGATTATAAATAGATTGACCCATATAAATGCTTATGCATTAATATTCATCAGTATACTTGTGCGTGTATTTATTTACCAATTGCATAAATTGTCACAAAAACTAGAATTAATTCTGATCAGAATATTTAGCAAATATCGCCAAAAAAACATAGACTTACAATTTAGCGAATCATTCAAGTATTCTACTGTGAAATTGCTGGAATAGACTTCTCATGTGAATCGCGCTTTATATTCATAATAAATATAATAATATAAACATGTGTTTATATATGTGGGTGAATATACTATATTGATATATGTCTTTATACTATTTCAAAGATTTACCTATATAATATAAATTATTGTCACATATTGTACTATATAATATACAGTTTTAATTATTAGTTATATTTACATGATTAAATAATTCTATATTGTTTGTATTTTATTGATTTATGTAGAACATTAATTTAGTGGTTAAATAATTGTAGGTCTGATAACATAGCTCTAATATAGCATATATAATAGGCAATGAATGATGTATTGAAAAAAAATGCAAAATAATACAAGACAAGAGAGATTGTTATATAGATATCTATCAATGTTATTTATTTATACTGAAACCTATTGTTATTTATTTTATTAATTTCCACATTTATGTAACAATATGAATTGTAAATTCACTATGAATTGAAATATAAATCCATAAATACTTTATTTGTTTTATTAGACATGTTAGGTGCTCTCAACAAAATATCATTTTTCGTATGTTGAATTACCGTCCTTTGATTTTCATCCTCCAGATGTGTGAAATTGAATGATTATACAGCCTATCACATCAATACCATCAATTTTTATATTGTATCGCCACCTACAATATTCAGATATATTATCATTCATATAAAGTAAACATTAAAGTTATGTTAATAAATATTGACAACTATTATTATGAAAACTATTGATGTTCATCCTTCGATGCAAAAATAGGATAATAATTTATATTATTATTTTTTATCAGTCAAAATAGATATCTGGTAGTTTCCTTATCCTTTGATTTCATCTGTCTGGAGTAATAATTCTATAACACTACTATAGTGTATAATGTGACTTTACCACTTGTGTGTCACTATCACATGCTGTTGATGTTTAGTGGTAACATAGATAACACATATTAACACATATACGACCATCTAATACAGTGTGCTAAAGTTTTATCTTAACTATACTGATACTTATAATTATATAATTAAGACTGATTATATTTATTCAATAATTAAGACTGATAATTGATAGTATAAAATGTACGTATAAATATATATATATATAAAATCATTTTTAAAACTTGTATTACATTATAATATAAAACTATATATATATATATATATATATATATATATATATAACATGACCAATGAAATACATTTTAGATAGAAAAACTTCTCAGAGCTATATACCGCAGTCAGAACTACTACTGCATTCATTTAGACTCCAAAGCCACTACTGAGTTAGATCTTAGCCTTATCTCCCCTACATCTATTTATTAATCATAACTATATACTAGAAAGGATATCTATTGTATAATACGGGTCATTTAATTATGTATAATTTGTGAAACTTTGTTCTTACGCTCACATTATTTTATCGTATTTCATCATGGTACAGGAGTACATATTTTAATTTGATAAATCAATAAAATACTTGATTTTAAATTAATGATTTAGTATGATTATATTAAAATAGTGAACCATCAATAAACACGTGACTATTATCTGGGTTTGGTAGCCTAGTTTAACAGTAACTTGCTGTATGTCGAGATGTTTCCTGTTCAATCTCAGCTATTTCTCCGATTTATCTAAATCTTAATCAATAATAAATTAAAATACAGTAAAATAGTGAAATATAAAAACATGTTACTATTTAGAAATATTATTCCTCCCATCATTTATAACATGTCTCTAACTTATTTAGAGATCTATTTGAATCCTAGTTGTAATATATACACATATATCTATACATACTGCTTGCGTGGCTCAGTTGGCTAAGGCGTCAGATATATAAGCAGTAGGATGCGGGTTCAAGCCCCGTCTGGACCATTAAAATAGGTCTAACAATATTATTTAGAAATGATCTTATATAATTGTGTATAAATAAATGATCGGCTCTCGTTAAAACCATGGATGCCTTAACATGAGAGCGGCTTTGAATAGACATTAGAGCCATATGGTTATAAGTGAAAACTTTATCTTAGTTACTGTATGGGATGAAAGGACTTCACAAAAATAACAATAACAATATATATATATAATCATACAGTGATTTCAATACATACATACACATAACAATTGTAATATCAACTGTGCCTACATCATCACTATCAGCATGCGGAAAGGTGTGGAAGCATTGACTTCATGTTTCCCGAATGTTTTCATGTCCTCGCGTTCTGTGAACGTCACATGGGCTACTTTCAGTGTTCTCGAACCCGAGCTGATCTGTATGGATGATCTTCTCAAGTACAGCGCCAAGTTTGTACAGTGTGTGTGTGTGCATTCAGCTAGGCTTTGCATCACGTACAACGCAAAGTTTGTACAGTGGAGGGGGTAGTCTAGATCTATGTGTACTTGTGAGTTAACGTTTACATCTAGTACAGTGTCAATTTTGTTTAGAGGAGTGAAGCCCTGGTATATGTATGTATGTATGTGTTTGTATATATACATACATGTGTGTGTGTGTGCATTCAGATAGGCTTTACATCAAGTACAGTATGACGTATGTATATCGGAGTAACCCTGACATATGCATATGTGTGAGCGTATTGAAATATGATTTGACTTATATACAGAAGTAAGTTTATAGAAGAGTATGTATGTATAGAGGGTATGTATGTGAATGTTGAGATAGTTTATGAATTAAATATAGCAGTAAGATTGTATTATTAAGTATCTATTTGTGTAATGTATGCTTTACATCAAGTACGGCATGCAAGTTTGTGTAGTAAAGCAGCTATGCATGTGTAAGAGTGAGCACATTGAGAGTAAGCCTTTGATTTAAGCACAGCATCAAGCATCTCACATTGAGAGTAAGCCTTTGATTTAAGCACAGCATCAAGCATCTATTATGGAAAGTATCACCGCAAACGCTCTTCAGTAGATTTAGAATTCGTGCGAGTATTGAGATAGGCGAGGGCGAATGATATCAAGTTAACGCTAGCTATACATTTACTTATGTGCACCCATTTATTGTAACTAATGTAGAATTATTTTCCTCAGTATTCTATAATATTAGCGAAAGAAAATACTGCAATCGTATAAACTATATACATAATAGTAATAATTATAATACTTATTTATGATAATTTTTGTTTTTAATGCTATAATAGATATTAATACAAATATAAATTATGTAATATTTTTTGGATTAGGTATTCTGTTAAACATTTAAATAATAAATGAATATGTTATGATAATTTAGCTATACATGAAAATTGTAATATATAATTCATATATTTGTATGTATAGATATTGTATACATATTTAGAAATTATTTTAAAAATTGTTTAACATAAATGGTTACTTACATATTATGCTTTAAAATATTTCATCCAATGACATACATTCACGTAGTTTTTACTGTTTTAATAGAATGTACATCCATCAATAGGTGGAAGTATTTCATCAATCTTACCGGTCAAGAATGGCCGCTGAAGACAAACAAAGAACTTGTGTCTATCTTGAAGGCCTACAATGGAGGTAATGATGTCGAAGGCTCGGTGAAAAGGTTATCATCATCATCGTCTCTATGTTCATTGCAATCATTGCGCATATATATATATATATTGTAGTATTCCTTAATATTAATAATTACTGTAAACTTGTCATGCCTAACATATCCAGTATTTTCGATACACTATACCATAATATTCTATTGTCCCGTATATACCTGCATGGAATTAGAGACCCTGCCCTTACCTGGTTCACTTCATACCTATCTGATTGTAGCAGCAGTGTCAAATTATATAATTCTTTTTCTTCCCCTTCTCCTATGAAATATGGTGTTCCCCAGGGATTAGTACTTGGCCCTTCACTTTCCTCTATTCATTTATATCCACTACCTTCCATAATAACTAAATATCCAAATATCTATTACCATCTATATGCAGATGACATACAACTATATATGTTTTTTCCCACTAATTCATCACCAGGTATCAATAATCAACTATCCAATTGTTCTAATGACATTAAAGAATGGCTTATTTTTAATAATCTTCTCCTTAATACCTCCAAAACTACATTGTTGAATCTTTCCCATCACCAACTTACTTCCCTCCTTTTTTTATTGATAACATTGTAATATCTCCTTCTCCTACTTCATCCAACTTAATTGTACTTTTTGATTCTACTCTTTCCTTCATTCCTCAATTTACTGCTATCACTAAATCTACAAAATATCATCTATTTAGAATTAGAAAAATACGAAAATCAAATCATTACTGTATCTCTTACTAAAACTCTAGTTAATTCCCTTGTCCTCTCACGTATAGATTACTGTTCCTTAATTATTATCAATCTTCCATTACACACTATCTCTCCCTAAATAGAGTTATTCGTTAATGAATCGGTATAACATATAACCTACGTATTCGAGATCATTCCTCTACTTCCTCATACCAACACTTATCTCCATGGTTCCATTTTAACAAACGCTCTGCTTATCGCAACTATATATCGTTCATTATTCAAAATACTCTTCAAATTAATCCTCATATGCCTTCTTCTCAAGTACAAAGATCTTCCATTCCGTCTCTTAGAAACCATGCATCTCATCTTCTATCTACCCCAATTCTCCATCCCTCAAAAATGAATACTCGGGCACTTAATTATATTAGTCCTATCTATGGAATTCACTCCCACCCTCTATTAGATCCATAAATCCCATAAGACATTCAATGAATCTATCTAAAGATTGATCTCTTGTGGAAACCTGTGATATATTGTTTGTCATTATTATTTTATTTATTAAATACCTTCCATTTTATTTTATTTATTATTTTAAATGGTATTAATACCTACTTTTATTATTTGTATTTCTATATACCCAATTTCGAAAGATCATTTATTATTTATATGTGTCTATATAAATTTCAATTAATAAATATATATATATATATATATATATATATATATATATATAGGTAGATAAAGAGTTTATTTTAGTGATATTAACTTTTTTAATTTCATAATATTCTTTATTTATTTCAATAAATATTTAAAATGTATAATTTCAACTATATATTTGCTTAGATAAATAGCAATCAACAACCAACACATCAATAACACCACACACACACATACTTCATAGAGCTGACCCAGCCCGCTATGAGAACCTATTTGATGGTCAGTACATGCTCAAGGAGAATGTACCCAACCCCGTGAAGATCACAATGGTCAAGGGCTCTGTACACATCGTAGTACAGCGAGGCTTTGCTAACTACGTGGTCAACAGTGAGGTTACTACCGTAGTGTCTGTAGTCATTGTACCAGTGGTGTACGGTGTATGCGCGTGTATAGTATTATTATTATTCAGAAACATTTTATTATCTGCTTTAAATTATTTAAATTTTTATACTAATTTATTAGTAATACGATGTATTGATATGATTATATTTATGTTTATTTTAAGGGGATGTCACACTGTAGAAATATTGCAATTGTAAGTTTTTCTGATTATGATTTTTTTACGAATTCAGATTCATTTAATATTATTTATAATGTATGCAATTTTTAATTAAAAATATGCTTTATAATATATTCTAAGAGATTTTTTTATAGATTAAATTTTACAAATTATATCAATAATAATTTAAATATATATAATAATGATACTGTTTATTAACTGTTATATTTAAATTTGTACAATAATACCACTTTATTTATACTGTTTATTGTATTATGAAATAATACATTTATTTTAAAATGCATTTATCACGGAATAATTATTTTCTCACTATCACTAGTATTTAACTAATATCAGAGATTACAGTTTATGAGATATACTAATAATTATTGTTTGTATAAAAATATGATAGATAGCTTTTTAATTTGTAAGCTTATTTACTAATATTGATATGAAGTTATATACAAATAAACGAGTATGTATATTATACATATTTTGCTAAATTTTTAGAAATATAAAAATTAATAATTTAATACACATTTCATATAATATTATATTTTATAAAAATATCTCCTTTTTTTTATAGGTCTAGTTTATTTAGGTATTAAAAAAATGTTAAAAATATTTCCTTAACTATTATCTATAATACTTATTATAATCTATTTATATGTAAATGCATGACATTTTGATCGAGTACACCCCCTTAATGTTATATTAATTTAAGTATATATATATATATATATTACTTTCTAGTCTTTATATAAATTTCTATTATTATATTATTTTAAGATTAATTTAGTCGCTCTAAATCTATTGTAAATCTATAAACCTTCCTTCTATATAAATATAATTTATTCTATAATTGTTGTCACATATGATGAAAAAAAGCATTATAAAATAAAATGAAACTATAGTTAATATGATCATATAAAAAAAGATTTGTAATGATTGAATTTATATTTATTTAATTAACATTTATAATCAATGCCCCTATTTAATTAAGGAAATTAATTAATTAATATAATGCAGTAATTAATGGTGTACTTAATATTTTAGTTATTACATAGTGGTAATATTATATATATATATATATATATATATATATATATGAATTATGATATATTTTATATCTAATTACAGTGTTGGATATGAATTTTCTATGGATTTGAATGCTTATTATAATTGACTGATGTTCATTATTATAAATTAATAAATAACACCTATAATTAATATATCATATAATATAATTTATTTGCTTAATACCCATTATTTAATTTTCATAAATTATATTAAATTAAATATGATATATTTTTATATATCATTTAATTATATATTCATATAGGTTAATTATATTCTTATAAATATATTATTAATAAATGTTTCAATGTTTCAATAATTATATTTTATTACTAATTGTTATATTAGTAAATATAACGATTTCTTATTAATAATTATATATTATTATTAGTAGGTAATATCATTGTAATCATTTCTCAAATAGTATGATAATTCTCATAAATAACGTATTCTTTAGGTCTCTAAGAAGTTTGCAGGATGGCTAAATGGAACTTGGGCTCCTGATGAAACTTTTTTTGCTTCACTAAACCATAGTCCACATTTAAATATTCCTGGAAGTTATTTAGGTTAGTCTATGAACTCGATGTATACATTGTTCTAGAATAATGCAATTATAATTAATTACTTTAATTATTTTATATGTTTATATAAAATAAATCTCTCAAATCGTGATCAACTTTTAATTTTCTAAATACACTTTATTTATAATTATTAATAATATTAATTTTTAATTATTAATAATATTAATTTTTAATTAAATATATATATATACAAACTTTTTAAATATGTTGATAATAAGTTTTATCAAAATTAACTATGATTAAAGAAGAAAATATGATCAAATATCCTATTACAAATACTGATAATTAAACAACATTAAGAACAAGAATACAATTAAATATTTTTTTTATTTTCGCATATAAGTTAATTTTAATTAATATTACAGTGTATGGATATTATTATTATAATTAATATTAATTAAGTATTAAATTATATAATGTTATTTTTTATATAAAATTCAAAATGGTGTAATATAAATAATAAAATATATTTTTACAGTTATATAAATATCAAATATAACCTAACTATCTATATTAATAATTAGATTATTCATTAATTATTCTTTATTTTGCTATCAAATACTAGACCGCTGTCATTACATTATTGCATAACATATTATATTAGGTATTGTTTATTATTCTAAAATAAAATAATAGAAACATTATTGGACTGCTGACAACATATATTTTTTAAATAAATTAAAAATGAAATGTAAATTAAAAATTGTTTATATATAATATTTATAATTTTTAAATGCAATTTTGCTCTTGAATATAAATTGATAACAATCAGGTATAAGAATGATTAACATTAAAAATACAGTTTTTTACAATTGAAAAACTTATCTAATAATTGTATTAAATTAAATATATATTATATCGTATTATGTTTAAACCACTTATCTATTGAATTTTTAAATACAAAATATGTCTATTTATAAAAATATATTAATTTTTTAAATGTATTTAATTGAAAAAATAACATATAAAGAATACATTTAATATATGTAATTTACAAACTTATATATATATATATATTTATAATGCATTTATTCAATAGGAGAACCAGAAACCGAGCCGCAATTAAAACCATTCCTAGCACGCTTTAAGAACTGGGGAAACTGGCCTTTTGATTACCCTTGCCAGGGTAAATGGGTTAAACAGGTTACAATTGCACTGACAGTTTACCTACACATGTGACCTTATTATTATTGATGCTATATGTATATGAAAATGTTTACAAATATTAATTTTAATTTATTGCAGATGATATTTATATAAATAAGTATATATTGTCTATATATAATGAGATTCGCCTTTTTAAAATACATTATATAATGCATATATATGCATCAGATAATGTGTAAGGGGGCCTCAATAGGGGGGGGTGAGGGATATGCCCCCCCCACTTTAAAATCTAGGGGGACCTCCTATGTATTGGTCCACCCCCCCCCACTTTTAACACAATATGTATTGGTTTGATATTTTGATTGCAATCATATAACCAATACATATTGTGTTAAAAGTGGGGGGGGGGGGGTGGACCAATACATAGGAGGTATCCCTAGATTTTAAAGTGGGGGGGGGGGACATATCCCCCCAACCATGGTTGGTCTCCTACATATAAAATCGTTCCAGCTACCCTAATTATGTAGTAGTTATTTCACTATATTCTGTAATCATAGTTTTTCATTGGTTTAGCAGGTCATAATTGTTACTATTCAAATATTTTAATATATTAAGCGATTCAGTAATACTACTATTTATATCTTATTCAAATAGTATTTCAAATAAATAATAATACCAAGTTTATATACTATGCGTTATTTTTAATTTAAATTATAATATTGAATAGGAACTTGCACATATAGTGATTATTGGTGAATGTGTGTGATATTAAATATAATACAGTTAGTTTAGGTATTTTGTGTATATGCTTAATATTGTACTTTAATTTATTCCCTAAATATATATATATATATATATATACATATATTTCCTATTTTATAATTAATTAATAATCATTATATTATCCAAAACGAATAATCTATAGAATATTTAAATATTATATTGAGTTTTTCAACTAAATAACTTATGTACTACCATTAGTATTGAATTAACAATACCTATAATTATCTACTTATATACACGTATTAAGGTTAATTGTCTCGATAAACAGTAAATATTCTATAATTACTTTGGCAATGCTTAAATCTGATAATAATTATTATTAATAATAACAATAATAATATTAATAATAATAATAATACAAATAATAATACAAATAATAATAATATTCATGATTGATAACTCTACTTCTCCGGATAGATTTGCGTATTTGGAATAGGAGACCTGTGGTTCATCCGACAACGTAAGGAGCTATTCGCTAATAAGTTCTACATTGACTTTGAACCGATGACCTTGAACTGCATGGAACAATGGCACTACCAGCGAACCAAGGAAGATCTCGACGGAACGAGTAAATTTGACGTCACCTACTACAAAAATCTGCCTTTCGCAAAATATCACACACAATAGATGGCCAAAGCTCAACCAAAGTGTACCATTGCGTACAGTTAAAACAAGTGATATATATTTATAGTATTCCATTAGAACTTTTAAACATTTAGATTATTTTACCCATCGAATATTGCGTTAATAATATATCGATGTCTTTATACGATTTGTTGCAATACTATTTTAAATTTATATGAATATTATTTATATTTGCATGAATTTATAGTTACCATACATATTTGGTAGAAATGTTTCAAAAGTTTAAATCATTGTTATGGTTTATTAATATTTGTTATTGAAAAAAAAAATCAATTGTTCACTTAATCAAATTGTTATTTATATATATATATACTCATTTATAATGAAACTTTTCTTATTCAACATTCCATTTCATTCATATTTTCGATGAACTATTTATTTAACTTTTAAATATATCATAATGTATTAATCAACAAAGCTTTATTATTTATTACCTTTATTCTAAATAAGTTTTAATTCTAAAATATATAATATCTATAAAAATAAATATTCTATTTCCATTAATATTATTATTGTTATTTTGGTGGTCTTTCATCTCATCCAAGAACTTAGATGAAGTTTTTACATATGGCTCTAATGTCCCTTGAAGCCGCTCTCATGTTCATGTATCCATTGTTTTAAAGAGATACAATTATTTATGTACACAATAATATCACTTCTAAATAATATTTTAATGGTCTGTACGAGGCTTGAACCTGCGTCTTACTTCTTTTGTGTCAAATATTGTATCTAACAAAATTCACTTTTAATACAACTTAATATATGGCCATGATCATAGCTTTTAAACATAGTATATGTATTCTATAGTATACAATGAAGTGTAATTAAGAATAATAATTTATTATTTGAATATTTCATATAAACATCATATGGGCGTAGTGAATTTAGATATCTATATTGAAAATATTCTTAATATATAAATATTTAGCATATAGTGAAATTGTTATTGATACAAATATAATTGCAGCATTGTCTGTAAATATGTGTAAGCAAAAGAAAAGGCAAACAAATATTATGTTGATATAGACTTATCTGTTAAAGTTGAACATATTTTTAGTTCAGCGAACAAATGCTAACTGCACAATATGATGTGAATAATATAATACATTAGATTTGATGGCATTTGTTAATTAATATGGGATCATAACTATTCTGTTTATATTTATTTTTCAAATATTATATTAAGTTATAATTAATCACAAAGTAGGTAGGTAAATAATAAGTAAACATTAATATTTAACAACAAGTAGGTAATAGCATAGACTTTATTTAAGTTTAACCTACTTGTTGTAGGGTAATTAATTATAATATGTTAAATATAAATATAATTTGATTATAATAAGAAAATATATAATTTATTTTAAATAAATTAAAAATATATAAATTAACGGTTTTGATGAACAAGATTGACGTACTTGTATATTCAATAAAGTGGGTTTAGATAATCAAATATTATTTAATTAATGATTTAATTTGTTAAATTATATATATATATATATGAAATGTGTAGATATATATTATTAGGGTAAAGTAACCGAATACGGATGCTCTCCGTATCTCAGAAACCATAAATCCTACCAAAAATTGTAATGAATAAAATATTCATAATTATATAAATAGTCTAACAGTATAACTAGTCTAACATTTTTTTTTAAATTATTTTAGCATAATGCTGATATATCAATAAACTGATTTATTTATTACGTTTTTAAATGTATGAGAAAAAACTGCTACCTTGAGACCTTCTTAAGCATATATAAATGTAGGTACCTATCAATATAAAAAATGACAATATATTATTAAAAATTAAAGCTATTATTTATTATATGTATTCTATATACATTTTTATTTTTTTTATATTTTTATTTAGTGGAGTCCTTCATCCCATCCAGGTACTTAGATGAAGTTTTCACTTATAACCATATATGGTTCTAATGTCCCTTCGAAGCTGCTCTCATGTTAAGGCATCCATGGTTTTAACGAGAGCCGATCATTTATTTACAAATTATATAAGATAACTTCTAAATAATATTTTAAGACCCATTTTAATGGTCCGGATGGGGCTCGTATCCATGTCCTACTGCTTGTGTGTCTGATGCCTTAGCCAACTGGGCCACACAGGCAGTTATCATAAATATATATATATATATATATATATAAAATTATACCAAACTAGATATCATATATTTGAAATATAGATAGGGGAAAGTAACCGAATACGGACAGTTCCCGAATACGGACACTCTCGGTATCTCAGACACCATAAATCCTACAAAAAAATATTTAGAGAATAAAATATACATAATTATATAAATAGTCAAAAAGTATTTTTTATTTTTAATTATTCAAAATATTGCTGTTGTATCCAATAAACTGATTTTTTTATTACGTTTTTAAATTTATGAAAAACAATTTCAACTTAAAACCTTCTCAAGAATATACAAATATATCGATATAAAATATAACATTATATTATTAAAAAATAAAGCATTCTAAAAATTATATATATCTACTTTCTATATTTGTTATCATATATTCATTAAGTTATAAGCATATATCTAGAGGTCATATAAGTCCCTAATACGTACACTCTAGATGTCTTAATACGGACACCCTGTCACCAATCAGCGCGCAGCGTATACCCTATTCTGATTTTCATAAAAATCGCGTGCGTCATAATATTAATACCACCAATAAAGCTAAATCTAAAAATTGTATTATTTAGATACTTAAATTGTATTATTAATTAAAAAAATAATAAAATAAATATATTTTTAACTAATTAAATTAGAATAAATTGTTCATAAAATTAATTATAAATAATGTAATTGTAATTTGTATGATTGATTCATCAATAATATATAGTTTATCTAGTGTATATAGGGTGTCCGTATTATAACACAGTGTGTCCGTATTCGGTACCCATGTCCGCTATCTACGGAATTAAAAGATTAAATAAAAATTTAAAATCACAGTAATATCTATAATCATAAAATATTAATTTTTGTAATTTTTGAATAAAAATAATGAGTCATAAAATGTTAAGGCATATATTATTAAAGTGTCTGTATTAGATTACTTTCCCCTACAATATAATGTATAATAAATAGCTCAAATCGTGGAATTCTACCAATGGTTAAAGAATCACTATATTTAGCTCTATATATATATCGCTTTAGCGATTCTACAAGATTAATCGTATACATTGTTATAAAATGTTATGTAAACGTGTGAATGAATGCACGAAATCAGTGTATAGACAAAGTATATAGGGATTATAATTGTAAGCTTTATTTATCCGATACCTTCCCACACTATTGTGTATACACATTTGTGCAGTACATTATAAAATAATAATTCAATTATATTTTTAAAATAACAATAAAACATACGCGCCTAATACAACAACGACACGAACTCGGTGATAATAACACAATAGATGACCGCCGGTTAAATAGCAACGGTCAATGACCGTCGGTCATCGCATATCCACTCGGACCGGTATACCTCGCAGAGCTAGAGAGATTTCTCCCTAGCTCTACGGTATACCTCGTGAGGTCGTTACTAACGTATGGTCACTACGTAATAGTTGTTATTCGTTACATCGAGGTATAGCATTATAGTGTATTACCACATAAATGCATACATAATGCATGCATAGATAAGATCATAAATATATATATATATATATATATATATATATATATATATATATTTATATAAAGTATGTATGCATGTTGTTTACATACTACAGTCAACTCTCAATAAGTCGGACTCGCAAGGGACCGCGAAAAGTTTCCGACTTAGCGAGATGTCCGACTTATCCGAGATTCAGAAGATCATGCAAATAAGACATGCTGCGCGCTAGCACATTGCACGCTGCAGCGTGAGTTAAAGGGTTACCAAAATGTGGAATTATGCAACAATCTATAACATAAAATGTCGTATTCAATAATATTACTTACTAAAATTATAATATACGTTATTCAAATTAAACATTTCTGACATTTTATAAAAAGTCCGACTTATCCAGTATAAAAATCATAAAATTGAAAATAATATATATCCGAATTATAGAAAAGTCCAACTTATCCAATCCAACATATCCGACTTATCCGATTAATTTAACATGGATCTAGATATAAATCCAACCAAATCAACTAAATGTGTCCGACTTATAGATAAGTCCGACTTATACGTATTCCGACTTACTGAGAGTTGACTGTATATGATTTGTATAACCGATATAGTAATTTTCCCATGCATATACATAAGTATTATTACCCTTATATATGTATACCTATATATAATTCATGTATGCATATTTCATATCTGAACGACCCGAGTTATTAAACTCTCTATAGATAACTATAGTTATCTCATATATTTCTAATAACTATAGCTTATGTCACCATTCAATAGATCGATTAATCGACTGTTTTATTACGATGAAAAATTTAGCAATTTGAATCCGCAACAAACACAAATGCGTATCTTTATTTTGTATTAAATTTAAAATTTCGAAAAATTATTTATTATAAACACTACGAAATTAATAATAAATATTCATCATTGTATAATAGATATCTATTAATATATATATTTACATCGACTAGTTTAATAATATAATTAATAATTTATGAAATAATATATATTATCATATATAAAAATGAACAAAAGAACGAGATCCTTAGTGTTTTATGCTTTGCTATTATTTTCTATTAACTCTTTGCCCATAGACGACACATACGAGTCAAGTAAGTACAATTATATATATATATATATATATATATATATATATATATATACTTATATTAGAAAATTATCTTATATATAATTATATATATATATAAATATTAATATGTATTTCTAAGTTTATATTGGGTATAGATGTATCTCTATTACATTATTGATACTTAGGGTGTGTTTTTCGTCATCCAGCTACGCACAACGCGCGACATCGAATTTTACAAAGTGTTTTTCGTCAACCATTCGTCGAACTATATATCATCATATAATTATTGGTAAATATATGCGCGCATACCTAAAAATAGCAATACCGTTATGATTGTGACGTATTTTATGACTCAGTTCATGGGCGGAGCTTCAAATGCGTGCGACGCCGTTCGTTCTAGAATTCAAATTCAATGAAGAACTGCGCGGATAGGAATAAAAGGTGTATCGGCGAAGTTAGCTGTTCGGCGAACGCTGTCCGATATCTCGTACAAGTTTACATGAAGTGAATAGGGCTTTGTAAAATTCGATGTCGCGCGTTGTGCGTAGCTGGATGACGAAAAACACACCCTTAACCTACATGTATACATGTATGTATACTCATAGAACGATTAGAGTATACTATAGTCGAATGTATGCTAACAAGTATTCAAGGTAGGTATATATATATATGTCACGTGACGTTACCTATAGGTATTAGTCACTCATAGCCTATGAGTCATAGGTAATATTAGGCCTATAGGCTGCAGTACCTACACGCATGTTTACTCGCTGATAGTTAGCTGTGCGGTAGTGAATACGGTGTATAAGTTATACACACATATATGTGACCTATACATACATATGTACATACATACATACATATGACCTATAGGTCAGTTGTAGAGGTGCTATAACTAGTTTGTGTGTAGGGGGCGGGGGGGGGAACTAACCAATCAAAATATATGTTGCGGCCAATGTGGGGGGGGGGGATCAATGCATAGGCATTCAGCCTAGATTTTAAAGTGGGGACGGGGAGGATACCCCCTATGTTACAGCACCCCTAGTCAGTTGTATTGTTATATTGTACAATGTACATTACGCGATTTAGATGATATGTATTAATTGTATTTATAATTATATTTAAAATAATTAATTGAAAATTATTATCAATGATTATAATCAATATGATAATTATCAATAAAAGGCATAACTTAGTCGGCCGAAGATTACTAAAACCAACACATGTTTTATATAGTAATTATATATATATAATGAGTGTATTTAATATTTATTCTTTAAATTATTATATAAACAACAATAATGATGATTATAACCCGAGGGGATACCTATAGACTTACACCGCTATTCATTATATTCTCTCACTCTTTATAGAGTAACTAAAGTTACATATAAATATGTAATAACTATATATTGTTACCATAGAAGTTCTATGGAATGTAACATATTTATATAGAAATAACCATTACGAAATACCTATGCTAAAATAGAATAGAACAATTCAATACAATATAATGCATACTAAATGGTGTATACTGTAGGGGAAAGTGGACCGCCCCTTATACGGGGAACACTCTAACAATAAATGGTCTTAATATTTTATGACTCAATATTTGTATTTAAAAATTACAATATATTAATATTATATGATTATAGATGTTATTGTAATTTTGAAATGTTATTTAATATTTGTATTCAATAGATAACGGGGGTGTCCGTATTCGGTACACATGTCCGAATACGGACACCCTGTGTTATAATACGAACACCCTATATACCACTAGATAAACTAAATATTATTGATGAACCAATCAGATAAATTACAATTACATTATTTATAATTAATTTTATGAATAATTTAATATAATTTAATTAGTAATTAATTTATTAATTTTTATTATTTAATTTATTAATAATAAAAATCAAGTATATAAATAATAACATTTTTAAATTTATAATATTAATAACATCATTAATGTTATTAATATTATAACGCCCGCGACTTTTTATGAAAATCAGAATGGTTCAAACGCTGTGCGCTGATTGGTTACAGGGTGTCCATATTAAGACATATTTAGAGTATTAGGGAGTTATATGACTTCTAGATATATGCTTATAACTTAATGAATATTTGATAGCAAATATAGCAATTATGTATATAATGTTTAGAATGCTTTAGTTTTTAATAATATATTGTTATTTTGTATATCGATGCAATATATATATATATATATATATATATATATATATATATATATATATATATATAATCTATAGATTAATAAAATTAAATAATAATCAATTATAATAAAATAGATAAAAATAAATATTTGTTTACAGTATATTATAAATATATTCTATACACTTTTATAAAACATGACATTATTATAATATATCACACATACATATATATATGTATAGGTATATTAGATAAATCTAAATATAATATATTTTACTAAATACTTATAAATAAACTTATTCAATAAATATATGTACCATTTGCTAGGTGGGAATGATACGGATGTGACCGCTTCACAAGAAAAACTAAACTGGCCAGTTTATTCGAATGGTAAATTAATATATATATATATATATATATATATATATATATATATATATATATATATATATATATATATATATATATATATATATATATATATATATATATATATATAATACAGGCATATTATAAAAATAGATATATCATAATATATATAAATATTATGATTTATTTCAATATAGAAATAAAAAAATGTAAAATACATTTAATATTAGTTAATTGTTACATATATACATTATCCCGATATTTTTTAAATATGAAATGTTTAACTCATAAGTTATAATATATAATGCAATAGATGCAGGAATGTTAAGAACAAAATATCTCGTGTCCAATTTACTAATTTCATTAATGAACAATTCGATTTAGATTATCTATTTTTGTATCTATTTTATAATTTCTTATCTTTATTATAGAATAATATGTATCGTATATATCTACTTTATTATAATGATATATATTAATATAATTGATATTATATATATAATGTATTATACTTTATATGTACTCTACATATTGTGCATTTTATGTATATTTATAATATTCAATGTTGGATACATAGAGAACGAAGTGATTGATGAAGACCACTTCGTTCTCTATGGTTGGATATATCAGATTATTCTCTTTTACTTATAATACATATACCTATGCAATACCTATGTAAAATATGTTACAGATTATATATTTTTATACTTAGGTTTATTAAATTATAGTTATAATTTTAATAATAAAATGATTATACCCATGTCCGAATACGGACATTATATGTTATAATGCG
Organism: Osedax fenrisi; assembly: GCA_964019155.1. Taxonomy (NCBI): domain Eukaryota; kingdom Metazoa; phylum Annelida; class Polychaeta; order Sabellida; family Siboglinidae; genus Osedax; species Osedax fenrisi. Next base: position 10,815,640 of record OZ025244.1, on the reverse strand, counting down.
GACACCTTGTATACCACTAGATAAACTATATATTATTGATGAAACAATCAGACAAATTACAATTACATTATTTATAATTAATTTTATGAACAATTTATTCTAATTTAATTAGTTAATAATTTATTTATTTTTATTATTTTGTTAATTAATAATACAATTTAAGTATCTAATTAATATAAATTTTAGATTATGCTTTTGTCGAGGTATTAATATTATAACGCACGCGATTTTTATGAAAATCAGAATAGTTAATACGCTGATGATTGGTTATATATAGGGTGTCCATATTAAGGACTTATATAACCTCTAGATATATGCTTATAACTTAATGAACATTTGATAACAAATATAGAAATTATAAATATAATTTTAGAATGCTTTATTTTTTAATAATATAATGTTATATTTTATATCGATACATTTGTATATTCTTGAGAAGGTTTTAAGTTGAAATTTATTTTCATAAATTAAAAACGTAATAATAAAAAAAATCAGTTTATGGATATATCAGCAATATTTTGAATAATAAAAAAATAAAAAATACTTTTTTAAACTATTTATATAATTATGATGAGAGAAATAGCTCTCTAGCCATGTGAGTAGTAATACTAATAATAATAACAATAATAATAATAATACTTTTACAAAGACACTAATAATAATACTAAACATGAACAGAAACGCACGGGGACGAGAGCGCCCAATTCGCGGCTAGCGACGAAGAACTAGTAGCCGACGATATCGCCTACGCCGACACGACGGACGAACCGGTCAGTACGGAACGCAGACCGAACCGAGTGATCAACGAGAACCTGGACGAAGACCGAGCTCCGGGTCGGGTCGTAGCCGGTTCCCTGACCTCTACGAGCGGGTTCGCAGATTCTATGCTGAATTACGTGATTTTCGGAACAATAGGCATTGTTCTCGTTGTTATAACGTTAGCTATAGCTATATATATATATATATATATATATATATATATATATATATATATATATATATATATATATACATATTATATAATTATATATATAGTTAATGTTATTGTTATTTTGGTGGAGTTCTTTTATGCCATCCAGAAACTTAGATGATATTTTACATATATATATATATATATATATATATATATATATGTAAAATAGATTATAATGTACATTCGAAGCCGATATCATGTTAAGGCATCATTGGTTTTAACGAGAGACGATCATTTATTTATTCACAATTATATAAAATCACTGCTAAATATTATTTGAAGACCTATTTTAATGGTGCCGCGGATGAGGCTCGAACCCGTATCCTACTGCTTGTATGTCTGACGCATTAGCCACTGAGCCACACAGGCAGTTACATTCACAACTCCTAGTATTCAGTTAGGTCTCGTAGTAAGCGGATGTTTGATGAGATAATCTAATTTACAACATTTTATTATGTTACTATGTATTTTTCTTATAATATGCATACGACTATATCACTACTGAGAAACACCTCAATAGTGCCGCTGATTATTTGTGTTTGTACATTTAGTGTTTTTCTGTGTTACAATTACAATAATAAAAGTTATCCCTCCAATCCTATATAGTTATATATAGTAATATATATGTATAATGTTCTATATAGAATACCTATGATTATATACATTATGTACACACATTCACGCACACACACACACACACACACACACACCAATACACACATACACATTCACGCACATACACACACACACACACAATAACACACACACACACACCAATACACACACACGCCGACACCAACACACAGATCAATGGTGTATTCTTCTAAGAAAACGATGTACGCCGAAGACATGCCTAACCGTGAGACGACCGTCAAGAACATCTCGCGCATGTCCATCCCCTTCGGAAGCGTCTATACCAACCACTACGACGTCGACTCCACGTAATCCATATCCCGATCGGCGGGCCGTAGAGATCGCGCGAGATCTCCGCGTTTCTCGATATTCTAGTTTAAATAAAACTAATAATCCTAAATGCTGATCATTCTTTTTATTAGAAGGTGTATTTGTTTTCTCCATTCTTTTATGTTTTAATCTACTTAGATTTATAGTTTACCGGTAACATAGCACTCTATGATATTATATGCGTGTGTGTGTGCTATTCCTACTTAAGAGCTTCACAATAAATGACTCATCATTTTTATCGTATTCGCCCATTAAATAAAACATAATGGTATTCTTATTTCCTAAGTTAGGCCTACCTAGGTGTTCACAAATATTTTATAATCATTATTTTCTTACTTTATTTTCATCAGCACGTAAATAATATTATATTATTTGTGTTATCGAATTATAGTAACATCATCTACCATAAGAAACTAGGCACAACTTCTAATATACACGGGATTACTTATATTATGATTCATAGGTGATTTTAAGTTTATTATAAAAAAATACCATAGGTGGTATTTTTTAGACTTTTAAACTATAGTTTATAAAAAATTAATATTTAAATAATAATTATATTTCTAAAATAAAAATTTATTATAACCGAGCACATGTTTAATCTTCGTATGACATTCAAATATCATATAATGCATATTATAATATACCCATTGACGTACGTCGTACGTAATAGTACTAGGGGAAATTAACCTAATACGGACACCTTAACAATAAATGGTCTTGACATTTTATGACTCATTATTTTTATTCAAAAAATACAATATAATGATATTATATGATTATAGATATCATTGTGATTTTAAAATTGTATTTAATCTTTTAATTCCATAGATAACGGGGTGTCCGTATTCGGTACCCATGTCCGAATACGGACACCCTGTGTTATAATACGGACACCTTATATACCACTAGATAAACTATGTATTATTGATGCATCAATCAGTCAAATTACAATTACATTATTTATAATTAATTTGATGAATAATTTATTCTAATTTAATTAGATAATAATTTATTTATTTTTATTATTTTATTAATTAATAATACAATTTAAGTATCTAAATAATAATTTTTTTTAGATTTAGCTTTATTTGTGGGATTAATATTATAACGATGGCGATTTTTATGCAAATTAGAATAGTTCATACGCTGCACGCTGATTGATTATAGGGTGTCCTTATTAAGACATATAGAGTGTCCGTATACATCATATATGATGGACTTATATGACCTCTAGATATAGGTTTATAACTTAATGAATATTTGATAACAAATATAGAAATTATATATATATAATTTGTAGAATGCTTTATTTTTAATAATATATATTACACTATATAGTGTTATATTTTAAATCGATATATTTGCATATTAATATCAATTTAATATCAAATTCTTAAGAAGTTTTTAAGTTTACATTATTTTTCATAAATTTAAAAACGTAATAAAAAAATTAGTTTATTGAATATATCAGCAATATTTTATATAATTAAAAAATAAAAAATACTTTTTTAGTCTATTTATATAATTATGAATATTTTATTCATTAAACATTTGTTTGTAGGATTTATGGTTTCAGAGATACCGAGAGTTTCCTTATTAGGGCACTGTCCGTATTCGATTACTTTTCCCTACAAGTATTTCCCTTTTCAAGAAAACAACGTACACATGTAAAATGTAATTAAATAACTAATGTATACTAAAGTATCCAATGAACAAAGTAGGTCATGTACCGTACGGATAAGTGAAATAAGTGGCATTCAAGTTAAAATAGTTTCATATATTTGATTCATTTTATTTATAATAATTAATTGTATATTTATAATATTACCACATAATACCATGCACACTTATTAGCTCTAAACGTACAACACTATATAAATAATCGTTAATTTATTATTAATGTGAACAAATTATAATTTAATAATAAATATTATATAATATAATATCTAAAAAAAAGCATATGCTATCAGTGAAATTATTAGTAATCTCACGTAAACTGTATGTCCATTTTAAATCATTGTAATTCGTTCTATTTTTGTATTCGTTTTCTATTTATGTTAGTTTTTCGTTTGTATTATCTAATGACGCCTATAATCACCATGTGTTTTTTAAGTCATAATAAACTATAGTGTATTATATTATATTATAATCGGTTACAGAATTAACTTTATTTTAAACTAAAGTTTATATAATATAATATTTCTCATATAATATAATATTACGCATAAACAGGCACACATATAAACACATAGCACACAATTATATATAAATATAAATAAGTCAACTTCGTATATTCTACGTTCTTAGGGATATATTGCATTCTACTTACGTAACTAATTTCTGGATATAGGAATATCTGCCTACAAGTTAACTTAAATGCCTAATTATATAATATTATAAAAGATTTCTATATAATTTATATAGAACAAAACCAAAGTTGAAATATGGACATTTATGAGATATCGCTTAACTCTTAGAATATGAGATATCAGTATCACGATACGTAAACAGATGACTGTAGACGATATGACCTATGACGTAAATATTTGTAAATTTAATTGATAGGAATTCTAGACATTGACATCAATAAACTGCTATGATATTTTGACTTGATGTATGAACCTTTCTAAAATAAATATGCCATTTGTTGTACGCTTTAGTGTAATATTCATAAATTATTCACATTTATCAGCATTTAAATAATGCAATACATTTCCTATTGCTACACGTAAAATAAATAAAATGGTGGTCCGGTAAGGCATCATATTAAATGATTAGAGAAATATAATTACGAATATTTAATTGTAGCCCTACATAATGACATATTTGTATTAGTGACTGAACACACCCATACATATATACATACATACATACATACATACATACATACATACATACATACATACATACATACATACATACATACATACATACATACTAGTGATGTAAATGATTCCGAAACGAGACTTTTAGTTTTTGATGCCGAGCCGAGAGTTAAATTTTCGGTAACAAAACGATCCCGAGCCGAGCCGAGACTCTAGCCAAACGAGCCCGAGCATAGAGACTCTAGTAAAATGAACCCGAGCCGAGATGAGACTCTTACAAAAAATAATCGAGTCGAAATGATGCTTTTTGAAGTTTCATTTTAAACATATTATATACAGATTATATATTTATCTATATAAATAATCTTAAAAGATGCATCTTGACAATTAACAATTAACAATTAATAATTAAATGCATGCATTTAATAGGGTCTGAGACTGCATCGATGGTGTAGGTAACCAAATCTGAGACTTAAACGATGCTTTTAACATTAAGACTGCATCGATGCTTTAGATTTGAGTATAATTTACATCACTAATATATAAACACTTGTCTTTTGTATTTAGTCATTGTTTTCGAACAGGTTTTTAAACTAATTGAAATTATAAAGTATTTGGATACGTTAGTATTATTAAAATAATTTGTATTGCTTACATAATTCCATATTTTATTAAATATTGTACCTAAGGCTCGTAAGTATTCTATTTGACACTATCATACATTATAGGTTTGTTTCGAGAAATATTACACACATAAAGGTACTAATTTATAATTAATATGTGTTGATACATTTTTGTTGAATATATGTGACATCCTATTTTAATTAATCTTGTAGATTATATTATATTATTATATGATATTATATAATTAAACTTGTAGATTATATTATATTATTGAGAATTATCAAAACTATATTATATAGGGCATTGTAAGTATATACTATTGATATCGATATTCACTTTTACGTTCCAACGTACTTCATTACTTACCCACCGACTTTATTTTAATATATGTGTGCCCATTATTGTATCATCGTTATAGTTTACTTAGTATTGTACTATTTTATTTATTTATTTTCTTGTATTATTAATAATTATAACTATAATTATTATTTTAGTTAGTTATATTATTATTTTACGATAGAGCGTATTTTAAATAGGTGGACAGAAGGAAGTAGTGAATGATATTTTATATGACTTGGTAGAATTGTAATATATCGATGAATAGTTGATGTTATAATTTCATATTTTCAAATTGTATAGAATATATATAGTTTTATAATATAGCTATTTTAATGTTTACTTTAACTAACATATTACTAGTATTGATATCAGTTTACTCACACTACTTAAAATAACGATAAATTAGCGTAGGAAGGGAGTAGAAGATTTTAGTACCAAAATAAATCAATATATTGATTTATTTATAATACCTATAGGTGTCTGGCTTATACTTGATTCATTTTTTCAATATTTATTATTTTAATAATATATTAAGAAAATATGTATACTTAATAATCTATTCAGTACAGTACATTTCCAAAATTTGTTTTTGAGCAAATTTGAAAAAAAAAAATATTATGTAATAAATTTAATATATTTATTAATTATTTTTGAGAAAAAAATTACTCGTTGTTGTAGATATTGTAATTGCTAAAATATCTTGTATATATATTTATTGTATATCTATAACTATTTTTGCGTAAATGTATATTACCACTAATCCCTTCTGTCCTCTATGGATTTATGTAATAACATAAATCATCATTCTCATCATCATCATAATTGTATTTTGAATACAATATAATATCTATAGATATATCATTTGATACTTAAAATAATATATTATTTTACGTATTTTAATTGTTTTATAATCTTAATGTTGAGTTATATTATAAATAGATATTTTTATATTAGTAAATATCAACCAACCAAAATACTATCCATGTAAAATATTGTATCACATATATTATATATATACTATATAATATAGGTATACCTATAACGTGTTATAGAATCGAATAATAATGATTATTTCATTTTTTATTGATCAAGACGAGAAACGTTTTCCACATAGGTACTACCGTGATGCTACTTCTAGAAACATGGCCTCGAATATAAGTTAGTGAACCTTACATTTCGAGCCAACCCACTAGACGAGTCTACCCGAAGTGAGAACGGAACCATTACGTAATCTTTCCGCATCGTTGTTCGCGTTATTGGCGTAGAGTTGAGAGGTCGCGATAGAGGCGTACGACGGTGACGTGTGGCGGTTGTCGAGCGCGTACGCCGGTGAAGTGTGGCGGTAGTTCGGCGCGCCGTAACCCGGTGCCAGCGAATCAACGCGCTGCGGAATATCGCACGCCACATTAATGTCTAGACTCGTGTTGTAAGTAGAGATTCGGTCGGGTTGATACTTGTGTTCGTAAGCTGTGTTATCCCTGCCTTTCTTTATAACACTGCGGTATTATATATTAGTCGTATATAACACGTTGGCATGGATAGGTAGGTGTATATAATATATACTATATAGTATAGTATACCTATATAACTATATATATATACCTATAGGTTTATATAGTATATATATATACTATATAATAGTTATATTATATTCAATAATACGTTTATTTTCAATACTCTATTCATATGAATCAGATGTGATCTAGTAATGATTTCCATTTATGTATCTACTGAACGGATCATTTTTTATGTATTATATAAGTTACAACTATAAATTTACTTTATAATACATTTAGTCGCGCAATCTATATATTATTACCTATACTTAGTATACCCATACTGCGTTAATATCAATACATTACTAAACTATGGTGATGACGAATATTAATTAATATGCAATGATTTTCTACAGATGCAATATATTATTATGTAATTGTATGTACTATTATGAAGTTTATGAGTTATTGGAACTAGTATAATATAGGATAACTATATCGGCTTATAAAGACTTCCTCGCAGTAACGGGAGACTAGCACGGGAGATAGAAATTGGAAATAATTCTCATTAAATGTTACCCAATAATATCGCTTTGGAGAAGGAAAACCCATTACAAATCGCAAAGATTATTATAATTCATGGCCAAACATAGTTCTAGATAACACAGAGCCCAGGACAAACACCTACATCCTGTGACTTAGCTAGTTCACCATCACGTGACTACATCCTAATAGCACACACCACACCGGATAGATAACGAGAACAACAATGTATCCCGCATCCGGTATAAGTATTGACCAGTGGTCAGTGACAACATATATGTGGTATACCACTATATTAGGTATTAGGTAATCTGTAAACAAAGGTTAACATAATGAGAAGACCAAATACTAATCTATTGCGTTATGAATTATTTAATCTGGATTATCCCACTACGGGATACCCGCTTACATATAATGTACATTGTCAACCTTACCCTAATATATGGTAAGCTCAATACATAATTAGAGCAATATCGATAACATTTATTATAATAAATCTAAATACAAATAAACATGGATTACTAATAGTAGTAATTACCTATAGATCAATTGGTTACAAATTAAAATCTGCTAAAAAAGAAATCCAGATATCAGAAAAAAATATACACAGATTATCGGAGGTAGGTATACAACAGTGAACAAACTACTGTTTTAAAGCCCAGTGTATTTCAATCATAGATATAGAGTACCAGTACTGTACCAGTACCTGGTACTCGAAGT